>CM045562.1:12907346-13507346 GCA_024721245.1 Mitragyna speciosa
AATAATTTTGAACTTAAACTAGCCTTTATTCAAATATTAAGACAAGAACAATTGGAGGTAATGCAACGGAAGATCCTAACTCACACTTGGCCAGTTTCTTGCAAATATGTGATACAGTTAAATTAGAGCTGTAATCGGGTTGAGTCGAGCCGAGTGTCTTAGGTTTGAACTCTTGCTCGTTTATTAAACAAGCTGGCTCGAGCTAGCTCGGTTATCAAAAGAGCCTAAATTTTGGCTCCAGCTCAGCTCATTAAGTAAAACTCTAGCTTGAGATCGAACTTGAGCTCGACTTGTTTAATACAAACAAGTCGAGCTCGAAAAAGCTCGCTATTAACCAAAGAAAAAATTTTAAAACATATATATTGATTCAACCTCATATTTACAGAAAGAATTTAAAAAAAAAATGTGAGGCTCAAATCTAAGAATTGAACCGAAATTAGATATGCCATGGCTGCAAATTTCTAGCTGTATAAGATGCCTTATAACATTTGGGTTTGCCTCGCCAAGATACAGATCTAATCATCTTAATATCCAATCTCACTTTGTTTAGAAAGAATTCAAGAAATATCATTGTAAAGTGGAGGTCAAAAGCCTAAAAAATAATGCCTTAAGAAACATAGTTTACAATCAAGATTCATCATAGCCTTTTTAGTATTTACCATGCCAATATCATTTACAAATTAGAGGTAAAAATCCTCCACCGAAACAAACCACACCACTGCCATTATACCACTATCACCGAAAAAGAAAAAGTAAAATAAAAGGAATAATCCAAAAAAAGGGCATGAACCCTTTTAGAAACACACAGATAGACCAACAGAGATCTATCTAAATATATTTTTTCCGATGCCAAATGGCTACTGAGATTTTGGGTTAGATGTGTTCTTCATGGAGCCTGGAAAATAAAGGTAAGAAAGGAATAATGATAAGAGTTTTCGATGGAAATCAACCAGCGGACATGAATGTGACGGCGGACTAAAGTAGTGGCTGGAGGTAGTAGGTAGAAGAGCATGAAAATGTAAAACTGGAGTGAAATGGCAGGGAACTAGGAGAGAAAACAACTATCTAATAGAAGATAAATGTACAAGGAAATGAATAAGGCTAGGTATGAAAATAACTTAAATATGGTCAAAAGACATAATTACCCATGTTCGCGAACACTAGCAAGTGTTTGCCGACCAGGCTCATGTTAGCTCATTTAATAAACAAGCTTAACTTCTTATTCGAGCTCAATTCATTTAATTATACGAATGAGCCGAACATGAGCTTTCACGAGCCGAGCCAAGCTGTGTTCGCAAATAGCTCGGTTCGTTTACAGCTCTAAGTTAAATATATGGAGTAACGGATGATGCAATTAAGCTAAGATTGTTTCCATTTTCACTAAGGGACAAAGCAAAACAATGGGTTGATTCATATGCACCTAATACTTTCACAACTTGGACTGATTTATCCTGAGCATTCTTGAACAAATACTTCCCACCTGGGAAAACTACACGATTAAGAATGGACATAACCAGTTTTACCCAAAGCGAAGGAGAATCATTATATGAGGCACAGGAAAGATTTAAAGAACTATTAAGAAGATGCCCTCACCATGGCCTTCTGAACTAGTGTATTATACAAACATTCTATAATAGGCTTAACTATCCTACAAAGATAAATATCGATGCAATTGCAGGTAAAGCACTTAAGCGGAAATTAGCCAAGGAAGCCCAGAACCTGATTGAAGATATGGCGGCTAATCATTATCAATGGCCAAATGAAAGACGTAACTCTAAAAGAGTTGCAGGTATGTATGAACTTGATGCCATTAGTATGTTAAGTGCTAAAGTTGATTCCATTTTTAATAAGCTTAACGAGTCAAATGGTTCTAGTTCTAATGTGAGTGTTGCATGTTAGATTACTTGTGGTGGAAATCATGATGTAAATGAATGTTATGAGCAAGTGCAATATATTAACAATTACAATCATCCATCCCAAAGTAATCCTTATTCTAACACATATAACCAGGGATGGAGAAATCACCTTAATTTTGGGTGGGAAGAACCAAGGCCAACAAATTCACCAAGTTTCCTTTCTCGTTCTAATACTTCCGAGTCTAAATCTTCTTTGAAATTAGCAATGGAAAATTTTGTTAATGATACTCATGAAAGGTTTCATAAACATGATGTAAAAAATTCCGAGAGGTTTAGAAAGTTAGAAGGAAAAATGGATACAAGATTTAGAGAGCTTGATTTTAAAATAGGGCAACTAGCCGAAAACATGAACATTAGGAATCCAGGGGAATTGCCAAGCAAGACATAAATTAATCCTAAGGAACGTGTTAAACTGATTATCTTAAGAAGTGGAAAAGAGTTAAATGAACCAAGTGTTGAGAAAGAGAAAGGAATTGAGGAAAATAGGGAAGAAGGTAAAAAAGGAATAGAACGTGAGGAAAAAGAACAAAATGAACCTAGTGAATATGCTTCTATTCCACTTAAGGTTCCATTTCCACAAAGATTAAAAAATAAACTTGATAAGGAATTTGAAAGGTTTGCCAAGGGTCTTAAGCAACTTCGTATTAACATTCCTTTTGTAGATTATATTTTCAGGTTCCAAAATATGCAAAATTTCTCAAAGAATTGATGTCATGAAAGCGAAGATCGCATGGTTATGAGACCATTGCTTTGATAGAGGAATGTAGCACAAGAATTCAAAATAAGTTGCCTCCAAAATTGAAAGATCCGGGTCGTTTTCCAATTCCTTGCATCATTGGTGAGATTGACTTTTCAAAAGCTTTGTGTGACTTGGGGGCTAGTGTTTCACTAATTCCTTTATCGGTTGCAGGACAATTAGGATTGAATGAGCTTAAATGCACTGATATTACCTTTCAATTAGCAGATAGGTCTATTAGACATCCATTAGGAATTCTAGACAATGTTTTGATCAAAGTATAAAAATTTTACATTCTGGTGGATTTTGTGGTATTGGATATGAAGGAAGATATTTCTATGCCTATTATACTTGGTAGACCATTCTTAGCTACTACAGGTACTATCATTAATGTCAAAAATGGAAAGCTCAAATTTCAAGTGAGAGATGAGAAAGTAGAGTTTAATTTGAATGAAATGGAAAGATTTCCCTCTTTCACTAATCAAGTTTATTCAATTATAGCAAAGGAGGAATCAATCCAAGAGGACACACAAGTCTATTTTGGGGATGATCCTCTAGAATTGGGTTTGTTGATAAGTAATAAATTCACCAATATTGTTATATTTATTATTATATGTTTTAAATGTTATTTTAGTATAATTATAGTACTTTTGGTTGCAAATGACTCATTTTCTATCAATTCATAAGAATTAGGATTTTGAGACAGAATTTTTATTTGAGCAAATCAATGCACAATTTTTGTGTATAATTGAAGGTTCACCATACTAAAACTTATTTTGGATAGATTGAAGTAAAGAAAAATCAAAGTAAATGGTGATTCAAAGAGTTAAAGTTGGATGAACAATTTAAAGGAATAATTGTGCAAAAATAAGAGAGAAATCCTATTCTTCATCAAAATGCATAGAAATACGTGAAAAATTCTTGCACAAGCGAATGCCAGCTCAACAAAAATTAGAACTTAAGTGGGGTCCACAAGGAGTGATCTAGGGGGTTGCCACCCGCAGGTCACAACTCGTGGATCGCTGGACTGCTGGACTTTTTTAGGGCTTCAACTTGCATCTTCTTCCAGCTATGTTTGTAGACATTTTCATATGGGGATAGGGTTTTGCAAGTGGAAGAATACATTGGAAGCATAAATGAAGACTTTTGTGCTCATTTGGAATCCCTAAGCAAATCTTCATCATTTCTATGGATTAATGATTCATGCAAGTTGGAAAATGACTTGAAGAACATTTGTCTATAAATAGAAGTCATTTGTAAAGCCTTTGTAAGAAGTTTAGTAGTAGAAAGAAGTGTTAGACAAAATTTTGTACTAGTTTTGGTAGAGAATTAGTAGAATTCTCCTCATCCTTCAATAGAATAGTGAAGATCATTGTAAGAGAACTTTGTAGTGCTACTTTTGAAGGTGAATAAGAAGAGAAGCTTCTCCCCATTTGGTTGAGCAATTCTTAAACTCTATCTCTTTTTGCTTTCAATTATAGTCATGAATTCTTGATTTGAAGTTGAACTTCTAGTTGTTCATTTAATCATGTGGAACTAAAAGTGATACGCGCGGAATTGTGAACGGCCTAGAACTCTTGAAAATCAGTTTAAACAACTCAATGAAATTGACCTTGATGGAATTTGTCCAACACAATCAAGCCAAAAGTGTTCCTCGAACAACTTGAATGTCTTAACCTCAAGGAAATCGTTCCAAGCAATTAAGAAGAAATCAAGTTGGTTTGCCTTGAATTGATTCAAGCTTGTTGAATTCAATCCCTTAGAATAATTGCTAGACCTCTACCTATCAAAGGAAGCAATCTAGTTGGAATTAATATAATTGGACCTAAATCAAACCCTTTAAATAATCCTAGCTAGTTGTATGGTCGCCACGAGATCACTCGATAAGACCAAGAATAGTTCTAATCCAAGAACCAAAGAAGAACTCTCTAAAAGAGAAACTCAATATTATTAATCACACAATGACTTCTTTAAAATTCGGATGAACAGTACCTAGCCTTTTATAGGCTTACAAACTCTTTTAAAGAAAAGTCTAGAAGCTTAACTAAAGTAAACTACCAAAACTCTAAATCTAACATAAGTAGAATACTTAACAAAACATGATTTAGTGACTTAAAATACTAAAAATTCGTCCAAATAAAATAAAAATAAAAGAAAATTCGTCCAAATATATGTCTTGCACTGGCTGTCCTCTTGTGGGCTTCAATTGGACTTGTTCTCTCTTTAAAAACAAACTTGATCCACAACCACAACAAAAGCCAGCCTATTTGGACCATCTTGGACATTTTGAACCTTTTGGACTTAAAGCCTTCTTTGAAAATATGCTTGATCCAAAGCCAATAAATGATCTTTAAGCCCAATTTCCTCCTCAAAAAGTCATGATCCACCTTAAGCAAATCCATCAATACACACATGAAGGTTGGATGACTCCTTGAACTATGAATTCTCCAATGACTATCAAGAATGACTTTAATAGGCCTTCCATGATACCTATCAAAAATCTTCGTTTAGACCACAGATGAAGCTAATGAATCAACAAACATGACTTAATTCACTTGCACTTGCTAAGCTTGCATTTGTTTGTTTACTTATTCAAGCTTTAACACTTGTTTTCAAATGGCCAACTTAAACAAGTCATTTAGTTGTTATTTGACATTGAGAGATGCTCTTAACAATGGAAAATGAACAAGTAACGCTTAAGTAGTTTATATGAGGATAATGAATGCTTAAGTGAATCAATACAATTCATGTTTTCATAAGATTTCATCATGAGAATAGTTAGAATCTTGTCATTGCATAGAGAGATCTAGTTATGACACTTATGGAATTAGATTCTAAACAAGGCAAGGTAAAACTTAATAAGTCATTTGTGCATGATTCAATAGTGGATTCTATGTTCTAGGCTTCTTTGTTTGGATTCTACAAAGGTTCTCAATCATATACCTATTCTATTGAAGGGACCCCATATCCATCTTATCTTAATTGTGTTTTAGATAATAAAAGTTAGTAAAATGCTTAAGTAGTTGCACATATTTGATTCCTTGGATTCGACACCTAATACTCCAAATACTACAATAGACCCGTGCACTTGCAGATCAAGTTGGGAGATTAGATTTTTATTACTTGATTTGTGTGTATTTGTTCTTATTTGCTATACCTAATCTATACCACGTCATTTGTTTTTTGCAGGAAAGCTCATTGAAGAAAAAGATGAAATTGAAGGAGTTGCAAATTATTCGAATGCTCAAGTGCCATACAAGAGAAAAGAAGTCTTTGAAGGCCTTGGACCAAGCAAAGAATTTTTACCAACTTCAATTGAGCAAGCACCAAAGTTGGAGCATAAACAGTTTCCTAACCATCTCAAGTATGAATTTCTTGGAGAAAATGAAACTTTACCTGTGATTGTTAATGCTAACCTTGACCGTGAGCAACTTGAGAAATTGTTAAGGGTTTTAAGGCAACACCAAAAGGCCATTGGATGGACTATTGCTGACTTGAAGGAATTAGTCTCTCCTTATGCATGTACCACATTAGATTGGAGGAAAATTGCAAACCGGTGGTAGAAATGCAAAGAAGACTCAATCCAAACATGAAAGAGGTAGTAAGAAAAGAAATTCTTAAATGGCTCGATGCAAGTATCATTTTTCCTATCTCCGATAGTGTTTGGATTAGTCCTATACATGTTGTACCAAAGAAAGATGGAATGACAATCATAACTGGTAAAAATCACTACAAGAAATTAAGCCTTTACCTACACACATGATGTGTGGGTAAAAAGACCTTTTGTGTATACAAATGCCTTTACCTACACATAAAATAAATGTCAGCAAATGTCTCTATTGCTATGCGGAGAAATGTTTTTACCTGCACATATATTTATGTGTGGGTAAAAATAAAATCCATGCCTACAGATTTATATGTTGGTAAATATATACAGTATGTGTGGATAATTTGGTTGTCGATTGTGTGATGATGACATGGACGATAACGTGGACGATGACGTGGATGCTGACAAAGCGTCCATGTTGGTAGATTGTGTATGACATGTGTGTCTACGTGGCATATGATGTGGCAAAGATGTGGCATGTGAGGTGGCAAGCCAATTTTTATGTGTCGATAAAACTTTGGATTATATGTGTTGGTAAAAGGCTACAATGTGTGGGTAAAAGAATAGTATGTGTGGGGAAAAGGATGCAATGTGTGGGTAAAAGAATAGTATGTGTGGGTAAAGGATGCAATGTGTGGGTAAAAGGTACAGAATGTGTGGGTAAAAACTTCAAAATGTGTGGGTAAAAATTACAGAATGTGTGGGTAAAAGCTTCATAATATGTGAGTAAATTTCACACTTATATTAATGAATAGTTCATATGCGCGGGTAAAAGTCTCTTATATTTGTAGATAAAATTTGTTGTATTTTTAAGTAACACATTTGTATGTGTGGGTAAAAGAACCTCTATGTGTTGGTATAGCTTCCTTTATGCACAGGTAAAGATTCCTGCATGTGTGGGTAAAGATTCCTGTATGTGTGGGTAAAGTTTGCGTATGTTAATGTAACCCCACCTGTATATGTGGCTAAAAGTATATGTATGTGTAGGTAAACAATACCTATATGCAATTAAAATTTATATTACACATCATATATAATAAAACACAATAACCAAACAAACAAACAATGTCAATAACATCACCCAAACACCAGTATCAAATATTCAAGCATTAAAACAATGTATAACACCATCCAAATGTCGAAACCAAACATCCAAAAGTATCACAAGTCATAGCTCGCTAAGCTACGATACGAGTATCACAAGAACATAAAAAAGTCAACCAACATCATCATGATTGGAATTAGCATCAACAAAGTCATCACTACTACTGTGAGAACAAGAGTGACTAGAATGGTGAGAGCCTGGGTCAATGTCTCCTGTGACGGGATGAGATGGTGCTAAGCCGTGATCTGATGGCACATAGGGTACAGGTGGAGGAGGGATAATGTTCTTTGTAGACAACACACGCTGCATATTCTGAACTGTGCCCTCAAGCTCGACAACTCGATTCAGCAGTTGAGTGTACGTGGGATGCCCCAAATCGCCACTGCTACCTGTGGTCCTAGAAGTGCTAGGTGACCATCCCCAACCAAACAAATGGACTGAATGTCGTCTAATTATCCTCTCCAATATTTCTTTGTCAGTCATCTGCTTAAGGGGGTTATCCCTCCTCAACTTCATCATTTCTTCCTGTTGAAGTTGGTAGGGTTTTAATTAGGCTAAGAAAAGACACTTGGTACGATTAACCCACCAAATTAAAATTGCCTAATTCACCTATATCTGCAAGAGGACAGATCGCTAATGAGTATAGAGAACTAGGTTCGATCCCACAGGGAAAGGTGAAGAATTACTAGACCTTTAAAAAGCTTCCTATTAGCTAGACAATCAAATACCAAAATTGAAACTAAAACTAATTTGTTAACACAAGACCCTAAAGAAACCAAAATAAAAATGCAGAGACACCAGTGAGAAGAGTATCTAGGACTTAGAATCCCTCATGATCTAAGAGAAAGGAGCAATTGTTTCAATAATTCAATCTTATTACTTTACCTAGAGTCCAATTCCATATGTACCTAGTTTTAACTCTCGTGATAAACTAGCGATTACCTCCCTACTAAACCCCTCCTACTTTCGTGGTAGAGATTATAGTGCAGGTTAGTTTAGCTGTATGAATTGATCAAGACTCACCAAGGAGTATCACTACTCTCGTGTGAAATACTACCTAGACTTCAATTGGTCTCTGTCCACTACCACTATCAACTCTTGTTGAATAATAGTAATTGAAAGATTATAATTGGTGATCAAGCAATTACAATTCAATTAATCAGAACAATGAATAAGCAAAGTAGTTCAATAGCATAAAATCACCAATTACTCCATGTCCCTTACAATCACAAGTTCATCTAAACCCTAGACATGCAAATTAAGTACTCATATTTGAAGCAATAAAAGTAAATTCTTTACAATCAATTGACATAAAGATAAAAGGCAAGAAATGCAAACAGAAAACTTATTGTCTTTATTGCATCATAAAAACCACAAGTTGTTGCAATTCTCCCCTTCTGAGTAGTACAAATGATCCCCTTCAGATTAGTCTCCTCACACTCATCTATCTAAAGCTTCCTTTATAGATCTATGGAACTAGGGTTTTAAACCTTGTTCCTCTCTTTTGTTTCTACCCTAAAAACTCTATAAAGAAAAACTAAAAACAACCCCCTTTTGAGTTGCAGGCCTTTCTTTTTTTATCTCCCGAAATGCCTCAAAAGTGTGCATCAGTGCCCCAAACCCGCGACTCGTACCCGCGGCGCGGGTACGGGCGCGGATTCATCAAGCGGACTCTCTAATCGTACCTGCGGCACGTACCCACGCCGCGGGTACGGGCGCGGGTGCGATCAGAAGCTTTTTTCCTTCAAATCTTTGCCTTGCTTCTCACTTCATTCTTGCATCACCTTCTTGGCCATCATCTCTGAACCATTTCTTCACTTCTAATCATCTATTTGAACATTTTGGTTCCTTCTAAAACTCCATGCATGGACTCTTCAACAATTACCTGCAAGATCACAGAAATAACATAAATGAGTAGCATTTATTCTAAAATAACTTGACCACTCAAAAGTAAGAGAAATTGCATCACAAATAAATAAAAACTAATGAAAAACACTAAAAACCTCTATTAAAAATCCACTTAAAGATACTTCACATTTGCAATTATCAGAAGTAAATAACAAACATTGGATTGTATAGATAATGCTTTAAAGCTACAAATAAAAAATAATTAATTGAAGAAAAAATTAACTTAATTTTGTAGCAGCTGCCTATGGAGAAGTCCAACCCTGCTCGGAATGCCAATGTCGTATGTGACGCCCCAGCAATTCGTAAAAAAAAAAATTATATAATTCATGTTATATTTATTAGTAGAAAGATATATATAAAATGGTGAGAAAAGGAAAAAAGAAAGGTCAAGATCAAATGCCTTCAATAAGAGAATTTCCTTTAGTTAGGGTTAGTGTTAATCTTTGATTTATTAGTTGAAAGATTTCTTAAGTTAGTTAGGTTAAGTAAATGAGATTCTTTCATGATTAAGTGGTACACCTAAGTACCAAACTTGGGTTAATTTTATTGGACCATTAGTTTATAATAGTGTTTAATTTTGACTAACTAACTTTATCATTTTCAAGGCTTTTGACTAAGTGAGTCTTAGTTCCAAATTTTGACCTAAAATTTCACTAATCTCCCTTACTTTCTCTCTCCATAAATCCGGCCACTCTCTCTCCTATTTTTTCTCCCTTTTTGCTTTAATATTTATGTCATAATATTACAAAAAAAAAAAAACTAGGTGAAAAGAGATATTTTTGTTTCACCAATTAAATTAATCCAAGTATACCATTAATGCATTAAAAGACTAAACTCCAACTTTACTCTTGTTACTATTTTATTGGTTATTCTTTTACCTACCTTTTCCTTCATTTCTTTTCTATTTTTCTAGCCTATTCCTCTCTCTTTTTCCTTGCTCTTGGCCGGCCCTCTTGGTCCCTCTATTTTCTCTCTTTTCCTCTCATTTTCTCTCAACTTCTTGAAGCTTTCTCTCCAAGATTAGGGCAATTTCACCATAGAAATTTAGTTTTTCTTCTTCCTAAGCAACCTTCTAAGCTTGATCAAGGTATGTGCTATGAACTTTTCCTACTAATTTCAAGTTTTAATTAGTCTTTTGTTCAAGTATAAAACTAGATTCTTGGTATTACTACTTGAAGAACTTAGTTTGAATTGAAGTTTTACTTGTTAGATTAAGTGTTTTCTTGGTTAGATAGACTAGTAAATACCATTTAAACCTTGAATATTAGTTAGTATTTGAATAACAGTCATGCTGGATCAGTTTTAGTAAAACTTTCATAACATGATGTAGATAACTTGGATTCGAGTGATTCTTGTTGTTTTGGAAACTAGATTGATAGGGCTTTCCAACGGTGTAAAGCTTGCACTGTGGTTCATTGTGTATTAATCGCAGAAAGTTTGCAAAGTTGGCTGAAAACTTGATTCTGCGTGAAACAGTTTTGATGATGAGCCAACTAGAGGGCTGATTTTGAACTTGTTCTAGTTGGAATTTGGATTGATGATCTCCACGAAAGTTGTAGCCCTATAAACGTACTTTCAAACCATGTAATCACAATTCCCTAGTTCTTAGCGGATTGACCCCAGAAATGGCACGAAGTTGGATGAAAACCAACCCTGTGCAGAGTTGGGTGATGATTCTTGGAGTAGGGATTTTGAATTTGAGTGGAATCTTGATTGAATTTGAGTTTAAATTGATCATAGAAGTTGTGGTACATGTTGAATGGATTGGGTTGTTGAATTTTCTTGTAGGTTTAAAAATTTTGGTTAGTCCGATTTAAGGGGAAATGCTGCCGAAATTTCGGTAGAATTAAAAGAAGAAAAATGGATAAGTGAAATTTTAAGCTTAGAATGTGTTCAATTGAGGGAAATTTAAGTGTAGGAATTTTTAGAAATGATCTAGTGATAGATTAGACTTTCTTAGAATAAGTAAGCTCTAAACCCTAGAAATAAGTGGGGTATTTTTCTTGATTTTTTCTTACTAAATTTACTAGGATTTTAATTGAGTTTTTATGTTATTATTTCTTTTAAATTTCAGGGTCCGAAAACACATCACGACCATTTCACGAGATATTTTCTTAGGCTTTCAAGGTGAGTGTCTTTATGTGTGCATGATGCATGAAATGTGATATTTTATTTGATAAATATTATGCGAAAATTTGCAATTACTATGTGAATACCTGTGCTACTTGAGGAAAGATGTGTACTTTATCACATCTATTCCGCAATGTGTTACTTGTTTTCATTGACCAATGTGTTATTTGTGTGTGCGTGAGACTACAGTGACTAACTTCACCGTTATTTCACGGATGGTCAACCCGGCTGCACGTGGGAGGACATAAGGTGTTGGGTGTTTTAGGGCTTGATGTTCTTTCCCTTTCGAGTTGTGAATCCTCAAAGAGGCCAACTCCGGATTGAACCTGTTTGCTTGTTGGCCCTCCAGGGTTGAGAATATCTCCCTGGATGTGGTAGCTTGTACGGAGGTTATAAGGTGATTGGCGGTTAGGGTTTGTGCTTGATAAAACTGATATGTTCTTTGATAAAGACCTGAGCTATTATCTCGGTCCAAATATCGTGACTACATGATCAGTACTTGCTCTTTCTGCGGTTAAGCTTGCTTCCGTAGTTGAGCCCTGTATCCTCCTTTGACTACATGTTAACTTAAATTGTTCATATCTTGATTATTAATTTATTGCTCGATTATTTTATTTACTAAAATAATGAGTTCTTGATTTGATTGCATGACTTGGACATTCACTGGGCTATTATAACTCATTCCGTTTTATTTGTTTTCCTTACTCAGGTTTCCTGAAAAAATTAAAGCTGTAACGACTGATTTTGAATATGCTAGATGTTTTAGTTATTGTAATAGCCGAACTGTATTAGGCTATCTTTGTGAAAAATCATGTATATTATGACACGTAAACTTTTGATGTGAATTGTACTTTATGATAAATAAAATGAGTGTATTTTATTTATTCCATTTTATTTTAATTTAATTTATTTTAAGTTAAGTACGCTCGGACGTTTGCGTGAGTGTGTGAATCGAGACCTGGCGAGAGCTAGGCAGGCAGTCCGCTAAGACCTTTGGTGCGCCTCTGGGTAAGGTGGGGCTGTCACATCGTATGCGCCAAGTCTCAATTTGGCCAGTAGGAGCATCCAAATCAACTTCCCAGGCAACATGATGGCGCACTGTACTCTTGGAGCCATTTCTAGATTCCCATTTCCGTTTGCCACGAGCTTCGATATTTCTCTTTGACCATTCCTTAGAAAAACACAAAAAATAGATTTTTATTGCAATGTTAATATAGAAAATAGATAACGAAACAGAAATCTTATATATTACAAACACACAATGAAAAGAAACATTCTTTTGAGGACCAATAAACAACATGTCAATGGGGCCAATTGTAGACTTTCCCTATTCCAAAAGAACCACAAGTTAGCCACATAAAAAGCTAAGTAAAAAAATTGAACAAACATACTACCAAAGAATGGGCTTGCCATTTTTTGCTATAGTTTTACTATAGAGAAAACTAATTGCTTTTCAAGACACAATCACACATGTCGAGTGAATTGAAGTGAGCAATTTAACATTCAAATCTCCAAGGCTATGTAGGATATGTAAACTTAAATAGTTGTGTCTAATCAGCCCGTGTACACTAGCGTAAACAAATCTTCCACGGAAGCCCAGTTACCAGCCAAATTGAAATGATAAAAGAAAGGTAGAGAAAAATCTAACTAGTAAAAATAATAAAAAACCATTGTCTTTATGTAATAAATTAACAATGGTCTAACCAATTATCGTAAATGCCTATGCAATGTTTACACACACACACACACACAGAGAGAGAGAGAGAGAGAGAGAGAGAACAAACAATAAATACATTATTTTGAGATATCTATAAACCAACTTATAAATTTATACTCATAATAGATATAACAACTTGCTTTTATCCCTCAATATTAAATGCTAAGATAAGCAAATAGGAATTTTAAAGTACAATTTGTGTTGGATAAATAATTTCCTTTTAGATTGCAATAGAAATCATAAGATCATCTAACCATTTGAATTAACCAAGCTAAAGAGGGCCGAATTAATGAAATGTTACTATTACACACTTAACTGCTTTGTTATTTTAGAATATGCTTTTTAACAACCATTGTATCTTGTGTAGAGGAATTACAAAGAAAGATAGTGAAGGCATAGAGACATATCCTCCTGTTCAATTACATAGGACTAAAAAACATGTAAAAAAAAATTCAAAAAAGTATGCATAATAGTTTATATTTTTTCATAATTTTTCAATTCTAATTCATGTTTATCTTGTAGGTTGTGATGGATAATTGCTTAGTCAAGCTTACAATATCTATTCCTGGGGGTAAGGCTATAGGGATAGAGTACAGTGGCATTGCAAATTTACTAGAAACAAGAAATAAAGAAAATAATAGAGGGAAATTGATCTTTTCCTTGACACAATATTAGGTTTGTTAGGAAGGTGGGATTTGGAACATGAATTTATAACAAATTATGTTTAGTTAGGAAGGTGCTTTGTTACGAAGCTTCTATTACTTCGTAGCCTTCGCTTGGCCCATGAATTTTCTATATAGCAACTAATACATGTTATATTTGTTCCAAATTAGGTTGTCCTACATTATCTTAGGATGTCAAGATTGGGACTGTGAAAACATAATCGTCATTTTCAACTCTTTTTCATTTCTTTCTTTCCATTTAGTAGCTTATTCTTTATGGAATTTTGATTTGAATACCATGCCTAATGAATAAATTATTACATTATTATCCTTTTTTTTTGTGCTAGTCATCATGCTTGCAATGTGCAAACTTCTCATCTATGCCTGAAAAATGGCATTGAAGGTACTAATAAACTTTATCTTGAAAATTGCAGGCAAATATGGCCTACATCGTGATAACATTGGATAATAAAGAAAATAATTTTTCAATCAAAATTGACTTTGTCCCATGATAGGCTAATTGGAGGTCATTAGCTGGATGGGCTCATATAGATGTACTCTTCATTCCATTTTGGGCATTAAAAACCAAGGATCCATCCCAATTTGATGATCTATTGCATGGACTATCTTCACTAACTTTCTAACAAAAAAAAAATTATTTGCAATCTATCTTCATTAGCTTTCTATCAATAATTTACCATTAGTCGTCTTTCTCATTGTTATCACATGGCCCCCTAGAAAGTAATTGTGCCAAAAAATCTAAGTGAAGGAGTAATTGTGGAAGAAGGATTATTTCACATTAGTGCCGATGTAGCAAAATTTGGCATAAATAGGAAATTTTTCTCAAGGATGGATTTTTTTTCTTCTTGTTGAAAAGAGTTATTGGACTGTTTTGTGTAAATTAACCCAATTTCTCCTTTTGAGCAATTAATATAAATCTAACTTTACAACTAATTATCTCACAGACCATGCAATGTCCCTACTTAAAAGATCTCTCAATTGTCAGAATGCACCAATTTGATTTAGATATTTCAACTTATAATTAGCCCATATTTGGTGCTGAAGTAATAGATGGCAATATGGAATTTGAAGAGAAATTTGGATTCAGAGAATGTGATTTTGCATTGAGTAAACTACTTCACAATTTGTTGATTGTACATGGCCAATTGTAGACTTTGTGTTGAAAATGGCCATAGCCAACATTGCATAGGCTTGAATGATAGGGTGTTCAAACACCAAAATGCAAGTCTTTCATTGGATGCAAGGCTTGCATGGCTAGGAGGAAAAAATGATCAGGGCCTCCAATTGTTGTGGTCCTAACTCCCCCCAACAATTTACACATTTTTGTCAAAATCTCTAGTATATATCAACAATTTCTTGTACATTCCAAAAGCAAAAGACACAAATGTACATAAATACACCTAAAAAATCTATAGATACATGATAGGATAGGATCTCACCATCATAAATTTTAAGCATGAAATTTTAAGCATGTTAAGGAGTAGTGTATTATGCCTAAAAACTTTCAATCAACAGTGACAAGCATGCATGAATATTCCAGCTATTTAATTGGTAGGAATCAAAATACATGCCCAATGCCACTTCAAATCAAGTCCACCAAGCTATTTCCCATGGTATGAAATAGTAAAAAGTCATCAAATATATGTAATATGTAAATTACCTTATATGTACTATTGGTCCAAAGGTCACAGAGATAGTCCCAATCCTCTTGGCTAATTTCTTCAGGGCACTTACTCTTTGCCATAACAGGATGTTCTTCCCCTCCAATCTCTTGAAGTGTACATGCAGTTTATATTTATGGCCTCTCCAGGCTCTTTGCATTTGCTTGTCGACACATTTTTTAACATCTGCATCCTCAACATTAATATTGAAAAGTGTCTAAATCACCAAAAGGAAAGAAATATTACAAATGTGGTCTTTCAATGCTACTCTAGTCATAAAATTATCATTTATGATGCTTAAAAATTTATCAAATTTGGAAAACATAAAAAAATGCTTACTTCGAGCTTGTTGTGAAGTGGTCCTCTAACTTCAGATAGAACGAGTCTCCAGTCCTTATATCATAAGCTGCAATGCTTACGAACAATATACTTGATCTCATTATTGAAAAATTCAGCGTTGCTGCAGATTGCTTGCATTAGTTCAAAGTCAAACTCTATTGTCAATCTGTCCTTTGCATTTTTCATTGCTTTGCGAGCTCCATGACCACAAGTAATGCCACGTTTGGGGGAACCTTTTTGTGTATTGACAGCATCAACTTGTGGCTCCGTTGATGCAAATAGATCTACAAATGAAATACAAACAAGATAACATATTATCCATTTGAAAAAAGGTATTAATGCTAAAAGCAATATGTTAACATGTTTTATGATTAACTAACCAACTTGTGGCCTCACATATGTACTTGCATCTGTAAATGAAGTACAAACAAGTTAAATAACAAACAACTTAAAAACAAACTAAGATAAATTAATGCTTTTATAATTAACTAACCAGCTTGTGACTCTACCAATGGTGGGGACTCTGTAAGTAAAGTAGGAACAAGTTAAATAACAATTAACTTAAACAAAAAACTAAGATAAATTAATGCTTTTATAATTAACTAACCAGCTTGTGGCTCTACCAATGGGGGGGGACTCTGTAAATAAAGTAGGAATAGGTAAAGTAACAAATAATTTAAAAACATAACAAATATTAAAAAAAAACAATTGCATTTAATGCTCTTATATAATGGATTAAAGCAATCTTCTATGTGGATTAGCTAACCAGCTCGTGGCTCAATGAATGGAGTTGAGTCTGTCAATAAAATATGCACAAATTATATAACAAATAATTTAAAAACATTGCTATGTGGAAATAAACAAAACATGTTATATTAATACTTTTATAATTTACTAACCAGATTGTGGCTCCATTAATTTATATATAGCATCTACCTCTAAGAATATTTTTATATTAGCAAGGATTGATAAGTTCAAACCAAAATGTGTTGTAGTGGAGGAAGTAGCATGCCCACCGCATCGCCCACCGCATCACCCACGTCGACCACGTCCTCCACGTCGACCTCGCCCAACCATCTGTATCAAAACAAGTAACATTATGGCAAATTAAGATGTAAGTGCTATTAATTTTAAATTTTAATTAAAACTAAGTATGAAAAATTAAACAATGCCAAATCACTATCAAACGATTATAAACAACAAATAACCTTTTTGTACAAGATAAGTCATGCAATATCGTCATCATAAATATGAACATCTAAATCATCAGAGTCATCATCAGTTTCAGACTTCTAAAGTTGCTTCATCATCGCAAAAGAGTCTACCCTCGTCCTCACTATCCTCAATATCATATAAGTTCTCTCCTCGATCATGAAAAGAGGTTCCTTCATAACGTAGTTTAAGGACCACATCAGTGAGGTACAGCTGTTGGTTCCACATCTTCACGAACCAACCTGGATGTATCATCTACCTCTTCCATTGGATGAAAGGATGGTAAATCAGAAGAATCTTCCACTTGAAAAACATCCTCACTGAATGTTATCCTCATCATCTTGCTGAGGTATATCATAAATACTGCGATGATTTGTTCGTTGTACAACCATCCAATTCTTTTCCCGAGCACGGTTATTCAAATAAAAAACTTGTTGCGCTTGTGTGGCAAGAATAAATGGTTCTTCTTTGTACGAATTAGATGTAATGTCAATTGATGTTAAATTATTATCAACCACCATTCTCTTTCCCTTCGGATCACTATTATACCACTTGCAATGGAACATGAATACCTTTCTTTGATGAATGAAATCCAATTCTAAAATTTCAAGCAAAACACCATAATAAGCAACATCACTATTCTCATCACCACCCCATGTACAAATGCCACTACATTGTGTCTTCAATTTGTCATCACGTTTCTTGCAACTGAAATCTAACACCGTTGACAATGCAACTATGCCAACTTGTGTAACGATCATCCGCACATTGTGACAATGAGTACATATCATCATTTGCTTTCGGATCACTATTGGCTCTAAGAATTGCCATCTGTTATAAACATCTTTAATTAGATATTTTAATTTGAAATTTTTATCAATATATATATTTATCATGTTTACCTTTTTCTTGAACCAAGAAGAAAATTCATGCTTTTTGTACACCCTCAATATCTTCTGCTTGTACATTTCTTGAGCGCAAAACTTCCTTATGCTCACTACATTTGAAGAATATGTTAGTATTTACATCAAAATGAACTAAATCTTTATTGAGAATGCCATTGGAATGTTCCAAACTCACTTTATGTAGTCATCAAGTTCGTCTTTGCAATTATTGAGAACGTACCACTGTACCATATTGCCATCAACCCCAAGCTTGCTAAATGTAGAGACCCTAAAGTACTGAATTTTATTGTTGAATAACTCCATATTGTATTCTGTAGTCGGTACATCCCAATTACGTTCTAAACATGTGAATCTCGTCTTAGAATCATGTAAATAAGGAGATAAAAAAGTAATAGCCTCATCAATAGTGTATGCTTCAGTAATAGAGCCATCAGGGTTGCAAAATTACGAACATATCACTTTTATGTACCCATGCAACGTTCAATGCCAAACATCCATCTCTAATTGACTGGTCCTCCTAATAATGCTTGTTCTGGCAAATGCACACACAAATGCACCATGACAGTAAAGAATGCCGAGGGAAACTATCTTTTCGAGTTTGCACAACAAAACAATGATGCCATCCTTCATCTCTTCAAGCTCTTCAACATATAAGGTTTTGGCACATAATTTTTGAAAAAATTGGCAAAACTCTATCAATGTTGCACGTACTTTCTTATCCAAAAATGGGAGAATGGCCACTAGGCAGTATTTTTTGAAGTAAGACATGACAATCATGTGTTTTCATACCATCCAAGTGTATTAGACTCTGTGGCACATCAGGCTGATGTTCGATGCATACCCATCTGGTAGGTGAACTGACTTGATAAAGTCGCAAAACTCTTCACATTCTACTTTACTCAATATGTAATTAGCATGCAGTTTCACAAATTTGCCATTCATCTCCCTCAACCATAGTTCTCTAGCGAATGTTAAGATCTTCCAAGTCTAGACTGTGCTTTTGCAGTAGTCCTTTCGACTTCACAGGATCGTCTAGCAAGGTCCCCATGATGTTGTCACAAACATTTTTCTCTATGTGCATGACATCAAGATTATGACGCATCAACAACTTTGACCAATAAGGAAGCTCAAACAAGATACTCTTTTTCGACCAATTTAACTCATCAACCCCGCGTTTACACTTTCTGTCCCCATTATTAGGTGCTTTACCTAGGAGTGCATGTAGATACCTCCTCTAACTATAACAAAATATCATCACCAAAAAATTGACGAGGTAGGTCCCCTTCTTTCTGCTTTGCCATTATACTCTAGGCTCCTTCGCCAGGAGTGCGTATTGCTTAAGAAGCATTGATGCCCTGTATAACATTGTTTTCCTCCGAATTCGACTTGATCGAGTGTCTCCAAGGCATATTGGACATGCCAATTTTCCCATAGTGCTCCACCCAGATAAGTAGGCATAAGCAGGGAAGTCACTGATAGTCCACATAACTGTTGCACGAAGAGTGAAATGAGACTGAGAATATTCATCATATGCTTGAACCTCGTTGCACCATAAGACTTTAAGCTCATCCACAAGAGGTCTTAAAAAGACATCAAAGTCTTTACCAGGAGACTTTGGACCTGGAATCAACAATGCTAAGAGGTAGTTGCTCTTATGCATTGTATGCCAAGGCGGCATGTTATAAGGCATCAAAATTACAGGCCATAGACTATGTGCTGTTGTCATATTGCTAAACGGATTGAACCCATCTGAAGCTAACCCCAATTGCACGTTCCTTGAAATCAGCAGCAAATTCAGGATATAGCTCATCAAAGTGTTTCCAAGCCTTCCCATCAGCAGGATGACGCAGCACCCCAGGCTCTTCTCTATGAAATTCCTTATGCCAACGCATGTCTCTCGCCGTGTGCCTTGAAGAATAAAGTCGCTTCAGGTGAGGTGTGATAGGGAAGTATCGCAGCCTCTTATGTGGCATTTTGTTACGAACATAGTGACTATTTTTACAAATAAGACACACGGTGGCATTTCTATCTTCACCATAAAAGATGGCACAATCATATTGACAAACGTCAATAAGTTCATACCCCAAACCTACTTCAGAAAGAAGTTTTCTGTTGTCGTAATAGCTTTGTGGACAACTATTACCCTTTGAGGAGCACTTCATGGAGAAGTTTCAACAACATCTCAAATGAATTGTCGCTCCACTTGTTCATCACTTTTATGTTCATTAGCTTCACAACAAATGTCAAAGCGGAAATCTGGCATCCCTCGTATAGTGGATTATGGACAGCTTCATATAGCTTCTCATAACGGGCCTCTTCAGCAGTTGATCATTCGTTTCCATCTAAATCATCCATAGGCCCTACATTGAAAAATTGATCACCAAAGGCATCATGCAGTCCTGCTTCCAAGCCATCAAGTTCATCTACCACAAAATCCTCGTTACCCACATTTTCCTCGTCAACTTCTTTCTCACCATGGTACACCCACTCGTGTGTACGAGTCATTGATTCCTCACCCTAATCAAATGAGCTCTAATAACATCTATGCTTTGATACCTCGTATTGAGACAATCAAAACAAGGGCATAAAGCTAACCCCTTAGAATTCAAATTCTGTTTGGCAACTTGAATAAACTCCTGTATCCCCTCCACGTACTCAGGAGATATCGATTCCAATTCTTTACCCACTGATGATCCATATTATCTATGTGTTAGCAACCTAAAATGAGGCAACGGTAAAGTTGTTATCATTAAACTATAATATTCTTAGAGTTATTATTGTTCTCACATGATGTTAATCCATGAATTAGGAAGGAAAGAGCAAATGAAGAGTAAAAATCAGCTTCATATAAAGTAGACAATTGACCAAATAATAAAGTATAAGGTTGCTACTTTTGTAATTAAACTGCAACGATATCAAGTTATCTAGAGAGGTGAAAGGAGAGAAGCGTTGTATGTGAGACTATTAAGTCATCATCTACAAGCTCCACTTTCGCTTATAGCAAAAGTTATAAAATTGTACTAATTATTCTTATACTTGTAGCAAAAAAACACACGTCCACTGCCTGTGGACATAAGATTCAATCATTGTCGCTAGGTGTTAATCAAGTCACCTAAAATATTGTATGCCACAAAAGAGTCCCAAATCATGTATTCAATGATTGAATGCATACATTTCCTGTGCACATGTCATTTGCACAGGAATATTCCATTTGCACAACAATTCCACCAAGAGGGAAAATGGAAAGATAAGTGCAAACTTCCCCATAAGATTCTAAGAAGACTTACAACTTCTTATTGACATCAATATCACACAACCTCATTTAACAATTTTTCCTCAGGCAAAACTCATAAAATTTGCATACAAAAAGCATGAAAGTAAATTATACACGTAGTACAGAAATTACGACATGTTACAACACATAAAACAGACTAGTAGATTGAAAACGCAGAACAACATGAAATAAGAAGTATAAACATACACTAAACACAATAAAAAAAGATAAAATACTAGCCTTGACATCAGTTGGTTAGAAGTAATATCAATTACAACTGATCGTCAATATTTTTCAAATCAATTGAAAACAAAAGCAGGTCCACTAAAACAAGTGCTTCATGTGGATTCTAGTAAATGCTATCAAAGTGCTTACAGTAATGTATAAGAAGAAAAACAATTTCTTTCAGAAAAAACAAATAGATCCAGTTTCAAGTCCTCCTCATAATTTCAATGGTACAATTTTAAAATCAGTAAAAAAGAGTTCTAGCTTTGATTGCAGTTGATCTACCTTCTAGTAGCTTGTCAAGTTCAATTGATCCTTGTATCAATCTAATGCTTTCGAGCACCCCGAGCACAAGAGTTGGGTGGTACTGGTGAAACCTGAAGGCAACAATTATGATGTTGTCGATATACAACTACACTTAATAACAAGTAAAAATAGGCAAAATGAACTCTATACTATATTTAACAAGTTAAGCCTTTTTTCTTGTGGCCGTATGCGTGCCTGAAATTAAACATTCACAATCTAGTGGCAAAATGATCTGTATACTACCTGAATTCTCTTATCAACTTTAGCTTTATCGATACCTTGTGCCATCATGGGGAATATACAATTGATTTAATTGTTCAAACCCCATCTTTAAGCTTGTTTACATTTGATTGCAATGCCAGAAGCCTTATAGTGTAGGACAAAAACCAAAAAAAGCAAGCTAACCGATCATCAACATAGCACCTTAAAGCACCAACTTAGTCATTTGGTTCATTTTTTCCGTCAAAGCATAACAAAATGCCATAAAAATAGTGATAAGCAAACCAGTAAAAAATTTGAACCCCAGTACCCTATGCCACATTCACCCTCCCTAAGGCCCTTCATTATCAAACTCCATCAATTCAGCCATCATTCTATATTACATGAAACACCAACAAGTAGTAGCAGAAGTTTGCACAACAAAAAATAGCACAACTGTAGTAGTTATAGCTGCAAAAAAACCAACAATCATAGCTGCAAAAAAGCAGCAGTTATGTTTGCAAAAAAGCAGCAGTTATAGCTGAAAAAAGGCAACAGTAGCAGCTACTACAAAACCAATAAATTATAGAATTTCTCAATTACAACACGGATATTTGATATAAAGCACAATACAAAAAAAATTAGACAAGTAAGGATTAGCTTTTCTATTGTGTAGACTTAAATTAAAGTTATATTTCTGCTGTTTCAACTTGCTATTTAAGAGCTTAGTGTCCCTATATGACTGACTAAATGAAGGAACAGGTCTTGGAGAACAATAATGGTGGTGGGAAACAAGTTTTTGGTTGATTGCAATCTGTCCTAAGGTCAAAAGCAAAGTCAATCAAGCTAATTTAATTCCCTTTACCTTTCTTCATACTGCTAATCAAGATGAAAGAGGTCGATTTCCCATCCATGCAATAAGGGGTATAAATCTGGTTGTTTCTCAACAGTCCAGATGGCTAACTTAGGGGGCTTTGTTTGTTCTATGGCATTAGATTTTTGAAAATGAGAAGTACAATTATCTCTTGTGGCTTGCAAGTCACTAAAACTTAGTAATTCTAGTTCCTAAGGGTATAGTTAGCCACATTAACAGATTTTAAATGATAAATCGCTATATCCTACACGTAATGCTACAGACCGACATATAAAATAGAAGGAGAAGACATGGAGAAGTAACTTAGAGAACCAGAATTCTTGCCTTGAAAATGTTCAAATGTCATTACTGTAGCTGGTGAGCATTCATGAATTCTTGCTAGGGAGTACTTAAACTAGAAATTTTTGGCTTTTCATCCAAATGAAGTTTCGTTGTCATTGATTGTGAAGTGGAGATAATCTTATCCTCCAATAATCACGTGTATACCATGGGAGGAGTGGGAATATTTGATTAAGTTTCATAAATTTATTTTTAAGAGCCATGTGAAAAACATATATAGTTGAATTTAACTAGCAAATTAATGGAGATGGGAGATTGAGTTAGTATTTTATAGTTTGAATATCAATTCTAGAAAATATTTAGTTTCAATAACAAAATAAGATTTTGAAAATAGTTCGAATGGCTAAAAAGAATTTTGCTAGAGAGGAAAAAAGTCAAGTGAAGAAAAAGCAAGCCAGTGATGTTGGATTATACAGTCCAAGAAGTCAGACATTGGAAGGATGCTAAAAGATGTCATTGGGTGATCTGCTAAAGGCCTAGATCAACCATCCATACTTACATCAAAGTTCTTGTAATGACAGTATATATGGTATTTATCTTTCTTTAATGATGCTTATGTTGCAAATGGTGCAATTATGACCATGTAATTCCTCAATTTTTGACCTTCTCAGCAACTCAATAGGTTACTTATTTGAAATACTCATGTCATATAATTGAAACAATGGACTGGAATAGCTAGGCCCTACCCCTCTAAAAGTGGGTTGATATTGCCATTGTCTACCAACGCTAGAGGCTTGAAAGAGTGGTAATGCAAAATTAACTAGAGCAGAAGTTTGCACCAATTATTACATGTAAAAAGGTGTAGCTTACTGGAGAACAAGAAACATGTTAAAGTATAAAGAAAGGTGTAGCTTACTGGAGAACAAGAAACATGTTAAAGTATAAAAGAGAAAAAGAAAAAAAAAGGCACTGCTAGTTCATCAGCATCTCATGTAAGATTTATTATATTGCATGTACGCATTCATAATCTTCAAAGTATAGTTATCTTACTTTTGAAATAAATAGCAAAAATACAAGACTTCAAAGATAATGCTAGCTTATCAATAATTGTATAGCTACAAAAATAATGCCCCAAGGGCTTAATAGCAAATAGTGAACCTTAGAAGAACATATATTGCCTTTCTTTTTAAATTACATATATATTTTTTAAGCATTTAAACTTGAGTAGCTTAATTGATGTCACAACTGTTCCAAGATTTTAAAAAAGCTATGATAACGTTTTCATGTGGAAGCAATCATTAAGAGAAGAGAATTCAAGATTATTATATTGGTACCTACTGATGTTGTTATAGAGCAAGCGAAACTATTTGATTGGAATATTGTAGTCTCCCTATTTTTTAGTAGAAGATTGTCTTCTAAGAAGGCACTAGCCAGGGCTAGAAATAGTACCTGGCCCAATGTTAGGGCACTTAATTGTTCAATACTTTGGGGCCATCAGATTAGAAACATTTTGGAGCAGGTTAGGTGGAGCTGGGCTGGACAAGATATTGACTGTTCACTTTTCTTACCATTTCAACAATGGATACAAACAAGTAATCAGAAATGTTGCAATTGGAGAATTGCCATTTTTTGGATGGATATCTCAATTTTTTCTTCTCTTCTTTGTTAACTATATCAAGATTTAAATTTTTTATTCAATTACCTATATATACTGACATTACCCTATTTCTATAGTAGATAGAAGCAAAGATTATATCTAGAATTTGAAAGATTTACGAACAGCAACATGAAAAATCAAAAGAAGGTATCATTTCCTCCCTAGAACATTCAAAAACAGTTACAGACCATATAAAACAATTATGAATCCTTGGTTAAACTGAATTCCCTCATGAGCTATGATTCCAATAATAAGACGCCTTTGGCCCCCCAGCTGCTAGGAGACATATGCTAGTAGATTCTATATGATTTGCTAATATATAATAGAGGTGTAATTGATTACCAAGTGACCACGATAAATGCTTTGAATCTTGATGGCTGCCTAGTTTTTAAGCCATAACTTATGCCACTATCACTATACCATACTCATGCTTCAGATACTTTAACTTAACAATATAAGTCATACTATTCCACATCAGGGCTAAAACACATTGCTAAAATTTCTTGCCCTTTTGCTATTTATACACCAATAGGTTTGCACAATTCAAGTAGCTTATTGGAGAGTAATTATAAGAAGACCACTGCGACCCAAAGAGCAAAAAGATTTGAAAAAGATAAAAAACCAACATTTTTGTGTAATGTTAGCTAATGGACATAAAGATTAACCTTGGGAGTTTTCGAGTTTATTGCATCAACCTT
The DNA here is from genome assembly GCA_024721245.1 of Mitragyna speciosa. Lineage (NCBI taxonomy): Eukaryota > Viridiplantae > Streptophyta > Magnoliopsida > Gentianales > Rubiaceae > Mitragyna > Mitragyna speciosa. The sequence goes on from CM045562.1 coordinate 12,932,777, forward strand.
TAGGATAATGACAATTTGTCTTTGCATAAAAATTTTAAAACTGAGGGTACGATTGACTGTGCATTTTTCATTTTTGACTCTGTGTACCAATCCTAACAAAGCACCTGTCACTCTGAAATTTTTTATACTCAAGTAAGCATCTTCTGAAGTGTAAAAACACAGAAACTTACCATCTTGAGTTCTTAGACTTGGATTAAGAAGGGAATACCCAATTTCTAGACAAAGAAGAAGAAGACTCCTAGAAATGGTTATTGAGTATTAACCAATGACCACCGACCACAAGCCATTAAGGACATTGAATTTCAACACTACCAATGAAATACTTAAATTCCATTCACATTTCCCATCTATTCACTTAAATAAAAACAATTCCTCATGGGTACAAGTAAGTAATGCCAGTTGAAGGATTCAAACAAAACTGCTAAATGTAGGATTAACAAATAATTCTTGCATGAAGCACCATACAAATGAGCAACAGCCCCATAAAAGTTGATGAATCTATCATACAAATACTAGGTCAATTTTACAACATCACACAAGGCCAAATATCCAGTAAATGGAATATAAAAATCTTACAGTTAGGTAACTCTAGATTGATTGGTGCACTTTCTAAGCACTGCAGTGGTAGCTACTACAAAGGCAATGGTAGCCTTAGGGAATTTTGAACCCAAGATCTGCTTAGATGGGGTAGAGAAGGCGAGGAAGTGCCTAGTGGAGGGAGTCGGCAGGGAGTAGAGCGGCAGTGTGGTGGAAAGCAAGGCGGCGAGCATGGTGGACAGTGGCAAGCAGAGTAGGGGAGGCGGTGGTAATTGTTTTGGGGATGGGAGGAGGAGCTTGTTAGAGACTAGTTGGTTTGGGGATGGGATAAAAGCAACCGATAGTAGTAGGAAGGAAGATTAGGGCTTTCTTTTTTTTTTTCTTTCATTTAATTTTCTTTGTTTTTATTTTTATTAACAAATACACTAATGTGATTTAATTTACAAAATTAGCCTTTGTTTATTTATAATTCAAACATATTACATTCGTAATTTTATAGATAAATGTAGATAAAATTGTAATTTCATATATAATATTTAAATATATGTGTGTATATAATGATGTGGCATTTTTTTCCACATCAGCATGCTCTAATGAATAGCGTAACTACCTTTACCCACACATACTTGACATTTATTCTTGTGTGTGGGTAATATGAAGAACAAAAAGCCCCCACATCAACATTCCAAAAAAATTTGAAAATACCGCTGTAGACACCAAATTTTGACACATCTTTGGTAAAAATATGTGTGTTACTTTATTTCAGGGGGTATTTTTCATTTTTCGGGGGTCGAGTATAATTTTCGCAGTATTATATCTAATTCGTCGTATAAGGGCAAAATGGTAATTTTCACCATGTAAATATTAATTTATTTTATTTTATTTCTCTAAATACATAATTTTACTATTTTTATCATTATTTATGATTTTAATGATTTTTCGGGAGTCATTTATTATTTATTTAAAATTTTAGTATTTTTAATTCAACGGCACTGTTTTCCAATGCATTATTTTACAAGAATTTTCAAGTGAAAAAATTTATATATGCATCTTGTATATTCATAAATTTTTTGCAAAAATCTCATAATTTTTGAAGGTCGTTTAGTATTTATTCAATTTTTGTCTTTTTATTTATTAAGGGCACATTTCCCAAGAATGCGTTAATCTTAAAAAATTTTGAGTGAAAACTTCAGTATATGTGTTTCATGGGATAATATATTTTGTGTAAAATTTTTGTGATTTTTAAGAGTCATTTAGTATTTTTTGTGATTTTCATAATTTTTGTCATATTACGTCACGTTTTTTAATGCACCTTTATTTAAGAATTTTTGTGTAGTGAAATATTTTATATGTGCATTTAATATTTGTAGATTTTATGTAAAAATTTTTGATAATTTAAAAAAAAACTATTTGGTATTTATTTTCAAATTGTATCCTTTTATCTATGACATATTTTTCAACAGTGATTAACTTTAAAACTTTAATTTTTTGTTATTATTGAATTTTCTTTTTCTAGTAATGCTGAATTTTAGTTTTAATTTTAGTCTTATTATTTTATTTTATTTACCTTTTATTTTTTATTCTAAGAAGTCCATAGGATTTTTATTTTTATTCCAATTTTCTTCATTTTCTTACATTTTTTTTCTCTTTTTCTTCTTCTTTACAAATTAAAAAAAAGAGAGAATGAAACAGCAGGAGCATTGCTGCTGCTGTTGCTTCTACAAATGCAGCCCAACACCATCATTTTTTTCCAGCCATCCCCTATCACCAACTCCACCTTCTCCTTAGCAGATTTTGAGGGATTTGAAGGGATTTTGTTCATTTTTCTTTCTCACTTCTTCATCATCATTCTACCTGTAGTCTCCCTCACTTTTTTGGCCTCCACCATACTCACTTTTGCACTCACTCTCGGCCCTCTTTGTTCTCTCCCTTTCTTCACTCACAGACATCACAACACACTTCACCTCACTCTCTTCTCTCTCGACCTGCACAAATTCACCCTCATCAGCAGTACAAAACACACCTGCAAACCCCTTTATCACACTCATACAATTCACACACAGGTTAGCACACGCAGATGCACATAGCTTCACACACAGGTTCAGCACACATAGATGCACATAGCTTCACACACACAAACACATACAAATACACATAACTTCACACGCACATTCACAACCCTTACAAAAACACAGCAGCACAAACACACACACACACACCTGCACATACTCTCACCGCCTCACAAACACACTTGCAAACTTCACACAACTCTCCCTCTCGATCTCCCTCACTCCCTGCCTCCTCTTCCCCTCACCAATTTCATCCACAGGCAAAACACACCTGCACTTCCACAAATCAGTCACAAACGCACAACATATACACCTGCACTTCCACAAACCAATCACAAATGCACAACATATACACCTGCACACACACACAACACACCTGAACATTACACACACATCAGTCCATACAAAAGCACACCAGCTAACACACACTACACACACCCGCTAACACACGCACACCACCTGTAGGAATTAAAAATAAATAAATAAATAAATAACAACAACAACAATAACAACAACAACAACAACAGTCAACACTGAGCTCCACCATGGACCACCATTGCCCGACCACTGCCGAATTCAATCGACCGGCCGAAGCTCCAACATCACCAACGAGCCACCGGCAAACCACCCCTTCCCCTGACCCGGGTAAAAAACTTGACCATTCTTCAATTCTCTTCGCATATATAGTATATTCATTGATTTTGTGACGAATTGGCTTAGACTTGAATTAATGGTTTAGGGATTTTTGTTGAGAAAGAAGATTCGGGAAATTTCAGTGGGAAAATTGTTTGATTCTTCCTTGGGGGGTTGGAGTTTAGCAAAAAAAAAAAAGAAAAAGAGAGAGAGAGAGAGAGAGAGGCCGGCGAGGAGAGGGAACCGGATGGAGAAGAGAGAGAGAGAAAGTGAGATTGAGAGAGATCGAGGTTCCGAGAGAGAGAATCTGTGGGGGGAAAGAAGAAAAGGGGGAAGAGAGAAAGGAAGAAGAAGGAAAAGAAAAAGAGAGAAAAAAGGAAGAGAAAAAAAAAAAGAAGAGAAATCTGGGTAGAAGGAAAATAAAGAAGAGAAAGAAAAAAAAAGAAAAAGAAAAGAAAGCTAAAACTGAAAAAAAAAAAGAGTTTTAGTGAAACTACGTCGTTTTGACTGTAGTTTCACTCAAAACTACGTCGTTTTGATGGTTTAGTTTTCTAACTTATTTAATTAATAATAGGTATTTATTTTATAGTCCTTGTGCTTTTATTAATGTCACTTGTGGCCCCAAGAATTTCTGATTTATGCATTTAAGTTTCTAGTTTTTTATAGGATTGACCCCCATAATTTAATTTTCTTTGCAATTAGGTCCCAATTAATTGCATTTAGGTCCCCCGACTTTTATATAATTATAATTTTGGCCCCTACGTTTTTTAATTTCATTTTTGACCCCTATATTTTTCAGTAATTACATTTTGACACTTAGATTTTTCTGGAATTGCCTTTTTACCCTCCAATATTTCTGAAAATTGTAATTTTACCTCCCAAGCTTGCTGTTATTGTATTTTAGGCTTTAAATGTTGCTAGAAATTATAAATTTGCTCCCTCATGTTGTTGAAAATTACATCTTTGCCCTTATACATTGCTGGAAATTCTATTTTTTCCCTAGAATGCTTGCTGGAATTTTATTTTTGTCTCCCTAACCTTGCTGGAATTTTATTTAAGTCATTATAGTTGCTGGAATTTTATTTTTTGTCCCCCAACCTTGCTGGAATTTTATTTAAGTCATTATACTTGCTGGAATTTTCTTTTTGTCCCCCCAACATTGCTGGAAATTATATTTTTGCCCTAGAATACTTGCTGGAATTTTATTTTTGTCCCCCCAACCTTGCTGGAATTTTATTTTAAGTCATTATACTTGCTGGAATTTTATTTTTTGTCCCCCAACCTTGCTGGAATTTTGTTTAGCTCACTATACTTGCTGGAATTTTAGTTTAAATCCCTAGATACTTGTTAGAATTTTATTCTAAACCCCTAATTCGCTCGAAATTGACATTTTATCCCCAATTTTAAGTATTTCATATTTTATACTTTAAATAGTGCTACCTTGACGTGTTTGTTGATTTTCTTAGCAATTTGTACCGGGTTTACGAATGAGAGGTACCTCTATTATCCTTTTATTTTTCTTTATGTGCTCTTATCGTGCTCCTATGTGTTTTTCTATATGTTTTTTTTATGTATCTCTTTGTGCATATAATTATTATTCATGTGTGAGTATGTATTTATGTCATATTATTATTTACTTGAATTTAATTTTAATTATTCAAAGAAATGTAATAGATAGGTAATATTTTATTTAGAAAATTTTGTATTTAGATAGTTAATGTAATAGATAGTTTATATTTTTATCTAGTTAACTGAAAGCTTTTGTATTTTAGTTAGAAAATGTAATAGATAGGCTAGATAGGTTACCTTTTATTTTTATTTTTTAGATTGTAATTAGGCTTCTTCGATGTAATAGTTAGGGCTTTTGTGTGCTATGTGTGCTATGTGCTTATGTGTTTTATTTGCTTTTCTTAAGGACTTTGCATCTAGAATATCATGCTTGTGTGCTATATGCTCCTACGTGCTATTATGTGCTTTTATGTGATTATTGCTTTTAATCTATGCTTTTGTTTTATTTACTTACTTGCTTCATTATTCTATATGTGCATCGTCACCACACTAGTCCAACGCTAGTTGTGGCTAAATCCGGTTTTTTCGCTAGTCCAACGCTAGCGGATAATTTATAGAAAATAGGCTAATCCAATGCTAGACCTTTAGGTCATTTTAGTATTAGGGTCACTTCTCGTGTGCATTTCATGCCATTTCATGCACATTTTCTCTTTTTAGGCTTTTTTTCATTTTCGTATGGTTTTTTTTATGTATTATTATCACTTATTATCTATTTTTAAATACATGTTTAGTGCATAACATTAGATTTCACTACACATAGAATTTTAGGTCATTTGTGTGATTCAACTAGAAATAGTCATCTACTCACGTGGGAAGCGGTGGCGTACATGCCGTTCCCCCCTCCGTGAGTAGGAATAGCAAGTCACGAGTCTATTAGTCCCCGTACCCGTTATGTTGCATCTCCACTTTCTTTGTTCACTTACTATCTATATTACTATTTTCCTTTTCTTTTGCATTTCATTTTGCATCTACACTCGTGACTCCATCGAGGTCTAGACTCGGGTTTCGCAATTAATGCGGTAATTCCGACTAAACCTCAATGGAACATTTTGTCCCTTAACAATACCCATTTTTAGGACTAGATTTGCATTCATATAGTTGCATCCAAATGCGATAAAATCTTAGGGTTATATTAGGAAAATTTAGACTAAACCTCGCAACTAGTTTCGGCTAGGTTGAAAGGGTGCCTTAGGCGCAAGCCTTTGCCTTCCCTTTCTTCAACTGTGACTCCCGAACATTTTTCTCTTGTTTTTCAAAGACCTGGAGTTGTCAAAAAGGGTTTTCTCATTTTTTCTTACATTTTTTCAAAAAGCATTTTCTAAATAAATCATTTTCAATTTTTTACCTTTTATAGAATATTTTCTGGTGACTTGGTACACCAAAACTCAATACCAAGTGGCGACTCCTTTTTCACTAAAAGAAAAAACCCTTTTTAGACTCTATTTTCGGGCCCAAAAACCGTCGCATTTTCAAAGTCCCATTTTAGGCCCTTTTTCTTTATTTTTAAAATAAAGCATTTTGTCACATTTTTATTGAATCATCTTTTACAAAGCATTTTTGAAAAAATTACTTTTACAAAAATTTACGCGCTTCTTTTTTTTCAATAAATAAAATCCCATTTAATTCTCCCTTTTCCTTTTTCCCGACCTTACTTCTATTATTTCTTCGAAAAATGGGGCGCGACAGCTGGCGACTCCACTGGGGATCACTAGTGAGTCCGAACACTAGGCTTAATCACATTTTCCTTATTTAACCCTTATATTCCATCGCGTTTGGATGTTAGGATTGCATTTTTCTTTTTTAGGTTTTTAGGTTTTTCTTTTGCATCTCACACACTTCCCGTCTCTCGGCTACTTATGTGATGTATGTATGATTTATTTACTTTTGCTTTATTCGACCGCGCTTGCATTTGGGGAGGGGATCAGTCACCCTTAGAGCCCATGCTTTATTATTCCCTCCTCTCATAAGGAGCACTCCATACGTGCATTCGATATTTTTTATCCTTTTTTTTGTTTTTGGTGGTTGCCACCTACCCATCCCTTTAGGACTAGGACCGATCTGCCTAGACATGCAGCCATCGCATTCGTGCATGTAGCGGTGTCTAGGGGATCACTCGAACCACCGACCAGGGACCCTTGGAATTGACGAATTTGTTACTTTTGGGTCCTTAAGCCTGAAGGTTCGAGAGCCTTAAGCCGTATCGCAGGCTTGATCCACTTGGGCATGTGACCGTGGCACGACGTGCACGGAACATTGTCTAGGAGATCACCCAAACTCTTGGCTTGAGTCCACAAGTCTAGAGATTTGGGCTTTAAAAATCGATTCGCTTGGACATGTGGCCGTGGCCCGACGTGCGCGTAGCAGTGTCCAGGGGATCACTCGAGCCACCGACCAAGGGCTTTGGGATTGATGACCCTTACCCTTAGGTCTGAACACTTGGGAACCGACAGCCTAATTGAGTCTAGATGCATTAGTGAGCCCAACCTCATGCATCCATATAGAATAACCTAGGGTAGAGTCAGCCTTACCCTATCAGGCACACTAGGCACGAGAGAAGGGAACCAACCTCCTTTATCTTTCCTTGTTATGCCATTTATTTTTATCTATGTGTATTATTTATTTTTGCCAATATATTATGTGTTATTTGTTGAATAAACTAACACAATTTTTTTCCTATTATTGCTCGCATTCACAACCATAGAATAAAGAGCCCTGGCATGGTGCTTTCGTAGGAAGCCGACCCTCTTTTGGCACGTTTAAATTTTATTTTGATAATTAATTTTTTGAGAAAGATGGAAATGGAATTTCATAAATTTTTGCAAATTGCATTTTGTTATAAATACCCAAGGGATCAATCATTGTGAATTTCTTAAAAATCCTAAAAATTTGATTTTTCATCTTGTATATTCTTGAATAAATATTGTAGTTTTTAAATCTTAGTTTTTAAATCCTTTTCAATGATTACTCATTCTTGTTATATTTATCAGTTTTATCCGAACCAAATTTTCTTAGAGTCAGTAAATGCACTTAAGTGGTCGAATTTTACACAGTTTGCATTTATCCTTTTTTTCAAAGAAATTAATGTGTCATTTTTACTGTATCCCCCACCCTCCCGTCCCACATTACACAAAAAGTGATTCTAACACATATTTCATTCTATTTTAATAAACTGCATTTGACTTATATTTCTAAATAAAGTCACGACTTTTATTTTCTTTCAATGTTGTATCCCATAACCCCATAAAGACTTGATTTTTCAATCAAATAAATTTTAAGTTAATAATCCTTCGTACAATTCATGGTCCATTTTTTTCAAACAAATTTTGCAACATTTTCAAATCTTGCATTTTTGTATATTTTAACTTGCGTTAATAAACTGGCATCATGCATAAACCTTAGAGGGAATGCCAATTCGGGAATCCCATGATAGAAAAAGCCGCCCTTTTGTCTTGGGTACTTAACCCTAAAAGACATGCACGTTTATATTTTTGATAAATCCTGGCGGGTGAGACCCTAGGTAAGGTAATACGAGCATAATGGAGGCATCTCTTCTAGGCGGATTTGGCTTATCTACGATTAGAAAAGGAGGGTCTCACCCTAAAGGATTGCATTTCATGCTAGGCTTACCCTTGGCATAATAAGGGCTCCCCTTAAGACATGCATCCATTTTTGTTTTTATTTATACTAATTTTGACTTTTTCATTTTTACAGGTCCTCTAACGGAGGCGATAAAATAAGAAAGACATCTGATACATATTTGGTCTTACATTTGGATATTTTAAATTATGGTCCAATTCCAAATAAACTGTCACATGTTCGAGATCCATAAGGCCATCAAAAACATGAGGGCTCTTTTGAATTATTCGAAGGATCATGGACGACCGATTTTTAGAATTGATAGTACCTAGAACCTAGATAAGTGAGTTGGTTAGAATAAGCAATGTGGTAAATGAAATTGTATTTCATAGCTAGATAATTGTAACAAGAATAGAAATAATTTGGATGCTAATAATTGCACTCCTTTTGTAAATTTAAGATTGCCTTGTGTTCAAAATTTTTCTCAGATGAAATGCTAAACAAGTGGTTTTCTCAAATTTGTTTGTGGCATTTGATTTTCCCTTCATATTTTTTGTATTTAGTTTTTGAAAATGATTTTGTTTCAAATCTTTTTGTTATATTGAGCAAATAATTCTTTGATGAGGTCTCAAAATAAATCACATTTTTCTCAAAATCTAATGCTAGGTTTGTGTAATTGTAAGGTTTTCTCTTTTGATAAGTTAATGAGTTCAAATTGAATGAAAAAGAAAAATATTTTTTGGGTATTTTTTTTATGGTGAAAATAAATGCTCATGGTTTTCGGATGTCATCTTATTTGAAGCTGATAATTGCCACTTCGATTTCTTTCTGATTCCAAAATAATGCAAATTGCAAGGAAGAATTAGAATGACATTGAAAGGGAATTTGGACCGTGAGTTAAGGAATCTGAATGGTACAAAAAGGGAATCCAAGCTTAACCTGAAAGAGAAAGAAGCTACAAATATTTGCACCAAGAAATGGGTTAAGGAGCTAGGGCAAAATGCGCTTTTACTCTAGAGACCTTGAAAATGTTTAGCGAACTTCACCAAGCAAGTTTGGATGAACGTTTGGAGAATTCAAGCACAACAAAAGGAATAAACTTGGAGGGGATGCAACTTCAAATAATTCATAAGGGGAGTTATTGTTTCATGTCCACAATTTCACATTTGCCATTGGAATGTGTTGTATAAGTTATTGTGAGGTAAAGATAGGGGATGTCACATGCTTGTGAATTATGGCTTGCAATCTTGATGTTTGTCTAATTCCCCTACTGGTTGAAATTACTTTATGTAATTTGACAAATGCTTTCTTTGAGTACTAAGAAATAATTATTTTGTGGTTTGGAGTTTTGTTCTTATAGAAAGTATATCTTGTAAAGTGGTTGGAATTATGTCTAAATTTTGTGAATTGATAAAAATTTCTCTTCTTTACTTGATTTCACATATTAAATGATGATTATGATCAATTGGTGCAAGCATGTGGTCTGTGATGTAAAATCTATTAGGAGGGATTTTTATATTGCCAAAAAAAAAAAACAAAAACAAAAAAAGAAGGAAAAGGAAAAGAAAAAGAAAGAAGAAAAGAAAAGAAATAATGTAGTTTTTCTACTCCAATTGTTCTCGCACTTAGTAGCCGGGAGTCTTCATCTAAAAATGTCGACTCTCGCGTCAAACGGTACTTGAACTATGAGTAATGCATTGCAAATTTGAGTCAGTAAATTGTTGAGTAACCAGGGATCTTCATCCAACCAATGTCGATTCTTGCGTAAAAAGGCAGTTTTACTTCTCGAATACAGTTATGCTATTGGTTTAAGATTGAGATGTTGAGTAATCGGGAACCTTCATAACCAATGTCGGTTTTCGCGTCAAAAGACACTCTCGTATTTTGAGTGATTAGTTCACTAGAATAAAATTTCCTCATGTGAAAAATGAGGAATTGATCATAGACATGCGAGTGCCCTTTGATTGATCATATGATTCGTTTACTTGTGAAATTCAGTAAGGCGAAGAAATTAAGTTGAATTGCTTAATTGTGATATAATTCCTTCCCCTTTGTTTGATATTATGAGTATTAAAGAGCAAGATAATAAATTACATAATGGTTATTTACTTGGTCTTGAGAAATACATTTTAGAACGTACATGTGTGATTTCAATGCTTGAATCACTAGTTGAGCTCACATTTTTCGAATGGTTGAGAACAAACAATGATTCAAGTGTGGGGGAATTGACAAGTGTCAAAATGATGCATTCTAGCACATTGGCAGATGATGTTAATATATCTATCCCAAATCAATGAGGGAAGATTGCCTTACTGATGCCAAATATTCTTCGAACACTAGTCTGTTTTAATGAAAAAGGAAAGATCATCTCAATTTTGGACATTGTCATCTATTTCATTTCTTCCCCTAAAGTCAGTAATTTGGAAGGATCCTATGATTAGGAGAATGTGACAGTTGAAAGCTCACGGATGAGAATACCAGTATGCCGACATGCGATTCATTTGGAAGTTGATGACAACAGTTGATTGAGGTTTCTCGTATACGTTGATCAGTTTGTGGCAATATCAGAATTCGAGTAGGAATAATATCCGAAGATTAAAAGGCATCTTTTAAGCTATCATTTCAAAATTAATTTTTTGGAAAAATATTTCATTTAATTGTATTTCGTTTAATCTTTGTGTGTTTCGTGTGGTTTACTGTACATAATTTCTTTTACATTATTGTATGTGAAGCATATTCTAACCAATTCATTATTTTGAAAAACTTTGACATTTGCTTTATTTAAATTTGAAATAAAAGTAAAGGCAATCCTAAATTTATCAAAATCAGAGTCATACATGGATGGAAAGACTATTTGGGAGATTTGATCTAAATTGTGAATTAGAATGCATTAAGTTTGGGACTTTGCAGAAAGTGAAGCAAAGGGCTATGTTAGACATTTAAGGTGGCAACGCTCTTGTTTACATGTGCCAGAGACCGTTATGTGGCGGCATCATTGTTGCCATTGTCGGTGTTTTTCTCTTTTTACAGGAGCGATAACATCATCATCATTGGAGCCTTCATCATAAACGAAAATTGGGGCAAATTTTTGTGAAAAATTTGATTTAAAAATCATTTTGATGCTTTATGTTTACAAACATTTTGGAAAAGACTGATTTCAAATTTACACTGGGGCAAATTTTAAGAGATTGATTTCAAATGGAATTCATTTGATTTATATTGGGCATATCTTTAGAAGGATTAATTTCAAATGGGTTTGGATGCTTTGAACAAGGCCAAAGTTTGAAAGGGATGATTTCAAATTGATTTGAGTGTCATATACTGGGGCAAATTTTTTTTAAAAAAATTTGAATTTCAAAAGTGATCTTGATGCTTTATGCCTTAGACAGATTTTAAGAAAGAGTGATTTCCACTAGGGCAATTGTTTGGAAGGATTGATTGCAAAAGAGACTTTTGATGCCTTATACTATGCCAAATTTTGATTTAAAATGATTTCAATTTGGTTTGACTATCAAGGTAAATTTTGAAAAATTGAACACTGAGAGAAAATAGGGATTCATACTTGATGTAAGTGATGATACTGGGGCCAAAAAAAAAAATTTTTGTAGACTGCTTTCAACATTTTTAATCTTTTTCACGAACATGTCCAGCAAACTGGACGTTTTCACATTACTTTATGGGCTGCCTTAAAAAAAAATTACTTTTTCATGCATGTCCAGTAAACTTGACCTTCACGTTTAATTTTCTTGCATTTCACCCAGCAAACTGGGTGCATGTCCAGCAAACTGGACCTTTCACGTTTATTTTCCCAAGTCTGGCAAACCGAATTTCGCATTGCATTTCACCCCAGCAAACTGGGTGCATGTCCAACAAACTGGACCTTTCACATTTAATTTTCTTGTACTCATCCCAGCAAACTGGGTGCACGTCTAGCAAACTGGACCTTTCACGTTTAATTTTCTTGTACTCATCCCAGCAAATTGGGTGCATGTCCAGCAAACTGGACCTTCACGTTTAATTTTCTTGTACTCACCCCAGCAAACTGGGTGCATGTCCAGCAAATTTGACCTTCACGTTTAATTTTCATGTACTCACCCCAGCAAACTGGGTGCATGTCCAGCAAATTGAACCTTCACGTTTAAATTTCTTGTACTCACCCAGCAAACTGGGTGTATGTCCAGCAAATTGGACTTTCACGTTTATTTTCCAAGTCTGACAAACCAAACTTCGCATTGCATTTCACCCCAACAAATTGGGTGCATGTCTAGCAAACTAGACATTCACGTTTAAATTTCTTGTACTCAACCCAGCAAACTGGGTGCATGTCCAGCAAACTGGGCCTTCACGTTTATTTTTCAAGTTTGGCAAACCAAACTTTGCATTGCATTTCACCCCAGCAAACTAGGTGCATGTCCAGCAAATTGGACCTTCATATTTAATTTCTTTGCACTTCATCAATCCTAGCAAACTAGGCCACACATTTCTCCAGCAAACTGGACGTTTTATATTTTGTTTTAATTTGATTTTTCAAGTCGGGCAGCCCAAAATTTTACTTTCACCATTCGAACTACGTTTTGACCTGATTCCCTTGTGTGGGATACGTAGGCAGCTCTTGGAGAGTTCGGTCATTTTCTCACTCTTTCATTTGTTTACATTCTTACATTTTGTATGTTTAGATATTTATCTTTGCTTTTGTGTTTAGGTGAGTCAAAATTCAGTGTTGTCTACGTCTTTGTCTGAAATCTCTATGAGATTCCCGACAAAGAGGGGCAAGCTGTAGACACCAAAATTTGACACACCTTTGGTAAAAATATGTGTGTTACTTTATTTTAGGGGGTATTTTTCATTTTTCGGGGGTCGAGTATAATTTTCGCGTATTATATCTAATTCGTCGTATAAGGGCAAAATGGTAATTTCACCATGTAAATATTAGTTTATTTTATATTATTTTCTCTAAATACATAATTTTACTAGTTTTATCATTATTTATGATTTTAATGATTTTCAGGAGTCATTTATTATAGTAATAACAAAGTTAAATTCGTTAAAATCATAAATAATGATAAAACTAGTAAAATTATGTATTTAGAGAAAATAAAATAAAATAAACTAATATTTACATGGTGAAATTACCATTTTGCCCTTATACAACGAATTAGATATAATACCTGAAAATTATACTCGACCCCTGAAAAATGAAAAATACCCCCTAAAATAACGTAACACACATATTTTTACCAAAGGTGTGTCAAAATTTAGTGTCTACACCCGCCAATTCTCAATTTGGAGGGAAATTTTCCTATCCAATTTATGTGTAACTATTGATATTTACCTACACTTAATTTAAATAAAAAGAAGCCACATCAGCATTTAAAAAGTTGAGAAAAGCTGCCAAATTCTCAGTATTTGGAGGGAAATTGTCCCACCCAATTTATATGCAACGATTGACCTTTACCTACACATAATGAGAATAAAAAAAATGCCACATCAGCAATCAAAAAATTCAATAATGCCGCCATCTCTCAATATTTGGCAAGAAAATTTTCCCACTAAATTCATATGTAAGTATAAACCTTTACCTACACATCATAAATGCCAAATATATAGTAATTAATCATACTAGATTTACCCACACATATAGAATAAATGTGTAGTTAAATACCCACACATATTATGTGTAGCAATTTTATGTGTGGTTAAAAACTAAACTTCCTGTAATGAATGATGAACAAATTCTATCTAGAATTGTAACTGGTTGGAGAGTGTGTATATACTATAGAAAATGAAATGTTGCAACTAGAAAAGACCACTTTCCTTTGCCATTTCTTGATCAAATGTTAGAAAGAATAGCGGGCCATGAGTATTATTATTTTCTTGATGGTTGTTTTGGTTATAATCAAATTGCCATTGCACCCGAGGACCAAGAAAAGACGACTTTTATGTGTCCATATGGTACATTTGCATTTAGAAGAATGCCATTTGGTTTATGTAATGCACCTGCTACATTCCAATGTTTGATGATGGCCTTATTTTCAGATTATATTGAAAAGATTATGGAAATATTCATGGATCACTTTTTAGTTTTTGGATCATCTTATGATAAATGTTTACATAATCTTGAATTAATATTGCAAAGATGTGAAGAAACTAACATTGTTCTTAGTTGGAAAAAATGTCATTTCATGGTTAGAGAAGGCATAGTTTTGGAGCGCAAAATTTCGCCTAAGGGAATTGAAGTGGACAAAGCTAACATTGAAACAATTGAACAAATGCCCCCACCAAGTAACATAAAAGGGATACAGAGTTTATGCAGGCTTCTATAGGAGATTCATCAAAGATTTCTCCAAAATAGCAAAGCCATTGTGTGATTTATTATGCAAAGAAACCCCTTTTGACTTTGATGATAGGTGTTTGGATGCTTTTAATAGGTTGAAGAAGGGATTGGTGTCAACTCCTATTATTAACTCATCAGATTGGTCACTAACATTTGAATTGATGTATGATGTTAGTGACTATGAGGTTGGAGCACTTTTGAGAGAATTTAGGGGAAGGCAGCAACATTCTTGTGGAAAAAAAAAGGGGGCTATCTGCAACACTAGTGGGAAAAAGTAGGAAGTTGAACGTTTCTTTAAGAGAGAAAAATAAAGAGGTAGTCGCCTCTTGGAGAGAAAGTAGAGGAGCTTGTCGTGAGGTTGTTGGAGAAAAAATAGGAATGCTGCCCAAAACAAAAAGAAGAAGCCGTGTGTTTGGAGAAAATCTTGGAGGAGCCGCATCTTCTTGGAGAAAATTTAGGAGGAGGCGCGCTTCTTGAAGAGAAAATCTAGGATGCAGCATCTTGTTGAAAGAAAATTTAGGAGAGCTGTCCAAATTCTTTGGGAAGGCAGCCGTATACTTGTGGAGAAAAGATAGGAAGTGTGGTGTGCTTTGAAGAGAAAAAATAGGAGTGTCCTAATTTGTAGGGGATTGGGTGTGTGTAAGAGAAAAAAAGGAAAGTGTAGTGATTTTTGAAAAAGGAAAAGTGTTTTTTTGTGCGTGCTAGTTATTTTTGGAAAGTAATTTTTGTTTTTGCACAAGAATATTATTTTCTTTCATGAGAACATTAAAAATCAAGATTTTCACACAAGAATACCACGCATTAGGGTTTTTAATTTGTGTTTTCTTGAGTCAAATCTTGTCTACTTCATCTTTCTTGATATTCTCTTGATCAAAACTTACTCTAAGCTTTCTCTTTTGATTACTCTTACCATTACTCTTGTGTTTTTGGCTTCTTGGAACCTTGATAAGGTTGATTGAGTAGGTTCTTTCACCAAAGGGCCTACAAGGAAGCTACTCAAGAGTGGAAAAAGGCTAAGGGGTGAGCTCATTCGAGGGAAATGGCCATAAACATTGAGTGATACACAAGTGTTTGAGTATATACACTAAGGGAGTGGTGACACTATTTTATTATTTTTGTTTTTTCTTTGTCACTAACTGTTCTTGCAGGTTTAAAAATGGTTGGGAATGTGTTGTGCTCAAAAGAAAGAATCAATTTGATGACAATGTCACATCTACATCCTCTAAGGGGTATATCAATGATCGTGATTACACTACCTATGCCTCAAGAAAGGTAGAGATGAAGCTACCATCAAAGTATTCTCAATCTTATCATTCTTCTAAGGAGTCTACCATTGATGATTATGGCTATGAGGGCGTTGCTTCAAGGAGGAAGGAAAGACCAATGAATTCTAAACCCTATAAATGGCAACATCATGATTCTCTATGGAAAGAGTTTATGAATGAATATGAAGCACTTGTAGCTGCTCACAAGGAAAAAGCTCGTGGAATGATGCATGAGGAGGAATCTTGATGCGTGCACGGATACCTTTTGCCAAGGCCATTGGATTTTAGGTTTACCACTCGTTAAACTCAAGACCTCTTTGGACTCGTGATTTCAAGAACCCTTGAAGTGGAGCAGGGAGCTCGAATTTTCCCCTTGAAGATGAACTCGTTCCTAGATAACTAAAATGAACTAAATTGAGCTAGTTCAATCGTTCAACCTAACTCTCACAAGAATTTGATCAAGATGACAAGAGAACTCTAAGTAAGATTGATGAGTCCCAAGCAGAAGACCTCCAAGAGAGCAAATGGCGGATTTGAGGAGCTCCAATGATGTGCTTAAAAGTTTGGATGGTCCAATGACTAGAGCAAGTATTAGAAGAATGAAGGATGCATTGCATGGACTCATATTGGACTCATATGAAGAGGCTTTGCAATTGGGCTCAAAGGATCAATCTAAACAACTCATTAATGTGCTTTGGGCTGGACAAACTTTGGATGAGGGCTTCATGGGCCACATGCATGGAGGGATTGAAGAATTGAAGTCCAATTGATGTTTCATGGGCTTTAATGGACCGCCAGCCCTTAGGGTTCTTTGTGGCATTTTTTTTATGTTAAGTTTTAGAGTTGTAATAGACTTAGTTATTTTAGTTAATTCATGTTTTGTTTTGGTAGTGTCATTAGTATAGGTTTTGTCATAGAAGTTAAGTCTATTTTCACAACTTTAGAATGTTCTTTATAAGCCTATTTAAAGGCCATATTATTAGGTACAAATTTAACAATAATTATTCAAAAATTTTGAGTTTCTCTATTGTGAGAATTTTCTTGGTTCTTTGTTGATTAAGAACTACTCTTGGTCTTATCGAGCTTGCTTGTGGCGACCACCAACTTAGCTTAGAGTTTTCTTGAGTTTTTTATCAAGTCTTTAGAGTTAATTAGGTTAGAGGATTGAACTCACTCAACTTGGTCTAGTCTAGTTATCCTATAGGCATGCTCATCTTCAAGGGAAGATTCAAGGCAAAACAACTGCACGTCAAGGGTCCCTTGGTTCACAAATCAAATGAGGACTTGAGTACAACGAGTTGCATACCTGAAATCCAAGACTTTCTTGGCAACACAACCGTGCACACATCTAGTGGTATCAAAGCCATCGTCTTGTATTTTTTTAGGTTTTTCAATCCAATTTTCCTCTTGGAAAATTCTGATATATCCCTTTTTTTGTGTCTTTGTGTTCTTGTGTGTTATTATGGCAAAGAGCTTCGAACCTAGTCATAATAATTGTGTTGTGTCTAGTTTTTCTTTTCTAAATTTTTGTCCATAAATTTCTGCTATATTTTTCTCATTGATTTCCTTTGTGAATTTCGTGCCCTAGGTTTCTTTAGAGTAGTTCTTGGTAGCTTCTCAATCAAGAATTCTAGGTTTTGTGTGGTATTTTGTGATTCTGGACTATTTTTGGTGTTTTCTGAATTTCTTGTGTCAAAATTTACAAGAAAAAGGGGTTCTTGAACATAAAACTTCATACAACAAATTTTCTTGGAGATTTATTTGTTTTTTTTTTTTGTGTTTCTTGCATGTCAAAAAAAAAAAAAATTTCATGCAAAAAGAAAAGAAGAAAATTCTTGAATTTGCACCAACTTGGTCTTGAGTTTCTTTAAATTTTGTGTTGCTGGAAATTTCTTGACTGATTTCTTGAAGTTCTTCGCTAATTTCTTGAACTTTTTTTTATCAAATATTGAAGTTCTTGAAGCTTTATAAAATCAATTGGAGCCTTTCCTTCATCAACTAGGGTTTTGCTCCATAATAGTTGCTGAATTTTGGTGTTTTTTGTGGACGAATTTTCTGGTTTATTTTTCCACAAAATTTTGGTGATTAAAAGGAGGGTGTCAGTTTGGTTTATATAGCAGTTATTTGTCTTTGGGAAACCAATTGTGAAAAGGAAAGTAGTTACAAAGGGGATTTGGAAACTTGTTCTTCAAATCAAGTAGTTTCCTTTTTTCTTTTGGAAAGTATCGATTAAGCCTTTGTTTCCTTTTTTTTTTCCGTGTTTTCCAGCTGCTAAAGGGATGTTTGTCTGTGTTTTAGAGTTTCCAAATTCATTGTGTGTTGGTTTTAATTATTATTTGTTCAAGAATTCATTTTGGAAAGGAATTTCTTTCTTATTCCTTAAAGGAGTGTTGGTGTTTTACTTTTTTGCACAAAAATATTATTATTTTTCTAGAGAACATTAACAATCAAGAATTTTTACACATTTATACCACACATTAGTGTGTTTATATTGTGCTAATTCTTGATTCTCATCCATTTTTTGAATTATTCTCTTGATCATAAACACTCTAAGCTTATTTTTCTTGGCCTCTACATTTACTCTTTACAAGTTGAGGTTGCTATAGGTCCTTGGTGGGATTGATTGAGCTGGTTCTTCATCAAAGAGCCTACAAGAAGATTCTTTGAGTGGAAAAAGGCTAAGCTCATTTGAGGGCAAAAGCCTATCGACTTGAGGGAAGCGAGTGCCAAACACTAAGGGAGTGCTTCACATATTCTTGTTTATTTTCTTTTTTATTATTAACAATTTTTCTTGCAAGATTTTTGAAGCATAATGGCGTCTCCAATGGACATTAATAATGAACTAAAATTGCTTAGGGAAGCCATTGTTGGTGATTTTGACAGAAAGATGCGCATAATGAAAGATGAAATCTATGAAGAGTTGGAGAGGCGTTCTCACTCTTCCAATGTCAAAGCTTCTGCATCCAAGAATCCTTTTGAAGTGTCTCATGAGGAAGAATTTGACTATGAGGATGTAATGCAAATGAGAGGAAGAAGGGTTACCAACAACCAAGATAGCAATCTTGGAAGCATCAAGATAAAGATACCTCCATTCCAAGGGAAGCTTGATCTTGAGGCATATCTTGAATGGGAGCACAAAGTAGATCATGTGTTCAACTACCATAACTACTCTGAGGAGAAAAAGTTACAATTAGTTGCTGTTGAATTTATTGACTATGCTAGTATTTGGTGGGATAAGCTTGTTAGGGAAAGAAAGAGATGTGAAGAGGAGCCCATGAGGACTTGGCGTGAAATGAAAGCAATCATGAAGAAGAGATTTGTGCCAAGTTACTACATTCCTGGCGTCCACCATAGACTTCAAACATTGAAGCAAGGCTCTATGACTGTTGATGAGTATTGCAAGGAGACGGAAATGCTCATCATTAGGGTTGACATTAAGGAGGAAAGTGAAGCTACAATGGCAAGATTTGTTGCTGGATTGCACATGGATATTGCTAAAAATGTGGGGCTACAGCACTACTTAGACATTCATGACCTGGTGGATATGGCTATCAAGGTGGAGAGACAAATTAACAGTAGGTGTTCAAGAGGGTCTTCTACCACTCAAAATCGTGCAATATGGAGGCAAGATCAACCAAGAAGAGAGGTAAGAAGTGGTGATCAAAGTTGTTCCTCTACTCAACCAAATCGAGGTAACATTTGGGGGGGGGGGGGAGAAATTCTACTTCATCTTCTACTTCTTCTAAAACAATTTCTAAAGGGAAAGAGATTGCTTCTAAGCCAAAGGAAATTAAATGTTTTAAATGCCTAGGCTATGGACATATTGCTGCAAATTGTCCAAACAAAAGGACAATGGTGATCTTTATTGATGGAGAGGTAGCAAGTGTTGCCTCTAGTGAAGATGATGTGATCCTAGGAGTGCTCACAATCTTGATGCATGGATGTTCTCATGGAGCAACTCA
Organism: Mitragyna speciosa; assembly: GCA_024721245.1. Classification (NCBI taxonomy): domain Eukaryota; kingdom Viridiplantae; phylum Streptophyta; class Magnoliopsida; order Gentianales; family Rubiaceae; genus Mitragyna; species Mitragyna speciosa. Next base: position 12,952,722 of record CM045562.1, read on the forward strand.
TTTGGATCAAGATAAGATCAAATCATGGTTAATCACATGGGGACGTTCAATCTTTGTGACTACCATGGTGTAATTCGTGACTTTGGGCCTCTCAATGGACTTGCTGATCAAGCTATTCAAGTGTGTTCATTGGGCCAAGAGTTTATGCATTGGTTATGGATTAAATTTACATTCAAAGAAAGTCCAATTGAAGCATTTAAGTGGTCCATATCATGCTTCCAAGGTGTTGGAAGGCCCGAGTGAGCTTTAAGAAGACGTCTAGCCCATAAGAAATTCTTACACAAATTTCTTCTTTATTTTTATGGTTAAATTCGTTTTTAATAGTTTCCTAAGTCTTTACAAGTTGTAACTTTAGTTAGTTACTTAATTGCGATAGATTACAACTAGTTTTAGTAGTTATTTGCAATTCTAAGTTCTAGAATCATCTTTGTAAGCCTATAAAAGGCCATGTTACTGTTCATATGATTTTTATGATTAATATTATTGTGAGTTCTCAAATTGAGTGCGTTCTTTCGTTCTTTGCTGATTAAGAACAACCCTTGAGCTTGTAGAGTGATTCCAAGTTTAAAAACCCTAGCTTAGAGTTACCTCATTGGTTTGATCAAGCTTTCTAAGTGTTGATTCCTTGAGTTCTTGTGTGTTCCATAAGGAGGTTTGAAGTTTTCTTGAATTTTTGAGTTGTTCATCTTGCGTGTTCAAGGCTTTGGTGCAGATTCTAGAGTCTAGTTCATCCAAGGGGAAAGGTTCGAAGTTCGTATTTGGTCTTTTAAGCAATTCCACATTTATCCGCGCTTATCAATTGGTATCAAAGTGAAGGTTCTTGATAGAATCCCAAGGACGCCTACACAAGCCAAGCACTCTATGCATGAAGTGGGGTCACTCTTAGCATGTTTTAAGCTTAAGGAGGATTTGATTATCATTGGAGTGAATGCGCAAGATTGCTATTCGAGGCTTATGCATTGGTTGTGGATCAAGAATGAGTACAAAGTGTCGCGCCCCAAAAATCGTGGGGTAAAAGGGTAGAAGGGTGTGCTAATGGGGTCGTTGACTGTCGCGTCCGAAAAGACGCTCCGGTCTCAGTGACCCTTTCGAAAATAAAGGTTTTTAGAAAAACTGTGCGTGTGTGAGAAAAATCAAATTTTAATAAAAAAAGTGTATTTTAAGAAAAATAGTATTTTAAAAGAAAACAAGGCCGGGACTAAAAATGCGACAGATTTGGCCAAATAATTTTTTAAAAAAGGGTTTTATTTTGAAAAATGGAGTTGCCACTTGGTACTGAGTTAGGGTGTACCAAGTCACCTGAAAAATCAGTTAACAAAATAAAAATTTTAAAAAAAGGTTTTAAACCTTTTTTCGACTCCGCTCTACGAAAAAATGAGAGAAGAAGGTCCGGGAGTCACATTTGGAGAAAGGGAAGGCAAAGGCTCACGCCTAAGGCACCCTTTCAACCTAGCCGAGGCTAGTTGTGAGGTTTAATCAAATTTTCCTAAATTAACCCTAGATTCTATCACGTTTTGGATGTATCTAAATGAATGAAAATCTCAAGTCTAAATGGTATCAGGAGGGTCGGAATATCCCGTCAAAGCTTGGTCGAAATTATCGCATTAATTGTGAAATTCGGGTCGAGACCTCGAGGGAGTCACGAGTTTTTATGCAAAATGTGATGCAAAAAGAAAAGAAATTAATAATAGATAATAAGTGATTGAAGAAAGTGGGGATGCAGCATAACGGGTACGGGAGACTAATAACTCGTGACTAAATATTTCTACTCACGGAGGGGGGAACGGCATGTACGCCACCGCTTCCCACGTGAGTAGGCGACTATTTCTAGTCGAATCACACAAATATCCTAAAATCTAAGTGAAATGCAACCTAGATGTCATGCATTTGAAAAACGTGTCAAAAAAAAATAATAATGGTAATAAATAGTAATAATAAAATCACGCCAAAATGAAAAGAAAAACTAAAAGTGTGTGAAATAAAAAATGCACACGAATGAACCTAATCACTAAAATATCCTAAGGGTCCAGCGTTGGACTAGCCCATTCTAAAAATCCCACTAGCTTTGGACTAGTGGGAAAAAGATAAGCCATAACTAGCGTTGGACTAGTGTGGTGACGGAATAACAATAAAACATGAATTAAATATTAAAGTAGGAATTGAAAGCAAATTAAACATATAAAAACATATATGATCACATAGGAGCACATAACACATAAGCATAATATTCTAGATGCAAAAATCCTAAGGAAAGCGGTAAAAGAAATAAACACGTAAGCACGCGAAAACAAATAAACCCTAACTATTACACTGGGGGGCTTGATTTACAATTTAAGGGGGGAAATTAAAAAATGCCCTATCTATTACACTTTCTATATAATTACACAATCTTGCTAAAATACGAGAAAATAATCTAACTATTACATTGACTAACTAAATACAAAATATTACATTTTTCGTCAAAATAATAAGATTTAAAATAAAATAACACAAAATAAATAAATACGCAAAAAGTGCATAAAATAAGAAACACATAAAAAATTGCATAAAATATCACATTAGAGCACGTTGGAGCACATAAAGAAGCAATTAAAAGGTAACGAAAATACCTTTTTGAAGACCCGGTACAAAAGCTTAAGAAAATGAACACACACGTTAAGGTAACACTATTCAAAACAATAAAACATAAAACTATGAAATACTAAAAATAGGGGGTAAAATGTAAATTTAAACAAACTTAGGGATCAAATTGTAAATGTAAGTAAGCATAAGGGCACGATTGAAAATTAAAAATGAGTAAAGGGACAAAAATAGAATTCCAATAAATGAGGGGCCAAGTCATGAAAATTTCTGCAACTTGATTGGATCAAATTCTAAATCCAAGCAATAATGGGCAAAATTATAAATTAGTTCGGATCCAATTGAAAGAGAACTAAAATGTAAAGAGGTCTATTGTAATTTTATATTTTATAAAAAGAACCAGAATTAAATACTAAATCAAAATAGAAACTAAATTAATTAACCATTCAACTTAATTAAACAAAAATCTTTAACTAGATTACCACTTAATATTGAACAAATCACACAAATAAGTAGATAACCAAATAAATACGCCACAATTAAACAAAACTCAATAGAAAAAAATCTCAATCCCCAAAATCCTGCGTCTTCGTCTTTTCCAACCTCCCACCCACTTTCTCTCTAGCTCGCCTCTCTCTGTCTCTCAAATTCTTCTTCCTCTCTATCTCTCTCGCCGATCCCTCTCTTTCTCCCCCTCTTCTCTTTGCTTAACTCTCTGTTCTCAATTTCTCTCTATTTTTCTTTCGATCGTCTCTCTTATTCTCTTCTAAGACCAACAGAATCAATTTCTCTCTTTTGATTTCCTTTTGATACAGGGGAGACATACGACAGAGGGAACTATGGGCATCGACCAGCTGAGGAAGTTACTCTGTGGCTCGTGGAGATTTGGCCGTGCGTATACTATGATGGCTTAACTGGGCTTAGTTGATTTTCTGGGTGTGTGTATGCACGGTGGACAGGAGCTGTTGATGGCCTGGTGCTATGGCCAGTGGGTGATTGTGTTTGTGTTTTGTGTTTGGTGGATGGTATTTGGATGGATTGCTGATGACTTGGTTGTTGTGTGTTGGGGATTTAAGGTTGTTGGTTTTGCAGGTAAAGAAGGAGGTGAAATTTGGGCAGGTGGTGGCGATTGGGCTATTTCTGGCGGAATCTGTGTGTATTGTGTTTGTAAATTGGTGTGGAATTATGGTTGAGTTTGACGAATTTGGAGCTGACTGATTCGGGTAATTTGTCAATGGTGCTTATTTGGTGAATTTGCGTGAATTTTGGGGAAAATTTGTTGAGATTGGGCTGTTGGTTTCTGGTTGTTCTGTAGCTTGGTTTTATTTTTTTATTGTTTGGTAATTGCATGTTGGGGAAGGCTATTCTGTGCAGGTTTATTTTATGGTGGCTTGAAATTTGGTTTGGGGCTTTGTATGGTGGAGATTGGATTGTTACAGTGGTTGCTGGGGGTTGATGGTTGCAGGGGATGCGACGGATTGTTGGCAGTCCGTGGTTCAACGGTGGAGTTGCTGGGCATTGGGGCTGATTTATGGTTTATGGTTGATTGGGAAGGGTTTTGCTGCAGGTTTGAAACGTAATTAGTGGTGGTGAGATTGGGGTTGTTTGAGAGCTGAAATGGAGGAGAATGGTGGTGGAGAGGAGGAGTTTGATTTTCTAGTTGTAGGGGAGAGAGACGGTGGTGATTGGTGGAGCTTGGTGGTTGATTGGTGGAGAAGCAGTGGAAGAGGGAGAGAGAGAGAGAGAAGAGAGAGAGCTAGCAACGGAAGAAGAATAAAAACCCAGAAAAGCAAATCATCAAGAAGACTAAGAATTCTCAGTGATAAAAATGAAAACCCAGAAAAACAAGAACAAAGATAACGCTGATAATCTGATTAAAATTTCTAACAAATAAACACCATTAATTTGATTTGGCTTGGAAAAATAGCAGAAAAAGATATCAATTAAAGAGAAAAACCAACCTTTTTAATGTTTGCAAGTGATCTGATGAATAGTAACGCGATCCGGATGTTGGAGATGATGAACAATAGCAATGAATTAAGACGGCGCTTAGTGTGTTTTTAGGTGTTTTTGTGTGTTTTTTTTGTGTTTTGGTCTTCTAGGGTAAAATCAAAGTGTGTTTTAGGGTTTTTTCATTTTTTCTCTTCTTTTTTAAAATTCCTAAGTGAGGTATTTATGTTGCACAAGTCTTAACCTCCAAGAAATGATTAAAAGACCAAAATACCCTTGACTACAAAAATTACAACTTTATCATTTAAAAATTTATTCTTTCACAATAATAATAAAAAAAAATCAAGAAAAATGTAAATAATAAATTCATTAACACTAATTCACTCCGAAAAAAATTAGAAACTTAGAAACATGTTTAAAATCTAAAAAAGAATTTGGGACCAAAAAACTGGTGAAAAATGAGTTTGGAATGTGAAATGACAATTTTGCCCTTGGATGACAAAAATTCACAGAAAAATAGTTATTGTCCTCAGAAAAATTATCAAAAATTACAAATAAACTTAAAACATTAGAAAATGCATTTTTGACTCAAAATTGATGAAAAATGAATTTAATTTGTAAAATGATGATTTTGCCCTTGGGCAATGAAAATTCACAAAAAAATAGTTATTGTCCTCAGAAAATTATCAAAAACTAAAAATAAGCTTAAAATGCTGGAAAAAACATTTTGACACAAAATTGGTGAAAAATGAATTTAATTTGTAAAATGACAATTTTGCCCCTGGGCAATGAAAATTCACAGAAAAATAGTTATTGTCCTCAGAAAATTAAGAAAATTCAGAAACATGCCTCAAGAATTTGAAAATTGAATTTGGAGCTTAAAATGAGCTAAAATGGCATTCGTGAGGCTAAATTACCATTTTGCCCTTATGTTGGTAAGAATATAAATCAAATAAAAAATACCAATTAAATCTAAAAAAGATATAAAAATTTATCAAATTCACATAAAAATAAAAATATGAATTTAAAACCCCCAAAAGCTAATAAAAAATATTTACAGATAAAATTACTATTTTGCCCCCTAGTGTTTGAAAATAAATGGTGTGTCAAAATTCGGTATCTACACAAAGACGGCAATGTTAAGATGATTATCAATGGTTGGTTTGATGGATGATCAAAGGAGAATGAGCAAAGTGTCCAAACCAAGCCAAAAGGTGGAGAATCACACCTTCTAACCAAGGCTGTGCCTCAAGCTGCGCCACAGCCTTGGTCATAGCCTTCATCAGAAAGTTGTTTTGGACAAGTTGAGCCAGATGAAGACTCTGATCGAGGCCGCGAGGAAGGCCGCGCTGCGGCCTTGGCCACAGCCTTCACCAGAATTTGTTTACGCATTTGATTTTTTGTCTTACTTAGTTTATTCATTGTAACTTTTGATTAGTAGTATTAGACGTGATAAGTTACAACTTGTGTTTCACTTTGGTTAGAGTTTTATTAACGATTTTCTTTCCATATTTGTAAAATGCAACTTATGCCTATTTAAGGGCTAATTTCACTGGTTAAGGAGATAGATCATTATTCATTGAAAAACGTGTGTTTTTGAGAGCTCTCTTTGAGTGCTTCTTGGGTTCTTGGATTAGAACCATCTCTGGTCTTATTGGGGTGATCCCGTGGCGACCAAACCCTTCGCTTAGAGATTCTTTCAATGGGTTTGATGTCAGTCTTTTAGTTTTGTCAACTAGGAGTCTACATCACAGGTTGGTTAGGGGTCTAGATTGTATCTAAAAAGGGGATATTCAATGAAGTTGAAGAATTTTTGGGCAAACCAATTCAAGTTGTTCTTGGATTCTGTGACAGGTTACGAAGGGGTCAAGAAGATTGAATTGTTTTCTTGGATCTTCAAGGCGTCCTAGGCTTCACGCTCATTCGTCGCACATCAATTGGTATCAGAGCCATCTCCTTGATTATCCAGGTTTCCAAACAAAAATTTTCCACTTGGAAGAAATTAGTATACATCCCTTTTAATTTTCTCTCATCAAATCGTTTGTTCTTCTTGTGCCTTGTTTTTGTGTTTTGCCCCATTGCTTCTTAATCTGTCCAAAATTTCTTGTTTAATCCAATCCATATTCTTCTTGTTTTGTGTTGTTTTCTTGCCTCTAAATCTTGTTCTAGTGTCATCCTATATTGTTCTAGGGTTTAGAGTCGTTCTTGATTCTCTTGCACCAAGAATTCTAGGTTTTTGTATGGTGTTCTTAAAAATCTTGTTTTCTTACTTTCTTGTGTTCTTGTGTAAAATAATTTTTCAAGGTGGCTAAAATTTTCTTGGATGCTGTTGTAACATCCCGCGTCTAGGCTAGTCAAATAACTTTTGAGCTTTTAACCACAGACTCAAAATGCTTAAGCCAAGTTATTTAGTGGCCCAAACGTAGTATGTTATATACCATTTCTTTTCTTTTGTTCCCACCGATGTGGGATATCACATTCACCCCTCCTTTAGGCCTTTGCGTCCTTGCAAAGCCCAATTCATAGCCGGACTGTCCACTTGGTTGTGCCGGATTTTAGAGGTGATTCGTACAGGCTCTAGAGGTGGCTCCCGTCCTTAAGTCGACATAGCACTTAGCCCTGCACAGCACTTAGTTCCTTCACTTCGTTGTGTAGTTCGGCCCAAATACCATAGGCCCAAATACCAGAGACTACGCGAGGTTCGCTCTGATACCATTTGTAACATCCCGCGTCTGGGTTGGTCCAATAACTTTTGAGCTTTAAACCACGGATTCAAAATGCTTAAGCCAAGTTATTTAGTAGCCCAAACGTAGTATGTTATATACCATTTCTTTTCTTTTGTTCCCACCGATGTGGGATATCACAGCTGTGGTGTTGCTGTGTAAGGTTTGGTGTGATGCTTGTTTATTAAAAAAAAAAATAGAAAAGAAAGAAAGACTGTTCACGTACTGTAGCAGGACAGTTCATCGGTACTGTAGCACACAATGTAGCATCATTGTTTACCAAAAATTCACTGTTCATCCGGTGAAATTGTGAATTAATTTATTTCAACCTTGTCTTATTTGAGTTGTGGGTTCTCTGATATTTCTTAAAAAAAAGGCGTGCATGATAGAAGAGAAAAGCCATGCACAAAAGAATTAAAGGAAGAAAGAGGCGTGCATAGTTTGTGTGGAAAAGCCTTGCATGTAATCTGTCCAAATTTGATTCTTGGTGTTTTGGTATGTTCAAAATTGTTCCTTATCAAGACTTGTTACAAGCTGTCCAAAATCTTTACACTTGTGGCTGATTCGTTACCCTTTCATTTTGATGTGTTTTTGAGAGAAAACCTAGGAGGCAATGTGCTTTGGGAGACAAAGTAGGGACCAACCCCATTCTTTGTGAGAAATTTTAGGAGGAGAACATGCTGCAATCTTCGAGAAATTATAGGAGGGGAACGTAATTTTTGTTGAAAAAGAAAAAAAAGGAAGGTAGCGTATCTTGGAGAGAAATTGTAGGAGCGTATCTTTTCTTTGAAGAGAAAAAGTAGGAAGTTGTCCTAAATTTTAGGGCAATAGCTTTTTTAAAAAAAGGGGGGGGGGGGGGGAAGACCGCGTTCTTTGAGAAAAAGATAGGAGGAGGCATGTATTTTGAAGAGAAAATTTAGGGATAAGGGCTGCTGTCCAAAAAAAAAAAAAAAAATGGGGGAACGGAGGAGAAAATATAGGAGTTTGGCATGTGTTTTGGAGAGAAAGGGGTAAGCCATGAGTTCTTGGAGAAAATTTAGGGCTGCTATCCAAAGGAGAAATAAGCAAGCCATGTGTTGAAGAGAAAAGATTGGAGAGGAGGTGTTCACTTGCTTCCTAAAAAGTAGGAGTTGTCCTAAATTTTAGGAGATTAGCTAGTGTAAGAAGAAAAAGGTAAGTGTCCTGACTTTTGGGTAAAGAAAGCTTTAAAGTAGTTTTTGTTTTTTTTTCACAAGAATATTATCTTTTCTTCAAGAAAGGTTTGAAAATCAAGATTTCTACACAAGATACCACAAATTAGGTCTTCTAATTTGTGTCTTCTTAAGTCTAGATCTCATTTCTTATTCATTTTTGAATTATTGTGAATCAAACATACTCTAAGCTTTCTTATTGAGCTATCTTCCTATTACTCTCATTATTTGGTTAACATTGGTCTCTTGGTAAGCCAAATTGAGTACGTTCTTCATTCAAGAGCTTACAAGAAGATATCTCAAGAGTGGTAAGAGGTTTAGTGGCGAGACTAGCATCGAGGTAAAAGCCATAATTCTTGAGTGATACACGAGACGTGAGAGTAAATCACTGTAAGGGACTGTGCTTGAGGTTCTACATTTCTTTTGCCACTTAACGTTTTTTCTTGCAGGCTTCTAAAAATAGTCTATAGAGAAAGGCAGCTCAATACTCTATGCTTCAAAGGAGGATGGTAACCCTTGAATTCTAAACCCTCTAGAGTACAATATCTTGATTCTACAAAGGAGAAGAGAATGAAGCGCAACATGACTACTGTGGATGAATGTATGAAAGTAGATTATGGATCAATATGAAGCTCGTGCTTGCTAACCAAAAGAGGGTTCAAGGAGTTCATGAAGATAAGTTGCCAATGAAGGAAGTTCATAGAGGAAATACAACTTGAATGCAAATTCTAGATCTAGATGCATTGTGAGCAACAAGCTATGTAGTGTGTATATAAGTCTTGAAGTTGAGCTTAACATGGCTAGTGTTTTATTTGTAGAGAAGTTAGAATTGCCTACATCAAGACATCCAAATCCATACAAGTTGTGAGGGTTGATTAATCACAGAGAGCTGGAAGTTACCAAGCAAGCGGAGGTGGATTTAGCTATTGGAGAGTATCATGACAAGATTTTATGTGATGTAGTGCCCCTACAAACTTGTTATTTATTCTTAGGGCATCCATGGTAACTTAATAAGCAAGCCATATATAATGAGCTAAATCATAGGGTCTCTTTCAAATGGCATAGGCGGAAACTCATATTATTACCTTTGTCATCACTTGAGGTTACTAAGGATCAAGAGAGAATTACAAAAAAGTGCCAAGAGAAGGAATGGAAGAGCACACAATCAAACGAGAAAAGTGCATAAAAAGAAGAGTATGTAAAATAAAAGAGTGTGAGTAGTGAGGGGAAACAAAATGAATGCCATGTGAAACAAATTGAGTGGGAAAGTTCTAAGATAAAAGAAAAAGATAAGAGAGTGGAAGATAGCAAAAGTGAGGAAAGGAGTGCTTTGATTTTGAGACCAAAACCTTTCTGTTCATTCACTCACTCTCTTAACTTACATTTTCGTAGTGTGTTTGTTCCCATTGTGTAGAATTTTGGTGATATCTTGCAAGGAGCAATACCCCCAGCCACAACCTCACAAAAATGTGCTCAATTCCAATTTGTTTTTGCTTGTCAATGCCCATCTCAATGGCTACAAAAGGAGCAAGGATATGACTTGATGGTTAATGAAGACGTTGGAATAAGTTTTTGTTCCCATCCCTTTATTAAGAATTGGTTGCTAGATTGTGTGTTTGATTGGTGGCATGGTATCAATTTGTTTTCTAATTTTATGTTTGTTTGTGGTTTACATTATAGTATAGCTTTACATGATTGTTTTGTCTTAATGATCGATTAGCTAGTTGTGCATCAACTATTTTAGTTTATCATGACTTACATGATTACTTATGGAATATTATTTCTGTTAAAGTATACTTGTGTGCACCTACATTCTATTTTATGGTTTTGATTATGTCTGAAACCCATCTTCTAATTGTTTTAATTTGTGTTTTAGAGTCTTCGTTGTATGAAAAACATACCTTTTCACATCTTGTTAGGGTTGGTTTTGAGTCACGTTATTTATTTGATTTTTGAAATTTATTGTCTTTTCATAGTTGGTCTCTATTTTGTCTTTATGCATTATTATGTTTCCATGTATTTAGAGATTATGCTCATAGGAGTGAGTTTATCATTTTAATATATGACTTGATCTATATATCATCATTGTGTTTCATTCCGTATTCACGGGTTAATCTTATTGAGTTTTTCTATCTAGTTTTTGATTTTCAATATTGGCCTTCTTTTTATGTGTGTTTGTCACGTGTGTTTGGTGTAACAAGCACACATGTGTCGTGTTTTCATGTTTTTCGAGATCATGTGCATTAAGGAGCATTTGCAATTCTCAAACATGAATTGATTTTTGCTTCTTTAGTGCATGTTTTTGGGTTTTATAACTTAGAATTCATTGACTGTTGGTCTATGTTGGGCAATACTTTGTTACGTGAATTTGATTATTCTGAAGATATTGTTAAGCATGCGTATGGTCTAGGTTTACAAGGTGCATATTTTAGCATGATTAACAATTTCGTTGTTGCTTATGTCGATCTATATGTTGTAGGCAATTCGAGGATGAATTTTTGTGAGGATGGAAGAAATGATAGAATCCCAAGGATGCCTACACAAGCCAAGCAAGCTATGCATGAAGTGGGGTCACTCTTAGCACGTTTTAAGCTTAAGGAGGATTTGATCATCATTAGAGTGAATGTGCAAGATTGCTATTCAAGGCTTATGCATTGGTTGTGGATCGAGAGTGAGTACAAAGACGACAATATTAAGATGATTATCAATGGTTGGTTTGATGGAGGATCAAAGGAGAATGAGCAAAATGTCCAAGCCAAGCCAAGAGGTGGAGAATCACACCTTCTGACCAAGGCTGCACCTCAAGTTGTGCCACGGCCTTGGTCACGGCCTTCATCAAAAAGTTGTTTTGGACGAGCTAAGCAAGATGAAGCCTCTGACCAAGGCCACGGACAAGGCCGCGCCACGGCCTTCACCAGATCTATTTACGCGTTTATTTTATTGTTTTACTTAGTTTATTCGTTGTAACTTTTGATTAGTAGTATTAGACATGATAAGTTACAACTAGTGTTTGACTTTGGTTAGAGTTTTCCTAGTGATTTTCTTTCCATATTTGTAATATGCAACTTATGCCTATTTAAGGGCTAATTTCAGTTGTTAATGAGATAGATCATTATGCATTGAAAAACATGTATGTTTAGAGCTCTTTCTGAGTGCTTCTTGGATTCTTGGATTAGAACCATCTTTAGTTTTATCGGAGTGATCCCGTGGCAACCAAACCCTTCACTTAGAGATTCTTTCAATGGGTTTGATGTCAGTCTCTTAGTTTCGTCAACTAGGAGTCTACACCACAAGTTAGTTAGGGATCTAGATTGCATCTAAATAGGGGATATTCAACGAAGTTGAAGAATTTTGGGGCAAACCAATTCTAGTTGTTCTTGTATTCTTGGATAGGTTACGAAGGGGTCAAGATGATTGAATTGTTTTCTTGGATCTTCAAGGTGTCCTAGGCTCATGCTCATCCGTCGCATATCAGTTCTTGAAATTCCAGGTTTTTCTAATCCATTTTTTTTCCTTTGGAGAAATTTGGATATATCCCTCTTATTCTTTGTTAAATTCATGTCTTGTGTTGTTGTTTTTCAAGTGCTTCCTGCCTAGTTAAACAACTTGTGTTCTTCTTTGTTCGTTGCTACTTTCGTTCTTGTGAAAATAAAATAAAATTCCCGTGCATTTTTTTTTCTTGTTCTTGTGCTTTCTTGAATTTTCTTCAAGATCTTAGAGTCATTTTTTATTGTCTTAAATCAAGAATTCTAGGTATTGTGTGATTTCTTGATAATCTTGACTGTTTTTATTGTTTTCTTGAAATTCTTGTGTTAAAAACTAGCAAGAAAAGAGATTCTTGAAGTTACCATTCACAAATCAAAATTTTTCTTGAAAGAGTTAAAAGGAGTGCACACAAGTTCAAAACCTTGCACAAAGTTTTATTCAAAGTTTCTTGAAGTTTCTTGGTGTTCTTGGTACAATTCTTGAGGTTCTTGGACTTGTTAGGTTCTTGAATTATACACCTAAGCTGTCTTGTGTTTCTTGAATTTTCTTGGAGTCTTCATTGTTTCTTGAGGATCTTGCTGAGTTCTTGAGCTTTTCTTGACTAAAATCTTGAAGTTCTTGAACTCCCTCTTGAATCGTTTGAACCCTAGGTACAATTGCTAGGGTTAGTTGGGTATATTGTTGAGATTTGTGGCTGGAATTTTTTCTTCTTGTTGCTATACGATTTTCTGGTTGCTTTTCCAGAAATTTTGGACGTTTAAAAGGGGTTAAATTTAGTTAGTTTGGTTTAAATAGAAGTTAGTTTGTATTGGGAAACCAATTGGGAGAAAGAAAGTTGGTTGCAAGTGGATTTGGAAACTAATCCTCAAGGTGCAAGAGTTTCCTTTTATTTTTGGAAAGTGGGGGTTAAAGTCTTGTTTCCTTTTGTTATTTCCGTGTTTTGTAGCTGATTTGGAAGGTGTGAACCGTGTTTTTTGAGTTTCCTTTTTGATTTGTGTTGGTTTTTAATTGTTATTTGTTCAAAAATTCTTTTTGGAAACGATACACAATCATACTCTTTTAAGGATTGTTGGAGTTTTTGATTTTTGCATAAAAATATTCATATTTTTCAAGAGAACTTTAAAAATCAAGATTTTTCACACAAGGATACCACATTTTAGGGTGCTATTTTCGTGTCTAATCTTGTGTTTTCTTTGACCTTTCTTGATCAAACAATTACTCTATGCTTCTCTTTCTTTGACCTCTACACTTACTCTTGTGGTTTGACTTCTTAGAGCTTTACAAGGAAGGTTGAGCTAGTTCTTTCCATCAAACACATACAAAGGAGCTATTCAAGAGTGATAAAAGGCTTAGGGGGAGCACATTTGAGGGGAAAAGCCATAATTCTTTGAGTGATACACGAGGGTTAAGTGTATACACTAAGGGAGTGGTAAGGCCATTTTTCTTCTATTATTATCTTGTGCTACTAACTTTATTTTGTAGGTTATACACCCTGTCACATGAGGGAGAAATGCCTCAGGGGGATCCTTTTGACTTGAAGATGTTTTGGAATTCTTTGGAAGGAGTCTTGGATCGCAGGTTTCGTAGCATGGAGGGGAGACTATATGAAGAACTTGACAAGAGAGGTACTACATCTCAAACTAGGGTTTCCAAGAATCCTATTTATGAAGAGGACGTTCGTGAGTGTGAAAGTGATTCTGAGGAGGTGATACAATGTCGAGGGAGGTGGGTACAACAACAACCACAACAACCTCATAATGGCAATCTAGGGAGCATAAAGATGAAGATTCCATCTTTCCAAGAAAGACTAGATCCTGATGCTTATTTGGAATTGGAAAGAAAGGTGGAGCATATTTTTGCATGCCATAGCTACACTAAGGAGAAAAAGGTTCATCTAGCTGCTGTTAAATTCACTGATTATGCAAGCATTTGGTGAGATCGACTCAACAAAAATCGCATCAAATATGGAGAGGAACTTGTGGCTACTTGGTTCGAGATGAATAAGATTATGAGGAAGAGGTATGTGCCAAGTTACTACACTCGTGACCTCCATTGGAAGTTGCAAACATTGAGGCAAGGTACTATGTTTGTGGATGAATATCACAAAGAATTGGAGAAATTGATGATTCAAACCAACATAGATAAAGAGGGAGAAGCTTTGATGGTTAGATTCATGGGAGGTCTAAACCTTGAAATTAGATCTCGTGTGGAGTTGCATCAGTATGTGGAGATGAATGACTTGGTGGACATGGTCATCAAGATTGAAAGGCAACTCAAAGCCACGAAGCCACGCAACCTTAGCTCATCAAATCACGCGGCCTCAATGGGAGAATTGTTCCTATTGCAAATAGAGGAAAACTCGTGGACCTTCTCAATGAGCTACTCAATCCGTGAGGGACAAGTAAGAAACGCATCTTCATCAAAGCCTCAAGCAAGAAGTAAGAATGTGCCTACCTTAAAGTTTAGTGAGGTACGTTGTTTTAGATACCAAGGATATAGACACTATGCTGCAAATTGTCCAAACAAAAAGGATATGATGATCATGGAGCAATGGGGATTTCAAGAGTGTTACTTCTAGTGATGGTGAAGAGGAGATGCCACCTCTTGAAGGAGGTTCTGATATTGAAGAAGCAAACTCCTTTGGTGGTGATCGTGGAGAATTCTTGGTTACTAGAAGAGCTTTAAATGTGCAACCTAAGGAGGATGAGGAGACACTACAAAGAGAGTATATCTTTCAGTTGTACTGTGCTCAATAAGGTATGTAGCTTGATCATTGATAGTGGTTCATGTACTAATATTGCTAGTACCTAATTTGTAGATAAGTTGCACTTGGAGACTGTGAAGCATCCCAAGCCCTACAGACTTCATTGGCTTGATAATCAAGAAGAAATCAAAGTAACTAGGCGTGTGCTTGTTACTTTCACAATAGGCAAGTACAAAGATGAAGTTTGGAGTAATGTTGCCCCAATGCAAACAAGCGTTTCATATGATGGATATAAGAATAACTACTCTTTTAAGTGGAATGAACGAAGAGTTGTTCTTAATCCAATCTTGCCATTCGAAGCTCATTCTGATCAAGTGAAGATTGCGAGTTGCAAGCTAAGGAGAAGAATGAAGAAAAGATTGAGAAGGAAATCGTGCAAAGAAAAAGAGTGAGGAGAGTGATACTTCTTAAAAAGCAAAGAGGAGAGAAAACAAGAGTGTTTTGCTAGTTAGATCATTAACTCTTGTATCCATGTACTCTAAAGAAGAAGTGTACTTTGCTAACTAACTTTATAACTCTTTCCCTAGTCTTTTTGTGGTGATTTTGTAGGTTGATACTCATGGAGAAATGCCACACTCTTGCTGCATATTGGTAGATCATCCTTCAAATCACCTTGAAGTTGACAAAGCTGAGTTGAGGAGATTGGAGCCAAGTTCAAATGCCACATTGAGCTTGACAACTTCGATGGATTCAACTGATTTGTGGCCTAAGTTTTCTTGTTTTAGTTGTTTTAATTGGAAACTTAGTTCATTCTTGCAAATTTGTTTTGTTAGTTTAGATGATTATGTTTTGTATCTAGCATATTTAAATTCATCGAATGCTACTAGTCCAAACAATTTTCTGGTGTTAATCATTCATTTTGGATGATTTTCAATTTATTTTATATGATATATCATGCAATATTCTGTGTTTTAGGGTTTGCATGTTAGTGCATATTTTCTATCCAAGGCATATTGATAACTCTTGTGTTTGTCATTATGTTTTTAGTTATTTTAGACCATATACACGATTTTTAGGGAGTCAAACTAATGATTTTCAGTTTGTTTATCTTAAGAGTTTAACTTCTAAAAATTGTTTTTTCTATGTGTTTGTTCATGCAAAATGTTCCAATGTTTTAGCTTGTGACAATAATCATGTGTTTTTGTTACATCATTTGAATTATTCTAGTGAGTTGATTGATGATATTTTTTATATTCTAGGATACATTTTGCATAGTACGTTTCGTGTTATTACATATTTTTTCCATGAGTCTTTATTTGATTATGATTTTTATCTTGTTAATGCATGTTATTTTGAGTACATTCATGGTTATTTAGATGCAAAAAATCACAGTTTTCTTATTCATCATTCATACATGTTAATTCTTTTGCGTGTTTTCAAAGATAGTTTGCATCTAGATTTGTTTATTCTTCTTGAGTTAGAAATTGTTTTTGCATTTTTGAGTTGTGATTTAGTGTTTTATGCTAGGCTGTCCGTTTTTCCTTTGGTATCAAATATGCTTCATATTGATACTTGTTTATCTATCAATCCGTTAGTTGCTTATGTTAGCTTATTTGATCTCACAGATTTAAAGACGAATCTTTTCAAGGGAGGAGGAAGGATTGATGTGATCCTAGGAGTGCTCACGATCTTGATGCTTGGACATTCTCATGGATGATGTGCGCAAGGGTAGCGAGATTGCCAAGACCGCTTGATGAATCCAAGTTGTATGCTTCGAACCCTTCTTCAACGAAGAACTAAGTTTTAAAACTCTAATTTAGGACCAATGTGAGCGAGTTCAATATGCCTAAACTAAAGTTCTAAAGACTTGATGAAACGCAAAAGAATGAACTCTAAGCTAGGGTTTGGGTCGCCACAAGGATAACTTGATAAGACCAAGAGTAGTTCTATTCCAAGAACCAAGAAAACGCTCAATTGAGCTCTCAAACACACGAAATTATTCTGAAAATTCTTGTTAAAATTCGTAATAGTAAAAAGGCCTATAAATAGGCTTACAAGATAGTTCTAGAACTTAAGTCTTTAAACAACTACCAAAACCTAATACTTGACTAAATAGAATTCTTAACTAAAACAACTTTGAAACACTAAGGAAACTACTCAAATAGCAACTAGAGTTCTAGAACTTTATTAAAAACAATAAGGAAACAATAACTTAAAGGCCTCATGGGTTGGCCGAATGCTCTTCATGAGCTTGGTCATCCATCTCAATCCAAGATTGGGCTTCAATCTTCAGGGCTACTTTGGACAGCTTCATGATCATTTTCTTCAGCCATAATCACATTTACAAGTATTGGTGATGGTGAATTATTGGCCCAAGCAACCTCTTACTCATGCAAGTCCATAATCAATCCATGTAATGCTTCCTTCAATCTCCTTGATCTAGCACGCATCATTGGTCCATCTAAGCCTTGCAAAGGATCCTTGGTACTTGTCATCTTCGATTCATTCATAGAGTCTCCTTGATCCATATCATTCCCTCCTTCCTCGAAAGGATTCGCCCTCGAATCACCTACATCATAAAGAGTAAGATCAGAAACATTAAAAGTAGCACTTATAGCCCCATACTCACTTGGTAGGTCGATCTTATAGGCATTGTCTCCTATGCGGTCAAGCACTTGGAAGGGACCATCTCCACGTGGGCCAAGTTTGGATTTCCTTTGAGTAGGAAACCTCTCTTTCCTCATGTGCACCCACACCCAATCACCAGGTTCGAAAACCATCTTCACACGCCCTTTGTTGGCAACTCGTGCATAATGCTCATTCCTTTTCTCAATATTAGCTCTCACCTTAGCATGTAATTCCCTAACAAAATCAGCCTTCTTCTTGCCATCCAAATCTACACGTTCGTTAGTAGGCAAAGGAAGAATATCTAAAGGTGTTAAAGGATTAAACCCATAAACAATCTCAAAAGGTGAGTAGGAAGTAGTAGAATGAGTCACACGATTGTAAGCAAATTCAATGTGTGGAAGGCATTTTTCCCAATTCTTTAAGTTACGTTGTATGATTGCACGTAACAAAGCAGTGAGTGTTCTATTAACAACCTCAGTTTGACCATCAGTTTGTGGATGTGCAACAGTAGAAAACAACAATTTTGTGCCCAACTTACTCCACAATGTGCGTCAAAAGTGACTAAGGAATTTAACATCACGATCACTCACAATTGTTCTTGGCATGCCATGCAAACTGTACAATTTCCTTAAAGAACAAGTCAGCAATATGTGTAGCATCATTGGTTTTAGCACATGCAATAAAGTGAGCCTATTTTGCTAAACCTATCAACTACAACAAATATGCTATCTTTACCACTAGATGACCTTGGTAAACCTAAAACAAAGCTCCATAGATATGTCTACCCAAGGTTGATGAGGGACGGGTAGAGGAGAATATAAACCATGTGGCTTAACCTTTGACTTTGCTTGCCTACATGCAATGCATTTATCACACACAAATTGAACATCATGTCGCATGTTTGGCCTAATAAAAATGCTCATTTAAAATAGACAAAGTCTTTTGAATTCCAAAGTGTCCCATAACACCTCCTCCATGTGTTTCCCTAACAAGCAATTCACGAAGAGAACAATTAGGCACACACAATTTATCACCTTTAAACAAATAACCATCATGCCTAAAGTATCCCTCATGAGCTCGTTTTTCACAAAGCTTCCAAAGGATGAGAAAAATCAGCATCATTCTCATACAAGCCCTTAACAAGTTCAAAACCAAGCAATTTAGCATGTAAAGTAGGTAAGAAGAGTATACCTCCTTGAGAGTGCATCAGCTACAATGTTCTCCTTACCTTGCTTGTATTTGATGATGTAGGGAAAAGTCTCAATAAATTCTAACCACTTAGCATGCCTTTTATTCAATTTACCTTGAGACTTCAAGAACTTCAAGCTCTCGTGGTCAGAATGAATGACAAATTCCCTAGGTAGCAAGTAGTGTTGCCATGTTTGCAAGGTTCTCACCAATGCGTAGAGCTCTTTATCATAAGTTGGATAATTCAATGTTGCACCTTGCAATTTCTCACTAAAGTAAGCAATAGGCTTTGATTCTTGCATAAGAACAGCACCAATTCCAACCCCAGAAGCATCACACTCTACTTCAAACACCTTGTCAAAATTTGGCAAACCTAACAAAGGAGCATGAGTTAGTTTTTCCTTTAATAAATTAAAAGCTTCTTCATGCTTACCTTCCCACTTAAACACTACATTCTTCTTGACAAGTTCATTAAGAGGTGCAGCAATAGTGCTAAAATTACGCACAAACCTCCTATAAAAACTTGCAAGACCATGAAAAGATCTCACCTCGTTTGCATTAGTGGGAGTCGGCCAATCTCTTATAGCTTGTACCTTGGAGTCGTCCACCTTAATGCCTTGTGAACTTACTACAAAACCAAGAAAAACCACAGACTCCATGCAAAAGGTACACTTAGACAAATTAGCATATAGTTGATTTTCCCTAAGAACAAGAAAGACTTCATGCAAATGATTAACATGCTCTTCTAGGGACTTACTATACACTAGGATATCATCAAAATATACTACTACAAATTTACCTGATGAAAGAACGAAATACATGATTCATAAGACGCATAAAGGTACTAGGAGCATTAGTTAATCCAAAAGGCATAACTAACCACTCATATAACCCATACTTAGTCTTAAAAGCAGTTTTCCATTCATCCCCTTCTTTCATTCTAATTTGGTAGTAGCCACTTTTAAGATCAATTTTTGAAAAGATAGTAGAACCATACAACTCATCTAGCATGTCATCTAATCTAGGAATAGGATGACGATACTTTACCGTTATTTTATTGACGGCTCTACAATCCACACACATCCTCCACGTACCATCTTTCTTTGGAACAAGTATCACGGGTACGGAGCATGGACTTAGGCTCTCTCGAACAAAGCCTTTATCAACGAGCTCATCCACTTGGCGTTGAATTTCCTTTGTTTCCTCAGGATTTGCTCGATATGCAGGGCAATTTGGAATACTTGCACCAGGTATGAAGTCAATTTGGTGCTCAATACCCCTCAATGGTGGTAAGCCACGTGGTATTTCTTCAGGGAATAAGTCCTTAAAATCCTGCAGTAAAGAAACAACCACACTAGGAAGAGAATGATCAATATCATTAATGGAAAAGAAAACATCTTTGTACAAAACTATAAGCACTTGTTGCTTAGCCATCAACACTTCTTCGATTTCACTCTTGGTAGCATAAGCATTAACTCTTTGTCTTTCTTTTCCCTCATTCTCTTTTCTCTCTTTCTTTCCTCTCTCGGCCCTTACCATTGGTAAGTCCGACTCACTCTTTTCCTCCCTTTTGCTTATTCCTTCTTTGTTGCTCGATTGACCCTCTCTAGTTTTGAAATCTTTTGCAATTCTTACTTGGTCAGCATGAGCATCAATAGGTGACAAAGGATTAAGAGAGACTTTCTTACCATTCCACATAAACGAGTACTTGTTAAGGTAACCATCATGTTGTACCTTTCGATCAAATTGCCAAGGACGTCCAAGAAGTATGTGACATGCTTGCATAGGTACAATATCACACCATACCTCATCCTTATACTTACCAATAGAGAATGGCACAAGTACTTGTCTAGTCACCTTCATGTCCTCAGTATCAGCAAGCCAATGCAATTTGTAGGGTTTTGGATGCTTTATAGACTCCAATCCAAGCTTATCTACAAACAAAGTAGAAGCAACATTAGTACAACTTCCACTATCAATAATCAAATTGCATACCTTATTGAAGACAGTGCATCGAGTATGGAAGAGATTTTCCCTTTGAATATGCTCATCGTCCCCCTTAGGTTGCACACTTAAGGCTCGCCTTGTGATAAGTGTATCTCCATGATCAGCATCATAAGCTTTC
Organism: Mitragyna speciosa; assembly: GCA_024721245.1. Taxonomy (NCBI): domain Eukaryota; kingdom Viridiplantae; phylum Streptophyta; class Magnoliopsida; order Gentianales; family Rubiaceae; genus Mitragyna; species Mitragyna speciosa. The sequence goes on from CM045562.1 coordinate 12,973,296, forward strand.
TCAGAATCACTTTCTCCTTCCAATGGTGGCATCTCATCATCATCACTAGAAGTTATACTTGCCACATCTCCATCATCCATCATAACCATAGCCCTTTTGTTTGGACAATTTGAAGCCATGTGTCCAAAACCTTGGCACCTAAAGCATCGAACATCCCTCATTCGTGTGGAATTTTCTCCCTTAGGCTTTGATTGAGGTCTAGAGGTTGATGCCTCTTGCTTGTTCTTCACGAACTCCCTTGCTTGTGGAGCAACTCGATTTTCTCTAAAATGTGGAAAAGATCGATCCTCCCTAGAAGTTGAAGCTTGAAAACCACGCCTTTCACTTGTTCGGTTTTCTCTCCATTGAGCTCGATTAGTGTTGCTCATGGATGCCCTTGCCTTGCGTGATTTAAGTTGCCTCTCTATCTTGATAGCCTTCTCTACAAGATCACCAATCTCCAAGTAATGTTGAAGCTCCAAGACTTCTCTAATCTCGGCATTGAGTCCAGCAATAAATCGTGACATTAATGCCTCTCCCTCTTCCCTAATATCAGCTCGGATCATGAGCATCTCCATCTCCTTGTAGTATTCATCCACCGTCATTGATCCTTGCCTTAGGAATTGTAGACGTTGATGTAGGTCACGAGAGTAGTAGCTCGGCACAAATCTCTTCTTCATGATTGCTTTCATCTCTCTCCATGTCCTCACGGGCTCAGCATCACATCTTCTCCTATCCTTCACAAGTTGATCCCACCAAACACTAGCATAATCAGTAAATTCAACTGCAGCTAATTGTACCTTTTTCTCCTCGGAGTAGTTGTGGCAGTTGAATACGTGCTCTACTTTGCGTTCCCATTCAAGGTACGCCTCAGGATCAAGCTTTCCTTGGAATGGAGGTATCTTCATTTTGATGCTTCCAAGATTGCTATCTTGTTGGTTGCGCACCCTCCTTCCTTTGCGTGAGATAATCTCTTCATAATCTGAATCGTAATCCTCTTGCTCTTCCTCAATGGTCGGATTATTGAACACTCTTGCTTTCCCCTTCACGGATGACTCTACATCATCCATGCGTGTATGGATCCTCCTAAAGTCCTCTTGCATGGTTCTCAACAAGGTCTCAATGTCCTTAAGCTTTTGGTCAACTTGCTCGGCCATGACTACAAAGAAAATCCTGCAAAAACAAGTTAGTAACAATAAACAAATAAAAAGGAAATTGCCTTACTTCTCTCCCTTAGTGTATACACTCGTTCCCTCGTGTATCACTCAAGTTGTTGGCTTTTTTCCCTCTAGTGAGCTCACCACTAAGCCTTTTTCCACTCTTGAGATGCTTTCTTGTAGGCTCTTAGATAAAAACCTGCTCAATCAATCTCACCAAGACCTTATAGCAACTCAAACACAAGAATAAATATGAGAGTAATCAATGTGGAAAGCTTAGAGTAGGGTTTGATCAAGAGAAGTCCAAGAAAAGATGAAAAAGACAAGATTTGACTCAAGAAAACACAATTTGGAAACCCTAATGTGTGGTATTCTTGTGTGTAAAATCTTGATTTTCAAAGTTTTCTTGAAAGAAAATAGTGTTTCTTGTGTAAAAAGCAAAGTTTTCAAGATTTCCTAATGAAGATAGGCTCCACAAACCCTAGTTCGATTAAGTTTCTTGCACCACTTTCCTAAAAATTCCAACACAACAATACTTAGCACAATTAGGAAACCAAACAACAGCTATAAAATAGAAAAATTCCAGCCCAAAATCAGTAAGGAAACAAGCTGGACGTTTAGAACACTTAAGGAAACCACCAGCACATGCACAAGCCTCACCGATTAGGAAACAAGGATCTTTGACCAAATCCCTTTGGGTTTCCTTATTCCCTTCCTAACGGCTCTCCTTCCCCCTTAAAGACTAGGTTTGTTTGCTTATTTAAACAACAAAGCAGCCCTAATTCTCCTCTTTTGGTCGTTCAACAAGCTGGAAAAATTTAAGAAAAATCGCAGGTAACAAGCAGCCAAAATTCCAGCACCAAAATTTCAATGAATATGCAAGAATCAAGTTCAAGAACTTGTTCCTACAAGAGAAACGTCCAAGAGGTGTTCAAGAACTTCCAAAATCAGTCTTAAATCTTCAGAAATTCGTGCAAGATTTCCAAGAAACAAGCCAAACAATTCCAGATTCAAGACAACTTGCAACAACTTCAAGAAAACACCAAGACAGCTTTCAAGAACTTCAAGAACTCAACTAGTAAGTTCAAGAATTTCAAGAATTGTATTCAAAACACTAAGAAACCTTCAAGAACAATTGAATAAATGTTTTGCACGGCTTTTTAAACCTTGTGCAGCCTCTTGTACTCAATTCTTTCTTTATTTTTCTTTGTGCTTATGGCTCTTGAAACTTCAGCACGCCTCTTTCACTTTTTGTTTCTTTTTCTGTTTTTTTTTTTCTCCAAGAACAATTCAAGAAACAACCAAAACAACTTCAAACCTTCAAGAAACTGAATCCGTGTGCTAGGTGCAAGAAGAATTCTTTTTCTTGAAAAAGTTTTTGACACAAGAACATCAAGAAAACAATAAAAACAGTCAAGATTTCAAAAAAAATACCACACAAAACCTAGAATTCTTGATTGGAAACAACCAAGAACAACTCTAAAACCCTAGGACTCTTCAAGAAACACGATTAAACAACAAAAAGACACATGAATAGATAAGAAACAAAGCTGGACAGAAACAGAATTACGAAGAACAAGACACGATCACAAGGAACAAGAAACAAAACACAAGTTGTTTGACGAGGCACGAAGCACTTGACAAAACAACAAATTAAAAGCAATATAAGAGGGATATATCCAATTTTTCTAAGGAAAAATTCGGATTGAATAAACCTGGAAAATCAAGAACCAAGGCTCTGATACCAATTGATGTGCGCAAGGGTAGCGAGATTGCCAAGACCGCTTGATGAATCCAAGTTGTATGCTTCGAACCCTTCTCCAACGAAGAACTAAGTTCTAAAACTCTAATTTAGGACCAATGTGAGCGAGTTCAATATGCCTAAACTAAAGTTCTAAAGACTTGATCAAACGCGAAAGAATGAACTCTAAGCTAGGGTTTAGGTCGCCACAAGGATAACTTGATAAGACCAAGAGTTGTTCTATTCCAAGAACCAAGAAAACTCTCACTTGAGCTCTCAAACACACGAAATTTTTCTGAAAATTCTTCTTAAAATTCGTAATAGTAAAAAGGCCTATAAATAGGCTTACAAGATAGTTCTAGAATTCAAGTCTTTAACAACTACCAAAAAACTAATACTTGACTAAATAGAATTCTTAACTAAAACAACTTTGAAACAATAAGGAAACTACTCAAATAGCAACTAGAGTTCTAGAACTTAATTAAAACAATAAGGAAACAATAACTTAAAGGCCTCATGGGCTTGGCCGAATGCCCAACATGGGCTTTGGTCGTCCATCTCAATGCTTCACTCTTCACGGCAACTTTGGACAGCTTCAAGATTATTTTCTTCAACCATAATCACGTTTACAAATAGTGGTGATGGTGAATTATTGGCCCAAGCAACCTCTTCCTCATGCAAGTCCATAATCAATCCATGCAATGCTTCCTTCATTCTCCTTGATCTAGCACGCGTCATTGGTCCATCTAAGCCTTGCAAAGGATCCTTGGTACTTGTCATCTTCGATTCATTCATAGAGTCTCCTTGATCCATATCAATGGAGCAACTCGTTTGGACCAAGATGAGATCAAATCATAGTTAATCACGTGGGGAACGTTCAAGCTTTGTGACTGCCATGGTGTAATTCGTGACTTTGGGCCTCTTAATGGACTTGGTGATCAAACTATTCAAGTGTGTTCATTGGGGCAAGAGTTTATGCGTTGGTTATGGATTAAATCTACATTCAAAGAAGGTCCAATTGAAGCACTTAAGTGGTCCATAGCATGCTTCCAAGGTGCTGGTTTGGTTGGACTTGTTGGAAGGCCTTTTTAAGTTGCAAGATGAAGGTCCAAGTAAGCTTAAAGAAGACGTAGAGCCCATAAGAAATTCTTACACAAATTTCTTGTTTATTTTTATGGTTAGATTTGTTTTTAATAGTTTGCTAAGTCTTTAACTTTAGTTAGTTACTTAATTGTGATAGGTTACAACTATTTTTAGTAATTACTTGCAATTCTAAGTTCTAGAATCATCTTTGTAAGCCTATAAAAGGCTATGTTACTGTTCATACAATTTTTATTTGATTTTTATGATTAATATTATTGTGAGTTCTCAAAATGTGTACTTTCTTTCATTCTTTGTTGATTAAGAACAACCCCCGAACTTATAGAGTGATTCCAAGTTCAAAAACCCTAGCTTAGAGTTACTTTATTGGTTTGATCAAGCTTTCTAGGTGCTAATTCCTTGAGTTCTTGTTTGTTCCATAAGGAGGTTCAAAACTTCCTTGAATTTTCGAGTTGTTCATCTTGCATGTTCAAGGCTTCAGTGCAGATTCTAGAGTCTAGTTCATTCAAAGGGAAAGGTTCGAACTTGGTCTTTCAAGCAATTCCATTTTTATCTGCCCGTATCAGAAGATGATGAAGAGATGCCTCCATTGGAGGGAGGAAGTGATGAAGAAGACATTCCTTGGGGAGGCGACCATGGAGAAATTTTGGTGACAAGGAGAGCACTTAGTGTTGCACCTATGGAGGATGAGGAGAACATTCAAAGAGATCATATCTTCCACACTATGTACCGTACAAAACAAGGTATGTAGCATAATTATTGATAGTGGTTCATGTACTAATGTTGCTTCTACTTCGTTTGTAGATAAATTAATACGAACGAAAGTGTGGAACCACGCCAAGACCCTTGAAGATTCCAGGCAAAGCGCCTTGAGCCTTCTTCAATGAAGAACACAAACTCCTAAGGACCAAAACTAGACCAATGTGGCTAATCAATTTGCTAGTCTAAGGCTTTAAGAATTTTGATCAAACATGAAAGAAATCACTCTAAGTACGTATTCAAGTCGCCACAAGCTTAGGCTTGACAAGACTAAGAGTAATTCTAATCCAGGAACCAAGAAAACACTCTTAAAAAGAGCACACACTATTTATACAAATTTTTGAGGAATAATCTGATTTTAAAATGTATGAACAGTAGCTAGGCCTTTTATAGGCTTACAAACTCATATAAAGAAAATTCTAGAAACTCAAAATAAAGTAAACTACTAAAACTAGTTGTAACCTATCACAATTAGGTAACTAACTAAAACTTAAAACTTGTAAGACTTAGAAACTTAACAAAACATAATTAACTATACAAATAATCTAAAATTCAGCCAAAAATAGCTCGTGGGCTCGACGTCATTCATTAAACTCCAATGGGCCTCCAATTAGTAACTTTAAGAGCCCTCCAAGTGAGTCCAAGTTTTAGCCTCTTGTATGCTTGTTATGGACAGCTTAGAACCTTCAACTGGGCTATCTTTGTAATTAGATTTGATCCAAAGCCTATACATTAAACCTTGGCCCAACCTACTAGCTTGTTCATCACGTAACTCAAGCCTAACATTCATACTTAACTCATATGCATCACTTGGATAGCATTCATGCATGCCTATATCATTGATGAACAACTCCCCTTTTCGCTTGAAACATGCTACGCAATGTTTCATATGTGTAAGTGCTCCTTGGATCCTATCATAAATTGGGGCTTGAAACAAAGAGACATCCCAAGCCATATAAATTGCATTGGTAAGCTGAAACTAGAGACATGAAGGTGACCAAGAAAGTGTTGGTGCCATTCTCCATCAACAAATACAAGGATGAAGTATGGTGTGACGTGGTTCCTATGCAAGCATGCCATATCCTACTTGGGTGTCCATGGCAATTACCTATGATGGCTTTAAAAATAGGTACTCTTTGATGTCCGCGGATGTAGTGAATGCCAAGAAAGTCTTGAAAATTCTAGGTTAAACAACTCGAATGCTTGACTCCTTTGAAATCTTGTTCAAAGGCTCCAAGAATCACGAATTGGTTGCTTTGATTCTATCCAACTTCATTGAATGTTCTCCTTTTAGAATTCACTCTAGACCACTAACCAACTTCTGGTGTAGATTCCTAAGTAGACAAACCTAAAAGACTAACAACAAACTGATTGAATAAACTCTAAGCGAGAACTTGAACTTAACAAAATCTCTTCGTTAAGAACAAGGGTAGTTCTTAATCACCAAAGAACTAAGAAGATCTCTTCACGAGAAAAACACACATAGCGCTGAAAATTATCAATAATCATAACCTATTCTCGGATGAACAGTAACTCCCCTTTATAAAAGGGTGAAAACATCATAATAAGAAAATAATTCTAATTGGAAACTAACTAGACTTCCTACTTAACATAAACTCTACTAAATCTAGCAAGTCTTACAACTTGAAGACTAAGTAAACTACTGAAATAAAATTAAAAAAAAAAATTAAAATCTAAGTAGCAAATCTTCAGCCCATTGGACTCTTTAAGCTCAAGTAGCAAATCTAGCCCAATGGTCCTTCCAACCTCACACTCAAGGACAACTTGAACTAATCCCCTAAAGCCTTCTTTATAGTTGGACTTGATCCATAGCCAATGTCCCACACCTTGGCCCAATGTACTAGCACGCTCAATGTAAACTTCAAGATTGAAATCAAGCCAATAATTGTGGAAGTCCCTACACTAGTAGCCATGTTGATTCATCCAAGCCATACACACCGTTGGTTTAAGTCCTTCATGTGGAGGTGCTCCTTAGTTCATATCACTCTTTCATGTGGAATGGACGTAAGGTGCCTTTGGATTCAATTGCACCATCTGAGGCACATGCTAACCAAGTGAAAATTGCAAGAGAATTCAAAGCGAGGGAGGAGCAAAATCAATTGCAAAGTGACGGATCATCCCAAGGAAGGGAGAGCTCATGGATTTCCAAGGGAAAAGAAGGAAGTGGCGTAACCCTTATGGAGCAAAGTGGCATAATTTTGTGATGCATTCAATGAAAGAGTAGATGGTCCAAAACTCTTGAAACACCAAGCATGCAACCCAATCTTCTTGACCCCTTCGTAACTTGTTGAAGACCCCAAGAACAACTTGGATAGTTTTGCTTCAAATTCAACAAGATTCATTGAACTCCCCTCTTTAAGAAATGATCCTAGACCCCTAACCAACAACGTAGTGTAGACAACTAGTCGACAATCTTATTGGACAGATTCCAACCCTTAAAGATGAACCCTAAGTGAGATTTCTTGAACGCTCAACAAGTACCTTGCCAAGCAATCAAGAGTAGTTCTTTAACCAAAGAACTATGAAAGCTCAATTTGCACTCACGCACAATTGAAAAGAAAACTCAATATTATTGATCAATGTCTAATTAATTTGGATGAACAGTAACCCTCTTTATATAGAGGCGCAGAACATCAAGATATAAACTAAATATGGAAACTAACTCAACCCTAGTTGTACCATAACACAAGCTAACAACTACAGGTACAACTTGATTAATAAAAATAGCATAAAAGAACAACTCAGGCTATTAAATTAATGAACTAAGCCCATGAAACCTGTAACCTAAAGTGGCAAACTGGGCTCTTCAACCGGAACCAAGTCCACGGCCTCAAGCTCCTCCAACTCTAGTCCAAAATAGGTGAACAACCTTGCAGGTTCTTGTTTCAACCAAGTAGCTTCATTTTCATGTAATTCCATGATCAAACCTTGCAAAGCTTGTTGCATCCTTTTAGCTCTCAAGCTAGTCATTGGACCTCCCATGTCTTAAAAGGACTCTTGGCAGCACCTCCATGATCAGGAGCCTCTCCAACTTGACCACAACCATTGATGTCCTCAGTCATTCCCTCCTTCCTCGAGAATATTTGCCCATCAAATCCCGTGCATCATACAAAGAAATATCAGCCACATTAAATGTTGCACTAACATTACCATACTCACTTGGCAAATCTATTTTGTAAGCATTATCTCCAATTCATTCAAGGACTTGAAAAGGACCATCTCCTCTTGGACTCAATTTGGACTTGCATTTTTTAGGGAAATGTTCCTTCCTCAAATGCACCCAGACTCAATCTCCAGGCTCGAAGTGAACCTTTATCCTTCCACGGTTTGCTTGCTTGGCAAATTGCTCATACTTCTCATTGTTAGCTCTAACCTTGTCATGTAATTCCTTGACAAAATCTGCCTTCCTCTTGCCATCCATGTCTATGTGCTCACTAGAAGGCAATGACAAAATATCCAAAGGTGTTAGAGGATTGAAACCATAAATAATTTCAGAAGGAGAATAAGAAGTAGAGGAATGGATAGTGTGATTATAAGCAAACTTTATATGTGGCAAACACTTCTCTTAATTTTTGAGATTGTGTTGAATAATTGCTCGTAGTAATGTCGTGAGTGTATGGTTGACCACTTCAATTTGTCCATCCGTTTGAGGATGAGCAATAGTAGAGAGCAGCAACTTCATCCCCAACTTACTTCAAAGAGTGCGCCTAAAGTGACTCAGAAACTTGACATCTCAATCACTCACTATAGTCCTAGGTAATCCATGCAAACGAAAAACCTCCTTGAAGAACAAATCTGCAATATGAGTTGCATCATTAGTTTTAACACAAGCAATAAAGTGTGTCATCTTACTAAATGATCAACAACAACAAAAATACTATCTTTGCCACTTTGAGAACATGGAAGACCTAGTACAAAGTCCAAATAAATATCAGTCCACAGAACAACAGGAATAGGCAATGGACTATAAAAACTATGAGGCATCACTTTGGCTTAGCTTTCCAACAAGTGATACACTTATCACAAAAAGCTTGCACATCATGTTTCATATGAGGCCAATAAAAATATTCATGCAAGATATCCAAATTCTTAACAACACCAAAATGCCCCATAAGACCCTTTCCATGAGCCTCACTAATCAGTAAATCACGCATGGAACAAAAAGGAATGCATAATTTATCCTTTCTAAACAAGTAACCTACATGCAAATAAAACCCTCCATTCACACGACCCGCTTGTGGAGATCGATTCATACAAATATGCCAAATATCACTAAAATCACGATCTCCAACATAAACATTCTTCAAGTACTCAAAACTAAGTAGTTTAGCATGTAAAGAAGTAAGAAGAGTATACCTACGAGATAATGTATCAGCAACAATGTTCTTCTTACCTTGCTTATACTTGATCACGTATGGAAAGATTTCAACAAACTCGAGCCACTTAGCTTGTCTCTTGTTCAACTTACCTTGATACTTGAGAAATTTCAAACTTTCATGGTTAGAAGGTATGATGAATTCTTTTGGCCACAAATAATGTTGCCAAGTCTGAAGAGCTCAAACCAAAGCATAAAGCTCTTTATCATATGTAGGATAACTCAAGCTTGCCCCTTGAAGCTTCTCACTAAAGTATGCAATTGGCTTAGAATCCTGGATTAAAACAACACCTATACCAATTCCACTAGCATCACGCTCAATCTCAAAAAATTTATCAAAGTTAGGCAAACTAAGCAATAGAGCATTGGTGAGTTTATTCTTCAACAAATTAAATGCACCTTCATGCGTTTTCTCCCATTTAAAAACCACATTCTTTTTAATATGTTCATTCAAAGGTGCAACAATTGTAGAAAAATCACTCACAAACCTTCTATAGAAACTTGCTAAACCAAGAAAAGATCTTACCTCATGGCATTTGTAGGAGTCAGCCACTCCCTTATATAGCCTTTACCTTGGTTTCATCTACACTTATACCATTAGAGCTCACAACAAAACCAAGAAAGATAACAGAATCCATGCAAAAAGAACATTTTTTCAAGTTAGCAAACAATTGATGTTGTTTAAGTATTTCAAAAACAGCACATAAGTGTTCAACATGTTCTTGCAAGGACTTGCTATACACAAGAATATCATCAAAGTAAACGATAACAAATTTCCCAATCAAATGACGGAAAACATGATTCATCAATCTCATAAAAGTGCTAAGAGCATTAGTTAAATCAAAAGACATAACTAACCACTCATAAAGACCAAATTTAGTTTTGAAAGCAATCTTCCATTCATCCCCCTCTTTCATTCGAATTTGATAGTAGCCACTTTTCAAATCAATTTTTGAAAATAATTGTGAACCATACAATTCAGCCAACATATAATCTAACCTAGGTATAGGGTGACAATACTTTACCAAGATGTTATTGATGGCTCGACAATTTACATACATCCTCCAAGATCCATCCTTCTTAGGCGCGAGAATCACAGGCACCGAACATGGACTAAGGCTCTCACGCACAAAGCCCTTCTCCAATAAATCATCTACTTGCTTTTGAATCTCTTTTCTTTCCTCGGGGTTAGCTCTATAAGTAGGACGGTTAGGAATGCTTGCTCCAGGCATGAAGTTGATTTGATGCTCTATCCCTGTCAAAGGTGGTAATCCACTTGGAATGTCCTCAAAGAATAACTCTTGATATGTCTACAACAAAGAAACAACAACACTAGGGAGAGAAGAGTCAAGCTCATTAGTAGAAAAGTAAACATCTTTGTACAAGATTACAAGAAGTTATTGCTTTGCCGACAACGCACCTTTGATCTCACTTTTTCCGGTATAAGGACTCACTTTTCTTCCCCCTCCCTTTTTCTTTTTCTTCTCACTAGACCAAACGGCCTCACTCTTCCCAAACTGCCTAGATGGCTCATTAGATGACCCCTCAGCCTTAGTCTCCTTGGATGCATCATGACTGTTGCACTCCTTAGTAATACGTGCTTGATCAGCATATTGTTAGGTAATAAGGGGAGTAACGCAGCGGAATATTTAAAAATTTATTACCTTAACCATGGATCTCTTTGATGTAATCTATACGATTAAAGGGTGTTTAGCACAAATACCTCAAGCATAGAAGGTTTCTATGCTTCAAAGGGCAAGATCCTATTCGATGAAGGTGTTGATCTACCATGAAAAGCCCTCCAAGTGTCGAGCCTCCAACAGTATCCACACGAACATGATCTTTAGGAACCTTTGGGCTTGCTTGCCTTGCCTTTTGAGTGCTAGCTCCCTTGAATTTCATGAAGAACACAAGAAGAAGAAAGAAGTTGAAACCCTAACAATTAGGGAAGGAGGTGTGGCGTTTTTCTTGGAGAGAAAAACGCCACCAAGCTCTCAATTTTTCTCTCTCTAAATTTTGTGTTATGTTTCATCAATCTTCCAAGAGTCAAGGCATGGACTTATTTATAGATGTAGTATCCTAGTCTTTAAGGAAACAAGAGCAATTGGAAACCAAGAAGGTTTAGGAAGCTTACCTTAAGCTAATCCTATTCCTTTAGGAAACCAATTCTAAAAGGAAACCAAATAGCTTCTTAATTCCTTTTAGGAAACTAATTTCCATCAAGACTTAGAATATTTATAATTAAGTCCTTTAAGTTAATTTATCGCATAAATTAACCCCATAAGTATCATATACTTATCTTAATAACAATTAAACCCAAAGACCATGTTCTTATTGTGTGTGACCCATTAGGTTCCATTCACGTTGGCAATAAGTACAAATTATAACTCATTAATTAATTAATTAAGAGCCAGATAAATTAACACTTTAATTTATCATTAATTCACTAATTAATTAATTTGCACTTATAGATCATGAGTGGCGTCTAGCAATGCATCATGACCACCCAAGTGAATAGGAAAGTCATATGGTAGACTACACCTATCAATGACAATGTTATCGTGTAATTAATATCCTTTCACCACACTATATCCCAATTAGTCTAAGAGTGTAGTGCGCACTCTTTAAATGACTAATTAATGATTTCTTGTTCCCGAAATATAACTTTCATAAAAGTATAACCTTGAAACTCTTTCAAGTCATACTTTCACTTTTGCGCAAAAGATTCTTTAAGTCATATTTCAACAAGTGGCCAATCCGGGATATACTCTCCTATAATAAGGAGTGGTGAATCCTATATCGATTACTCACTATCCTTCCATGCTTCATACTATACCCAATCTCTACCGTATGGGCTACTCTTTTACGAGCACCGAGCAATAGAGTCAAAGCATAGCAATCCACACTTAAGATACCATGGTAATCTCAAGTCTAAGGATCACTTACACCATTGCCATTAAGAGTATAATTCATTAGCACTATGAATAGTAACTCTTGGCGGATCAATCCAATGAACTTGTTCTCTAACAAGCATCCACATACCAGCTTAGGTGTCACACGCCATAGTTGACGAGATCAACTACTACTTACCATAAGTAGAGGCAAAGTATGTGCTAGTCTTCCCATATTAATGATGTCCAATCTCATTAATACTACGACTAGGGATGTTTAAGAATATAACTTAATGTGTAATAAGAGTCTCATCATTGTAACTCTTACAATCTCTTATACACAGTTAATATTCTATGGACTTTATCAAATAAACAAGTAATATTAATAACAAGTATTAAATGACAAAGAAAATGCCACATATATAAGCATAACACGAAATAAGCGTAATAAAAATTTCAAAAACCAACTTGGTTTTAGGGCATACACTAACAAACTCCCACTTGCACTAAAACCAATCACCTATAGGTTTTAGGCCATGAGCATGACTATCATGCTTATTCTGGGACAAGTCCATGGTGAAAGGATTAGTGGCACTTACATTGTGGGAACTTCCTCTATCTTTTCATCATTTGTACCAAACTATTTCCATAAATAGATGGTGGCACCTAAATACACTTTAGGATCATGGATGAGACTTTAGTTCCTTAATTGAATGATGGCTCAATTGTTTCATTAAACAATGGAAGGAACTATTCTTTATCTAACAAAGAATCCCTTGATCCATAGTAACTTCTAAAGCTACCATGTACTCGCCTTTGTTGTAGAATATGTTGTAGTGTCTATCATAAAACGCTTTTATCCACTACAGTTCAACGCGAACACCAATTCATCCTCATGATTTTCTTATCATCCCTATTGGATTAAAAGTTTGTATCTTTAAATCCACACACTTCCTAAGTGTGATCTCCATAGTCAAGAATAGTCTTTTAGTGCTACTCGAGTACTTAAGAATATTCTTTGATAACCATCTAGTGACACTCACCAGAATTGCTCGTAACACTTAAAGCCATAAGACATCGAGTCTCATACATAGGATAGCATATATAATAGAACCTATTGCAAAAACATATGGGATCTATTAATGCTATCAACCTCAACAAGTGTCAATGACACATGTCTCTCAGAAGAGTAATCTCCTATCACATAGGTAAAACCCCTTCTTCGATTACACTATGCTAAACCCTTTAGCATCTAGCCTATGTACTTGGATATAATGAGACCAAGCAACCTCTTGGATCTATCTATATAGATCTTAATTTCCAAATTAGAGATCGCCTCTCTTTATTAAGAAATTCTTGGACAACCATATCTTTACCTTTAAAGTATGTTATTTCCATCAACGATATGTCGTCCACATATAGTATCAAGAAAATGACAATGCTCCCACTCAACTTTACATTTACACAAAGCTTGTCTTTGTTTTTGAGAAAATCAAACTCTTTGATTATCTTATCAAAACAAATGCTCCAACACCTTGACACTTGCAAGAGTCCACAAATGGACCCTTGAAGCTTGCGTATCCAATGACTATCAATGGAGGTGAAGGCCCAAGGGATGTGTCATATACATACCTTTTAATTCCCGTTAAGGGATGAAGTCTTCATATCCATTTGTCATAGCCATAAAAGCAGCTATTGCAAGTAAAATCTTAAATGGATTTAAGCATGGATATTGGTGAAATGGTTTCTTTCAAAGTCAAGCCTTTGAATTGAATCCTTTTTCCATTAACCTTGCTTTATAGGTAACTACGTTACCATCCATGTCAGTCTTTCTCATAAAGACCTACTTGCACCTTATGGGTTTTATCCCTTTAGGTGACTTGAGCAAGGACTATGCCTTGTTCTTGTACATGGAATCCATTTTGGATTTTATGGCATCTTGCCATATCAAGGAGTCTACATTAGACAAAGCCTCTTCGTGACTAGTAAGTTTGTCATCATATATGACTAGTACATTATTGCTCTTGCTAATGAAAAATCTATATATCTCATATGTGAGAAATCTATATTTCTCAAGAGTATAACGTACTCTACCAGTCTTTTGAAGATTTTGTGTACTTTGAGCTTCCGTTGCGCCTCATCAACATGTGGCATAAGCTCTAGTTCCAACTATTGATCTTTGTCAATTCATGATTCTTGAACCTTTCAAGTTCTATCTTACTCCCACTGTCTCTTTTAAGAATAACTATTTTTCTAGAAAAAGACATTTCTTGAGACAAATATTTTTCTCAAGGGAATTATAGAAATGGTATCTATTGTTTTCACAAGGATATCCCACAAATAGACATTCGTCGGAACATGGTTGAGTGTATAGAAGTTGGCGTCTAAGACAAGAACCCCTAAAATGAGGTTAGGAATTGTAGTATGGCTCATTATGGTTTGCACCATATCTCATAGGGTACAACTTCTCCTCTTTTATACATCATCAACAATGGTGTGTTAAGTGGAGACCATTGAGAAAGAATCACATTCTTCTTTAATTACTTTGAAACACTTGACATTTAGTATTAGCCAAATAGATCAAATCTTTAGTATTTTAATACTCTTGTCAACTTGTTTTTCTTACTTCAACTTTATTGACTTTGAACATTTCAAAGGAAACGGATGCGTGTATCATATGGTACACATAATCATATCCCATATGATCATCCATGAAAGTGATGAAGTATGATAAACAACCTCTAGCATGGATCGACATTGAGCCAAAAACATCTATATGTTAACGTTCTATGAGGATCACTAGCACATTCACCTTTTTCAAATAAAAGGTGTTTTGGTCATCTTTCAAAGTAAATGAGAATCACATGTTTCAAACGATTCATAATTGAATGAGTCCAAGTACACAACTATTAGGTAATTTGGAAGTGCGTTTCTCATTCACATGACCAAGTCTATAATGCCAGAAGGATAGTTGTTTCAAAAATATTAAGTTTTTGTCTATGTTTGAGAATGGACTTATCAAGGTCTAGGATTTTGTAAAACGTTGTTTTAGTGATCTAATACCACAAAGAACACCATTATGTAAAAGAACAGTATATTTTCTCTTTTGTAATGGTAAATCTTTTCACATTTAATGTGAATTGATTTCATGTTCTTTTGTAAGAATCACATAATAACAATGTTTTAAATTCTAGAACAAGCACAGTTGGTAAAAAGTGTATAAGTCTCTACAGCTAGTGTAGCAACTCTTGCTCCATTCATCACATGTAGTTTGACTTTCTCCTTACTTATTATCTACCATGCTTTAAGACCTTGCACATTTTTGCAAATATGGGATCTATATCCGGTATCTTATACCCAATGGTCTTAATTAGTAGATGAATTTATCTCAAATATAAACATACTTAGAAGTAGAAGCTTCACTAGGCCTCTTTATCTTCTTAATATTGAAACGAGCCTTACAGTTCCCTTTCCAATAGAATTGGAAACATGTGCCCTTAGACTTGTCCTTTTGATCACACCTTTAAGCTTTGTCATAGCTACTATGGTCTTCTTAAGACTATGCTTGGGTTTCCCCTTGACAAGCAATAAAGTGCCCCTTTCTTCCTTGATAGACTACTCTTTAGATATCTCATATCTAATGGTCCTAGATTGTGTATTAACAACTCTTTGAGATGCACAATCATAGACAAAACGATCTATCAATTTGTGCTACTTTTATAGTTTAGGAATTATAGATGATATTATAATATAAGTAGCAATATCATTATCATCTTTTGTGCATCTTGTATACACATTATTTCCTAACTATAATTGTCACTATGGGACAAGTGGAAGTGGGTATCAAGGACATATCCAATTGTGCTTAAGAACTATTCTCAAGTCTTTCACTAGTCCAAGTAAATCGTATATAAATGGAGATATAGGATGATAAGTGTATTCAAGTGTACATTCATTCTACAACAAATGAAAAGATAGTACAAGTATTTGTTTCGTGTTATAATTGCAAACCAAAAATGTGGGCTTCGAATTTATTTGGTTTGCTCCCACTATTTTACTTCAAATCAATAACCCTCAATTATTGATTCGGGAATCCATTGGAAATTCCTAGTGGGCTAGGATCCCATCTAATTAACTTTGGGTTTGACGGAGGCCAATGCCCCAAAGGTAACTTCGATTAGGTAGATAACTTTTATCAATCACAACTCTTGTGACTCCTAGATAGTTGGGTATCAACTCTTGATATTCATATCTTATGCGTTACCCAACATTGCCTCAAAAATATCATAACATTGACGGAGGCCAAACTCGTTATGTATTTTTGTTAAGTCATACCCATTATTTAGAGATCACATCTCATAGCAAGAACATATTCCGAGTAAGGTGACCTTGACGGAGGCCAACGTGTCAACACTTAATAGGAACTCTTCGTTTTTGCTATAATAATGGAAGGCAACTTGTATATATTGACTTAATATCGCCTCAAAAACACCATAGCCTTGATGGAAACCAACAAATTAAGCATTTTTGTTAAGTCAGACCCATTATTTGGAGATCATATCTCATAGTAAAAAACATGCTCTAGGTAAGGTGACCTTGACGGAGGCCAACGTGTCAACACTTAGCAAGAACTATGATTTTTACTACAATAATGGAAGGCTAGTGACTTAATATTTTATTTGAGGGATTTTTATTTTAATTATACAATATATAGTCTCATCATAGCATGTAATTAAAATATATCGACATATAAAATAAAAACATGCACAATAAACCGTGGATGATTATGGACTTTACTAAATATTTTCCTCGAGCCTTAAGGAAAATATATGGTCAAATTCCTAAGGGATGTGATCAACTCCTTGATGTATTCCTTGGGAGGTCTTCAACTCTTGATAAGCCTCCATGGTTGCTCCTTGGTTCCATCTCCATCTTCTTTGTACATTACACATGTAATTCTATTCTAAACAATTTAGAAAATTAAAACCTAACTCTAACCTACACATTGTACATTACATGTATTGACTAAGAAACCTCGAGTTACATTCGAGGGGAGTTAGGTGAGAAGAGAATTACATGAGAATAATAGAGAAGGCAGGACATACAGGCCCTATTTTAAAAACCAACACAAGCCAACCATCAAAATTGATAAAAAATCAACCATTCAATCACATTGGTCATAGTCCATAATCATCCACCATGCCATCATAGTATTTAACAATTAAATAAATTGCTTTATTTAATTCTAGTCATAAATCACATGGTCTAATTCAATTAGATTAATATTCTTGAATTTATTTGTCTCAAAAATAAAGTTATAGAAGGTGTAGGTTTCCAAATTTTAACTTTCCAAATATTAACAATTAAAATTGGAAAGTGTTTTTGTAGAGAAAATTCCAAAAATTCGCGTTTTCCAAAAAAATAGGAAAAATCCCGCTAGAACTCTGCCAGCAAACCGTGGGACAAACCGTGCGCGGGTTCATCCGCGGTTTACAAACCGTGGGACAAACCGTGCGCGGTTTCATCCGCGGTTTGTTGACAGAACATACGAGTTTTTAACCGTGGGTAAAACGCGCGCGAGTTTTCGCGCGGTTTGTGTCCAGAAAATACGATCTTTGAAATTTTTGGTCTTTTTCAAAACTCTTTTGAATCAAAACATGTTAAAACCCTTTTAGCACGTAAAAATAATTTAGAAACCTTGAATACAACCATAAGAACTCATCTTAATTATTTAAAACACTTTTAAACAATTAAGAACTTATCTTAAAAATCAAACTCTTGATTTTTCTAAAACAATTTTGAGACAAATTTCATCAAGAACAAACCATCCATATTTATGACAATTAAATAAACACAAATCATATAGATATAATCAAAGTAGGCTCTGATACCACTGTTAGGTAATAAGGGGAGTAACGCAGCGGAATATTTAAAAATTTATTACCTTAGCCATGGATCTCTTTGATGTAATCTATACGATTAAAGGGTGTTTAGCACAAATACCTCAAGCATAGAAGGTTTCTATGCTTCAAAGGGCAAGATCCTATTCGATGAAGGTGTTGATCTACCATGAAAAGCCCTCCAAGTGTCGAGCCTCCAACAGTATCCACACGAACATGATCTTTAGGAACCTTTGGGCTTGCTTGCCTTGCCTTTTGAGTGCTAGCTCCCTTGAATATTCATGAAGAACACAAGAAGAAGAAAGAAGTTGAAACCCTAACAATTAGGGAAGGAGGTGTGGCGTTTTTCTTGGAGAGAAAAACGCCACCAAGCTCTCAATTTTTCTCTCTCTAAATTTTGTGTTATGTTTCATCAATCTTCCAAGAGTCAAGGCATGGACTTATTTATAGATGTAGTATCCTAGTCTTTAAGGAAACAAGAGCAATTGGAAACCAAGAAGGTTTAGGAAGCTTACCTTAAGCTAATCCTATTCCTTTAGGAAACCAATTCTAAAAGGAAACCAAATAGCTTCTTAATTCCTTTTAGGAAACTAATTTCCATCAAGACTTAGAATATTTATAATTAAGTCCTTTAAGTTAATTTATCGCATAAATTAACCCCATAAGTATCATATACTTATCTTAATAACAATTTAACCCAAAGACCATGTTCTTATTGTGTGTGACCCATTAGGTTCCATTCACGTTGGCAATAAGTACAAATTATAACTCATTAATTAATTAATTAAGAGCCAGATAAATTAACACTTTAATTTATCATTAATTCACTAATTAATTAATTTGCACTTATAGATCATGAGTGGCGTCTAGCAATGCATCATGACCACCCAAGTGAATAGGAAAGTCATATGGTAGACTACACCTATCAATGACAATGTTACCGTGTAATTAATATCCTTTCACCACACTATATCCCAATTAGTCTAAGAGTGTAGTGCGCACTCTTTAAATGACTAATTAATGATTTCTTGTTCCCGAAATATAACTTTCATAAAAGTATAACCTTGAAACTCTTTCAAGTCATACTTTCACTTTTGCGCAAAAGATTCTTTAAGTCATATTTCAACAAGTGGCCAATCCGGGATATACTCTCCTATAATAAGGAGTGGTGAATCCTATATCGATTACTCACTATCCTTCCATGCTTCATACTATACCCAATCTCTACCGTATGGGCTACTCTTTTACGAGCACCGAGCAATAGAGTCAAAGCATAGCAATCCACACTCAAGATACCATGGTAATCTCAAGTCTAAGGATCACTTACACCATTGCCATTAAGAGTATAATTCATTAGCACTATGAATAGTAACTCTTGGCGGATCAATCCAATGAACTTGTTCTCTAACAAGCATCCACATACCAGCTTAGGTGTCACACGCCATAGTTGACGAGATCAACTACTACTTACCATAAGTAGAGGCAAAGTATGTGCTAGTCTTCCCATATTAATGATGTCCAATCTCATTAATACTACGACTAGGGATATTTAAGAATATAACTTAATGTGTAATAAGAGTCTCATCATTGTAACTCTTACAATCTCTTATACACAGTTAATATTCTATGGACTTTATCAAATAAACAAGTAATATTAATAACAAGTATTAAATGACAAAGAAAATGCCACATATATAAGTATAACACGAAATAAGCGTAATAAAAATTTCAAAAACCAACTTGGTTTTAGGGCATACACTAACACATATGCCTTCATAGGTGTCAATGGTCTCAATATAAACTCCTTCTTCTTCCAAGTTAGGCGATAAGTATTTTTATAACCACACTTGCTTGGTTACTTTTACATCTCCAAAATCCGTCAACCATTACAAGTATAGCTTTGGATGGTGAATTGTAGTTCAACTTCTCTACAAACAAGGTACTAGCTACATTAGTGCAACAACCAGAATTGACAATAACACTACATACCTTGCCTTGAACCAAGCATCTCGTGTGGAATACATGTTCCGTATGCATCTCCTCTTCCTCCTCCTCTAGTTGGATGCTCAATGATCTTTTGGTCACTAACACCTTACCATTAGACGGATTGGTATCCTCGGGTCCCCAATCAACCGAATCATCATCACTAGGCCCTTCAAGTAGAAGCATCTCTTTATCACTTGAATGCTCACTTTCTACCTCACCAGTGTCTTCCTCTAGTTGGACATTGAGAGGAGATATGTCCATACCCTTGACATTTGAAGCACCTAACATCCTTTTGCCTAGTAGAATTCTCAATCTTACCCTTATTTGGCAGCTTAGATGAAGCACTCTCACCTTTTGGCTTGTTGTTGGTTGAACTCGATTCTCCCTTGCACCATGACTGCTTAGCCCTTGGTGGTGTTTGAACAGCCCCTCTTTCATGCACATCCTTCCATGCTGGCTGAGAAGATGGTGTAGTCATCATCCTTGGTTTTGATACCTTAAGTTGCCTCTAACCTTTATAGCCATATCCACCAAGTCACCTATGTCAGTATAATGTTGCAACTCCACACGTTACCTAATTTCAGTGTTGAGTCCAACCATAAATCTTGCCATTAGTGCCACACCCTCTTCTTCCAAGTTGGCGCTTATCATCAAAATTTTCATCTATTTATAATAATCATCCATGAACATAGTACCTTGCGTCAAGTTTTGAAGCTTCCAATGGAGATCATGAGTGTAATAGCTTGGGATGTACCTCTTTTGCATGGGTCTTTTCATTTCATTCCATGTGCATATGGTTCCTTCATCAAATATAGCACAGTCCTTGTGAAGCTTGTCTCGCCAAACACTTACATAGTCTGTGAACTTGACCGTAGCAAGTTGGACCTTCTTCTCCTCAGAATAGTTGTGGCAATTGAAGACTCCCTCCACCTTGCATTTCCACTCAATGTAAGCCTTGAGATCAAGTTTTCCTTGGAATGACGGGATCTTCATCTTTATGCTTCCAAGATTATCATCTTGGTGGTTTGCCACCCTCCTTCCTCTCCTCGAACCTACTTCTTCAAAGTCAAATTCAGGCCCCAACTCATTCTCGTAAGTAGGGTTTCTAGTCACCCTAGTGTGAGAGGAAGCTCCACGGACCCCCAAGTTCTCATTCAACTCCTCATGACCCTTCGAAGTATTTTCCATATTGTCAACCCTTACAGACATCCTTTGAAGTTGCTGCATAATGGTGTTGAAATTCTCATTGTTTTGGCTTTGTGTTTCTTGCATGGCCCTTATGAACAATTTAAGCTCACTTTCTTCTTGAGCTATCTTTTCTCCCATGGTATGTGTAAACCTACACAATATGGTTTGTAGCACAAGAAAATAAAGAAATTATCCTCACTCACTCCCTTACGTGTTTCCCTCTTCACTCATTTTTCACACCAATTAGACTTGACTTTAGCCGATAATGAGCTTACATCTTAGCCTTTTACTACTCCTTAAGCTTACCTTGTGTGCCTTTGGATAAGAACCTGCTCAATTGCTGTTGACAAAAACTCCAATCAAGTATTCAAGATGAATAGTAGTGTAAATGGAAGCTTAGAGTAAGGTTTGAACCACTAGAATATCAAGAAATCAAGACACACACAATTTTGACTCGAAAAGCATGAATGACATGTTAGTGTATGCCCTAAAACCATGTTGGTGTTTGGAATTTTTATTATGGTTATTTCGTGTTATACTTATATATGTGGCATTTTCTTTGTCATTTAATACTTGGTATTAATATTACTTGTTTGTTTGATAAAGTCCATAGAATATTAACTGTGTATAAGAGATTGTAAGAGTTTCGATGATGAGACTCTTATTACACATTAAGTTATATTCTTAAATATCCCTAGTCATAGTATTAATTAGATTGGATATCATTAATATGGGAAGACTAGCACATACTTTGCCTCTACTTAGGGTAAGTAGTAATTGATCTCGTCAACTATGGTGTGTGACACCTAAGCTGGTATGTGGATGCTTGTTAGAGAACAAGTTTATTGGATTGATCCGCCAAGAGTTACGATTCATAGTGCTAATGAATTATACTCTTAATGGCAATGGCGTAAGTGATCCTTAGACTTTTGATTACCATAGTATCTTGAGTGTGGATTGCTATGCTTTGACTCTATTGCTTGGTGCTTATAAAAGAGTAGCCCATACGGTAGAGATTGGGTATAGTATGAAGCATGGAAGGATAGTGAGTAATCGATATAGGATTCACCACTCCTTATTATAGGAGAATATATCCCGGATTGGCCACTTGTTGAAATATGACTTAAAGAATCTTTTGCGCAAAAGTGAAAGTATGACTTGAAAGAGTTTCAAGGTTATACTTTTATGGAAAGTTATATTTCGGGAACAAGAAATTGTTAATTAGTCATTTAAAAAGTGCGCACTACACTCTTGGACTAATTGGGATATAGTGTGGTGAAAGGATATTAATTACACGGTAACATTGTCATTGATAGGTGTAGTCTACCATATGACTTTCCTATTCACTTGGGTGGTCATGATGCATTGCTAGATGCCACTCATGATCTATAAGTGCAAATTAATTAATTAGTGAATTAATGATAAATTAAAGTGTTAATTTATCTGGCTCTTAATTAATTAATTAATGAGTTATAATTTGTACTTATTGCCAACGTGAATGGAACCTAATGGGTCACACACGATAAGAACATGGTCTTTGGGTTAAATTGTTATTAAGATAAGTATAAGATACTTATGGGGTTAATTTATGTGATAAATTAACTTAAAGGACTTAATTATAAATATTCTAAGTCTTGATGGAAATTAATTTCCTAAAAGGAATTAAGAAGCTATTTGGTTTCCAATTGCTCTTGTTTCCTTACAGATTAGGATACAACATCTATAAATAAGTCCATGCCTTAACTCTTGAATGATTGATGAAACACAAGATAAAATTTATAGAGAGAAAAATTGAGCGAGGCGTGTGTCGACACCAAATTTTGACACACCATTTATTTTCAAACACTGAGGGGCATGTTTGCACTTTTTAGAACAAATTTTAAATTTTAATAATCTCGGGGGGCAAAGTAGTAATTTTATCTGTAAATATTTTCTATCAAATTTTGGGGGTTTAAATTCATATTTTTACTTTTATATGAATTTATTTATTTCTTATGATTTTTCCAAATTTAATTAGTATTTTTATATTTTTACCAGCATAAGGGCAAAATGGTAATTTCGTCTCGCGAATACCATTTTAGCTCATTTTAAGTTCCAAGTTCATTTTTCAAATTCTTGAGGCATGTTTCTGAATTTTCTTAATTTTTTGAGGTCAACAGCTATTTTTCTGCTAATTTTCATTGCCCAAGGGCAAAATCGTCATTTTACAAATTAAATTCAATTTTCACCAATTTTGAGTCAAAAATGTATTTTCCAGTGTTTTAAGCTTATTTTTAGTTTTTGGTAATTTTTTGAGGCCAATAATTATTTTTCTATGAATTTTCATTGCTCAAGGGCAAAATCGTCATTTTACAAATTAAATTCATTTTTGTCAAATTTTGAGTCGAAAAGGCATTTTCCAGTGTTTTAAGATTATTTGTAAGTTTTGGTAATTTTTTGAGATCAATAGCTATTTTTCCTCGAATTTTCATTGCCCAAGGGCAAAATCGTCATTTTACAGATTAAATTCATTTTTTGTCAAATTTTGAGTCGTAAATACATTTTCTAGTGTTTTAAGCTTACTCTTATTTTTTGGTAATTTTTTTATGTCAATAGCTATTTTTTTGTGAATTTTTGTCATCCAAAGGCAAAATTGTCATTTCACATCCCAAACTCATTTTTTACCAATTTTTGGGTTCCAAATTCGTTTTTAGATTTTAAGCACTAAGTTTCTAACTTTTTTAGGGTGAATTTTTATTAACAAATTTGTTATTTACATTTTTCTTAATTTTATTATTATCTTTTGTAAGAGAAAATAGATTTTTAAAGATAAAACTATAATTTTTGTAGTCAAGGGCATTTTGGTCTTTTAGCCCTTTCTTGGAGGTTAAGACTTGTGCAGTATAAATACCCCCTTAAGGATTTAGGAAAAGGAGGAAGAATTGAAAAACCCTAAAACACTTTTGCTTTTATGATTTTCTAGATTAAAACACACACATCTCACACCCAAAAAACACACACCAAGGCCGCCATTTTCCAACCGCTGTTCACTGTTCATCAGACTACTATTCATCAAAGCAACATCGTTCCATCATAACACCAGCGATCAAACCAACAAGAAAAAAGGGAGAGAAAGATTAAGGTAATACTTTTACTTGATTTATTTTAATTTGTTCTTCCTTTATTGTTTCATTTTGTTTATGTATAATTTTTTTTTAATTAGTCCAATAATTTGTGTTCATGTTTCCTGGATTGTGGAAATTTTCTGGGTTCCTCTGGACAATCTCTGGAGTTGTATTTTTGTTTTTGGTTTTTGATCTTGGCCTTTGTTCTTCACTGTTTTCTTCATCCATTCCTCCTACAAATTTCATCGTTAGTCCCTCCTTCCTTTTCTTTCTCTGCAACCACTAGACAACCATAATACAGCCCCTTCAATCCCATAACCTCCAACCTGCAGAAACAATTAGCTCCCAAAACTGACCATTACAGCTATAATTGTAGTCCAAAATCACGAAACAACAACCCTAAAACAACCCACAAATTCACCACAGCTAAAGCCACCCGAATCACCAACCTCCCAGTCATTCCAAAGTCCCTCTTCACTGCCTGTAGAAACAACCCAAATCGACACAGTAAAATCACAGTTCCATTGTCAAGCCAATAACCCCTGCCCCAGAGTCCTTGGCAACTAAGCCCAAATTACAAGCCAGCACCAATTCATCAACCCCTGTCCCGTAGAACACCTCAATTATTTGCAAAGAGCAAAGACAATAAACCAACAAGAAACGGCCCCAGTTGTTGACCGAGTCATCACCATTTACACAACACCACAGCCAAACAAACACACACAGCAATAGTAACCAACGCACACACAAATTCATAGCCTATAACACAAAGGCCATTAGACCAAGGTTCATAACTCCCACCGCCTGCAAGAGCAACTCCAAAAACATCCAATTCAATCCAAATTCAGCAGCTATACTCCATCCCATCACTACACTCTCACCCCCGTCTCTTCCAGTCCACTTGCAACCCACAGTCACCAGCACCATCAATGTCCTTCACCTGCAGAAAAATAACTCTCCAAACAGTCCAAATCACAGATTTAATCCTCTCCCAACAGCACACAAAATCCTTCCAATAGCCCCCACAAACTTGTAGCCGCCCCTATCATCTCCGTATCTCCTCTATTCACAGCTCTACCGTCCCATTACCTGCAAGAAAATTGACAACAAAACAGCAAAATCTCCAAAACACATACAATTTTTGCCACAATCAGCACACAATTCACACACAATCACATAGAAACACACACTGAAACACAAACTGCACACAGTCCATTCACACACATGTTTCGCGAATACAATACCATCACACATATTCATTCCCACAGCCACAAACACGCACTCAGAACATACCCTTGCACACACAGACGCAATTTTTCAATCACAATTCGTGCACAAATTAGCAACCCCAGTCGCCAAATCCTAATTTTCAATCACAAATTACACTCGAATCACCATCCCCTCTTCAGCTCTCTACCATCGTCCCCACAAGAACAACCCAAACGAGAGAGAGAAGATCAGAGAACTAGAATAGAATAAAAAAAAATAGAAAACAGAGACGGAGTGGAAGAGAGAAGAGAGAAGAGAGAAAAGAAAGAAAATATAGAAAAGAAGAAAAATAAAAGAGGGTTTGGGGAATCTGGAATCATCTCTATGAGAGAGTAATTTAAGAGAGGTTTCGATTAGTGTCTCTGGGAGAAAGATTTGGAAAGTTGGAAGGATTTTGAGCTCCGGCGTTGAAGAAGGTGTTCTGGAGAGAAATTTTGACTTTTGCTTTTAACATTCTTTTCCTTTAGTTTTCGGTGCACAGAAATTTTGACTTTTGCTTTTAACATTCTTTTCCTTTAGTTTTCGGTGCACAGATCATAGTGATTTGGTTTTGCTTTTGCATTTTTTTAATGTTTTTTGGGCATTGTAGCACGTTGTGAGTTTTGAACTCATTATGGCCCATTTCTTTATTTACTTAGTTTGATCAATTGGTTTTTGTTTTGATTGGTCTTTCTTTTATTGATTTAGTTAATTAATTTAGTTAACCAAGTTAAGCTAATGAATTTAGTTTAATTTCGTTTTGATTTTTTGGGTTATTTTTTTATCATAAAATAGAGATATATGCTTTGACCCTCATTACTATTAACTATTATCATTGAAACTTTTATTATTATTATTTTTAACACTTTTATTTCTTAATAATTATAGATGGACCCTCCACCAAGTTTTATTTTGTTCCAATTAAAGTCTTAATCAGTTGCAATTAACTCTTGAGCTTACTTAAATCTTACTGGTTTATCCCC
Source organism: Mitragyna speciosa (assembly GCA_024721245.1). Lineage (NCBI taxonomy): Eukaryota > Viridiplantae > Streptophyta > Magnoliopsida > Gentianales > Rubiaceae > Mitragyna > Mitragyna speciosa. The sequence continues at coordinate 12,999,729 of CM045562.1, forward strand.
TGATTTGCTTCAATTTCCAATTTACCCTTTAAGCTTTATAGAAATTTATTTTAACTCCCTTAGTTGCTAGAATTTATTTTTTATCTCAATTTGCTAATATTTATATATTTTAGATTTTGTTTGTTTATATTGCGATACCTTGACTTGTTTGTTAATTTGGCTTAGTATTGGTACCGGGTCTTCAAAAAAGGTATTTTCGTTACCTTTTAATTGCTTCTTTATGTGCTCCAACATGCTCCAACGTGATGTTATGCATTATTTTTATTAATTATTTGTACACTTTCTTATTTTACATACTTTTGCGTATTTATGTAGTTAATTTATTTTATTTAAATTTTGAATTTTTATTATTACTTTTAAAAAATATAATATTTTGTATTTAGATAGTCAATGTAATAGTTAGATTATTTTTCTCATATTTTAGCAAGAATTGTGTAATTAGATAGAAAGTGTAATAGATAGGATATTTTTAATTTCCCCCTTTAAATTGTAAATCAAGCCCCCCGGTGTAATAGTTAGGATTTATTTGTTTTTGCGTGCTTACATGCTTATTTGATTTACCGCTTTCATTAGGACTTTGCATTTAGATATTATGTCTATGTGCTACGTGCTCCTATGTAATCTTATATGTTTTTACATGTTTAATTTGCTTTTAATTCATGCTTTACTATTTAAATTCATAATTTATGGTATTCCGTCACCACACTAGTCCAACGCTAGTTGTGGTTTCTTTCTTTTCCCACTAGTCCAACGCTAGTGGAATTTTTTTAAAACGGGCTAGTCCAATGCTAGACCCTTAGGGCATCTTAGTGTTAGGTGTATTCGTGAGCATTTCACATTTCACACACTTTTAGTTTTCTTTCCATTTAGTGTGATTTTATTACTATTATTATTATTCTTATTATTATTAGTATTATTTTGACACATTTTTTAAAATGCATGACATCTAGGTTGCATCTCACTTAGAAATTAAGACATTTGTGTGATTTGACTATAAATAGTCGTCTATTCACGTGGGAAGTGGTGGCGTACAGGCCGTTCCCCCCTCCGTGAGTAGGAATATTCAGTCACGAGATATTAGTCCCCCGTACCCGTTCATGTTGCATTCCCACTTTCTTCGGCCACTTATTATCTATATTATTATTTTCTTTTCTTTTTGCATTTCATTTTTTACATTCACACTCGTGACTCCCTCGAGGTCTCGACTCGGGTTTCGCAATTAATGCGATAATTCCGACCAAACCTCGACGGAATATGCCGACCCTTCCGATATCCACATTTAGATTTAGGATTTGCATTCATTTAAATACATCCGAACGCGATAGAATTTAGGGTTAATTTAGGAAATTTTGATTAAACCTCGCAACTAGCCTCGGCTTAGGTTGAAAGGGTGCCTTAGGCGCAAGTCTTTGCCTTCCCTTTCTTCAAATGTGACTCCCGAACCTTTTTCTCTCGTTTTTTCGTAGACAGGAGTCGAAAAAGGGTTTTAAAATGTTTTTTTAAAATTTTATTTTTATTTTTATTAAACGATTTTTCGGGTGACTTGGTACACCCTAACTCAGTACCAAGTGGTGACTCCATTTTAAAAATAAAACCCTTTTTCAAAAAATTATTTGGCCAAACCTGTCGCATTTTTAGTCCCGGCCTCGTTTTCTTTTAAAATATCATTTTTCTTAAAATACACTTTTTTACTAAATTTTAATTTTTCACACACGCGCATGGTTTTTCCCAAAACTTGCTTTGTTAAAAAGGGTCTCGGACTGGACCGTCTTTTCGGGACGCGACAGGCAGCGACCCCACTTAGTACACCTTTTACCTTTTACGTTTTTCGGATGCGACAGCATTTTGGCGACTCCACTGGGGATCACTAGTGAGTCCGAGCACTTGGCTTAATCATCTTTTCCTTATTTAACCTTTCTATTCCATCGCGTTTGGATGTTAGGATTGCATTTTTCTTTCCTAGGTTTTTAGGTTTTACTTTTGCATCTCACACATTTGATGCATTCAACAAAAGAGTAGGCAGTTCAAGACTCTTGAAACACCAAGTATGCAACCTAATCTTCTTGACCCCTTCGTAAATTGTCAAAGACCCCAAGAACAACTTGGATTGTTTTGCTTCAAATTCAACAAGATTTGTTGAACTGCCCCCTTTAAGAAACGATCCTAGACCCCTAACCAACAACGTGGTGTAGACACCTAGTCGACAATCTTATTGGACAGATTCAAACCCTCAAAGATGAACCCTAAGCGAGATTTCTTGAACACTCAATAAGTACCTTGCCAAGCAATTAAGAGTAGTTCTTTAACCAAAGAACTATGAAAGCTCAATTTGCACTCACACACAATTGAAATGAAAACTCAATATTATTGATCAATGTCTAATTAATTCGGACGAACAATAACCCTCTTTATATAAAGGCGCATAACATCAAGATATAAACTAAATATAGAACTAACTTAACCCTAGTTGTACCATAATAGAAGCTAACAACTAAAGGTACAACTTGATTAATAAGAATAGCATAAAAGAACAACTTGGGCTATTAAACTAATGAACTAAGCCCATGAAACCTGTAACCTCAAGTGGCAAACGGGCTCTTCAACTGAATCCAAGTCCACGACCTCCAAGCTTCTCCAACTCTAGTCCAAAATAGGTGAACAACTTTGCAGGTTCTTGTTTCAACCAAGTAGCTTCATTTTCATGTAATTCCATGATCAAACCTTGCAAAGCTTGTTGCATCCTTTTAGCTCTCAACCTAGTCACTGGACCTCCCATGTCTTGAAAAGGACTCTTGGCAGCACCTCCGTGATCACAAGCCTCTCCAACTTGACCACGACAATTGATGTCCTCATCACTTTGGGGGAGAAAAAGAAGATTGATCATAACTTAGAGAAGAAGAGAATGAATGTGTTTGCTTCCAAGAGTGAAGTGATTGAGGCTATGGAAGCCAAACAACAATTTTTTTAGTTTTGTATAAAGACATTTATAGTTCTTTTTACTAGTCTTCTTCTACTTCTACTTCTACTTCTTTGATTTGTACTTCTTTGAATGAACTTGATGATTCATTGCCTAGTGTTGTGGTATCTTTGATTCACAGTTTTGAAGATATATTTCCTAAGGAAGAACCACATGGATTACCACCTCTGAGGGGGATTGAGCACCAAATTGACTTCATACCTGATGCAAGTATTCCAAATCGCACCGCATATAGAGCAAACCCTAAAGAGACTAAGAAGATACAAAGAAAAGTGGATGTGCTTGTGGAGAAAGGGTTTGTGTGTGAGAGTCTTTTACCAGTCCTATGCTTGTGATTTTAGTGCCAAAGAAAGATAGTTCGTGATACATGTGTGTTGATTGTAAAGCCATTAACAAGATAATAGTAAAGTATCGTCATCCTATTACTAGGTTAGATGATATGCTTGATGAGTTACATGGTTCTTCTATCTTCTAAAAAATTGATCTTAAAAGTGGATATTATCAAATTAGAATGAAAGAAGGTAATGAATGGAAGACTGCTTTTAAAACCAAGTATGGATTGTATAAATGGTTAGTTATGCCTTTTGGTTTGACTAATGCACCTAGTACATTCATAAGGCTTATGAACTATGTGTTTAGAGCTTTCATTGGTAAATTTGTTGTAGTCTATGTTGACGACGTTCTGATTTACATTAGGTCACTTGAGGATCATGTTGAGCACTTGCATCAAGTTTTCTTTGTTTTACATGAGCATCAATTTTATGCAAACTAGAAAAAGTGTTTTTTTTTGCTTGGAAAGCATTGTTTTTCTTGGTTTCATTGTTAGTAGTCAAGGTGTACATGTTGATGAGTCTAAGGTTAAAGCCATACGTGATTGGCCTACAACTAAGAGTGCTAATGATGTTTGATCTTTCCATGACTTAGCAAGTTTTTATAGAAGGTTTGTGCACAACTTTGATTAGCACCTGCAAGTGCTCTGTGATGAGGAAGGGCGTGATGAGGAAGTGCAGGCGGAGAATGAGCAGTCTTTGTCTATAGCAGAGAAGGAAGTAGGTAATCTTTCTCCAAGAGGCACTTTATTGGCATCCAAACAGCAACAGCAGCCATTTTTAGTTGGCAACATAGAACCAGGAATTGTTATGGAGGTTTGGCGGCCACAAAAGTTAGTTAATTCCTTTTCTTTGTTACGCAATGAATAACGCTTTTTTTGTAATATCTGGGGTATTAACAGAATCCCAAATTGAAGAAGATTAAGAAAGTTAATAAAGTTGCATCAAGTTCAATTGTTGGTTGTATGTGAAACCAAAATGGATATGTCTTTGTTTGATTCAGATAAGTTGAAATTAGGTTTTAATCACTGTGTGTCTAATCATTCGGGTTCTCTTTGGGTGTTTTATAATGCCCCTTTTATATGCTCAGTGATAAGGGAAAGTTGTCAACATGTTTCACTTTTTGTCCAGCACAACCAATTTCCCATTTCTTTGACATTGTCAACAGTTCATGCAAGATGTACAGTTGCTGAAAGGGCAATTCTTGGGCACTCGCTCTTGATAGATAGGCATTCTTTGGGTGGTTGGATAGTATATGGGGATTTCAACATTGTTACAGAGTCCATGCAGAAGAGAGGTGGAAGACCTTTTAACCCGTCAGAAGCCTTAGATTTTCTAACTTTTTTGGTGAATAGCCAACTCTTTGATGCAGGTTTTTCAGGTTTCTCTTTCACCAGGTGTAATAATAGACAAGGAACTGCAAGCATATGGAAGCATCTTTACTGCTTTGTGCTTGATATTGGATGTGCAGAAAAGTTCCAGACTTTAGTCACGCATCTACCAAGAGACCCATCTAATCACTCACCTATTCTGATTTTTGCTCGAACAAGTCTCAATGGTAAGCCCAAACCATTTCGTTTCCTTAACATATGGATTGATCACTCTCAGTTTTTGGACATTGTTGGGGAATCTTGGGAGCAGAATCTGTAGGGTGGACCTATTCAAATGTCATGTGGCAAATTGAAACGACTGAGGAGCTCTTTGAAAATATGGAATAAGGCAGTTTTTGGCAATGTGTTTCATAACATTAAGGAGGCCGAGAACAAGGTTCAGATGGTTGAAACACGCATGGAAATGGATAATTCTCCACAGGTGCATATGGGGTTAAATCATGCTCAGGCTTCTTTGCGTTATTTACTGGCCATCGAAGAGGAATTTTGGAAACAAAAAGGTAATATTTGTTGGCTAAAGGACGGGGATAGGAACACGAAATATTTCCATTCTTTGGTTTGACAAAGGAGGACACATTCAATAATTCACAGAATTAAGGATGAGGATGGATAGTGGTTAGAGTCAGATGCAGAGATTGGCGAAGCAGCAATTAATTATTTTTCTGAGCTTTTCTCTGCAGAACATTCACCTCTAGCTTATGATCTTTTGAAGGTGATTCCTAAGTTGATTAATCCGGAGGATAATGAAAAACTAGAGAGGATCCTTGATTCAGATGAAGTCAAGAAAGTGGTCTTTGATATGAATGGCGATAGTGCGGTGGGTCCAAATGGTTTTTCAGGTGTTTTTTTCACTAAATCTTGGGAGATCATTGGGGAGGATGTTGTGTGGGCTATTCAAAGTTTTTTCTATGGATCATTGCTTCTAAGGCACGTAACTGCCACATTGATTGTGTTAATCCCGAAGCTGAAAAATCCAAGAGTCTTTTCACAATTCAAGCCCATTAGTTTGTGTAACTTCATTTATAAGATTTTCTCGCGTATATTAGCTGACAGGTGGGCAATATTTCTCCCAAAAATTATCCGTTCTAATCAGAGTGGTTTTGTAATGGGCCACTTGATTTCAGATAATTACTTATTAGCACAGGAGTTGATTTTAGGGATTGGCAAGAAGAATAGAGGTGGCAATGTGGCCATAAAATTGGATATGGAAAAGGCCTACGACCGGGTTTCTTGGATGTTTTCGATGAAAGTCCTTTGAGCTTTTGGCTTTGGAGAAGGGTTTATTGATATGGTTTGGCGACTGGTATCCAGTCCATGGTTTTCCATTATCATTAATGCAAGTGCTCATGGTTTTTTCCAACCTACGAGAGGCCTACGTCAAGGGGACCCTATCTTGCCTTCTTTATTCATCATCAGAGCAGAGGTTTTATCTAGGGGTTTGAATGACTTGGTTATGAAACCTAATTTTACAAGTTTCAAGGTTCCTAAAGGTTGCCCAGTGATTACACACCTTGCTTATGCTGATGATGTCCTGATCTTTTCTAGTGCAAATGCAAGTTCAATAAAGCTTATCATGAAGTTACTTGGTAATTATGAAATGGAATCAGGCCAGAAGATAAATGCTACAAAGAGTTGTTTCTTGACACATTCAAAAATGACATCTGTGAAGCGACAGTTGATTAAGCAACTTACAGGCTTCCATCACAAGAGTTTTCTAGTAAGATATCTGGGGTGCTCGCTTTATGCTGGAAGGAGGAGGACACATTTTTTTCGAATATTTGTCAGTCTCTCAAAGGTAAAATCAATTGTTGGCAGAATCAAATTCTTTCTAGTGGAGAAAAATTAGTGTTAATTAAACATGTGCTTTTGTCTATTCCTATCCACTTATTATATGCTGCTTGCCCTCCAAAATCAATTCTAATGATGCTGGACAAAACTTTGTCTCATTTCTTTTGGGGTATGTTAGGGGACAAGAAGAAATACCAATGGATTAAATGGTCTGAATTATGTCAACCTGGAAAAGAGGGTGGTATAGGAGTGAGATCTATGGTTGATGTTTTTAAAACCTTTTCAATTAAGCTGTGGTGGAATTTCAGAACCTGTGATTCTTTATGATAACAATTTTTTAGGATGAAGTATTGTTCGAAAGCTCATCCCCATGCAATCAGGGGATCTGCTCAGGTTTCTTTGACATGGAAGCATATGCTAGATGTTAGGGATATAGCTGAATTAAATATGCACTGGTGGGTAAGAAATGGCAATGTATCCTTTTGGTTTGTTAATTGGCTAAATCTGGTGCAATTTTTAATAAAATTCTAGTACATGATGGGCATAAAGTTCAAAATTTTGTGGGTACATCTGGATGGGATCAATCGTTTCTCCTACAATGGGTGCTGGTTGATTTGTTGGCTCAAATTTTGGAGACTTACCCTCCATTGTCGGACATGGATGATGTTTGCTTCTGGTCCCTTTCCCAATCTGGTAATTTCTCTATGGCCTCTGCTTATGAGTTAGTAAGAAGTTCAAGACCAGTTTCCATTATGTTTGATAAGGTATGGCATTTTGGAATTCCTTTTAAGATCTCTATTTTTATGGTGAAAACTTTGAACAACAAATTGCCTGTGGAGTTTTCTTTATTTCGATTTGGAGTGCATGGCCCGTCTGAATGTTTTTGTTGTGCATCACCTTGGGTGCAAACATTGCAACATTTATTTGGTGAGAGTGACTTGGCCAAGAAGATTTGGAATTTTTTTGGATGCAGTTGTGGGAATTTATATGATGGTACATTTATTAGAAATATCTTAGCATCTTGGTGGTTTAAAAATTCCAACACTATTTTTGTCTCTTTTCTTCATCTAATCTTGCATTCATATGTTGAAATATTTGGAAATGGAGAAACAAAGCTAAGTTTGATAATGTATGCCTGGATTTTGAAAATGTGGTGTTTTGTATTGTTACTGAGGTGACAATGGCTTTTCAAGTTAGATTTCCAAGTATGAAATGGGATGGCAACTCATGGCATAATTTCCACCGTTATGTTTGTAGTCTGAAGAGGAATTTTTCATTGAAACTGGTGAGATGGTTGAAGCCTAGTGCAGGTAGTTTTAAACTTAACATAGATGGGTGTTCTAAGGGCAATCTAGGGGAAAGTGGTGGTGGAGGGATTCTGAGAGATATGCATGGCAAATATGTTTTTAAGTTTTTCTGCTTACTTTGGGTGGACTTCTAGTGTCCAAACGGAAGCTCGTGCCATTCTCATTTGTATCTAGTTATGCCATTAGAAAGGTATCTTAACTCCACATATTCAAACTGACTCTCTTTTGTTAGTTGCTGTGCTACAGGGAAAGTGCCAGATTCCATGGTCAATTGTTCATGAGGTTGAATTGATTAAAAAGATGGGTTTCGAGTTAATCTCACATTGTTACAAAAAGGCAAACAAAGTTGCTGATTCCTTGTCTAATGTTGGGTGTGCAAGTTAGTCTCTTACAGTTTATCATTCGGAAAAGGAACTTCCAAGAGAAGCTAGAGGTGCAGTAAAAGTTGATAGAATAGGATTACCGAATATTAGTAAAGTGTTTAAATAATTAACTGTAAAGGGAGTAATACCCCTAATTTATCATTTTTAAGCGAACGTTTTTAGTTTACTATGTATTATTTTGAGGTAAGGTTTATAATCCCCTCTTTTTATCATGTTAATAAAATCTGGGGTAGCGTCCCTCCCCGTGTACGGGGTTTTGCAAAAAAAAAAATAGAAGGTTTTTGCATAATTTCTCTACTATTGCTACACATTTAAATGAACTTGTTAAGAAAAATGTTGTGTTTAAATGAGAGCACAAGCATAATGTGGTGTTTGAAAGCTTGAAAGAAAAACTAACTGACGCCCCATTATTATGTTTGACAAATTTTGATAAAGTGTTTGAGGTTGAATGTGATGCTTCTGGAGTGGGTATAGGTACTGTTCTTATATAGGATTCTAAGCCTATTGCTTACTTTAGTGAGAAGTTAAGTGGACCAATCTTGAACTACCCCACTTATGACAAAGAACTCTGTGCTTTCGTGAGAACTCTACAAACATGGTAGCATTATCTACTTCCAAAAGAGTTCGTGATCCATTCTGACAATAAAAGCTTAAAGTTTCTAAAGTCTCAAGGTAAGCTCAACAAGAGACATGCAAAATAGTTAGAATTCATAGAGTCTCTTCTTCATACAATCAAGTACAAGCAAGGTAAAGAGAATATAGTTCCTGATGCTTTGTCTAGAAGGTATGTTCTTATTACCACTCTTCAAACTAAGTAGCTTGTTTTTTATTGTATTAAAGAGTTGTATGAGCATGATGAGGATTTTTCCAATGTGTGGTGTCTTTGCTTGAAACGTGCTCATAATAGTTACTTTAGGCATGATGGTTTCTCGTTTAAAGGTAATAAATTGTGCATGTCTAAATGTTCTATGCATGAGTTGCTTGTGAGGGAGACTCATGGAGGGGGGACTTATGGGATATTTTAGTGTTAAAAGGACTTTGCATGTTTTACATGAGCGCTTTTATTGGCCTGGTATGCATGTAGATGTTGAGAATATTTGTGCTAAATGTGTAACTTGCAAACAAGCTAAAAGTTGAATTATGCCCCATGGTTTATATTCTCCATTGCCTGTGCCTTCTCAACCTTGGGTAGATATTTCTATGGACCTTATTTTAGGTCTACCAAGGTCTCAAAGTGGAAAGAATAGCATAAGGGTTGTCTTTGAGCCAGGTGATTGGGTTTGGGTGCACATGAGAAAAGAAAGGTTTTCACAACAAGAGGAGATGGTCCTTTTCAAGTGCTCGAAAGGATTGGAGACAATGCCTACAAATTGAATTTACCAAGTGAGTATAGAAATGTTAGTGCTACTTATAATGTTTCTAGCTTATCCTTGTTTGATGTAGGTGATTCAAGGACGAATCCTTTTGAGGAAGGAGGGAATGATGAGTCCCAAGCAGAAGACCTCCAAGGGGGACGTCCAAGGGAGCAAATGGCAGATTTGAGGAGCTCCAATGATGTGCTTAAACGTTTGGATAGCCCAATGACTAGATTAAGGACTAGAAGAATGAAGGATGCATTGCATGGACTCATATTGGACTCATATGAAGAGGCTTTGCAATTGGGCTCAAAGGATCAATCTAAACAACTCATTAATGTGATTTGGTCTGAACAAACTTTGGATGAGGGCTTCATGGGCCACACGCATGGAGGGATTGAAGAATTGAAGTCCAATTGATGCTTCATGGGCTTTAACGGACTGCCAGCCCATTAGGGTTCTTTGTGGCCTTTTTTTATGTTAAGTTTTAGAGTTGTAATAGAAGTAGTTATTTTAGTCAATTCATGCTTTGTTTTGGTAGTGTCATTAGGATAGGTTTTGTCTTAGAAGTTAAGTCTATTTTCACAACTCTAGAATGTTTTTGTAAGCCTATTTAAAGGTTATATTATTAGCTACGAATTTAACAAGAATTATTAATAAATTTTGAGTTTCTCTATTGTAAGAATTTTCTTGGTTCTTTGTTGATTAAGAACTACTCTTGGTCTTATCAAGCTTGCTTGTGGCGACCACCAACTTAGCTTAGAGTTTTCTTGAGTTTTAGATCAAGCCTTTAGAGTTAATTAGGTTTGATTGAACTCGCTCAACTCGGTCTAGTCTAGTTGTCCCATAGGCATGCTCATCATCAAGGGAAGATTCAAGGCAAAACAACTCCATGTCAAGGGTTCTTCGGTTCACGAATCAAATGAGGTCTTGAGTTCAACGAGTTGCATACCTTAAATCCAAGACTTTCTTGGCAACGCAACCATGCGCACATCAAAGATTGGTTGGTCATCACAAGCGAAGCTTGATAAGACCGAAGAGGGTTCTTAATCACCAAAGAACCAAGAAAATTCTGAAGTGAATTTACTCAAATTATAATTAATAGTATCACCCACAAAAACATGTAAAATAACCCTTATACAGGCACAAGACAAATGACGTAGGGTTTTGCAGTAACTTATCCACTTAACTAATGTAACTAACTAAGCAAACTATTAACTAAACTAACTAGTTAAGTTACAAACAAAAGTTGTTGACATCGCCGTTTCCATGACACCTATCCATCTATGGATGCTGTCACCGAATTAAGTAGCCGATCGCAGGAACGGATGTTGTGAGAACACAAAAGTCTCTGCCCACGAGACAAGACTTACGCACAAGGTATCCGCGTATCCGGCCGCGTGAACCGCTTACGGATAAAAGTGAGGACTTCATTTGATCATACTCCTCCACATCTTCAACAACCACACTTAGCTGATTGTGATACGTGCGTGGTGGCGCCCATTTTAAACTTGGAAGCTTCATCAATGATATTCAACAATTTATGTGATTTGATTGATTCTACAAGGAGTCTTGTGTTTTCAACCATTCTTGAGTTTAGAGAATCCGTGGACAAATCAAAGAAATTCGACTTGAAGATTGCATTTTAGTTTTGGATAAAACATGCATTCAAAAAAAAGGCCCAACAAGTAGCGTATGGTCCAAAGATGATGCACACAAGTTGGCCAGGTGTGATGGATCTATGTTGAAGGCATTGAAATTGTAAGATTGAAGCCCAATGGAGTCCAAGGAGGGACGGCCAGCCCATTTGTTTATTTTAGGCTAATTTTTTTATATTTTTTAAGAACATTCTAGAATAGATTTTATTTGGAAGACTTCTAGATTGTTTCCATGTTCTTTTATGTTAAGTGTTAGTATTTGTTAAGAATTAGTTTTTAGTAGCTAGTTCTAGAATTCTCTATTCCATATTCTATGACTTTGTGAGCCTATAAATTGCCCACCATGTGTAATATTTTTCATAAGCAAGATAAATTAATAAAATTGTGTGTTTTTCTCTCTACGAGAGTTTTATTTAGTTCTTGGATTAGAACTAAATTCCGGTCTTATTGGAGTGATTCCATAGCGACCAAAATATCTGCTTTGGGTTTCTTCCACTTGGCTTGATTCATTCTTTTGGGTTTGTCAATTGGGAGTCTATTCCTTGGGTTGGGTAGGGGTCTATTCCATAGGTTGGGAAGGAGTCTATTCCACGGATTGGTTAGGAGTCTAACTTGCAATGCAGAAGGGGGAATTCAACGATCTTGGTTGGATCTTTAAACACCACAACTCAAGTTGTTCTTGGATTCTTTGGACAGGTGACAAAGGAGTTAAGAAAATTGGGTTGTTTTCGTAGATTTCTTTTCAAGACGGTCCTTGGGGATGATATTTTGTGATATATGAAACAGCGAACCCCCGGATCACAGGAATATCATCCCCAAGGATCGTCTTACAAAGAAATCTACGAAAACAACTCAATCTTCTTGACTCTTTTGTCACCTATCCAAAGACTCTAAGAACAACTTGAGTTATGGTGCTTGAAGATCCAACCAAGATCATTGAATTCCCTAGTCTATGCTGCAAATTAGACTCCTAACTAACCTGTGGAATAGACTCCTAACCAACCTGTGGAATAACTCCTACCCAACCCGTAGAATAGACTCCTAATAAACAAACTCAAAAGAACGAATTAATCCAAATGGAAGAAACCCAATGTGGAGATTTTGGTCTCCATGGAATCACTCCAATAAGACCGAAATTTAGTTTTAATCCAAGAACTAAAGAAAACTCTCATAGAGAGAAAAGCACACAATTTTATTAATTTATCTTGGCTATGAAGAATATTACACATGGTGGCCTTTTTATAGGCTCACAAAGTCATAGAATATGGAATGGAGAATTCAAGAACTAGCTACCAAAAACTAATTCTTAACAAATACTAACACTTAATATTAAAGAACATGGAAACAATCTAGAAGTCTTGCAAATAAATGCTAGTCTAGAATATTCTTAAAAAATATAAAAAAAAATTCACCTAAAATAAACAAATGGGCTGGCCATCCATCCTTGGACTCCATTGGGCTTCAATCTTACAATTTTAAGGCCTTCAACTTCGATCCATCACACCTAGCCAATTTGTGTGCATCATCCTTGGACCATATGCTACTTGTTGGGCCTTTTTTTGAATACATGTTTTATCTAAAACTAAAACGCAATTTTCAAGCCCAATTTCCTTGATTGATCCACGGATTCTCCAAACTTAAGAATGGTTGAAAACACAAGACTCCTTGTAGAATCAATTAAATCACACAAATTGAGGAATATCATTGATGGAGATTCCAAGTTTAAAACAGGTGCTACTACACACGTATCAAACTCCCTCTCTTCAAAACAATTTATCCTTGAGTCGTCGCCCAAGGCAAAGAATATGGCATAACTCAATGCTCAAATCTATAAAATTCATAATAATAACAAGAATCTTTGTTTTTTTCTCCCAACTTTGGCTTTTCTTAAAGAATTTCACAAATTTGCCTTTTTTCACTCAATAATAATTTTTTTTTTAACCTTATCACCTTTTTTTTTCCCTTTTTTCAACAACACAAACAACTTGCAAAAACACAAAATTCAACTAAAAGAATAAATAAATAAATAAATAAAACCGAAAAGGGAAAAAAAACTCGTAATGAATAGTAATCGTGAACAATGATTCTGGCGTGAATAGTAATTCCATCAGTGAACAGTGCCGTTGCGAAGAGTAAATCCGTCAATGAACACTAGCGTCATGAACAGTAAAACACGTCAACAGTAACTCTGTCGATGAACAGTACGCTACAGTCTGTTAATAGTGGCAATTTTTTTTTTTTCAAATCAACAACAAAAGATCACAACTTTGATTCAAGAAAAGTCAGATCTTGAATAAAGAATAGCAAAAAAAAAAAATTAAAAACATATATCCAAGTAGATTGATAACAAAACAACGGATATAATCAAACAAGTTGACACAAAAACCTGATTTCCTTTCAAGATCCCAAAAGTTCTGATACTACTTGATGCGATCCGGGGGTCCGCCCTCTCGTATATCACACGACTATCATCCCCAAGGACTGTCTTGAAAAAAAATCTACGAAAACAACCCAATTTTCTTGACTCCTTTGTCACCTGTCCAAAGACTCCAAGAACAACTTGAGTTGTGGTGCTTGAAGATCCAACCAAGATCGTTGAATTCCCCTTTCTACGTTGCAAATTAGACTCCTAACCAACTGGTGGAATAGACTTCGAACCAACCTGTGGAATAGACTCCTAATTAACAAACCCAAAAGAACAAATCAAGCCAAATGGAAGAAACCCAAAGCGGAGATTTTGGTCACCATGGAATCACTCCAATAAGACTGGAATTTAGTTCTAATCGAAGAACTAAAGAAAACTCTCGTAGAGAGAAAAATACACAATTTTTTAAATTTATCTTGCTTATGAAAAATATTACACATGGTGGCCTATTTATAGGCTCACAAAGTCATAGAATATGGAATAGAGAATTCTAGAACTAGCTACCAAAAACTAATTCTTAACAAATACTAACAATTAACATAAAAGAACATGGAAACGATCTAGAAGCCTTGCAAATAAAAGGTAGTCTAGGATATTTTTTAAAAATATAAAAAATTTGCCTAAAATGAACAAATGGGCAAGCCATCCCTCCTTGGACTCCATTGGGCTTCAATCTTGCAATTTTAAGGCCTTCAACTTGGATCCATCACACCTCGCCAACTTGTGTGCATCATTTTTGGACCATGTGCTACTTGTTGGGTCTTTTTTTGAATACATGTTTTATCCAAAACTAAAACGCAATCTTCAAGTCCAAATTCCTTGATTGGTCCACATATTCTCCAAGCTCAAGAATAGTTGAAAATGCAAGACTCCTGGTAGAATCAATCAAATTACACAAATTGACGAATATCATTGATGAAGCTTCCAAGTTTAAAACGGGTACTTCCACACACGTATTAGATTGCTTGAACCTTCTTGCAAGCCTTGTTCAGCTCAAATGGTGTAGACAATCCGAGAAGAATGTTCACCCCTATCCATGTGACCTTCCTCTTCAAGTGTATCCAAAATCAAACCATGAAGAGCAACTTCATCGTCCTTGCTCTTGATTTTGTCATTGGTCCATCCAAGCCTCTAATCTCACTCAGCTTGGAAGCTTACTCCACTCCATTGGCATGTGCTTGACCATCTTGGAACCTATCATTCCCTCCTTCCTCCAAAAGGTTCGTCCTCAAATTACCTACATCTAATAAAGATAAGTCAGAAACATTAAAAGTAGCACTAACATTTCCATATTCACCCGGCAAATCCACTTTGTAGGCATTGTTCCCAATCCTTTCAAGGACTTGGAAAGGTCGTTCTCCTCGTGAATGCAACTTAGACTTCCTTTGGTGAGGAAATCTCTCTTTTCTCATATGAACCCAAACCCAATCTCCGGGTTCAAACACAACCTTTGCACGACCCTTGTTTGCTATCATCGCAAAATGCTCATTCTTTTTCTCAATATTCTCACACACCTTAGCATGAAGATCCCTAATAAATTGAGCTTCTTTTTACCTTCAAGATCAACTTCATTAGTAGGCAAAGGTAAAATATCTAAAGGAGTTAAGGGATTAAAACCATAAACAACTTCAAAAGGTGAGTAAGAAGTAGTGAAATGAACAGTCTTATTATAAGCAAACTCTATGTGTGGCAAACATTTCTCCCAATTCTTTAAGTTCTTTTGAATGATTGCATGCAAAAGTGTAGAGAGTACTCTATTAACTACCTAATACATGCGTGGTTGTCGTTGTCTCAGTTTTAGAGGCCTCACCAATCATTTCCAAGTACTCTGATACCACTTGATATGATCGGAGGTAGCCCCTTTTATATATCACAGGAATATCTCCCCAAAGACCATCTTGAAGAAACAGGTGACAATTTAATCCAAATCCTCCTGCTAAATTGAAAAAATTATCTCAAAAAGTAACAACCTCATTGAACTTTAGAGCCATGTTGATTCTAAACCAAAGCAACCTAAACGTGGAGATTGGTCGCCTTGAATTCAACCCTTGTAAAAATCTCGAACACATGGATAAACTTTGGTAAACCGATATGAGCGATTTAGTTGTCTAACCTAATATATTTTAAGGACTTAATCAAAACATGAAGAAAATTCTAAGCTATGTTGGTTTTAGACCACCACAAGAATCACTCTTGATAAGGTCATAGTTCTCATCAGCAAGAACTAAAGAATAACTCTCATGAAAGAGAAGTAGAATTTTATTAATCTTGATACGATCGGGGGTGACCCCTCTCATATATCATAGGAATATCATCCCCACAGGACCGTCTTGGAAAGAAATCCATGAAAACAACCCAATCTTCTTGACTCATTTGTCACCTATCCAAAGACTCCAAGAACAACTTGAGTTGTGGTGCTTGAAGATTGAACCAAGATTGTTGAACTCCTCCTTTTACATTGCAAGTTAGACTCCTAACCAACCCGTGGAATAGAAACCTATCCAACCCGTGAAATAGACTCCTACCTAATCCGTGGAATAGACTCCTAATTGACAAACCTAAAATAATAAATCAAACCAAATGGAAGAAACCCAAAGCGGAGATTTTGGTCAATATGGAATCACTCCAAGAAGACCAGGATTTAGTTATAATCCAATAACTAAAGAAAACTCTCGTAGAGAAAAAAACTCACAATTTTATTGATTCATCATATCATCAAAACTTATGAAAAATATTACAAAGAATGCCTTTTTATAGACTAAAAACTACCTAAATACAAGCTAAAAAGAATTGGAAAACAATTACAAATAGAAACCTAACAAAATTAGAAAACTACTAAAAATCTAAAACTTTATGGAAGCAATCCGCGAGCATGCTTAAGGAAGTCGTGGCCACGTCTCAGCTTCAACATACCCGTGGCTCGATCAAGCAATCTGCTAACCGTGGGTGGCCTTTCTCGAGTCATGGGTGCGTCTAATTGAGACATGGGTTGATCCATGGGGGCGTCTGGACCCACATTTGCTCCCCAGATAGCATTTTTTGCACAATACACCTTGCCAAACTCTTCCACGGACCTTTGATCTCAACCTAGAACACCACATGGACACAAGATTGACGAATATGAAGAATTTCCTTGCCTATAGATCATGCTTTAAGTACTTAAAACCCTCTAATTTACGTTGGCTCATGGACATCATTGGTGAAGCCTCTAAAACTAAGACGGCTGCTACCGCGCACGTATCAAACTCCCTCTCTTCGAAACGATTCGCCCTCAAATCGTTGCCAAAGGTAGATGAAGAATAGGGCTCAATCTCAAGAGGCAGTGGTTCCACACTTGGTGGCTCCTATTCTATTGATTCCTCCAACAGTGCTTCATGTGCAATCTCAATATGCTCTTCCATTCGTGATTCCTCAAGGCGTAGCTCCTCTAAAGATGGCACTTCTTCCTCTTCAACTCTACGGGCTTCCCTTTTCTTTTATTCAGCTACATAAGCTTCATATTGAGACTCAAACTTATCCATAATTTCATCCGTGGTCATGCTCTTCAAATCCTCCCCTTTTGATTCAGCATTTCGTTTTCGAGAGGACTTTAAAGGCAATGGGCTCTCCATCCTCTTTGAAGAAACACCTCTAGAACCATAGCCATCATTAACAAACTTCTTAGAAGAGATAGGATTGGAACTTCTCTTTTTGCAAATCAATCTCTCAGCTTCCCAACGATCAAATCGAGAAGCTATACCTTTTTTGAATTCCCATGTCCAGCAAGCAAATAAAGAATCCATGCTTTTGTTGACTTCCCGTCTAAATTCTTTGAGAATTTTCTCCATAGTGCAAGCTACAAAAATTGTTAGGAATAATACAAAATAGTTTTCACTTAATTTAGGCTGTTAATATCTCCAACAACTTTTGCCTTTTTCCTCTCATTCCTTTTTCTACTCTTTCTTCCTTTTTTTTCCCCTCTTCCCTCTTTTCTTCCTAACAACACAAAACTAACACCAACAAAACACAAACAATACTACACAAAATTCATCGGATGAATAGTGTGATGAATAGTAACGATGAACAATACTCATTTTTTTTTTAACAAAGAAGAAAACAAACACAAGTTGCTTTCACCAGGCTCAAAGCTCTTTGACAAAACAACAACACAAAAAAAAAATTAAAAGGATATGTCCAAGTGGATTGAAAAGAAAGAAAATCAAAAGATATACCCAATGTTCAAGAAAATAATCTCAAGACAATGCGTTGGAACACAAAAACCTCATATCTCAAGATCCCAAAAGCTCTGATACCACTTGATATGATCGGGAGTGACCCTTCTCGTATATCACAGGAATATCATCCCAAAGGACCGTCTTGAAAAGAAATCCACAAAAACAACCCAATCTTCTTGACTCCTTTGTCACCTGTCCAAAGACTCAAGAACAACTTGAGTTGTGGTGCTTGAAGATTCACCCAAGATCGTTGAACTCCTCCTTTTACATTGCAAATTAGACTCCTAACCAACTCGTGGAATAGATTCCTATCCAATTCGTAGAATAGACTCCTACCTAACCCGTGGAATAGACTCCTAATTGACAAACCCAAAAGAATGAATCAAACCAAATGGAAGAAACCCAAAGCGGAGATTTTGGTCACCATAAAATCACTCCAATAAGACCGGGATTTAATTATAATCCATGTACTAAAGAAAACTCTCGTAGAGAGTTTTCTCTTAATTTTATTGATTTATCATATCATCAAAACTTATGAAAAAATATTACAAAGAATGCCTTTTTATAGGATAAAAACTACCTAAATACGAGCTAAAAAGAATTGGGAAACAATTACAAATAGAAACCTAACAAAATTAGAAAACTACTAAAAATCTAAAACTTTCCGCAAGCGATTCGCGGGCATGCTTAAGCGAACTACGGCTGCATCTCAACTCCAAACTATCCGCAGCAATCGTGGGTGGCTTTTCTCTAGCCGTGAGCGCATCTAACTGAGCCATGGGTTGATCTGTTGATACGATCGAGGGTTTCATCCACCCTCTCGTACATCACAGGAACATCATCTCCAAAGGACCATCTTGAAAAGAAATCCATACAAAATAACCCAATCTTCTTGACCTCTTCGTAACTTGTCAAAGACCTCAAGAACAACTTGAGTTGTGGTAACCACTTGATCTTCTTGACCCCTTCGTAACTTGTTGGAGACCCCAAGAACAACTCGAATGGGTTGCTTCGAAGATTCAACCAAGATCATGGAAATCCTCCTTTTGCGTCGCAAGTTAGACCCCTAACCAACCCATGGAATAGACCCCTAACCAACTGTGGAATAGACCCCTAATTGACAAACCCAAAAGAATGAATCAAATCATGTGAAAGAAACTCTAAGCGTAGGTTTTGGTCGCCATGGAATCACTCCAATAAGACCAGGATTTAGTTCTATTCCAAGAACTAAAGAAAACTCTTGTAAAGAGAAAACTCACCAATTTTATTGATTCATCATAACATGTAAAACTTAAAATAATACAAGGAATGCCCTTTTATAGGCTCATGAAGAATATTATAGAAAATTTACTAAAAACTTATCACTAGTTGTAACATATCACAATTAAATAACTACCATAAAGATTATAACTTTGTAAACAAAGTAAAATACGAAATTAAAAAAATGCATCCGCACTTTCTGATGAAGGCCGTGGCACAGCCTTGAGTGTGGCCTTGGTTAGAACCCTTTTTTTGTGCTATTTTCTTCACGGCTTATTCCATCTAACTGTTTCACGATGGTCTAATCTTTTGCCTCTTGAGTGGATGTTAAGTTGGTCATTGTTGTCATGCCCTAGGCTCTTGAACTCCTCAAAATAGCATAGACGAACGATCAAACCAGTTGAGCCTTGAATGATACGTTTGGAGCTACTAGGAACGTATCATCTGTGGGTGTGTCCAACTGAGCCATGGGTTGATCCGTGGGCGCATCCGGACCCGTGTCTACTCCCCAGATAACATGTTTTGCACAATACACCTTGCCAAACTCTTCCACGGACCATTGATCTTAACCTAGAACACTACATGGACACAAGATTGACAAATATGAAGAATTTTCTTGCCTTTAGATCATGCTTTAAGTACTCAAAACCCTCCAATTTACATTGGCTCATGGACATCATTGGTGAAGCCTCTAAAATTGAGACGGCAGCTACCACGCACATATCACTACCTCAGTCTGACCATCAGTTTGTGGATGTGCAATAGTAGAAAACAACAACTTCATGCCAAGTTTACTCCACAAAGTGCACCAAAAATGACTCAAGAATTTAGCATCTCTATCACTAATAATACTTCGTGGCAAACCATGCAACCTTACAATCTCCTTAAAGAACAAGTTGTAGACACCAAATTTTGACACACCATTTATTTTCAAATATTGGGGGACTTGTTTGCATTTTTTTGGGTCAAATTTTAAATTTTCAATAATCTCGAGGGGCAAAATAGTTATTTTTATCTATAAATATTTTTTTCATTAGTTTTAGGGGTTTTTAAATTCACATTTTACTTTCATATGTATTTTTTAAATTTTCTGTGATTTTTTCAAATTTAATTGGTATTCTTTTTATATTTTTTAGCACAAGGGCAAAATGGTAATTTCAGCTCGCGACACCATTTTAGCTCATTTCAAGTCTCAAATTTATTTTTCTAGTTCTTTAAGTATGTTTCTAAATTTTCTTGATTTTTTAGGAGACGATCACTATTTTTTTCTGTATATACTGCATTCAAAGGTAAAATCGTCATTTTACAGAATAAATTCATTTTTTGTCAATTTTGAGTCATAAATGCATTTTCTAGTGTTTTAAACTTGTTTTTAAGTTTTGGTAATTTTTTCAAATCAATAGCTATTTTTCTGTAAATTTCATTATCCAAGGGCAAAATCGTCATTTTACAAATTAAATTCATTTTTCATCAATTTTTGAGTCATAAATGTATTTTTCAGTGTTTTAAGCTTATTTTTAATTTTTTATAATTTTTTGAGGTAAATAGCTATTTTTCTGCAAATTTTCATTTTCGAAAGGCAAAATCGTCATTTTACAGCTTAAATTCATTTTTTGTTAAATTTTGAGTCAAAAAGGTATTTTCTAATGTTTTAAACATATTTTTAATTTTTGATAATTTTTTGAGACTAATATCTATTTTTTGTGTATTTTCGTTGTCTAGGGGCAAAATCGTCATTTTACACCCCGAGCGCATTTTTATCAGTTTTGGGCTCTAGTTTTTATTTTTGAAATCTATTTTGAATTATTTTTGAAAATTTAGAGATTGCTGTCAGATTCTTTGTATTAATTTTTAATTTTGGGGCTAAAAATTTTTTTTAATAAAATTAGTATTTTTAATACCGATGGCATTTTCGTTATTTTATAGCATTCTTGGCCAACAAGACAGGTGGCCTATAAATACCCCTTTTAATCAGCAAAACAAAGGAGGAAAATTGAAAACCTAAAAACACTATTATTTTTGTGCTTTAAGGATCAAAACACACACTTCACACTAAAAACACACACTTGAAGCTGCCTTTTTTCATCTTGCAATTATTGTTCATCTTCAAGCTTCAAACACTACTGTTCATCTTTAGCTTGTCTACAAGTCTTAAATGGTAATCTATTGCTTAATTTTCTATTTGATTTTGATCCATTTTTCGTTCAAATCTAATTAATTGTGATTGTTTGTTTAGAATGTTTAATTGACTGTTAAATTTTTTTTTATTATTTTTCTCTTCCTTCGATTCTTGTTTTCTGGGTTTTTCTTTTTTTTTTGGGGGTTTTCTCTTATTTGTTTTTCTGGGTTTTGTTATCTTCCCTTGTTTCTGTTTTTCTTCCATCTTTGCTTCATCTTCCTATTACACCGTTCACCATCTAACTCTTCTTTCTCTTGCAATCTCAACCTGCACTCCACCTTCCACCATCTAGAACATTTCACCAAAAACAGTAACTCCAGCCATCCCTCACCACTATCTGCCCAAATTCCTCTTTCATCCCCTACAAGAACAGCAACCGAAATCCACCAAACCACCAGAACTTCCCTGTCTTTTGTCCCTTCATCACCAGAAAACCAAAAATCACCACCAATTACAGGACAACCGAAGCCATTCACCATTGTTTACCTCCTTTTGACCACCAGTTTCACAAAACTGTTGAATTCGAACAACAAACCACCAAGATTTCACCACCAACGTCTCACTACCACATGCAAAATTGCAGTCAGCACCACCACACATCACAACACTCAGCCCCCAATCAATCC
The DNA here is from genome assembly GCA_024721245.1 of Mitragyna speciosa. NCBI lineage: Eukaryota > Viridiplantae > Streptophyta > Magnoliopsida > Gentianales > Rubiaceae > Mitragyna > Mitragyna speciosa. Next base: position 13,021,621 of record CM045562.1, read on the forward strand.
ATCAAACAGTCCCAGCTCCAAGCCATAAAAATCACAAACCTGCAAGCCCCATAGCACAGTACACACACACACACAAATTTATGACCAATAACACAGTGTAAATAAATTCACCAGACATTGTCACAGGCACACACACAATCAACAACATAGCCACGACCACCAGCACGCAATTCTCATCAAAACCTGCACAAAGAACAATCAATATAGCCAAAGCAAAAACTAGATTCCAAGAGCCCCCACACATGAGCCACCAATTTCAACCATGAACTGCCGTTCCTCTCCCCTTAATCTGACTTCAATCTCCTCCACCATCAGACCACCATTCATAGTCGCCCAACTTCACCACACCACCATCACATTCCAACAAAAATCTTTCCAAACAGACCCCCTACCACAGCTTCATTGGAGCTCCAATCAAGCCACATCAGTCCAACAACACCAATAGATCACCATAGCCCCTGTTTATAATCAACAAAGACAACCAACCAAAGCAGCCATTAACAGCCAAAAACTACCACCACGCACGATGGCACATCACATCGCCACCATCACCACCGGTTGAAGACACCAGAAACAACCAACAATTCCTCATAAACCACATCGCCACCAACAGCCCTTTCCCTCCCTCTCAATCACCGTAATTAATCACAATCACATGCCATCAACTCATCAACCTCACCGAAATCCCCTACGCACCTTAGAACTAGAAACAGAGAGGGAGTTAGAGAGTAGACCAGAAGAAAAAGGGGCAAAGAGAGAGGAAACAAAAAGAAAGATAGGGAGGAGAAGCAGAAATCAAATGAGAAAAATAGAAAGAGAGAGAGACCCGAGAGATGGAAGAACTAGAAGAGAAGAACGAGAGAAGAGAGAAAGAGTGAAATTAAAAGAGAATGAGAAAGCTGAAGAATAGAAATAGAGAGCATATGAACTAAATAAGAAAAGAGGAAGGAGAATAGGAGAGGAAAGAGAGAATCAGAAGAAAGGAGAAGAAATCAGAAGAAAATAAAAAAGAAAAGAGTCAAAGAGAGAACAGTGCGGCTTGGGGATTTGGTAGAATTAGGAGAAATCTTTTCTCTCAAGACTGAAGATAATGGGTTGCGAAGACTTAATTTCCTTTGATAAGTCGTCTTTCATTTTAGGTTGAAGCAGAATGGCGTTTGGGTTATTTTTATGTTTTTGATTCATTTTCTTTCGACTGCAGCTTCGTGATTATTTTATCCCTAGGAAGTTGATTCTCTTTGTTTGTTTGTTTATTTTTTTATGTTAATGGGCCCTGACTATTCAGTTTAGTGAATGCAATGTTAGTTTTAGTTTTAGCATCTGATTTGGTGTTATTTTGAAAATAAGCATTTAGATTTTAGTTCTCTTATTTTTGAATACTATTAATGTACCCCACAGACTTTTACCTTATGCGTTTGAGCATTTTAATTTCTGCATTTTTATCCTCAATCTTGTAGGATTGACCCCCTCCCTTAAGTTTTAGTCTTTTTAAAGTTGCTAATCTTTCAATTTTGACACCATAGATTTGCTGGATTTGCAATGCTAATCCAAAAGTTTGCTGTAATTTATATTTTATCCCCAATAACATTGCTGGAAATTCACTTTTGAACCCTTTAAATTGCTGAAATTTCATTTTTTTTAAGTTGCTGAAAATTTATTTTTCAGTCTGTGTGTTGTTGGAATTTGCATTTTTAATCCTTTATTGCTGGAATTTGCATTTTCAATCCTTACATATTGCTGGAACTTGTATTTTAGTACTTATGATTGCTGCAATTTGCATTTTGAATCCTTACATATTGCTGGAATTCGTATTTTAGTACTTATGATTGCTGGAATTTGTGTTTTAATCCTTACATATTGCTGGAATTTGTAGTTTTGTGCCTCCTTTTGCTGAAATTTATTCTTTTGTTCCCCCAAATTTACTTTATTTTTTTTGCATTTCTACCCCCTTAGACTTATATGAGTTTTCAATTTCTACCCCCTAGTTTTATAGAATTTTATCCTAGTCCCTTAATTGCTAAGAACTTCACATTTTATTCCAATTTATCAACATTTATACATTTCTAGGTTTTATTTGTTTATATTGTGATACCTTAACTTGTGTGTTCGTTTTTAAGCTTTGGTACCGGGTCTCCAAAGAGGTATCCCAACTTCTTGTTATTTTCCTCTTTGGGTGCTCCAATATGCTCCAATGTGATTTTATGCGTTATTTTTATCATTATTTGTTTATTTCTTATTTTACATACTTTGTTTGCATATTTACATATTTAATTTATTTAATTTTGAATTTTTATTATTGTTTGAAAAAATATAATATTTTGTATTTAGCTAGTTAATGTAATAGTTAGATTATTTTTCTCATATTTTAGCAAGAATTGTGTAATTAGATAGAAAGTGTAATAGATAGGGCATTTTTAATTTCCCCCTTTAAATTGTAAATTAAGCCCCTGATGTAATAGTTAGGGTTATTTGCTTTTGCATGCTTACGTGCTTATTTATTTTACCGCTTTCCTTAGGATTTTTGCATCTAGAATATTCATGCTTATGTGTTATGTGCTCCTATGTGAACTTTATATGTCTTTATATGTTTAATTTGCTTTTAATTCAGGCTTTAATATTTAATTCCTGTTTTATGCTATTCCGTCACCACACTAGTCCAATGCTAGTTATGGCTTATCATTTCCCCGCTAGTCCAAAGCTAGTGGGAATCCCTAGAGAGGGCTAGTCCAACGCTGGACCCTTAGGGCATTTTAGTGTTAGGTGCATTCGTGTGCATTTTACATCCCACTTCACACACTTTTAGTTTTTTCCATTTGGCATGATTTTATTACTATTACTATTATTATTATTATTATTATTATTATTATTATTATTATTGTTATTGCTATTATTAATATTATTTTGACATATTTTTAAAAACGCATGACATTTAGGTTGCATCTCACTTAGAAATTAGGACATTTGTGTGATTCGACTAGAAATAGTCGTCTACTCACGTGGGAAGCGGTGGTGTACATGCCGTTCCCCCCTCCGTGAGTAGAAACATTCAGTCATGAGTTATTAGTCCCCCGTACCCGTCATGTTGCATACCCACCTTCTTTCTTCACTTACTATACATTATTATTTTCATTTCTTTTTGCATCACATTTTGCATAAAAACTCGTGACTCTCTCGAGGTCTCGACTCGGGTTTTGCAATTAATGCGACAATTCCGACCAAACCTAGACAGAACATGCCGACCCTCCCGATATTCACATTTAGATTTTAGGATTTGCATTCATTTGGACACATCCAAAACGCGATACAATTTAGGGTTAACTTAGGAAAATTTGATTAAACCTCGCAACTAGTCTCGGCTAGGTTAAAAGGATGCCTTAGACGCAAGCCTTTGCCTTCCCTTTCTTCAAATGTGACTCCTAAACCTTTTTCTCTTGTTTTTCGTAGACCAATGTCTTAAAAGGGTTTTAAATAATTTTTCTAAAATTTTACTTTTTGTTTTGTTTAAATGATTTTTTTCGGGTGACTTGGTACACCCTAACTCATTACCAAGTGGCGACTCCATTTTTTAAATAAAACCCTTTTTCAAAAATCAGTTGGCCAAAACTGTCGCACTTTTAGTACTAGCCTTGTTTTCTTTTTAAAATACCATTTTTCTTAAAATACACTTTTATCACTAAAAATTCAATTTTTTTTTACATGCGCACGATTTTTCCCAAAAGCTTGTTCTTTTTTTAAGGGTCTCGGACCAGACCGTCTTTTCGGGACGCAACAGTCAATGACCACACTAGTACCCTTTTCTTCTTTACGATTTTTTAGGACGCGACACAAGTCAAATATGTAAGTGGCATCATTAATTTTTGAGCATGCAATAAAGTGTGCCATCTTACTAAATCTATCTACCGCAACAAAGACACTATCCTTACCACTTGGTGACCTTGGTAGACCCAACACAAAATCCATTGAAATGTCCACCCAAGGTCGTGAAGGCACTAGTAAGGGTGGGTATAATCCATGGGGTTGACTACATCACTTTGCTTGCTTGCAAGTGATACACTTAGCACACAAAATTCAACATCAGCACGCATGCTAGGCCAAAAGAAATGCTCATGCAACACGTGCAAAGTTTTCTTAACACCAAAGTGTCCCATAAGACCACCCCATAAGCCTCTCTAACCAACAACTCACGCATAGAACACCTAGGCATGCATAATCTATGACCTTTGAACAAGAAACCATCATGGGAATTATGTCACACCACACCTCATCCTTGTACTTATTGATGGAGAATGGAACCCTAACTTGTTTCTCAGCCAACCATTGTAGCTTGTATGGCTTGGGATGCCTTCTTGTCTCTAGGCCCAATTTATTTACAAAAAAGGTAGAAGCAACATTAGTACAAGAACCACTATCTATAATCATGCTACATGCAATGTTTTGAATGGTACACCGAATGTGGAAAATATGATCTCTTTGTATGTCCAAGTCATCCTCCTTAGGTGCAATGCTAAGGGCATGCCTAGTGACTAATATATCACCTTGATCCCCACCATATAAGTCATATTCATCCTCAGAACCTCCCTCCACTGTAGGCATCTCCTCATCATACTCGCTAGATGCAATGCTTGCTACCTCACTATCTTCACAAATCATCATGGCACGTTTGTTTGGGCAAGTAGCAGCAATGTGTCCATAATTTTGACACTTGAAGCAACGAACCTCACTTTGTCTAGGTTTCACAACTTGCTTACCCTTAGAATCTTGGTTTGTGGTTGGTTCGGCCTTAGGTACTTGTGCATGAGTTGGATGTCCACGTGACTATTCAGTCTCTCTAAATCCCCTCCTAGGCTACTCAACTCTCCAACTAGCATGACTTTGGGCAGTGGTAAACCCCCTTGATCGCCTACTTCTCAAGTCCCTCTCAACTTTGATGGTCATGTCCACCAAATCATAAATGTCAAGATAATGTTGAAGCTCAACCTTTTCAACAATATATGAGTTTAATCCAGCAAGAAACCTAGCTATAAGCACCTCCTCTTCCTCCTTAATGTCAACCCTAATGATAAGCATCTCCATCTCTTTGTAGCATTCATCCACATTCATCGAACCTTGCCTCAAAGTTTGAAGCCTATGATGGAGGTCTCTCACATAGTAGCTTGGAACAAACCTCTTCTTAATAATGTTCTTCATCCTCACACCAAGTTCGGATTGGTTTCTCATCATGCCTCTTTCTCTCCTTTACTAGCTTGTCCCACCAAATACTAGCATAATCTGTAAACTCCATGACGGCTAGTTGCACTTTCTTCTCTTTAGAAGTTATGACAGTTGAACACGTGCTCCACTTTATGCTCCCATTCAAGATAATATTCAGGGTCTAGCTTACGTTGAAAAGAAGGTGTCTTCATCTTGATACTACCAAGATTGTTATCTTTGTTGTTTGGAACCCTCCTTCCTCTCCTTTGCCCTATTTGGTCGTCATCCAAATCCTCTCCTAGCTTCTCATAAATCAAATTTGATACAACCCTTGGACACTTATGCAAGTTCTTGCAGAAGCCTTGAAGAATCTTGGATTAAGCGGACGAGCTAGGAGAGTTTTCTCAAAGCTACCACACGATTTTGGCATTCAACTTGGTCTTCGCGTTTGGGTTTATATTGTTGAATGTTTGGGCCAAGGAGTGAGCTATTATTTGTGGATCAAGTTTACATTCCAAGATGACTCACTAAGGGTGCTACAAGATGACCATGCGTGTGGGCTTGGAAGAAGGTTGGGCTGGACCTTGCATTTTATTGAGGAGCCAAACGAGTTGCATGGGGAAAAAGAGCTAGGCTGTTTCTTTATTTTTTATTTTATTTTTCTAGTTTGTAACTAGTTTAGCAACTTAATTAGTTATGTGTTTAGTTAAGCTAATTACATGTTAGTTAGTTACGTGTTAGTAGGGTTTTCCCTAAAACCCTAGATCATTATTTATTGCCTATAAAAGGATGCCTTCGTTGCTTTATTTTGGAGACACGTTGAATAATATTTTGAGTAAATTCTTCATTGAATTTTCTTGGTTCTTTAGTGATTGAGAACCGCCATAGGTCTTATCAAGCTTTGCTTGTGGCGACCATCCAATCTAGTGTAGAGTTTTCTTTTGGTTTTGTTCAAGTTCTTGAGAGAATTAGGTTGAACGATTGAACACGCTCAATTCAGTTCATCTTGGTTTTCCTAGGATCTAGGGCATCTTCAAGGGGAAAAGTTCGAGCAACCTACTCCACATCAAGGGTTCTTGGAAGATCAATCCAAGGGGTCTTGAGTTCAACGAGTAGTAAGCCTAAAATCCAAGGGTCTTGGTAGTCTTCCGTACGTGTGCGCATATCAGGATTTCTAGTGGTTAAAACTCGTGCTTGTGGAGTACTAGTTCTCCTATCCAACTCATCATAAAACTCTTTCCTCGTGAGATGCAACTTCCTATCCATATCACCAACTATAGCATCCCTACGCAATTTGAAACCATTTGAAAGTTCTTGAGGTGGATTTTCTTCGTGCAACATTGGATTGCTAAACTTGCAAAAGAAGAGTTAGAACCAAATAAACAGGTGTATATGAGGCACTCCCTTTGTGTTTGCACTCACTTCCCTCAAGTAATATGGCTTTTACCCTCTAAGGAGCTCACCACTAAGCCTTTTACCACTCAAAGAATTTTCTTGTTGGCCCTTTAGAGAAGAACCAACTCGCTCAAATCTTAACAAGGCCAATAGCAACCTCAATTTGCAGGAGTAAATGTAGAGATCAAGAAAATTATGCTTAGAGTGATTTTGATCAAGAGAGTATCAAAGAATGACCCAAAATCAAGATTTGACACAAGATGCACACCCTAATGTGTGGTACAATTGTGTGAAGAATCTTGATATTAATGTTCTCTTGCCCGAAAATAAAATTCTTGTGCAAAACAAACAACACTGAAGTGACAAACAAGCCAATAATGTTAGAACACTGAGGGAACGGTCAAAACAACAAAACAAACCAGGTAGTTTCCTTTTCCTTCTATACAGCTAACAAAATAGGAAACTTGGTCCCTTACTTTCCTTTTTACCCTATCAACAGATATCTAACCATTAAGGACTAGGATTCTTCCCTTATTTAAGCATTAACAACCCCCAAAAACTCCTTTACACAACCAAAGACAAGCTGAAAATTTTCCAGAAATTCGTAGCTGCAATAACTCAATATTTCCAGCAAGCACTTTCAATCATGTTTCAAGAATTAATGCTCAAGTAAGTAATCCTATCAATTATTCTTGAAACCCTACTCTTTTCTACTCCCCAATCTATCCAAAAACCTCCAGAAAAATGGTTCAAAATCTGTTTTCAGTCCAGAATCAGCAAGCACCAAGTATTTCTTTCAAGAACACAGGCACAATCAATCAAGAAGTTCAAGAATTAATTTTCCAGCAACCAAATGACGCAAGAAACCTAATTTATCAATCAAGAACTTCAAGAAACTCTTCAAGGTCTTCAAGGAACATGTCAAGAACTTCATGAAAGTCCAAGAACTTATTCAAGAACTTCAAAAAATTAAGATTCAAATGTGGATAGTTTCAAGTAAGTCCAAAAAAAACCTTCAAGAAACACCTTGAAACACCAAGAAACAACCAAGAACAACTAAATAAAATTTGTACACGGTTTTTACACCTTTGTGTACACCTTTTAATTCAATTTTCTTGATATTTTCTTTGTGCTTTGGCTTTTCTTTTTCTCCTTCTAGAACACCTGTTTTTCTGGGAATTTTTTTTTTCTTGTGATAAACACTACGCAACACCAAATAATCGATTTTCACTTTTCAAGAAACCTCAATCCTAGGCTTTTCAAGTCCAAGAACTAATTTTCCTTTTAAAGCTTTCACACAAGAAAACAATAAAATAGTCAAGATCCACAAAATACCACACAAACCTAGAATTCTTGGCTGACAAGCAACCATGAATGGCTCTAATCAAACCCTAAAGCCCGACTTAACCAAGAAAACAACAAAAACTCAAGGCTAAAAATTTAAAGAAGGACAAAACAGATAGAAAAGACACCAAAGGAGATTCAAACCAATTATTATAGCTAGGCTCGAAGCTTCTAGGCCACAATAACAACAAAACAATAAAACAAAGGATGACATGCGTAGAAGAATGTAGACGGCAGGAAAGCTTGAAAATCCAAGTTTGAACTTCAAATCCTTTCCCCTTGGATGAACACAATTATAGAATCAGCACCAAAGCCTTAATCGAACAAGAAATGGATGTCATCAACTTAAGTAATTTGGAGGTTTCAAGGTGCTCAAAGCATGATATTAGGGGATTGGAGGTTCATCATTTAGCATCCACTCGAGAGTTGAAAGGCTGGTACTCAAAGTTTAGATCCAAAGTCCAAGGAAGGGTTTGGCAAGGAGGAGTTTGGCGTGCTCTTAAAGCATCCTCGGAGTGGATTATGTTGCCAAGCTTAGAGGTTGATTTGAAGACTTCAAAAGTTACTAAAAAAGCTGGGAAAGAAGGTTCTAACCAAACCCGCGGCATGAACCCGTGCTGCAGATAGCCTCGCGGGTACCATCAGAGAGTTGGGCATGAAGAACAAAAGTTTCTGATCGAACCCATGGCCTGAACCCACTCACAATTACACACCATGGCTTCGGACAGACTTTGTGATTTTATTATTTTTCAGTAATTTTTAGTTAGTTTTTGAGTTATACTTAGTTTAGACTTTCCATATTTATTTTGTAGGGTTTTAATGCCTATATAAGGCTAACATTAGTGCCATTTTATGAATGGGTTATGATGTGTTATGTTTTACGATGAATTAATCAATAGAAATTGATATTTTCTCTATATGAGAGTTTGTGAGTTCTTGGAAGAGAACTTTCGTGTTACTTTTCAAGAGTGATTCTTGAGAGTTTACTTTACACCTTGAGTTCTATTCAACAGGTTTGGGTAGGGTTTTGGGTTTGTTCTTGTTCAATTAGATTGGTTTCAATCCACGGGTTGGATTGGGGTCAAATTGTTCAACAAGGGGTTCGTGTACTTTGATAATCTTGGTCCACTTCTACAGGAGATGTTGGATTGGGTTATCACTTGATCTTCAAGACAGTCCTTTGGGGATGTTCCTGTGACACACAAGAAGAGAGATCAACCCGGATCGTGTGTCACCTAAGCTGGTATGTGGATGCTTGTTAGAGAACAAGTTCATTGGATTGATCCGCCAAGAGTTACTATTCATAGTGTTAATGAATTATACTCTTAATGGCAATGGTGTAAGTGATCCTTAGACTTGAGATTACCATGGTATCTTGACTGTGGATTGCTATTCTTTGACTCTATTGCTCGATGCTCGTACAAGAGTAGCCCATACGGTAGAGATTGGGTATAGTATGAAGCATGGAAGGATGGTGAGTAATTGATATAGGATTCACCACTCCTTATTATAGGAGAGTATATCCCGGATTGGCCACTTGTTGAAATATGACTTAAAGAATCTTTTGCGCAGAAGTGAAAGTATGTCTTGAAAGAGTTTTGTCGTTATACTTTTATGGAAAGTTATATTTCAAGAACAAGAAATTATTAATTAGTCATTTAAAGAGTGCGCACTACATTCTAAGTCTTGATGGAAATTAGTTTCCTAAAAGGAATTAAGAAGCTATTTGGTTTCCTTTTGGAATAGGTTTCCTAAAGGAATAGATTAGCTTAAGGTAAGCTTCCTAAACCTTCTTGGTTTCTAATTGCTCTTGTTTCCTTAAAGACTAGGATACTACATCTGTAAATAAGTCCATGCCTTGACTCTTGTGGGATTGATGAAACACGACACAAAAACTAGAGAGAGAAAAATTGAGAGCATGAGAGGCGTTTCTCTTCCCAAGAAAAACCACCTCTCTTCTTCCTAATAGTTTGGGTTTCTTTCTTCTTCTTGTGTTCTTCATGAACCATTCAAGGGAGCTAGCACTCAAAAGGCAAGGCAAGCAAGCCCAAAGCTTCATAAAGATCATGTTCGTGTGGATACCGTTAGAGGCTCGACACTTGGAGGGCTTTTCATAGTAGATCAACACCTTCATCAAATAGGATCTTGCCCTTTGAAGCATAGAAACCTTCTATGCTTGAGGTATTTGTGCTAAACACCCTTTAATTGTATAGATTACATCAAAGAGATCTATGGCTAAGGTAATAAATTTGTAAATTTTCCACTGCATTACTCCCCTTATTACCTTACAGTGGTATCAGAGCCTACTTTGATTATATCTATATGATTTGTATTTATTTAATTGTCATAAATATGGATGGTTTGTCCTTGATGAATTTTGTCTCAAAATTGTTTTAGAAAAATCAAGACTTTGATTTTTAAGATAAGTTCTTAATTGTTTAAAAGTGTTTTAAATAATTAAGATGAGTTCTTAAGGTTGTATTTATGGTTTCTAGACTAATTTTAAGTGCTAAAAGGGTTTTAACACGTTTTGGTTTAAAAGAGTTTTGAAAAACATCAAGAAAAATCGTTTTTCACAAGTTGCAAAAGGCTAGCCGTGGGCTAAGCCACGGGTGTTTGCCTGCGGTTGAACCCATGACTAAGAGATCGTATTTTTCAAAGTCTGAGCCGTGGGCTCAGCCCTGGGCACTTTGCTCGCGGCTCAACCTATGGCTCATGACCCGTGGGCTCAGCCGTGGGTGATTTACCCTTGTCTGGCACCCACAGCTCAAGTCTGTCCGCGAGCCATGGGCACGAGCCGCGGGTAGTGTACCCACGGCTCACACCCACGGTTCAAGGCAGGACCCTAGCGAGAAAATTTTGATTTTTTGGAAAAATGTGTTTGTCGCGTTCTAAAAAATCATAAGTAAAGAGGGTACTAGTGGGGTCGTTAACTGTCGTGTCCGAAAAGACGATCCGGTCTCGGTGACCCTTTCGTGCGTGTGTGAAATAAAGGTTTTTAGTAGAAAAACCGTGCTTGTGTGAGAAATATCAAATTTTAGTAGAAAAGTGTATTTTAAGAAAAATGGTATTTTTAAAAGAAAATAAGGCCGTGACTAAAACTGCGACAGATTTGGCCAAATAATTTGAAAAAGGGTTTTATTTTAAAAAAAATAGAGTCGCCACTTGGTACTGAGTTGGGGTGTACCAAGTCACCCGAAATTTTGTTTAACAAAACAAAACAAAAATTTTTAGAAAAATATTTTAAAACCCTTTTCCAACTCCGGTCTATGAAAAACGAGAGAAAAAGGTCCGGGAGTCACATTTGAAGAAAGGGAAGGCAAAGACTCACGCCTAAGGCACCCTTTCTACTTAGCCAAGACTAGTTGCTAGGTTTAATCAAACTTTCCTAAATTAACCCTAAATTCTATCGAGTTTTGGATGTGTCTAAATGAATGCAAATCCTAAGTCTAAATGTGAGAATCAAGAGGGTCGAAATGTTCCGTCGAGGCTTGGTCGGAATTATAGCATTTATTGCGAAACTCGAGTCGAGACCTCGAGGGAGTCACAACTTTTTATGCAAAATGTGATGCAAAAAAGAAAAGAAAATAATAATATATAGTAAGTGAAGAAAGAAGGTGGGTATGCAACATGACGGGTACGGGGGACTAATAACTCGTGATTGAATATTTCTACTAACGGAGGGGGGAACGGCCTGTACACTACCGCTTCCCGCGTGAGTAGGCGACTATTTCTAGTCGAATCACAAACAAATGTCTTAATTTCTTAGTTAGATGCAACCTAAATGTCATGTATTTAAAAAACTGTATCCAAATAATAATAATAATAATAAATAATAATAATAATAAGAAAATCATGCCAAATGGAAAGAAAACTAGAAGTGTGTGAAATGTGAAATGCACATGAATGCACCTAACACTAAAATGTCCTAAGGGTCTAGCGTTGGGCTAGCCTGTTCTAAGGAAAATCCCACTAGCGTTGGACTAGCGGAAAAGAATGAAGCCACAACTAGCGTTGGACTAGTGTAGTGACGAAATACCATAAATCATGAATTAAACATTAAAGCATGAATTAAAAGTAAATTAAACATATAAAAACATATAATATCACATAGGAGTACATAACAAATAAGCATAATATTCTAGATGCAAAAATCCTAAGGAAAGCAGTAAAAGAGATAAACACATAAGCACGCCAAAGCAAAATAAATCCTAACTATTACACTGGGGGGGCTTGATTTACAATTTAAGGGGGGAAATTAAAAATACCCTATCTATTACACTTTCTATCTAATTACACAATCCTTGCTAAAATACGAGAAAAATAACCTAACTATTATATTGACTAGCTAAATACAAAATATTATATTTTTCAAAATAATAAAAATTCAAAATTAAACAAATTAACTACGTAAATGCGCAACAAGTATATAAAATAAGAAATGAACAAATAATGATAAAAATAACGCATAAAATCACATTGGAACATATTGGAGCACACAAAGAGAAATTAATAAGAAATAGGGATACCTCTCGAAGACCCGGTACAAATACTACTCAAAATGAACAAACAAGTCAAGGCACCTCGGTATAATCAAACAAAACCTAAAATATATAACTATTGATGAATTGAGATAAAAAATGAATTCTAGTAACTAAAGAGCTAACATGAAATTCTATAAAATTCGAGGGATACAACTAAAAATTCGCATAAGTCTAATGGGTACAATTGCACAAATTTAAGTAATTCGGGGGGACAAAATATAATTTCTGGTAGCCACTAGAACTTAATTATAATTAGTCAAGACTTAATTGGAAAAAACTAAAAGTAAGGGGGGTCAAAAATAAAATTATGAGGACTTAATTGCATGCCACATAACAATTTCGAGGCCAATTGAAAATATGTAACAAAGCAGGAATTTTAATTAAAATACTTGCCTATTATAAAATAATCCAAAAGACAAAATATTAACTAAATATCACTAAACTAATGAACCAAATTATCTCCTCGGCCTTTCCTCTCTTCGGTTCGGTCTCTCTCTTCGGCCTCTCCTCTCTTCGGTCTCTCTCCTCGGTCTCTCTCTTCGGCCTTTCCTCTTTTCGGTCTCTCTTCGGCCTCTCCTCTTCGGACTCTCCTCTTTTCGGTCTCTCTCCTTGGCCTCTCCTCTTCGGCCTCTCCTCTCTTCGGTCTCTCCTTCTCACGTTTCTTTCTACTTTTTCTCTATCTCTCTCTCACACTTTCTTTTCTCTGTTATTCTCTCTTTCTCCCACGCCTCTAGCTTCTTCTCTTTTCCTTTTTCTTTTTCTGCTTCCGATTTCTTTTCTTCTCTCTGGTTCCTTTCTCTCTTCTTCTTCATTTCTGGTATCCTTCTCCCTTGTGCTCTCTTTTGTTCTCACTTCGATCTCTTGCCCTCTCTTTGTTCTTCGCCTTTCATTCTCTCTCCTATTTCTTCTGTATTTTCCTTTTTCTACTCCTATCACTCACCAGAATTGACCCTTCTCGGTCGGTCATCTATGATGCGTAGAGAGGGTATTATGGGTTGTGATGGTTGGACTTGGTGTGGGGCGATGTATAGCAGGGGTTGGCAAATGTCCCTGGTTTCGATGATAACTGGTGGAGTTTTGGGATTGGGCTGGAACGGTAGCAATGGGGATGTGGTGTGCAATTGGTGGTTCTATGATGGCCTCAATGAGTAATGAAGCTAGACATGTGTGTGTGTGTGTGTGTGTGTTGGATGTTTGGCAATTGTGATTCGGTTTGCTGGACATGCACCCAGTTTGCTGGGGTAAATACAAGAAAATTAAACGTGAAGGTCTAGTTTGCTGGACATGCATGAAAAATGGTCTTTTTTTTGTTTTTTTTATTTTTTTTAAATGTCAAAAAACAACCCACCAAGCAATGTGAAACATCCAATTTGCTAGATAAATATGTGAAAAAGATTAAAATGTTGAAAGCAGTTTACAAAACAAGTCAGCACTTGCATCCAGTATGAATCCGCATTTTTCTCAGTGTTCAAACATTGTCAAAATCAATCTTTACAAAATTTATCTCGATGATCTAAATTAAAATCATTCCCATCAAAATATGGCATGTTACAAGGTATCAAAGTTCCTTTTGAAATTAATCCTTTTGAAAAATTGCCCACAGTGTAAACCAGTCTTTCCAAATTTCTGTCTGGTAATCCTTTCGCTATACTATGGATACTTAGGCAAGTGCACCTTGTAAGGTAATAGCATAGGTAATGCAGCGGAAAAATAAAAATTTATTACCTTAACCATGGATCTCTTTGACATATCTATATGATTAACAAGGGGGTTTGCATGAAGATTGCCTTAAGCACAGAAGATTTCTATGCTTCTAGGCAAAGATCCTTCGAAGAAGATGTTTGATCTACCACGAAAAGCCTTCCAAGCGTAGAGCCACTAACGATATCCACACGAACAACTTCTTTGGGAACCTTGTAGGCTTGCTTGCTTTGACTTTTGAGTGCTAGCTCCCTTGAATTATTAAGAACACAAGAAGAAGAAAAACCTAACCCTTAGGAGAAAGAGAGAGAGAGATGCCTAGAGAGAGAAAGAGACGTGACTTTTTCTCTTCAATTTTTCTCTCACTAGTTTTCTTTTGTGCTACAATAATAAAATTCAAGAGTCAAAGCATGAACCTATTTATATAGGAAGTAATCTAGTCTTTTAGGAAATAAAGCTAATTAGAAACCAAGAAGGTTTAGGCAACTTACTTTAAGCTAATCCTTCTCCTTTAGGAAATCTATTCCATAAGGAAACCAATTAGTTACTTTATTTCTTTTAGGAAACAAATTTCCTGCAAGACTTAGAATATTTATAAACAAGTCCTTTAAGTTAATTTATCTCATAAATCAACCCCATAAGTATCTCATACTTATCTTAATTACATTTTAACCCAAAGATTTTGTTCTTTATGTGTGTGACCCATTAGGTTCCATTCACGTTGGCAATAAGTATAAATTATAACTCATTAATTGAGCTAGATAAATTAAACACTTTTAATTTATCATTAATTCACTAATTAATCAATTCATACTTATAGATCATGAATGGCATCTAGCAATGCATCATGACCACCCAAGTGAATAGGAAAGTCATATGGTAGACCATACCCTTCAATGACAATGTTACCGTGTAATTAATATCCTTTCACCACACTATATCCCAATTAGTCTAAAAGTATAGTGCATACTTTTAAATGACTAATTTACATTTTCTTATTCCAGAAATATAACTCTCCATGATGTATAACCTTGAAACTACTTCCAAGTTATACTATCACTTCTGCAGAAGATTTATGAGTTAATATTTCCAACAAGTGGCCATTAAGGGATATACTCTCCTATTAAGGAGTGGTGAATCCTATATTGATTACTCACTATCTTTCCATGCTTCAAACTATACCCAATCTTTAACCTACGAGCTACCCTTTTACGGGCACCGAGGAATAGAGTCAAAGTATAGCAATCCACACTCAAGATACTATGGTAATCTCAAGTCAAAGGATCACTTACACCATTGCCATTAAGAGTTCAACTATTTTTCCAGCTTGGAGGGCCCTCGAAGTTGCTAAATGGAGGCCCAATGGAGCTTAATGAAGGATGTCTAGCCCATGATGTGATTTTGGACGAATTTTATAGCTTTTATGTTTTTAGTTAGTTTAATTTATTAGAATTCTTCTATATTTGTGTTTTTAGCTAAGTATTATTATTAGTTTAGGTTAGACTTAGAAGTTGCTTAAATCTTCAAGTCTAGAATGTTCTATGTAAGCCTATTTATAGGCCTCTCATTAGTTACGAATTTTGAACAAGAATTATTCAGAAAAATTGTGTGTTTTCTCTATTGTGAGAATTTTCTTGGTTCTTTGTCGATTAAGAACTACTCTTGGTCTTATCAAACTTGCTTGTGGCGACCACCAACTTCGCTTAGAGTTTTTCTTGTGTTTTTGATCAAGTCTTTAGAGCTAATTAGGTTAGACGATTGAACTCGCTCAACTTGGTCTAATTCTCGTTGTTCTTAAGCGTGCTCATCTTCAAGGGAAGAATTTAAGGCAAAACAACTCCACGTCAAGGGTTCCTTGGTTCACGAATCAAACGAGGTCTTGAGTTCAACGAGTTGCATACCTGAAATCTAAGACTTTCTTGGCAATGCAACCGTGCGCACATCAAGTGGTATCAGAGCCATCTTCTTCGAATTTTTCATGTTTTTCCAATCCAATTTTTCTCTTGAAAAATTCGGATATATCCCTTCTTATTGTGTCTTCGTGTTCTTGTGTGTTATTGTGGCAAAGAGCTTCGAGCCTAGTCATAATAATTTGTGTTTTGTGTCTAGCTTTCTTTCAATTTTCATACAAAAAAAATTCTGCAATTTTTTTCGTTGTTTTCTTTGATTAAAATTCATGCTTTAGGTGTTTAGAGTTGTTCTTGGTTGCTTCTCAATCAAGAATTCTAGGTCTTGTGTGGTATTTTGTGTTTCTTGACTGTTTTTGGTGTTTTCTTGAATTTCTTGTGTCAAAAAATTTGCAAGAAAAAGGGTTTCTTGAACATAAAATTTCATGCAACCAGATTTCTTGGAGATTTAATTGTGTTCTTGATGTTATTTACGTGAACAAAAAAAATCGTTTGTGAAAAAAAAAAAACAAGTCGTGCATAAGAAAAAAAAAAGAGACAAAGCACAAAGAAAAACAAGGGAAAAGGAGAGTAAAAAGGAGTGCACAACAAGCAAAAACCGTGCACAAAATTGTTGCTCAACAATTTCTTGAAGTTTCTTGGTGTTTGGATACAAGTTCTTGGACTTATTGGACTTACTTGTTGTAATTCTTGAAATCTATAAATCTGTCCAAGAGTGTTCTTGAGTTTCTTGAGGTTCTTGAACAAGTTCTTGAGCTTTCTTGAAGTTCTTGATAAGTATCTTGAAGCTCTTGATAAGTTCCTTGCACTTTTTGGTTTGTAAGTTGAGTTCTTGAAGTTTGTGAGTTGCTGGAATTTTCTGGACTGATTTCTTGAAGTTCTTGGCTGATTTCTTGGACTTTCTTGATCAAATCTTGAAGTTCTTGAAGTCTTGAAGTGTTGGTCAAAGGGTTTTCATCATAAAATAGGGTTTTGATAGGTTTTCTTGCATAATAGTTGCTGAAATTCGTTTTAATTTTTGGACGAATTTTGGCTACGATTTTTGCAGAAATTCTGGTGTTTAAAAGGGTTAAAAGGGTGTTAGTTGGGTTTATATAGAAGTTATTTGTCTTCGGGAAACCCATTGGAAAAAGGAAAGTAGTTACAAAGGGGATTTGGAAACTTATTCTACAAAACAAGTAGTTTCCTTTTTCTTTTTGGCAAGTGGTGGTTACACCTTGTTTCCTTTTTATTTTTATTTATTTATTTTTTTTGTGTTTTTCAGCTGTTTGGGGAGTGTTTGACCATGGTTTGGTGTTTCCTAATTGGTTGTGTGTTGGTTTTTAATTAATTATTTGTTCAAGAATTCTTTTTGGAAAGGAATTTCTTTCCAATTCCTTAAAGGACTGTTGGAGTTTTACTTTTTGCACAAGAATATTATTATTTTTCAAGAGAACATTAAAAATCAAAGATTTTTACACATTTATACCACACATTAGGGTGCCTATTTTGTGTCTAATTCTTGATTCTTGTCCATTCTTTGATTTATTCTCTTGATCAAAAACACTCTAAGCTAATTTTTCTTGGCCTCTACATTTACTCTTTACAAGTTGAGGTTGCTATAGGTCCTTGGTGGGATTGATTGAGCTGGTTCTTCATCAAAGAGCCTACAAGAAGATTCTTTGAGTGGAAAAAGGCTTAGTTGTGAGCTCATTTGAGGGTAAAAGCCAATCTACTTGAGGGAATCGAGTGCCAAACACTAAGGGAGTGTTTCACATATTCTTGTCTATTTTCTTTGTTATTTTTAACTATTTTTCTTGCAGGTTTTTAAGGCATAATGGCAACTCCACAAGAGGCGAATAATGATCTTAAATTGCTTAGGGAAGCCATTGTTGGTGATTTTGAGAGAAAGATGCCTATTATGAGAGATGAGATCTATGAGGAGATGCCTCCATTGGAGGGAGGAAGTAATGATGAGGAAGCTCCTTGGGGAGGTGACCATGGAGAGGTTCTATTGACTAGAAGAGCACTTAGTGTTGCACCTATGGAGGATGAGGAGAACATTCAAAGAGTTCATATCTTCCACACTAGGTGTACCGTGCAAAACAAGGTATGTAGCATGATTATTGATAGTGGTTCATGTACTAATGTTGCTTCTACTTTGTTTGTAGATAAATTGGGGCTTGAAACAAAGAGACATCCCAAGCCATATAAGTTGCATTGGTTAGCTGAAACTGGAGACATGGAGGTGACCAAGCAAGTGTTGGTGCCATTCTCTATCAACAAGTATAAGGATGAAGTATGGTGTGATGTGGTTCCTATGCAAGCATGCCATATTCTTCTTGGGCGTCCATGGCAATTCAATAGGAGGGTGACCTATGATGGCTTTAAAAATAGGTGCTCTTTCATGTGGAATGGACGAAAGGTGACTTTGGGTTCTATTGCACCATCTGAAGCACATGCTGATCAAGTGAGGATTGCAAGAGAATTCAAAGCAAGGGAGGAACAAAGCCAACTAGCAAGTGGCGTATGCACCAATGAAGAAGCAAAATCACAAACTAACCTTGAAGGGATGCAAATTGTTGAGTCCAAAGAGAGAAAAGTGGCCATCCGTGATAGTGAGAAGCGAGAAAAGAGCAAGAGTGTTATGCTTCTAACTCTTATGTCCATGTACTACAAAGAAGAAGTGTATTTTGCTAACTCTCTTAACCATTCTTTTCCTAGTGTTTTTGTGGTGTTATTGCAGGCTAATGCTCAAGGAAAAATGCCACATACTTGTTGTCTTAATGTTCAGATTCCTTCAATGAGCAAAAAGAATCAAATCGTGGAGAAGGAATTACAACATTGTTCAAGCGCAAGTTCAAATAGTTTGATGAATCCAACTGATTTTTGGCATAAGTTTTTATATTTTAATAGCTTTAAATTGCATCTTAATTCTATCTTATGTGTTTATTCTATTAGGGTAGGTAGTTATGTTTTGCATCTAAGTTGTTTTACTTTATCTAGTGCAATCTGTTTTAGAAGTTCTCCTATGTTTTTGCATCAATGTTTGGACGAATTTCAACATGTTTTATGTGATTTTCCATGCCATAATACTTGTATTAGGGATCTTGTATTTGTTTATACATGCTGCCCTATACGTTTTGGTGATTTTGTTTTTGATAATTTTTAGATTCTTGAGTCTATATTGCATCATGTAAGTCATTTTGTTGTTCTAGTTAGTGGTAATGTTTATGTTTTGTGTTGTCCTTATACACGAATTATAGGGAGTCATATAAATGATTTTCAATGTGTTTATATTAAGTGTTGTACCTCTAAAATTTGTTTTTGTCATAAGTTAGTTCATTTTAAATGTTCTAGTGTTGTAGTTTGTGACAATATTCATGTATTTTTGTTATATCGTTTGAATTATTCTAGTGAGTTGAATGATGATATTTTCGCTGTTTTATGGTTTGTTTTGCATAGTTCATTTAGAATTATAGCATGTTATCTTCATGATTCACGTTTTCTACACTTGTAGTTAGTAGTTTCTACTTTGTTTCTGGTCATACGTGTTTATTTGATCATGATTTCTATCTTGTTAGTGAGTATTATTTTGAGTCAATTTCTAGCTATAAAAGTGCTGAATCTTGTGATTTTCTTGTTAGTCATTTGTATATGTTAATTCTTTTTCATGTTTTTAAAATATTTCTCATCTAGGCATGTTTATTCTTCTTAAGTTAGAATTTGTTATTGCACCTATGACTTGTGATTTAGTAGTTTATGCTATTTGTGTTCATAGTTGCATTAGGCTACTTGTTTTACATTTATCGCTTGAGTTAGTTATGAGCTTGCTTAAAATTTGTGATTGTTTCTCTATCAATCTTTTAGTTACTTATATTAATTTATATGAACTCGCAGATTCGAGGAAGGAGGGATTGATGTGATCCAAGGAGCACTCACAATTGTTAGACTTGGACTTGAATATGGTGAGCTTAGGAGAGGCATGTTCTTGGTAGAAGATGATCCACATGGTTGCTGGTTGAAGATTATCCATGGATTTGGTCTTATTTGCAAGCTTGAAATTCACTTTGTTTATACTATCACATTGGGCCAAGGATTCAAGCATTGGTTATGGATCAAGTTCATCTATAAAGAAGCTCAAAAGAAGATATTAAGCTGTCCAAAACAATCTTACAAGGGGCTGGTCACTTGGACTTGCTTGGAGGGCCCTCGAAGTTGCTAAATGGAGGCCCAATGGAGCTTAATGAAGGATGTCTAGCCCATGATGTGATTTTGGACGAATTTTATAGCTTTTATGTTTTTAGTTAGTTTAATTTATTAGAATTCTTCTATATTTGTGTTTTTAGCTAAATATTATTATTAGTTTAGGTATAGACTTAGAAGTTGCTTAAATCTTCAAGTCTAGAATGTTCTATGTAAGCCTATTTATAGGCCTCTCATTAGTTACGAATTTTGAACAAGAATTATTCAGAAAAATTGTGTTTTCTTTATTGTGAGAATTTTCTTGATTCTTTGTCGATTAAGAACTACTCTTGGTGTGACGCCCCAGCAATTCGTAAAAAAAAAAAAAATTATATAATTCATGTTATATTTATTAGTAGAAAGATATATATAAAATGGTGAGAAAAGGAAAAAAAGAAAGGTCAAGATCAAATGCCTTCAATAAGAGAATTTCCTTTAGTTAGGGTTAGTGTTAATCTTTGATTTATTAGTTGAAAGATTTCTTAAGTTAGTTAGGTTAAGTAAATGAGATTCTTTCATGATTAAGTGGTACACCTAAGTACCAAACTTGGGTTAATTTTATTGGACCATTAGTTTATAATAGTGTTTAATTTTGACTAACTAACTTTATCATTTTCAAGGCTTTTGACTAAGTGAGTCTTAGTTCCAAATTTTGACCTAAAATTTCACTAATCTCCCTTACTTTCTCTCTCCATAAATCCGGCCACTCTCTCTCCTATTTTTTCTCCCTTTTTGCTTTAATATTTATGTCATAATATTACAACAACAAAAAAAAACTAGGTGAAAAGAGATATTTTTGTTTCACCAATTAAATTAATCCAAGTATACCATTAATGCATTAAAAGACTAAACTCCAACTTTACTCTTGTTACTATTTTATTGGTTATTCTTTTACCTACCTTTGCCTTCATTTCTTTTCTATTTTTCTAGCCTATTCCTCTCTCTTTTTCCTTGCTCTTGGCCGGCCCTCTTGGTCCCTCTATTTTCTCTCTTTTCCTCTCATTTTCTCTCAACTTCTTGAAGCTTTCTCTCCAAGATTAGGGCAATTTCACCATAGAAATTTAGTTTTTCTTCTTCCTAAGCAACCTTCTAAGCTTGATCAAGGTATGTGCTATGAACTTTTCCTACTAATTTCAAGTTTTAATTAGTCTTTTGTTCAAGTATAAAACTAGATTCTTGGTATTACTACTTGAAGAACTTAGTTTGAATTGAAGTTTTACTTGTTAGATTAAGTGTTTTCTTGGTTAGATAGACTAGTAAATACCATTTAAACCTTGAATATTAGTTAGTATTTGAATAACAGTCATGCTGGATCAGTTTTAGTAAAACTTTCATAACTTGATGTAGATAACTTGGATTCGAGTGATTCTTGTTGTTTTGGAAACTAGATTGATAGGGCTTTCCAACGGTGTAAAGCTTGCACTGTGGTTCATTGTGTATTAATCGCAGAAAGTTTGCAAATTTGGCTGAAAACTTGATTCTGCGTGAAACAGTTTTGATGATGAGCCAACTAGAGGGCTGATTTTGAACTTGTTCTAGTTAGAATTTGGATTGATGATCTTCACGAAAGTTGTAGCCCTATAAACGTACTTTCAAATCATGTAATCACAATTCCCTAGTTCTTAGCGGATTGACCCCAGAAATGGCACGAAGTTGGCTGAAAACCAACCCTGTGCAGAGTTGGGTGATGATTCTTGGAGTAGGGATTTTGAATTTGAGTGGAATCTTGATTGAATTTGAGTTTAAATTGATCATAGAAGTTGTGGTACATGTTGAATGGATTGGGTTGTTGAATTTTCTTGCAGGTTTAAAAATTTTGGTTAGTCCGATTTAAGGGGAAATGCTGCCGAAATTTCGGTAGAATTAAAAGAAGAAAAATGGATAAGTGAAATTTTAAGCTTAGAATGTGTTCAATTGAGGGAAATTTAAGTGTAGGAATTTTTAGAAATGATCTAGTGATAGATTAGACTTTCTTAGAATAAGTAAGCTCTAAACCCTAGAAATAAGTGGGGTATTTTTCTTGATTTTTTCTTACTAAATTTACTAGGATTTTAATTGAGTTTTTATGTTATTATTTCTTTTAAATTTCAAGGTCCGAAAACACATCACGACCATTTCACGAGATATTTTCTTAGGCTTTCAAGGTGAGTGTCTTTATGTGTGCATGATGCATGAAATGTGATATTTTATTTGATAAATATTATGCGAAAATTTGCAATTACTATGTGAATACCTGTGCTACTTGAGGAAAGATGTGTACTTTATCACATCTATTCCGCAATGTGTTACTTGTTTTCATTGACCAATGTGTTATTTGTGTGTGCGTGAGACTACCGTGACTAACTTCACCGTTATTTCACGGATGGTCAACCCGGCTGCACGTGGGAGGACATAAGGTGTTGGGTGTTTTAGGGCTTGATGTTCTTTCCCTTTCGAGTTGTGAATCCTCAAAGAGGCCAACTCCGGATTGAACCTGTTTGCTTGTTGGCCCTCCAGGGTTGAGAATATCTCCCTGGATGTGGTAGCTTGTACGGAGGTTATAAGGTGATTGGCGGTTAGGGTTTGTGCTTGATAAAATTGATATGTTCTTTGATAAAGACCTGAGCTATTATCTCGGTCCAAATATCGTGACTACATGATCAGTACTTGCTCTTTCTGCGGTTAAGCTTGCTTCCGTAGTTGAGCCCTGTATCCTCCTTTGACTACATGTTAACTTAAATTGTTCATATCTTGATTTATTAATTTATTGCTCGATTATTTTATTTACTAAAATAATGAGTTCTTGATTTGATTGCATGACTTGGACATTCACTGGGCTATTATAACTCATTCCGTTTTATTTGTTTTCCTTACTCAGGTTTCCTGAAAAAATTAAAGCTGTAACGACTGATTTTGAATATGCTAGATGTTTTAGTTATTGTAATAGCCGAACTGTATTAGGCTATCTTTGTGAAAAATCATGTATATTATGACACGTAAACTTTTGATGTGAATTGTACTTTATGATAAATAAAATGAGTGTATTTTATTTATTCCATTTTATTTTAATTTACTTTATTTTAAGTTAAGTACGCTCGGACGTTTGCGTGAGTGTGTGAATCGAGACCTGGCGAGAGCTAGGCAGGCAGTCCGCTAAGACCTTTGGTGCGCCTCTGGGTAAGGTGGGGCTGTCACACTTGGTCTTATCAAGCTTGCTTGTGGCGACCACCAACTTCGCTTAGAGTTTTTCTTGTGTTTTTTATCAAGTCTTTAGAGCTAATTAGGTTAGACGATTGAACTCGCTCAACTTGGTCTAATTCTAGTTGTTCTTAAGCGTGCTCATCTTCAAGGGAAGAATTCAAGGCAAAACATCTCCACATCAAGGGTTCCTTGGTTCACGAATCAAACGAGGTCTTGAGTTCAACGAGTTGCATACCTGAAATCCAAGACTTTCTTGGCAACGCAACCATGTGCACATCTCTATATTTCATATGCGGTCTCTTAAAATGATGATATGTTGAATTTGGTCTCTATACATTTGTCATTATCAAAAAGGGGAGAATGTAATCCTAATTTTGATGATAACAAACCACATTATTACTTATCACACTTGTTGAGTGTTGTTGTGAAGTGTTAAACAGGTTTGGAAATCTTTGCTGAAAAATAGAGCAAATTGGACATCAGTTCAAATGATTAAATCAAGGTTTCGACTGTCTGAAGTATTTTCAGACGTAATTTTGGACGTCCTATCAGCTATCCGAAGTTGTTCCAGAATTTCTAGAAACTTTCAGACGCTTGAACACAAGGTTCGGACATTCAATCATTCGTCTGACAACACCAAAGAAATTTTAGAGACTTTTGGAGCACCGTTCGGACATCCTTTCAATCGTCCAGTATAATTGCAAAATTCCAAAAACTTTCGGACGATATTTCAGAAATAGCTTCGGACGTCCAAACAATTTTCCAGAAGGGACACAGCTCTTCAATATCAATTGAACGATAGTTCGGAAGGTAAATAATTCCTTCGGCTGTTCGAAGTGATTACATTAGTCAGAACAAAAGTGTTCAGACGTTGGTTCGGACAACAGCCTTTGAGTTTGGCAAGTCGATCGGTCCAACGACTAGTTTTTATGCATTTAATGCTTGACCATTGGGAGTTAGTTGGAGGCTATTTTGAAGGATGCATAAAAGCCATAACATTTGAATTAATGAGTAATTGTTGTATTGAGAATACAAAGGCAATTGAATAGCAATCTTGAGCAAGAAATTTTCATTTTCTTTGTAAAAGTGTGACAATTTTTTAGTTCTTCATTGTGAGTGAAATCCTTCAATTGTATAGTTAGAAGGTTAGCAATTTGCTATAAAATTTCTTAGCTCAATTAGAAGAGTGTCTAGGGTGAGTGAGAAGTGAGCCTTTCCTTGTACAAGTTGGTAGAGATTCAACCTCAAGTGAAGGAATTCAAAGTGTACTACAACTTCAAGTTTAGTGAAACTTGGAAGTTTGTTCAGTTTGATAAATTCACTCACTTTTTATTTATATTTCAGTTTGTTATTATTCCTACAAGTTTATTCATTTCTTTAAAAACTTATTTGATCACTTAGTCAACTTGGTAAATTTCTATTTCATGAAAATTTCCTATAACCAAGTTAAAATCAAAAAGCAAGCCTAATTCACCCCTCCTCTTAGGTTGCATCAAGAGCCAACAAAGAACAATAAAAATGACATAGGAACTTAACAAGAACACAAGAATAACAAGATTAAACCTAGGTTATGTCAATTTTTTGCTCTGATACAAATGATACAAAACTAGGATCAAGATTGAGTCTAGGCTTCAAATGAGATGGAGAATTTTGACCCTTCTAAACCCCACAGTCGTGAACAATATTGATACTATCTCAAACCACAATTGCACAAGTTAGTGAACCAAAATCAATGGTAGAAGGTGCCACAATCAGGCATTGTTTTTTATTGATAAGCCAAGATTTGAAACCCTTAAGGCTGATTCCCTAGGAGCTCAAGAAATGAGGCTTGAAAGCTAAAGAGAGAACTCTCTTGATTTTGTGAAATTTTTTCAATTAATTATGTGAATAGTAGTACATAGCTAAGTATTTATACCCCTCAATACATAGCAAACCCTAATACACAAGAATGACCAAAAAGTACAAAATACAACACAATAACTCTAGTCAAACTTTGTTCACCCCCATTGACTAAGGGTGAGCCACAGCTAGGGTTGGATGAGCCACGACCGAGGCTGAAATTCATCTGCTGAGAGCTAAGGTTCTGATATAGAACCGTGGGTGGGAAATTTTGGTGGTATGCTATTCTCTACGCTCATGGATCAAGACACCCTCCTAGAAGTTTGATTCGTGAGTGGGCTTAAGTGCGTCGTGGGCACGAATGGCCAGAAGGAACTTGCGGCTCGTGGAAAACTGGCAACTCCAAGTCTTTCACTTCTCCAATTGTCTTCCACTTCAATTATGCAACATTGCTTGTGCCCTTCTTGCTTCAATTCTTCAAATGGACTTGAGTTTTTAACTGGCAATTGGACTTTTTGGATGAACAATTGAAGTTGCTCCTCAAACCACTTTGCTCTTGCTCTTGTAATAGGTCCGGCTTGTATAATCTCTTTATCTCCTCCATCACTAACATTTTGATCACTGATTACGAGTTTAGGTTGCTATCAAAATTAAGCACAATACACACAAACAAGTAACAAAATATATAACATAATACCCAATCCGGAGTGCACGGATCAATTATAATTGTAATGAGTATATTAGGGTCTATCCCATGAAGAAACAAGAATTGGCAATTACCTAGGCTACAAACTTGCTCTATTATCTAAACATCACATCTTGGGATGATAAAATGATAAATAAATCAAGTTCAAGTAAACAACTAATGAAGAAATTCATCAAACAAAGTTGGCTAGGCTTAGAATTCCATTAAAGGTCACAAAATATGAAAGCTAAGCTTATGGCCATTATGAATTTCCATCCTTGTTTAAGATTT
Source organism: Mitragyna speciosa (assembly GCA_024721245.1). Lineage (NCBI taxonomy): Eukaryota > Viridiplantae > Streptophyta > Magnoliopsida > Gentianales > Rubiaceae > Mitragyna > Mitragyna speciosa. The sequence continues at coordinate 13,047,921 of CM045562.1, forward strand.
AATTCCGTATGCACTCCAAACTAGATTCCTCTACAAATGAAAGACTACTAACTCTTGTTCTTTTCTACTTCTGTGGTAAAGACATGCAAAAGCTAGTTCATTTGCTTCATGAATTGCCGTTCAAACCTTCATCTACCTGTGAGAATCACTACTTCCATGAGATTCACTATAAGTTTCGTTTACTTCTTTCCATTGTTGGATACAAGTTCCCTTGTCAAATAACAACTAAGATTATTCAATGAAAAGTATTTAAGACCAAGTAAATGAAAACAAGACTAAAGTATAGCCATAAACTTAATCAAATCATATCAATAGCTTCATCTCAAGCCTAGTAGTAATCATTAGTTTAACATGTTAAAGATAAAGCTAAGCACAAATATGAATGTAACAAAACATGTAAGCATAAAAATAAAAAGAATAAGTTTAGATTTGCTCATTTGGTTAATGAACTTGGCCCAAAATCTTGTCCTTGCATTTTATCAAACATGGAAGCTACAATAGAACTCCTTCAAAGGGTTTGTTTACAAGAAACTTGAATTATCCTACTACAAACTAGAAGAAATCCTACTCTAATTATTTACAAAGAGAGATTTTTGTCTTTCTAAAGAGTCATAAGACTATGTTCTCTCCATGCTCCTCCTAACTCTTCTCTTCATTCTCAAGGTTTGTATATATAGAAGAAAATAAACCCTAGGCAACTTGGAAACATCATCATCAAGATTCCTTCTTTAAGTTGTTAAAGTTGCTTCCTTGGGTTTTTAATATTCCCTTGAGCAACTAACCTACAGAAATAACCAGAATTTGTCTGAAAAATGACTGTGAAATAGAAGCAAGTTACTACAGGTCATTTTTCAATCGAAATAGCAGATCCACAAGTCAAATCCGTGAGTAGTAACTGGCGGATGACAGCCCATGGATCACTCCAAATTATCCATTTTGCCTTTTAATTTCTTATTGTTTCTTCATACCCCTAGGATCTTCTTCCAATATTATAACCACACTTAATTGGTGAGCTTAATGTAGAAAAATAGTCCAAAAATTGCCAAGTCTAAGTGATTTTTGGTACATTCTTGAATCAACGTTCAAATGATATATCTTGTGCTTCAATTTATTTAAATTATGTTTATCCGTCATTTCCTTGCAAGATCAAATAAACTTAGGCATTACTTTGCTCAACATAATAATTCTGTCTCAAAACCCTAATTTTAAGACAACATATTTTGGTGAAAAGTAATGAAAATAAGCCATTTTACTATATACATACATATATATATATATTTTGGCTAACCCCGTTCACAGGAGAGGGCGCCACTCCATAATTTTATTAATGATAAAATCTGAGGGGGGCATAAAACATTACCTCAATTATTAGATAAAACAAGTAAAAAATAAAAAATGAAAATAAAAATTACCTATGTCTAACGTAAGGCATCTGCTTTTGATCTAACAAAACTAGCCCTGAAACTTGTTTAGGTAGGTTAGCCATTCCAACATAATGCTGACTGATACCTCCACTTGCTAACAAAGCTAAGGAATTTGCTACTGCATTTGCTTCCCTAAATACATGAGAAAAAAGGAAAATATTATCTAAAGAAAAAGACATTATTTCCGTAACTGCTGCTTTGACCTTCCAAGGAATTCCCCACTCCCCTTTTAGCATGCAAAACAATGCCTGTGAATCCATCTCAATCTCCACCTGCTTAAAATTATGTTGTATGCTCAATTTTATTCCTTCCAATAGCGCCAAACATTCAGCTTCTATATTCGTCAATATGCCAAAATAAGAAGAGAAGGCAACCAATACCTCGCCCTTCTCATCTCTAATAATACCTCCTCCCCTTGCATGACCTGGATTACCTCTAGATGATCCATCTACATTTAGCTTGACATAGTCCTTCTGAGGAAATTTCCACCAAACCAGAGTAGACATATGCTCCTTTTTAGGTAATAACCGGTTAACCAACCCCTTACTTACTAGTTTACTGTCATTGAAGGATTGTTGTCTCAATGGCCATGTTTGAGTTATATATAGCAGAGTCTGCTGTATTTTGCTACTAATACTCTAGAAAGATCCACATGTTCCCTCATGATATGCCAAATTCCTTGCCTTCCACAACTCCCAGCAAATTATCGAAGGTAGGATCATTATTAAAATTCCTGTGGATGTTTGAAAGATAGATGAAGCCACCAATGTTGTAATCTTAATCTAACACCCTCTAGCCGTATGTGAACATTCAACTCCAACAAGCTTTCAAAAAACCTCCAAACTAAATCTGCCACACTACAATTAGAAAAAACTTGATCCAATGTTTCCCCCTGAACTCCACAAAAATAACATTTTGAAGGCATACAAAAACCAAGTTTATATAGAATATCAGGGAAAGGCAAAAAATCATTCAATAATTTCCACATAAAAACTGATATCTTACTTGGTAAGCAAGGCATCCATATCAACTTTCTAGAAGCCCGGATAGCACGTTTCTCTCTAATTATATTCCACACAGAAGAAATGGAAAAAATCTACATTGGAAGTAGATTTCCACACTATCTCATTCCCAATGATCTCCAGGCTATCTTGAAATATGTCCTTTACCTCAATCATTCTCTTCCAAATATTCGAGGCAATCTGGTGATGTTGAAAACTATCCAAGCTACCATATTTTGCAGACATAAATGTGGCCCACAAAGAACTGTTTTGATAAAGTTTCCAATAGAGCTTGCAACTAAATGCTATCACCATGTCCTCTATTCGTCTAACCCCAAGCCCACATTCAGCTTCTGGAAGGCATAACTCTTTCCAAGCTACCCAATGCCTCTTTTTGGTCACCTCCGAACCCCAAAAAAAATCATCCATCATCTTTTGAATTCTTTTGCTAATCTGCTTTAGTGGTGTCATAATTGCCAAGATGTAAATTGGAATTGCTGAGAGCACGTGTTTAATTAAGAGTAATCTTCCCCCCTGTGATGGCAGTTTCTTCTTCCATCCTGTAATTTTTGCAACAAACTTGTCAATAATAAAACGGAAAAATATTTCCTTTCTTCTACCTTTGAACAGCCTACAACCCAAATATGTAATGGGAAAATCACATTTCTTCATGCCAGTCAATCTCTCAATCATTCGTTTCTGCCCACTTCCACACCTTTTTCCAGCAACTAAAAAATTTTTGACTTATTTATCTTCTGCCTCGAACCCTCTTGATAATCTTCTAGAAAGCTCATGGAATTCCTGATGGATCTCCTATTACCCTTCAAGAAAATCATAACATCATCAGCAAAAGCTAAATGTGTAATGATTGGACATTCTCTTGGCAAAGCAAAATGCTCTATCTTCTTTTCCTCCACCCTTTTCTTAAGACCTCTATTGAAAACTTCAGCCACCAGAATAAATAGAATGGGCGATAAAGGGTCTCCTTGCTTTATTCCTCTTGAAGCCTAGAAAAAGCCAAAAGGCCTTCCATTAATGAGAATTGAAAACCAGCTCTGAGAAAGATTACCCATCACCAATTGAATAAAATGTTCTGCAAATCCAAAATGCCTTAGTACAAGCTGCAAGAATTCCCAAGATACCCTGTCAAACACCTTCATCATGTCCAATTTGAATAAGCAATTATGTCCCCTGGTCTTCTTATCAATAGAGGCCACCACCTCCTGTGCCAATAAGATATTATCTGCAATTTCCCTACCTTTCACAAAAGCAGATTGCTATGGTGAAATAAGGGAAGGGAGCAATCCCCTCATCCTGTTTGCTAAAATCTTAGAGAAAACTTTATTAGTAAAAGTCCTTAAACAAATTGGACGATAATCTACAAAAGATAAAGAGTTTGGTTTCTTGGGAATCAAAACAATAAGAGAACTGTCGCGTCCTAAAAATCGTAAGTAAAAGGTGTACTTGTGGGGTCATGGACTGTCGAGTCCTGAAAAGACGGTCCGGTCCGAGACCCTTTTTGAAAAGCAAGTTTTGGGAAAAACCGTGCACGTGTGTGAGAGAAAATCATGTTTTAGTGAAAAGGGATTATTTAATAAAAATGATATTTTAAAAGAAAATAAGGACAGGACTAAAAAATGTGGCAGTTTTGGCCAACTAAATTTGAAAAAGGGTTTTATTTTGTTTTAAAAAAATGGAGTCGCCACTTGGTATTGAGTTAGGGTGTACCAAGTCACCCGAAAAATCGTTTTAACAAAACAAAATAAGATTTAAGAAAATTTATTTAAAACCCTTTTCCGACTCCGGTCTACGAAAAACAAGAAAAAGGTCCGGGAGTCACATTTGAAGAAAGGGAAGGCAAAGGCTTGCGCCTAAGGCACCCTTTCTACCTAGCCAATGCTAGTTGCAATGTTTAATCAAATTTTCCTAAATTAACCCTAAGTTCTATCACGTTTGGATGTATCTATATGAATGCAAATCCTAAGTCTAAATGTGAATATCGGGAGGGTCGTCATGTTCCGTTGAAGCTTGATCGGAATTATCGCATTACTTGCGAAACCCGAGTCGAGACCTCGAGGGAGTCACGAGGTTTTATGCAAAATGTGATGCAAAAAGAAAAGAAAGTAATAATATATAGTAAGTGAAGAAAGAAGGTGGGTCTACAACATGATGGGTATGGGGGACTAATAACTCATGATTGAATGTTTTTACTCACGGAGGGGGGAATGGCCTGTACGCCACTGCTTCCCACGTGAGTAGATGACTATTTCTAGTCGTATCACACAAATGTCCTAATTTCTAAGTGAGATGCAACGTAGATGTCATGTGTTTCAAAAATGTGTCAAAGTAATAATAATAAGAAGAAGAATAAATAATAATAATAGTAATAATAAAATCATGCCAAATGGAAAGAAAAACTAAAAATGTGTGAAATGAGATGTAAAATGCACACGAGTGCACCTAACAATAAAAATGCCCTAAGGGTCTAGCGTTGGACTAGCCCGTTCTAAAAATATCCCACTAGCATTGGACTAATGGGAAAGCGATAAAGCCACAACTAGCGTTGGACTAGTGTGGTGACGGAATAACATAAATCATGAATTAAATATTAAAGCATGAATTAAAAGCAAATTAAACATATAAAAACATATGAGATCACATAGGAGCACATAACACACAAACATAATATCTAGATGCAAAATTCTAATGGAAGCGGTAAAATAAATAAGCACGTAAGCAGACAAAAGCAAATAAACCCTAACTATTACACTGGGGGCTTAATTTACAATTTAAAGGGGGGAAATTAAAAATGTTCTATCTATTACACTTTCTATCTAATTACACAATTTTTACTAAAATATGAGAAAAATAATTTAACTATTACATTAACTAGCTAAATACAAAAATATTACACTTTTTGCCAAAATAATAATAAAGAAATAATAAAATTTAAAACTAAATAGCATAAAAGAAATAAATACACAAAGAGCATGCAAAATGGGAAATATATGAATTAAAAAAATTGCATAAAAATCACATGAGGCATATTGGAGCACGTAAAAGAGAAATTAATAAGAAATAGAGATACCTCTCGAAGACCCGGTACAAATATTACTCAAAATGAACTAACAAGTCAAAACATCTCGGTATAATCAAACAAAACCTAAATATATATCTATTGATGAATTGAGATAAAAATGCATTCTAACAACTAATGGGACTAAAAAATAAAAATTCAAACAAACCTAAGGACCAAAATGCAAAATTGAAATTTCCAACTAATCGAGGGGCATAATTGGAAATTTACGTAAGTTTAGGGGGTGTGATGCAAATTAAAATAAATTGGAGGGAACAAAATAATAAATTCCAGCAATATTAATGGGACATAATTACAATTAACCAAAACTTAATTTTTTAAAAAAAATTAAACTTGGGGGGTCAGTTTGTAAAAATGGAGGACTCAATTGCATAGAAATAAAAACCTTACGGGCATATTAATAATATTAAACGAGGATAGACACTTAAACTTAAATGAATTAATCTATGATAAACAATCATCTAAAACTAAATGAAATTTGAATTACTGATTTTAATTATCACAATTAACTAAGTTAACTACTAACTAAACAATATATTAAGTTAGATTAAAATTAACTAAACATAATTAAAACCAAAAAATGAACCCAATAAGGATAAATAATAAAAAAACAGAATAGAACCCCCCCAGGAAGGTCGTCTTCTTCACCCACTCCCTGCACATATCTCTATCTCTCTCTCTCTCTCTCAGCCGATTTCTCTTTCTCGTTCTTGCGCGTCTTCTCTCTCTCGCCTCTCTATTGCACCCTCTCTCTTCTTCCAGCTCTCTTTTTTCTCTTCTCTGCTGTTTCTTTCTTTCTTCCTTCCTGGTCTTTGCTATTCCACTCTGGTTCTCTCTTCCTCTCTATTTCTTTCTGATCTTACTTCTCTCACCAGATTCCCTCTCTCCCTCTCTGAAATCTCTCCGGTCTTTTCTGTCTACCTCTCTGATTTCTCTCTAATTTTTTTTAAACTCTAATTTTAATCTACTAAGCGCGCTTTAATTAACCAGCAAATTTATCCAAATCACAGAAAACTGAATGGTGCTTCAATCAATTGACTAAAAAAACCTCTCAAGAACCCCCCCCTTTGGTCGCAGTGCTACAAGTTCCATGGTGGCGCTGGTAAAGGGGCTCGGCGGTAAAGAAATGGGGCTATGGAGCACAGGATTGGCTTTTGTGATTATAAATGTGGCCCTAGAAGGGATAAGCTTTTTGGTTGTTTGCAGGTCCGTGGGTTCGTCAGAGACGATGGGGCGAGAGAGTGGAGCTGTGGCTTCGTGGCTTTGGTTTTATTTGGGATGTTTTCGTTGTTTTGTTCAAGTTGTTAACAGTTGTTGATTGTTGGTATGGGTATTGCAGGTGAATTTTCTGGTATGAATTGGTATTAAAGGACTGGTAGTGGTGGTACTGGGTACCGGCGAGAAAGGGAATTGATGGGCGGCGATGGCGATAGAGGCTGATTTATGATTGCCAGGGTGGTGATGACAGGTGGTGTTAAGTGATTCTAGTTGCTAATTGGTGAGGGCGTGGGGCTAGATGGAGCTTCGAGTGGCGGAGAATTATGGTGGTTGCGGTGGGCTTGGGTAGTTCGCAACTACTGGTGGCTTCAATAGAATTTGTAGATTTGGGGCTTGGTGTGTATTGGGTTGCGCTAATGTCTGTGATTTGAAGTTGATTTGGTGGTTGTGGGTCTAGATTATGGTGATTTGTTATGACTGCTAGTGATTGTCTGGGTTTGTGGTTGAGGTAGATGATATGGTTCGATTGTTGTTCTGTTGGTGGTGATGGATAAAACTGACGGTGGAGCAAAGATGATCTGGTGGAGGCTGGGTTGAGGGGGCAACAGGGATGAGGTTGTTTGGCTGAGGTGGTGGAGGGAGGAGTTTGAATTTGAGACGGTGGAGCCTGATGGAACAGTGGTAGTTGGAGGAACTACTGGAGTTTTGTGACTGTATATGACAGCCCCACCTTACCCTAAGGTGCACCAAAGGACTTAGCGAACTGCCTGCCTGGTTCTCGCTAGGACTCAAAACAAGTACTCACTCAATTGATCCAAACATACTTAACCTATAAATATATTCATATAATTCAACTTAAGAATACAAGTATCACTAAGTTTTACATCCCAAAAATATACATAGTAATTACATTAATAGCCTGAATAGATTGGCTATCAAAACCATCTAACGTATCCAAAAAAAATCTGCTTTGCCAACTTTAACAGTACGGGAAGCCTAGTCAAAGAAAACAAGTGAAAGGGATGAACTATAATAGTCCAGTGAATGCTCAAGTCATGCAAACATACCAATAACCCATTATAAAATTAAATGAAAATAATTAACGATTTCAATAAACAGTGTATAAACAAGTTAAATAACAAATAGTTAAGGGCGAATACAGGCTCAACCACGGGAGCCAGCTCAATCGCAGAAGTAGCAAGTACTGAAGCATGTAACAATGGCGTTGGGACCTAGATAATAGCTCAGGTCCTCGCCAATGATCATATCAGTATTAACAAGCAAGTACCCTAATCACCATACACCTTATAACCTCCATACAAGCTACCACATCCAGGGAGTAATCTCAACCTTGGAGGGCCAACAAGCAAGAAAGTTCAATCCAAAGTTGGCCTTTTTGAGGAATTCAACCCAGATAGGAAAGAACAACACGCCCTAAAACACCCAACACCTTATATCCTCCTAATCACGACCGGTTTGACTAACCGTGGAGTAACGGTGAAGTTAGTCACGGCAGTCTCAAGCACAAATAACACATTGGATAACAAAAGCATGTAACATATTGCGGAATAGATGCGATAAAGTACACATCTTTCCTCAAGTAACACATCTCATTAAATAACATTTACAGGTATAACATAGCATTTCATGCATCATGCACACATAGAAACACTCACCTAGAGTAACTAAGAGAAAATCTCGTAGTATGGACATGATTCACTCTCGGATCCTGGAATTCAAAAGAAATAACCTAGTGAAAACCTGATTAAAACCCTAAGTAAATTAGTAAGAAAATTCAAGAAATAACCCAATTCTTTCTGGGGTTTAGGTTTTAGGGTTGTAGGGTTTAGGGTTTTGAACCTAGGGTTTAGGGTTTTCTTGTTCTTAGAGAATTAATTCACTACTAGTTTATTCTCTTGAAATTTTCTGCACATCTAATTCCCTAAATTTCTGCATATCCTAGGTTAAATTTTGCCTATCAAATTTTTTTGCTTTTTAAATTCTACAAAAAATTTGGCAGCATTTCCCCTAAAATCAGACTAACCCAAAATTTTTACATGCAAGGAAAATCAACCAACCAACCAAATTCAACTAGTTCTATAACTTCTATGTCTTAATCAACCCAATTTCACTCAAAATTTCAATCAAATCACTTGAACCATACCAAGGTTCTTCAACCAATCAACAACCAATACTTGTTATTTTAAGGTTTAAACACTAATTACAAGTCATTCAAGCCAATAAACATCATAACATGGAATAAAACTTCATAATCATTGTAGACACCAAATTTTGACACACCCTTTATATAAAAATGTAATTTACTTCATTTTGGAATTTTCTTTCTTTATTTTTGGGGGTCAATTACAATTTTTGTGCATATTATGACTAATTCGTCACATCAAGGGCAAAATGGTCATTTCATCACGTAAATATTATTTTATTTTATTTTATTTTCTAAATACATAATTTTACTATTTTTATCATTTTTATAATTTTAATAATTTTTGGGAGTCATTTATTATTTATTTAAAATTTTAGTATTTTTAAACTTAATGGTGCGTTTTCCAATGCACTCTTTTTACGAGAATTTTCAAGTGAAAAATTTTATATATGCATTTTGTATATTCATTAATTTTCTCTAAAAATTTTATAATCTTTAAAGAGCGTTTGGTATTTATTTCAAAATTTTAACTTTTTGTCTATTAATGGCTCGTTTTCTTTATTCCAGCAAATTCAAAATTTGTAGTAAATTTTATTTCTTCTTTTAATGCTGAATTTTAGTGGTTTTTGTTTTTTTAGGAATCCAAGTGAATTTCATTTTTACTTTATTTTTGCTTAGAAAAAGTTTTTAAAAAAAAGGGAAAAGGAGTCAAACAGCAGCAACGTTGGTTGTTGTTGTTTGCTTTCTGCCATGGCTGATAGCAGCCATGCTTTCTCCTATCATCAAAACCAACTCCCCCCTCTAATCATCACTCTCATCCCCACTTGCAATCTCTTCATCAGATTTTGAGAGATTTTGCTCAAATTTCCTTCTCAAATCACCATCATGACATTCACAATTGATACTTCATTCACTGACCCTCTCAGCCTTCCTGCATTTTCCACTCCTGCACACAACTCTCCCTCGGCCCTCCCTCACAGTTCACAAACTGCTCTTCTTTCTTCACCTGCACATACTCTATCTCTCTACCTGCACTCACAATACAAACACAGGCACACACACTTCACTTGAAAACCTGCACATAATTCCCTCACTCTCGGCTCCCTCACTAAACAGACATACAGAAACACAGCTTAATCCTCACTTCATAAACTCACTAGGCACACAACTCTCACCGGACTCCCTCTCGGCCAAATTCACTGGCACATACATTCACTCTTGCATTAGCTCCCTCTCTGCACTATCATCCACACACGCACCACACACACTTGCACAAGACGTGCACAATCACACGCACATACACAGATTCACATATCAATACACACACGCAAATATACACACAGATACACACATCCCCAACAACACCACCGGAGCCACCCCAACAACACCACCAGCTCCATCGAACCGCCTGCAGCCCATCTCGTCATCACTGCCCCTTCACCATCGCTTCACCACAGGTAAGCTCTCGGTCTTTTCGCCCATTTTCAATTGTATACATTTTGATGACACTGGAATTATACTTAATCGTTTGTGCGAGAGGAATTGGTTCATTCGTTTGGATTTGGAAATTGGGGATAGTTAGAAACAAGAAATAGAGAACGAGAGAGAGAGAGAGAGCAAGCTGGACAGAAGGAAGTCGAGAGAGAAATCAAAGAGAGGGATGAGAGGGAAGAACCAGGGAAGAAGGGGAAGGAAAAGAGAGAAAAAAAAAAGAAAGGGAAATCTGGAAAAGTAGAAAAGAAAGAAGAAAAGAAAGAAAGAAGAAAGAAAGAAAGAAAGGAAGAAAAGAGAGAAGAAAAAAAAAAGAAAGGGAAATCTGGAAAAGTAGAAAAGAAAGAAGAAAAGAAAAAAAGAAAAAAAAAAGAGAGAGACCGAAGAGAGAAAGAGACCAAGGAGAAAACAAAAGACTAGAAAGAGACCGAAGAGAGAAAGAGATTGAAGAGAGACCGAAGAGAGAAAGAGACCCGAGGAGAAAACAAGAGACTAGAGAGAGACCGAGGAGAGAAAGAGACTGAAAAGAGACTAAGGAGAGAACCAGAGACTAGAGAGAGACCAAAGAGAGACTGAGGAGAAAACAAGAGACCGAGGAGAAAGAGAGACCGAGGAGGGAACAAGAGAGAGACCGAGGAGAGAATGAGAGAGAGAGCCAGAGAAGCAAGAAAGGATAAAAAAAAGGGGGGGAGGGGGAATCTGAAAAAAAAAATCGTAGCCAAAACTACGTCGTTTTGTATGAAATGACGTAGTTTTGGTTAGTTTTCTTTAGTTACTTATTTTTATTAGTTTCATCAGATTATATATATTTACATTTTGCCCCCTTAGGTTTTTAATTGTTTGATTATGCCCTTCAATACTTTAGTTTACTTCATTTAAGTCCTTATTTATTTTAATTGACCCTCTAGAATTTGTAGTTCCTTTCAATTATTTCCAAATTAATTGCAATAGGGTTCTAATATGTCTGGAAATTGCAATTTTATACACCTAAGTTTGCTGAAATTGTGAATTTGTCCTTTAAGTCTAGCTGAAATTACATTTTTACTCCCTATGCATTGCTGGAAATTCTATTTTTGGCCCTAGAATATTGCTGGAATTTATGTTTTGCCCCCCAAGTAGCTAGGATTTGCAATTTCTGTCCTTGAATGTTGCTGGAATCTGCAAAATAGTCCCTTAAACTCTGCTGAAATTGCAATTTTGCTTTTGAATGTGCTGGAAATTACAATTTGGTCTTTCACACTTGCTTAAAAATGTACTTTTTGCCCAAAACTTGCTGTAAATTTTATTTTTGGCTCCCCATAATGGCTATAATTTATTTTTTATCCTTAGGCATGCTGAAATTCATGTTTTTGTCTCCTTATTTGCTAGACTTTTCACTTTTTGCCATAGAACATTGTTAGAACTTATATTTTAACTTTAGGCTTGTTAAAATTGACATTTTTAATCTCTAAACATTTTCCCAAATTATATTTTTGACCCTAGTTTTGGGATATTTGCGTTTTTAACCCAAAACTTTAGAAAAAATCTTATTTTTGATTCAAAACTTTTCTTTTGATCTAATTAAGGTTTTAATACTTTCAATTACGCCCATTATGTTTCCAAATTTTAATTAATAACCCGATTCAAATTTTTATTTATTTAATTAATGATCATATTAGTTTCTTTATACCTCTTTATATTATTTTGGTGTTTTTATGCATTGTGTTAAAAGTTTAATTACATATTATTGTATTTTCTTTATTTAAATTAAACATATATATTTTTAATGCTTAGTTAGTGCTGTTAACTTTTATTTGTTGTTGTTATTATAATTCCCTTGCATTTTATCCCTTGATTATAGTGGTTAATATTGCATTATCTACTTTATGATTTTGTTTATCCAAAATATTGGCACCTTGACGTGTTTATTCTTTTTGTTAGTATTGATACCAAGTCTTTGGATGGGAGGTACCTTTGTTATCCTTTTAATTCCTCTTTATGTTTTCTATGTGCTCCTATGTTTTTATGTGTTTTTCTTTATGTATTTTTTAAGTGTTTATTATTTTATTTATATGTGAGCATTTATTTATGTTATGTTATTTATTTGAATTTAATTTTAATTATTCAAAGAATGTAATAGATAGGTAATATTCTATTTAACGAAAATTTTGTACTTAGATAGTTAATGTAATAAATAGTTTATATTTTCATCTAGTTAACAAAAGTTTTTGTATTTTAGATAAAAAATGTAATAGATAGGTTAGATAGGCTATTTTGATTATCTTTTTCCATTTTAGATTGTAAGTAGGTTTTTCTCCGGTGTAATAGTTAGGGCTCTTGTGTGCTATGTGTGCTATGTGCTTATGTGTTTTATTCGCTTTCCCTAGGACTTTGCATCTAGAATATTATGCTTGTGTGCTATGTGCTCCTATGCGCTATTATCTGATTTTATGTGATTATTGCTTTAATCTGTGTTTTATTTATTTACTTGCTTTATTATTATATATGTGTATCGTCGCCACACTAGTCCAATGCTAATTGTGGTTAATTTTGGTTTTCATCGCTAGTCCAACGCTAGCGGAGAATTTCTAGAAAATAGGCTATTCCAATGCTAGACCTTTAGGTCATTTTAGGATTAGAATCACTTTTTGTGTGTATCTTATCTCATTTCACACACATTTTCTCTTTTTTTTAGGCCTTTTTTCATTTTTGTATGGTTTTTTTTATGTATTATTATTACTTATTATCTACTTTAAACATATGTTGTGCATAACATTTAGATTCCACTACACATAGAATCTTAGGTCATTTGTGTGATTCGACTAGAAATAGTCATCTACCCACATGGGAAGCAGTGGCATACATGCCGTTCCCCCCTCCGTGAGTAGGAATAGCTAATCACGAGCCTATTAGTCCCCCGTACCCGTTATGTTGCATCCCCACTTTCTTTGTTCGCTTACTATCTCTATTACTACTTTCCTTTTCATTTGCATTCTATTTTGCATCTATACTCGTGACTCCATCGAGATCTAGACTCGGGTTTCGCAATTAATGCGATAATCCCGATCAAACCTTAATGGAATATTTTGTCCCTTAACGATACCTATTTTTTGGACTAGATTTGCATTCATATAGTTGCATCCAAATGTGATAAAATCTTAGGGTTATATTAGGAAAATTTAGACTAAACCTCGCAACTAGTTTCAGCTAGGTTGAAAGGGTGCCTTAGGCGCAAGCCTTTGCCTTCCCTTTCTTCAATTGTGACTCCCGAATATTTTTCTCTTGTTTTCAAAGACCTGGAGTTGTCTTAAAAAAGGGTTTTCTTGTTTTTCTTATATTTTCTCAAAATCATTTTTCTAAAAAAATCATTCTCAATTTTCTTACGTTTATAAAATATTTTCCGGTGGCTTAGTACATCAAAACTCAATACCAAGTGGCAACTCTTTTTTCACTAAAAATCCTTTTTTTTAGACCCTATTTTCGGGCCCAAAAACCGTCCCATTTTAGGCCCTTTTCTTTTTGTTTGCAAAATAAAGCATTTTTTTAAAAGATCACATCTTTCATCAAACCATTTTTTGTAAAGTATTTTCTAAAAATCATTTTACAAAAACCTACACTCTTTTTCCACAATAATTATTCCCTTTTTCCGTCTTTTGAAAAAATGGGGCGCCACAATCATAGCCTACTTACTCATGCTTAACAACAAGAACTTGATTATAAACTAATATAACTACCACTTATAAACTTGGAAAAATAACAAAAGTTCATGGTGAGTACCTCAAGTAAGACTAGAATTTTGCTTAGTAAGAAGATAAGCTCTCTTCCAATTGAAGAAGATGACCAAAGTGAGAAGAAAAGCTTCAAGAAAATGGTAGCAAAAGAGAAGAAAGAAAAGAAAAGGGTGGCCGGCCAAGCATGAAGAAAAAGAAAGAAAATACACCAAGAAAATTGAGAAAAGAAATAAAGAGAGAAATGGAAAAAAAAAAACCAACCAATCCTAGCAAGACAAGGTTGACATAGAGGTCTTGACTTTTTGCCCATTTGCCATCAACTTGGCTAAATTTGATTAGGGGAGATTTTCTATACTTATCAATTCATTAATTCTCAAGAGCTCTAAGGTACAATCCTTAAAGGAAAATGTACAACATACTATAACATGAAAGAAATCATACTATTGTTTATTCATTTAGCTATTTTTGGTTTTCCCTTTTTTTTTTTCTCTAACATGTCTAACATAAATCTAAATAAGTTTTATGTGCTTCTAGGGTTGTTACACTATAATTGAGTGATCTTGGATAAGGGTAGCAAGAGACGGTGAAAAAGATGGAGAAAAATTTAAAAAAAAACTCAAAACCCAGAAAAATCAAAAGAAAATAGCAAGAAAATTGAGATAAAAAAAAATCTAAAACTTCAACCAAAACATTCAATCAGATTTTTTGTATTAAAATGGAAAGAAATAAAATGAATTAAGAACAAAGAGAAAAACAAAGTAAGGTATTACCTTTGGAGCTTTATCTTCTGATGATGATAAACAGTAAATTCCGATTGATGATGATGAACAGTGGAAAGAAATTGAGAATGGCGGCTGTGTATGTTTTTTAGTGTATATGTGTGTGTTTGATCCTTTAGGGTAAAATCAAAATATGTTTTTAGGGTTTCCTATTTTTCCTCCTTTTGTTTTGCTAATCAAAAGGGATATTTATAGGCCACTTGTCATGTTGGCCAAGAATGCCATAAAATAACGAAAACGCCACCAGTATTAAAAATACTAATTTTATTAAAAAATATTTAAAATTAATACAAAGAATCTAACAGCAATCTCTAAATTTTCAAAAAGAATTCACAATAGATTTCAAAAATAAAAGCTACAGCTTAAAGCTAATAAAAACGTGCTCGGGGTGTGAAATGACGATTTTGCTCCTGAACAACGAAAATACACAAAAAATGGTTATTAGCCTCGAAAAATTGCCAAAAATTAAAAATAAGCTTAAAACACTAGAAAAGGCATTTGTGACACAAAAATTGACAAAAAATGAATTTAAACTGTAAAATAACGATTTTGCCCTTGGACAATGAAAATTCACAGAAAAATAGCTATTGGCCTCGAAAAATTACCAAAAATTAAAAATAAGCTTAAAACACTATAAAATGCATTTATGACTCAAAATTGGTAAAAAATAAATTTAAACTATAAAATAACGATTTTGCCCTTGGACAATGAAAATTCACAGAAAAATAGCTATTGACCTTGAAAATTTACCAAAAATTAAAAATAAGCTTAAAACACTAGAAAATACATTTATGACTCAAAATTGGAGAAAAATAAATTTAAACTATAAAATAACGATTTTGCCCTTGAACAATGAAAATACACAAAAAAATAGCTATTAACCTTGAAAAATTACCAAAAATTAAAAATAAGCTTAAAACACTAGAAAATGCATTTATGACTCAAAATTGGCAAAAAATAAATTTAAACTATAAAATGACGATTTTGCCCTTGGGCAATGAAAATTTACAGAAAAATATCTATTTTTTCTAAAAAAATCAAGAAAATTTAGAAACATGCTTAAAGAATTAGAAAAATGAATTTGGAACCTAAAATGAGCTAAAATGGTGTTCGCGAGGCGAAATTACCATTTTGCCCTTGTGCTGGTAAAAATATAAAAGAATACCAATTAAATCTAGGAAAAGTAGAAAAAATTAACAAATTCACATGAAAGTAAAAATATGAATTTTAAAACCCCCAAAAGCTGATAAAAAATGTTTACAAATAAAATTATTATTTTGCCCCCTGATTATTGAAAAATTGTAATTTTGCCCAAAAAAATGCAAACATGTCTCCCAATATTTGAAAATAACTAGTGTGTCAAAATTTGGTGTCTACAAGAACTAGCAATGCCTTTAGGAATAGGTACCCCAGCCATAAAATCCCACACAGCATGAAGCAAATCATCTGAAATAATCTCACCACAATGAATAAAAAACTCACCAGTAAAACCATCAGGCCCTGGAGCACTATTTCTATCCATACCACACACTACCCCATGAAGTTCTTCCTTGGAAACAGCAGCTAACAACTGCTCATTTTGAGACGGCATCACCAGTTGAGGTATGAAGTTCACCAAGTCCTTAGCCCCATGCCCCCGTTCTACAATCAGTAACTGTTTGAAAAACCCCTCTGCCTCATTGCCAATACTGTCTTTATCGTCAATCCAATGCCCCTCTGAATTCTTTATACAAGAAATTCTCAATTTTCTATGCTTCTCTTGGACTGAAGCATGAAAAAACCTAGTATTATGCTCACCCTCTTTCAACCACTTTATTCTTGCCTTTTGTTGCCAATAAGCCTCCTCCTGTTTTAAATGTTGCAACAATTGAGCTTGAGCTAAGTGTAGCTCAAATCTAGCATCTTCCGTGTTCTGAACTTCATAGTTTATTTCCTTCTGCTTCACTATCTCTTTCTGATTTTTAACATTTTGAAATATGTCTCCAAAATGCTTTTTGTTCCATTCCCTCAAAGCTATTTTCAGGCGCTTCAATTTAAATGCAAAAGCATACATCCCATAGCCATCCACTAGCAAGCTCCAAGAATCTTTCACTACATCATAAAAAGGCACATGCGATACCCACATCTTTTGAAACTTAAAAGCCTTTGGTATTGAAGAGCAACTTACCATTGGCTTAAGCAAGAGTGGCGAATGATCTGAGGTAACTTTATTTAGATGAAATACTGAAGAATTCGGCAAACATTGCAACCATTGGTGATTTCCAAGCAACCTATCCAGACGCTTCCATATTCTTGATCTTGTTCTGATCCCAGACCATGTGTATAGGCTACCTGAAAAAGGCAATTCCAATAACCCACAAGTAGAAATTGTATCATTAAAATCTTCCATAGCCCCTATATCTTGCCTTGCAGATCCCAAGTACTCTTCAAGTTATCTAATTACATTAAAGTCACCCCTAACCAACCAAGGCTTATCTATTCTAGACCCCAATTGAACAAGATCCTCCCATAACTGTCTCCTTCCCACTCTTGTACTCTTAGCATAAACAAAAGTTGCATTAGTCATTTGACTCCAATCATCCTTAGCCAACATGAGATGCATCAATTGCTCATTATTCATTAAAACATTCACATGAAAACCATTCTTCCAAAAAATCTAGATTTTATTCAAAACATTAAAAGGCAATAATCAAAGGAAAGCCTAACCCGCAAGTATTCAACTTTCTCTACAGCTGCTAGAGGTTCAAGCAAAACTATAAATGAAATATTATGAATCCTAATCAACATTTTCAAACGACGGATAGAAGACTTACCCATCGCTCCCCTTATATTCCATATGAGAAAATTACTCATTATGAACCAAAGAGGAAAAATCTCCAAAAACTTTGAAAGCTTGCCTTGTGAATATTTGGCAAGGAAACCTTATGTAGCCTCTTCTCTTCCTGGATTTTTTCTACTCCACCTTCACGAAACCTTCATCATCAATATATTTGGGTAGTTTTCTTCCTATGAGCACGCTAAATTCTTTAAGAGATTGAAGAGACAAATCAGCTGGTTGGTTGGAATGTAGCTGTTCCGAGTCTGAAAAAAGATGAGGAATGATCTAGACCAGATTCGACTCTACCAATCTTAGTATCATCAGCAAATGCTCCCAGTTGTTTCTGAGAGAAGGAAGGCCTCTCCCTTGCACCATAAACATCTGCACCAACTTCAGAAAACACCGTGACTTCTTCCACCTGCACCATTGCATCTTCGACCAGCACCATTGCCGTCTCCTTCTCCTTACATTCATCAGGCTGCTGCTGCTGCACAGCATTGACTACAACTGCTTCTGTAGCATTGATTACAACTGCTGCAGGAATGTGTTCTGTTTCTACGTCACCAGCATTGACTACACCTTTGTCTTGCACTTGCGATCCTCCTGCAGCCTCATGTAGTTGCTCATTTTCTTGGGTAATAGGTACGTAGGTTGTAGAAAAGCCCTTCTTCTGTTGAGCCTTGTCCATCTGGATTTGCTTGTTTCGTCTGCAGTCAATACCTTGCCTGCTACAAATTGTACAATAATGAGGCATGTCATCATACCCAATCTTCTACCAAAAACCCACGCGACATGTGGCCTAGTTAAACTCACTGTTGCAGCATCTAGTTTCAATGGTTTCCCAATCGTGCTGGCAATGGAGAAGAGAGCTGCCTTGTCAAAGAAGTGGATAGGAAGATGCTCGAATGAAATCCATACAAGAGCATGAGTAGACTCAACATTAAGTTTGAAATTAGGAGACCATTTGAAGATTCTCAAAGGAAAAAATCTACTATGCTCCATAAACCCTTGAGCCAACATCTTAAATAATCCTCCTCATGAGTGAACCTAATAAGGATGTGTCTTTGATCTAGCAATCCAATCGAGAATTTAGCTTGAAAACCAATTTTCTGGAAAGCTTTTCATATTGAGTCCAAGCTTGGCCTCCCTTGTGAAAATTTACCAATCAGAGAGAGCTTGAAAGGGTTGGCCATCTTGTTGATTTCTTCTACTATAAAAACCACAGTAGGCTCCCCACGAAAATGAGAAGTAGCCTTGATTTTTATAGGCGATGCAGTAGAGTCATCAGCAAAAGACTTGTTTGGATGTGGCTTGTCCATCTCCGGCTGCAGACCAGCCATGGAGCGACAGAACCAGAAGAAACTGATAAGAAGAACAAGCTGAAAAGTCCGGCCAGCAGCAACCGGAAAAATTTGTTACGTTTGAACATTAAAAGACCCCCATGAAGAGGAGAGAATTTGTTACGTAAAGAAAAGCCATTTCATATGGTAATACTGCATAGAATCATTGCTATTATTTGTGTATAAGCATAAATCAAATCTACCATAGTATTAGAACATCTCAAAGCCATTTACTATATAAAATACTAGAACATACTAAAAATATATAGTAAAAACGCATTATAAAATATACAATAAAATATGTAAATTTATTACTTGTCAATCATGGACCTTTTTTGGTTCATTGGATACTCCCACATCATCTAATATTGTTAATACTATGATTAGGGATGTTTAAGAATACAACTTATATGTCATAAGAATCTCATCATTGTCTCTTACAATTTCTTATGCACCGTTGATATTCTATAGACTTTATCAAATAAAATTCAAACCAATAACAACAAATAATTAAGTGATAAAAGATGCAATGTAATATAGTTTGAATAAAGTGAAATGCAACTCTAAACTGATCTTGTTTTAAGACATACACTATCAAAATTTGCTTGCAAATGGTAGTTACATCAATGAGATGTTGTTGAGAAAGATATTAATCCAGCCCAAACTTGACTAGTGCTATGCTAATGGATTAATTTTCCTTAAGTCAAGTAGGTATAAACTCCAATTAGACTCTTCAGAACTGGCATGATTTCTCATTGTCTTGAATCCATTTTGCCATTTTCTTTAGGATGAATGAGGGGGGGGGGGGGGGGGGGAAGGGAAACAAAAAAGAACGTTACACTCTTTTTGGGTATGATTCACTAAAAATTTACACTAACCATTTTTAGCTTTTTTCATAATTACAAAGATCTCTCTTATGATTTACAAATTCATGGCCAGCTTCCCCTATGAAGACCTAGATGAAATAATTCTTGCAAAATTGCTCTACTTTTTTATTTCTTTTAATTCATTTCCAGGAAACTGTTAATAAGATACAACAAATCACAATTATCTCCTTGTATAACATCGAATGAGTCAACTACACACTACAGGTTAGGGGATACAAATGGAGGAATGTTAGATAGGGCCTCTAGCCTAACTCTCCTGGTGGCTACCAATCCAATGAGCTCAGTTATCTAATTTTTTTCAAAAACTTGACGAGGTACATATTTTGAAAAAAAAATTAGAAAAAGCCGAAACATAACAAATCTCATGAGAGATTAATGTCAGATTGAGCTATTTGCCAGTTTTTCTCACAACCCCACCATTAATTGAAGCCACATGAATTCATCCGCAAGGAGAGATCTATTAAGAGAAGATTTATTTTAGTGCAATATTAATGGCAATAACTAATCACGATAAACATATAAGTTGTCCCATTTTCATGGAAATTTATTCAAGAGCAAATCTTAGAAGTGGCAATTTTTGACACGATTCAAAAACACGACACGAACCTAACACGAAAATAATGGGTTTGGGTCAAGGCTTGGCGAGTTCGGGTTAGAATCGGGTCAACCAAACTGACCCGCCAAATAAACAGGTTGGGTTCAGGTTGAAATCGGGTCGACACGTCTGACCCAAAAAAATCAAAAAATCAAATTGAGTTCGGGTTCGGGTTCAGGTTCGAGTTGAGATCGACCTGTTTGATCTAAAAAAAAAAAACTTCACATTAAGGAAGTTTTCAGGTCAAACGGGTTGGCGAGTCGACAGGTGGCCTGAAAACTTCCTTAATAATAGCTTGTGTGAAATTTTTTTTTGGAACCCGTCAACCCGTTTCAAGTCGTGTTCGGGTTGGCTCTTTTTGGGTTGGCAGGTTGGTGGATTAAGTTCGGATTGACAGGTTGGCTGTTATACTTGAGTCTCAACCCAACCCGATTGCCACCCCTAGCAAATCTTAATAGTTACATCCAATCGTAAACTGCACACAAGTGTCCCTTTCCCATGGGTAATCAAGAGATACATCCCATCACAAACTGGACGCAAGTTGTCTCTTTCTCTGGAGCTTTTATATCTCAAGCAAGGCAGTAATAATTCATCAAAGGGTAAGGCGAAAAGTATTGAATGCTATTCTTTTGACAGGAAAACCAATCCGAGATATTTTGCATTACATGCTTTAATTTACTCTCCCTATTCTGTGTCGAGGAACCAAAAAAATTATGTATGTGCTAAGGCTTGCATATAAGCATTTAACCAATAACTAAATCAATATTAAGCACTATAATCTCTAGCCCACTTTAGATACGGTGATCCCAGTAATTTGTTTCCACTGCTGCATCCCTTAATGACAACGAGGTGCCTGGCATGAGTTTCTGTTTTCTTTTTGGCCCCTCTTACTGAAGCTTCACAGATTCAAGCTCACTGATAAAGATAACACTTTTGTGGCGTTGTAATGATCGTGACCACCATTGAAGTTTCTGAATCTTCTTTTTGGTACAGGAAGCATAGAATAGCAATTCCCATTATCCGACCACTTAGGTATTTTATTCGTTTTAATGGATCTCTGTTGGTCTCTACGAGTGAATCAGGAAATCTTCCAACGTTGCAATATGTTTTAACTGCTGGCCAAGAGAATCTATTGTTCTTTGGCACTCTGCGAACTTACTAGCTGCTGATGCTAATTCCTTCGCCTGTTAAAGACAGAGACATAGATGACATTATTTTGTGATATTGTTTGCAAGCCTTTTATGCCTGCTGTGGAAAAGGAAACAAAGAAATAGTCTAGCAAAAATTTTAGTGCCATTTTTTGTCCCCCAGTCGCAAATGTGTCATATAAGGGCTTCACTTTTGGGATAATTTCACTCCAAGATCTAAAGAAGTTTTGAAACAAGGGGTACTGAAAGTAAAACCCGAGGCGAAGTATGTGTCGCAAATTCCCCACAGTTTTTAGTTTAAAGGACACAAATTAATTTGAAACCTGAGAATCTGGTAATATGGAGGGTCAAACTAATACTTAAGTCAAACAATAGAGATCAAACAGGGGAATTCCCCATGAACTGGGCTTCATGCCATCTGTTTTTCTCCACCAGGTCTTGCACTATAACTCATATGTGCCACGACACAAGCTGAAGGCATTGACATCCTGTATACGTTATGAGATTTTGAATGCAAGACAAAAAAATGCTTGAGCTTTTTTTATAGTTCTGCTAAAATAGCTTAACAGACTTAAAGTAACCATTGAATGACAATTGAGGCCAATTACAAGACTTAGAAGCATCTTTCATGAAGTAGAGCTTAACAAGTAAGCAACATGATTTTAGGTTCTGTGCATCCTGATGTTCCTGTTAGACTTTTGCAGTAATATGTAAATGGAATGTCTTCACACCTTGATGTAGATGATATACTTTTGAAGACTAAGTACTAGAAACACCATGCCTAATTGAGAATAACATTTCCACATATCATTGGGAATTGTCCTCTAATTTCAAAAACTAACACAGGCACTAAGTCACTAGATGACCCCAAATAACATGACAAAAATATGTTGTTGCAATCCATGTACTCACACAAAAAGCAAGTAGGCAAATGCCTAGATCACTAGATGAGCCCAAATAGCATGACACAAATAGGTTGCTGCAGTCCATGTAGTCATACAAAAACCATACAGGCAATCAGAATCAACCTATGGACATAGTAAACGCCAAATCTTGAGACGATCTAAGGAAACTTCATAACTGTGATATATTGCCCAAATGTTTGGAGCTTTCTAAGGGCAAGCCTTGGCACAATGGCAAGGATGCTCCATTTTGAACAAAGTAGCAACGGATTTTATGCCTGAAATCAGCTTTTTTAGTGCAATTTTTGTAGATTCAGCAATAACTGCTGCCAGTGCACTTGGTCCGGTCTCCAACTTTTAGTTCACTATTAAACTATTTCTACATTATAGGTGCTCAAGACTGCATAGTGACTTACCTGATCGGCTTTAACCTCTCTAATATTTGCTGCTTTCCAAAGCTGAGATTTATATTTCATTCTGAAGATTTCAGCATTGAATTTCTGACAGATTGCCGAAGCTTCACCTAACAGACTATGTTCATTCTGAATATCTTCTTCCAAACTAGAGATCCTTGATTGCAGGGTCTGAAGCTCAAGTTCTAGAACTTTGATTCTTGATTCTGCTACTTCTTTCTTGATATTTATAGCTTCAAGTTCTGCCTCAGTCTTGCACTTTGATTTATTTGCCGCAGATAGCTGAGAAGAAAGCTCGAACAAATTGACCTCAGATTCCTCCGAAAGTTGTGGTGATTTCGTAAGTTCTTCACCAATATCCATCTCAGCTGCATGTTTTGCTTCATCTGCCGTATTAAACTGAGACTTGAGCACTAGCAGATTGACTTCTGCTTTTGCCGACTTTTCTGGTGACTTCTCAAGCCTTACGTTTGCAGCCTTAACTTCTGCCTCAACCATTCTCCTAGCTTCATTAGCCATGACTAGTTGAATTTTTAACTCTGTCGACTTCATCTCTGTTTCATTTAATTGGTCTCTTGATACCTCAAGTTGATGTTGACACTCACTTAGCGACATCTTCAGTTCAATGTTCTCCACTTCCAACTTCCCCAACTTTTCCTCCAGCACAGCTATTCTATTAATTGTAGCTTCAAGTTCAGCTTTTAAGTTCTCCCCATTATGGTTTCCAGAGTTAGAGCAGCTTCCCTCTTCTGCTTCAGGTAAAGCAACAAGTCTCTCCATTTCAAGAAAATCATTCATGAGAAAAATCTCATCAGGAGGGACCATGAAGCTCTTTCCAAGAGGCTTCTCATTCTTAAATTGATCTAGTTCTGACATTGAAGTGGATGCCCACAAATTAGAAAGAAGTAGCTCACGATCATTCAGCTCCAAACCACTCATTTTGCAGCTATCAGTATCAATAGCTGATAGCCTCTCCCCACAATCTGATTGGCTATCTGTAAAGGTTTCAACATAAATTGACGATGCAGTGAAAGATCTTTGAACAGTTGCAGCTTTGCGAGCCAGCATCTTTAACCTATGGCACTCTGCTTCAAGCTTTGCTACCTTCTTGATGCTCTCCAAATTTTGCTTACTAGCAGTTTCAGCAGCATGGATGCTTAGGTCCCTCTCAGATGTCCTAAGTTTCAGTTTGGCAGCTTTGGAAAGGAGCTCAAGCTTGAGAATTGAGTTCTCTTTCTCCGCAGCTTCAAGTTTAATGCAAAGATCGGGAAATGTAGATACAATGGCTTCTTTTTCTGCAGTTTGAAGCTGAGCCTCAAGTTTGACAAGCTGATTCTCAAGTTCAGACTTAATTAATTCCCATTCACCACATCTCTTGGCAACAGCTTCATGAATCTTCTGTTCTTGATCTTCTTTTGCCTGCCGAAGATGTCTCAAACACTCCTTTAGTGCACTGTCAAGATGTCCAACACGTTCTTCGAGAGCTGAGTTTTTTTGTGTCAGAACTTCAGCGTGTCTTTTGAGTTCCAAAACTTCAGCTTCAGCTTTCTCCCATCCTAAAATATTATAGCAAATACTTAACAACTTAGTAACAACAAAATGAAAGCCTGATCCCCCCCCCCCCCCCCCCCCCCCCCAAAAAAAAAAAAAAAAAAGTTGTCATTTATCAGCATGCAATTCCAGGAAAGGCTTTCAGAAAGTTTTATAATAGAATGGAAAAACTACAAAACTTAAATCACATTACCTTGTGACTTTGTTAACATTGCATACAAAAAGTTGCACGAATAAAGGGTAGTATAAAATTACTGTTTCAGAGAATGCCTTGTGAAAATAACTGATCAGGGAAAAAAGAAAAGGAGAGAGGTCCAGAAAGCATCCAAAGATAATGCACGCTACCATATAGGGCTGTGCATTTCCAGGAATCTGAAAATCTAGATGATCTGAGCTGGATCTGATTCGAAAAATGTGGACATCCGATCTGTTGGATTTTTTGAATGCAGATCACATTTGGATTCCTCAATCATTCAGACTAGTATTTTTGGCACACCTTAAATGTGTGCTTATTGTAAAAATATATATCTTTGTTATGGTTATTTTAAGAAAGTTATTAGGGAAAGAAAAGGAGGGAATGTGGGTAGTTTAAAAACTAAATAAAAAGGGTTTTCTGGTACAACATGAACGATAAAAAACGCTAGCACCAACCAGATGATTCCCACTTTATATATGACTAGCGATGAAGGCACACACAATGTTTGTGCAAATAACTAAAATTAAATTATTTGTAAACATTGATATGAAAATATATCTTGCATTTAAAAAAAAAAGGAAAGATGTAATGATACAAAAATATGCTAATAAACAGTTGTTTGTGATTACTTATGATTATGGATAGTTGCTCATATAGTGAAATGATTTTTATGATTTTAAAAAGCATATAGAATTTAAGATTTTAAAAAGTATATAGAAAAACAGAGGAAGATCCCACAGACCAAATGATGCCCCCTCTTTATATATAGTAAGATAAAATTAGACATGGACCATCATTTCAAAGATCAACCTATATTCGATCCGGATCTGCATGTAAGGCTTTTTAAATAATTTAGCAATGTATATGGGGGCTTTATACCTAAACCTAAAGATCATTTCAAGCTTTAGTTCCACATATCTTCCATCTTCTCTTCTCTTACCACCTTCTCCACCCTCACTTATTCAAGCAAAATAAATGAGGCCATGATGATAAAAAAAATATCTTTTGCTTTTTAGGTTTTGGGTTTTAGGTATTATTGTGGCTGGGAAGATAAAAATTTTTTTAGAATTGTTTATGGGGCCATGGACTTCTACGGCTCTGAATTTGCAGCCCTGGCAATGCTCCTCTCCCATTTTGCTTGTCTTATTACAGATCCAAGCCTAGTTATTACTGTGCATGATGATGCTTTTTTAGTATCTTCTCTAGACTTTTCAAAAGAAAGAATTCGTTGTTTCCTATTCACTAGATACTGAAATGTTTTTGAACCTTTGTCAATTCTGAATGCGCCTCACCTATCATAAAAAACCTAAATAAAAAAAAATCCACAATAATAGAATTAAAATTCATATAAAAAAGCCAGAAAACAAATGCAATAGAATTGTTTCTTATTTTGGGGCGGGATCAGTTATCCGCATGTGATCCAATGAATTCAAATATCCGCAGTTGCGGATTTTTCCTCCTTCAGAACACCTTGGATAGCAAAATTTCTGATCCGCATCTTATGGATTAGATTGACATTCAGCTCACAAATTGGATATCCGATCTGTTAGCACCCGTACTACCATATGCCCAGACAATCAGCTCCACCAGCACAACGCCAATTTGGCCCTCCAAGGCATGTGAAAATTTCAGTGTAAAATTCCAAACTGAAAAATTTTCAATTTGGTCCTCCAAATGATAAAAGTGTTCCAATGTGACCATCCAACTCCTAAACTTGAGTAGCTAATATGGGGCGTAAATGCACAATCAAACATGTGAACAGGTGTTTATATGATTTTATTTTCTCAAACCATTTAATTTCACTTCTTTTTTCATTTTCTTTTTTCTTGACAGCAGTTATAGTTGTTACTATAAAAGTTAGCATTGGCGCCACCTTTTTGATGGTTTTTCAATCACATATATACCTTACATTTTATCTTCTAGGTAAAATAAGATATTAGCTCAACAAAGGTAAAAAACAAAAACAATCTGTCGAAGAGAGGTCAAAACAACAACAAACTGGTAGCCTCGGAGGCACATTACACGAATCAACTTGAAATAACACAAAAAGGAGAAAACTGATTGCTGTTGTTATACTTTTTAGGAAAAAAAGGAAAAGGGAAAAACAAATTGAAAATTTTGAGAAAATAGAATTACAGAATACTTATTTATGTGTTTGAGTATGTATATAGGCCCGTTTAACTAGTCAAAACGTTAGGAGTTGGATGGAGGGCCAGACTGGAACGCTTTTCTCAAATTGGAGGACCAAATCCAAACCTTTTTCAGTTTGAATGGCCAAATTTAGATTTCACCTACTTTAAAGGGCCAAATTGGAATTAGCCCAAAAAATATATGGCATTCTTATACTCCAATACCAAAATTTAAACTTGAAGAATGAGTCATTTTCTCAGGAGATTATGAGAATTCTGCCAAAGATGATGGGTAATATATTCATTTTGGCAAGTGATTAATACAATTCCACATAAGGCAGCAAAGAAGTCAGTGAAATGATGGTTACCAGATAGCCCCAAGTTGGAGTATTCAGAAGAACTATTTATCCCAGTCTTGCCATTGTTCATTCTTCTTACTTCACAGAGACTGTATTAAGTATCACCATTTCTGCACAATCCACTAACTTCCAAAACACATATAATAATCCAACTGAAAGGTGTTTATCAAGTTTACCTGAGACAGCTTCCTCAGCTACTTTAGCATGCTGCTTTACCAAGTTTTCCTTAGCATGAACGTTAAGAAGAGCCTCAGAGTATTTATCTGACAAAGTCTTGACGCTATCATGGAGTTCTTCAATGCTAGGAGCAGTTTTAGATGTCACTTCTGGCGATTGGATATTATGATTCAAAAGTGCCTTTGAAAGTAAAGCCATGTCCATCAGAATTAATATGGCAAAAAATAATTGTCTTTCTCAAGAAGATGTTTAGCTTTTCTGACCAAGGAGGGGGAGGACGCAAATAAGGAATGAAATGTTAAGAATCCAGGATACTTTATATAGCAGTGAACCAGACTTGCTTTTGTGGTACAAATAAAAATAAAGGTAAATTTATGTGTCAATAAACATGCAAAACCAGAACTGCAGCAAATAAACTAGAATTCCCAAGATAACTGAGATATGCTGAAACTTTATCTTGGTTTTAATCAAAAGAAGGGCAGTCAGGAATAAAGGAGAGCACTATTAACCTTAGCAAGATGGTAAGTAAACAAAGAAATTATGAAACTTAATTTGAAAATTAAACTACCTAAACTACATAGTTACACCTAAAATGATATAGTTTATTGTAATTCTATACACACACATAAATCAAATGACTTCCCAATTCCTTCTGAAGCTTCACTGCTCATGAACTATAATTTCATTAAATTGTGTCACATGACAAATGCATACATGAGTGACTGGTTTCAACTAGCACTCTCTTTCCATCATCAGAAAAGAAATCCAATTACTCCTCTTCAATAGTTCTATGAGCCAAAAACTTTTTTTGTTGTAAGAGATCAGTAGATAATGACACCTTATTTGCTTAGTTTGAAAGGTTTCTCCCACAAAATCTTCCACATTTTTGGGTGTAATTAAAGTATGTAAGGTTTATTTGTTGTAACCAGATGTAAATTTATTTATGTCTTCATTGACCATGAACCACAGACAAATCTTATAATTGAGACTTAACAAGTTAGAGAAAAAAGGAAACTTTCTAAGAAGCAAGCCTGCAAAATGTGTTGAAAAGCCCTAAGTCTCTCTATGCTTCAACCAAGAACGATCACAAGAGATTGGACATAATAAAAACACCTTTCTTTTCTAACAGAACAATGATAAGAACACATCATACTAGATGGCAACAAGGAGAGATTAAGGAATTGTCCATACATATTAATGGGGCTACTTTAAATTAAGGAAGAGAATGGTACTTTGCAGTAAAGAATGCAACCAAATTGTTGCCATGCAGTTGGTTGACCTTTGAAGATAGACACCACAGTGGTTAATGGGAAAAAAATTTTACTATGAAAGATGAGAGATAAACTGGTAAAGGCAATCAATGTGATTCAGTTCTGATGGATATCCATACAAAGGTGGTCCATAAGATAGCCAGGTGCCAATGTGGTAAAGACAATCAATATGGTTCACTAAACTGCCATGCCTGCAATGGGATAGCCAGATACAATATTTTTCACATTTGAAATGGATAAGTAGAAAGACATTTTGAGATTTTAGTATTCAAATGTGATTTTGTGCAAATGTGAATTAAGAGAAACACGCTCAAACCAATTTCTCTCTTTTAGAATTGCCATGCCCCAAAATTTTTGAACTCTAGGAATTGTCTTTACTTCAATACTGAATGTAGAACAGAAGATAATAAAACCATTTCCAAAACTTAAACATGCTACACAATGTAAACCCAAATGAAGGGAGACTAAGTCTGACGGCTAACAATATAAGTATGCTTTGCTGACTGAGCATCAAAGAATGTTCAATCAAAAAAAAAAAAAAAAACTCACCTATGATTTAACACAAAAATCCTGTGACCCAAGCCCATTCTATTGACAATTCCATTCCTGTTCGACTAGCAATAACACAAAGCCCATCAAAGACTATATTCCTAAAAACAAAAGTTGCAATTGGTTGTATTTGCTGGAACATACATTTATTTAGCACCTTCCAATTGTCATAGATGGCAGCAGCAAGATCAATTCTATTAAGCTTAACATGGTTGGAGTCCTAGTTAAAGTGTGCAATGAGACATGGCTATCAGTTAACTTAGAGTTCATTCCCAAGGGGGAAAAGGAAATAAAGCCCACAAAAAAAAAAAAAAAAAAAAAAAGCAAAAGGTAAATGGCATGAAAAAAATGCAATTCTAACATATTTTTGAAATTCTCCTTCTAGATGCAGTGAATCTGGACAGCAGCATAAACTTCGGATACAAAGTGACAACTAAACGCACATGCATAAATTTCATACGTATTCCTAAAATAAAACCAACAGAATAGATTCCATTAAAGCAGCTATGGCTTTTCACTGTACTGCGTATAATAAATAACAGGTTCGATTTACAAGGGGTCAGGGCTTATAAACTTTCAAACATTTAAAATTGGAAAATATAGGAATATTTTAGAAAGCAAAGGAGATGTAAACCCACCAACCTGATCATCAGAAAATCTTTCGGAATGGGAAGAAATTGATCCCGAACTGTCTGTTTCCCCACTGGGACTCTTCTCTGATGACTTCCTCCGCCAAAGCCAACTCCTGCGATCCATCTAATGAGCACAACTAATTGCCCCACTCTCAAACAAAGGCCACAAACTTCTTAAATTCACACCCACCTGAAAGTTTCCAACTAAATCGATTTCAATCCATGAGGACATTATTGCAAATCAATCAAGATTCAATTTCATTCATAAACCTTGGCAATGAATCATAATCTTCACAACCAACAAGTTTATAATCCACTCTTTGCACCACAAAATACAGCAAAACGAAACCCATCAAAGAAGAAGGGCGTAGAACAGATAAAACACCACAACACTGTTCTAATTCAATCTGGTAAAGAAAATGCCAAAAATGAGAAAAAACAATGCTCTCTTTTTGCAAAATTCATATGTTAGAGGGGACAGTGAAAGCAATTGAGTTTGATTCTCAAAAAACTTAGCTTAGAATTCACTCTCCAACTTACCATTTCAACAACACTCACCAACTTCCTCTCCTCCTCCACACCCTTAAATAAAATTAAAAATTAGTGATAGTACAAGTTATAATCCACTAAACCACAATTGAGATGGCAACAGAAAGCTAATCACAACTAATTTGAAAAATACCACACATAGCCCCCACCAATATCTAAACAGCCAGTAGATAAAGATAGTAGAAATCAGACAATGGCCTAATTAGTAAATTAAATGTTTCATGATTCAAACTGGAATTAAACGTGACCCATCAAAAAAGATATCTTCAAAAACAAGACCCACATAAAAAATTAATAATTAAAAAATATTGCAAAAAGCCCACCACCAATATCAGAAGTACCAGTACCCTTTTGACAATCATATCCATATCCTACAATTTTCTGTGTATACGTCAAGGATAGCTAACTGAGAATCAGATTACCTCAAGATAAACTTCAAAAACTATATACGAATCTCGTCTCATAGTAGGAGTATTACACTATTAAATTTTCAACTTTTTTTTCCCTTGAAGATATACTAGTGCTGAAGTAGTTGCACTCCAAATCCAATTATTGTAGAAAAGGAAAGTGATGATGAACGGGAGAAGAAGTGGAAATGAGTGGATTGTCGTCTTGTTGACATGAGAATCAGATGAATTTTGCGCCGAAAACGAAAGCTTGGGGGATTGAACGAGTAAGTGATTGAATGATGAAAGCGCGTTTCTATTTGGTAAGTGAAGACAAAGATTTGTTTCAATCATTAATAATAGGAGTGCTCATTAACTTTTTTTTTTTTTTTTTTAAATCCCGCTCACGGGAGATGCCAGTTTCAAATTTTATTAATAAAAATAAAAACACATAGAAAGGAACGTAAACTTTACCTTCAAAATAAATACATGAGAAAATTAAAAAGACAAAAATTGTCTTATAGAAGGCATTCCTATTCTATCCATTTTGAATTTACCATACACTAGTCTTGGAAGCTCTCTAGAATGAACATATATGATTGAATCTTGAGTATAAAAACCTTCATTTGCCAACAAATCAGCAACTTTATTTGCCTCCCTATAACAATGTGAAATCGATGTAAAGTTGAAACTTCTCAATTCTTCAATTTCCGAAGCCACACTCCAAGGATACTTTGTTCCATGTTTTATCATCTCAACCAGAATTTTTTAATCCATTTTGAACATGAATGCTAACAAACCCATGTTGAGTACATAATTTTACCCCATATGTAAGAGCTTTGATCTCAGTTTGAACACTTGTTGCCTTTCTAAAAAAAC
This sequence comes from Mitragyna speciosa, assembly GCA_024721245.1. NCBI lineage: Eukaryota > Viridiplantae > Streptophyta > Magnoliopsida > Gentianales > Rubiaceae > Mitragyna > Mitragyna speciosa. The sequence continues at coordinate 13,079,586 of CM045562.1, forward strand.
ATGAATATGCTAAAATCAATTCCCCTTGAACTATTTCGTAAAATCCCACCATCCCCACTCAACCCTGGGTTACCCTTTGAACATCCATTTGTATTGAGCTAAAGCTCACCATTTAATGACTTTACCCATTTGACCATTATGAATTTCCTTTTAACTTTGAGGTCCGTCACCCCCTTTAAAAAATCATTCCACAACTGACCTTCTAAATGCTTGCAAGGAAATTTGAATTAAAAAGGCTACCTTAACATCCCTACAAATTAAAGCACGTATCGACCTCCAACCACCTCTTAACACTATCAAAATACGCCACTTTCCTATATTTCCATAGCTACCAACAAAGAAAAATAGGAATAATATGCATAAGAAACTTGACATACCTAGAAGATGAAGCTTTAAGCCACCATGATGCCAACGTTGCCCTAATGGAAATATGCTGTGAAACAACATCAAACTACTTGCCAAACCAATCCCACTACTTGAGTTGCCAAAGTTCCCGTTGCAAAAATGTGTTCAATGGTTTCCACCTAAGGAATATAACAACACAAACATTTAGAAGGTCCATAAAAGCCAAACCTGGATAAGCACATCATGGGTAGGAATTCTTCTTTTCAACATTCTCATCATAAAGAAGGAAACCCTCAGCGGTATTTGAGGTGACCACAATCTCCCAAACATCCAAGGTTGGTTATATGTCACTCTTACAATCTGAAAAGCTAAAGCCATTGAGAAATCCCCATGAGTGTTAGGCATCCAAAAACAAATATCCTCATAATCCAATGCTGGAACTAACATTCTTGAAATTTCCCCCAATAATATCAGGACTAACCAAATTTTGAAGTTCTGAAAGATTCCACCTTCCATTACCAATAAAATGATCAACTATTTGTTGGCCCTTGTGCTAAGTTCTCCATGCAATTGGACTTGAACCCAACCAATTATCAAGCCAAAAGTTACAATTGCCCTTCCGAAGATCCCACACAATATTCGTCTCTGCCACAATTCGAACTTTAATCATCCTTTTCCATGTAAGTGAGGCAAAAAGAGATGGTTTTGCCATATTTGGGTGAATTTTATGGCAATATTTTTGTCTCATAAAATTTGCCCACAGGGAATCTTGAGTACAAAATCTCCACCAGAGCTTTATAGCAAATGCCTCGTACACCTTAGATAAGGATCTAAAACCCACACCCCCCTCATTATATGGAAGGCATAATTTTGACCGCCTAATCCAATGACGACTAAAGGAATTTGGGGCTGTCATTTCAAAAAAACCTAGCACAAATTTTCTCTATCAACCTCAATGTGCCTTTCAAAAGGATAGTAGCAGTTAATAAATGAATGGGGATAGCTGAGAGAACATGTTTAATGAGTACCAATTTTCCCCCAAAACTCAAGCAACTGTTTTTTCATGAATTAATTTTTGACACCACTGACTGCACAAGCTTAGAAAACTACTTAGACTTCCTTCTACCAATATAAAAAGGACAACCCAAATATTTGACAGGAAAAGACTTACATGAAAAACCTGTCACTTGTGCAAATTTTTGTTTGTGATGCAAAGGCTTTCTATTATCAACCAAAAAACAGCTCTTCCCTTTGTTAATTCGTTGACCTGAAACCTTCTCATATGCTCCCAAACAAGTCATAACACACTTCAGAGATGACATGGACCCTCCTGCAAAAATTTAACACATCATCAGCATATGCTAAATGAGTTACCTGAGGACATGATCGTGGCACTTTGAACCCAACAAACGCCCTTTCCTCCACAAGCTTGTTCAAAGCCCTCGATAAGACCTTTGCACTGATAATAAAAATGGGCAGAGATAAAGGGTCCCCTTGCCTCAGACCCTTGGAAGAATTGAAAAACCCAATAGGCATCCCATTGATTAAAATTGAAAACCAAACATATGAAATCGACCTCCAGATCATGTCTATGTATCTCTCCCCATATCCAAAAGATCTCAACATCTTAATGAGAAATAACCACAACACCCTATCGTACGCCTTAGCCATGTCTAACTTGAGTGCCACATTACCACCACGATTCTTCTTACCAATCCCTCAAACCATCTCTTGAGCTAATAAGAAATTGTCAGATATCAAACGGCCCTTGGTAAAGCCACTCTGCTGAGGAGATATTAATGGAGGTAAAATATTAGCCAATCGATCACCAAGTATTTTGGGCAACACCTTGTTGAAAAAATTACATAGGCTAATAGGGTGAAAGTCAACAAACACTTGTGGACATTGAACTTTAGGCAACAAAAGGATAGTCGTAGAAGAAATACTCCTATGAAGTTCAGCACTAGAAAAGAAACTTAAAATTGCTTTATAAATATCATCCCCTATAACCTCCCAAGCAGCCACAAAAATGCCCCAGTAAAACCATCAGGGCCAACAACACTCTCCCTATCCATGAATTTAATTATCTGGAACACCTCCTCCTTACATGGAATTGCCTCCAACTGGCAATTATCATCTTCTAACACAATAAATAGAATCATCTTGAGCAAATCAAAATGTTCTAGAATGCCCTCATCTGTGAATATATCTTTAAAATACTGAGCTGCTTCCACCCCTATCTCCTTATCCATAGACACCCACTGTCCAGAAGTCTCTCTAATACCATGTATTACATATTGAAATTTTCTTTATTCAACAATTGAGTGAAAATTTTTTGTATTTTTATCTCTAGCATCCAACTATTTAACGCGGGCCTTTTGTTTCCAGAATCTTTCCTCCAGTGTAAGTTGATTTTGAAGCTCATTCTGGGCTTTAACCAGTCTTTCCATATTACCCGTGGATGCATCCATTTCCACCTCCTTTTCAATTTCACACAAATTCTGCTCCGCCTACATCACATTTAGTGACACCTTTCCAATGCACTCTTTATTCTAGGTAGATAATACTTTTCTCAATCGTTTCAGTTTGGTACACACCACATGCATAGGTGACCCATAAGCCTCCTCATCCCAGGAGCATTTAACTAGTTGCAAAATATCAGAGTGAGCTGTCCAAATATTAAGGAACCGAAATGGACGAGGTTTTCCATCCATTCTAGTCTCCATTGCCAGCAGTAGAGGTGAGTGATCAGATGGATGACGAGCAAGGTGAGATACTGTTGTGACCAAACCCAAATTCAACCATACTTTATTTAGAAGCACCCTATCATGCCGTTTCCAAATTTTGGTAGTTCCAAATAACCTGCATCAATCAATTTTGCTGCAGATAAAAAATTAGATAGCTCCATAACTTGAGAAAATTGGAAAGGACGACCCCCTTTTCTTTCCTGAGCATCTAAGATTAGATTAAAATCACGACCCACAATCCACAGCAAATCATAGCCCTCTTTAACTCTCAATAATTCCTCACACAAGATCTGTCTATCAACTGTTGTCAACTTAGCATGCACAAATTAAGATAAAATAGGTTTTTCAAGGGAACGATGCTTAATAACTGTAAACACCAAATTTTGACACACCATTTATTTCAAACATGGGAAGGGCATGTTTGCATTTTTTGGGACAAATTTAATTTTTCAATAATTAGGAGGGCAAAATAGTAATTTTATTTGTAAATATTTTTCTGTAAGCTTTCGGGGGTTTTAAAATTCATATTTTTACTTTTATGTGAATTTGTTAATTTCTTATGATTTTTCTGGATTTAATTGGTATTCTTTTTATTTTTACTAGCACAAGGGTAAAAGGGTAATTTCGCCTTGCGAATACCATTTTAGCTCATTTTTAGTTCCAAATTCATTTCTTTAATTCTTTAAGTATGTTTCTGAATTTTCTTGATTTTTCAGAGACGATTACTATTTTTTTCTGTGAATTTTCATTGCTCAAGGGCAAAATCGTCATTTTACAAATTAAATTCATTTTTCACCAATTTTGAGTCAAAAATTCATTTTCTAGTGTTTTAAGCTTATTTGTAATTTTTGATAATTTTTTTAGGACAATAACTATTTTTCTGTGAATTTTCATTATCCAAGGGCAAAATCATCATTTTACAATTTAACTTCATTTTTGTCAAATTTTGCGTCAAATTGCATTTTCTAGTGTTTTAAGCTTATTTTTAATTTTTGGTAATTTTTCGAGATCAATAGCTATTTTTCTGTAAATTCTCATTTTCCAAGGGCAAAATCGTCATTTTACAGTTTAAATTATTTTTTCACCAATTTTGAGTCAAAAATGTATTTTCTAGTGTTTTAAGCTTATTTTTAATTTTTGGTAATTTTTTGAGGTCAATAGCTATTTTTTTGTGTATTTTCGTTGTCCAAGGGCAAAATTGTCATTTTATACCCCGAGCGCGTTTCTATCAGTTTTGAGCTCTAGTTTTATTTTTGAAATCTACTATGAATTATTTTTGAAAATTTAGAGATCACTGTCATATTTCTTGTATCAATTTTTAATTTTAGGGTTAAAAAATATTTTTTTTAATAAAATTAGCATTTTTTAATCAGCAGAAATACAAGTGGCCTATAAATACCCTCTTAATCAGCAGAAAAAAGAAAGAAAAAATAGAAAACCCTACAAACACTTTCGTTTTTGTGCTTTAAGAATCAAACACACACATTTCACACCAAAAAACGCACATACTAAAACCACCGTCATCTTCAATTTCAACAAAAAGGGCCACTGTTCATAAGCAGAAATCACTGTTCATCCTCAGATTATTACAAGGTTCAAAGAAAATACCTTAAGTTTTTTTCTTTTCTTTTGTTCTTGATTCATTTTATTTTCTTTTATTTTATTAGAAAATCTGATTGAATGTTTGGTTAGATTTTAGATTTTTATCTGGTTTTTTATTCTTTCTTTCTTGCTGTTTTTAGGTTTTTCTAGGTTGGTTTTCTTGTTTCTCCTTTCATTTCCACCGTCTCACCGTCTCTCCCTCCTCCCTTCTCCGCCATCTCATCACCGTCTTTTCCCTCTTCCACCACTTGAACCACCATCAGCAATCAAAGAACTGTCAACGCCATTAGACAACCACCACCAGCAATCAAAGGAACATCAACGACACTAGAAACCAAGTCACCAAAACCACCCAATCCGCAGCTAATCACTATCAGAAACAACCGGCACCTTTACCCACCGTCATCCACACAGACAGCCCCAATTGACATTCATCACCACAAATTGCCCAAATCCTATCAGTCAGACCCTCTGCAAGCCTGACCAGAACAACCAGAACAACCTTACAAACATACCAACCCCTATGCTAGTCAAATTCATCACCATACTCCCTCTGTCAACCACTTGATACCAAGAATCCATCCCAATTCCACTACCCTGCCATCCGTAAGCTATGTCCACCTGCAAAGTGAAATAACGAACAAATACAACCAATAATAGTCCATCAGTCTTCACCATTAACAACCTACACAAAATTAAACAAAATAACCAACAACCAGAACTACCATGTGTCATCAACACTACTAGCAGAACCACCCAATGTCAGTGAAAGCCACCAAAAACACACAACCACAGTTGTTAGACCATCCCAACCTTCGCCAGAGGACCACATCAAATTTACGACCGGCCAGATTATTTGGCTCACAATAAACCAAATTACAGCCCAATAACCTCTCAAAATCAATTTGCCAATTACTACCACCAAATGCCCATGACACCACCTGCCAATTATCAGTCTAATCCCCATATACAATCCCACGCACACACACGAAATCAATTCTCTTCACCCAATTTCACTTTCTCTTGCTTTTAATTTCCAGCACCGTGACTTTCCCTCTACGATTTGAAGGAGGAATTGACTCGAAAAATTAATTTTATGCCTCGAGAGAAAAATCAAAACAGAGAGCGAGAGAAGATAAGAGGGAAAGAGGGAAAAGAAAAGGGAATTAGAAAGAGAGAAGACGAAAGCAGGGGGGAAATAAATAAGAAACTGAACAGAAGGTGTAGACACCAAATTTTGACACACCTTTGGTAGAAATATGTGTATTACTTTATTTTAGGGGGTATTTTTCATTTTTCGGGGGTCGAGTACAATTTTCGTGTATATTATGTCTAATTCGTCATATCGAGGGCAAAATGGTAATTTCACCACGTAAATATTATTTTATTTTTGTTTTATTTCCTAAATACATAATTTTACTGTTTTAATCATTATTTCTAATTTGAATGATTTTTGGAGTCATCTAGTATTTATTTAAAATTTTAGTATTTTTTTACTTAATGGCACGTTTCCCAATGCACTTTGTTTTACTAGAATTTTCAAGTGAAAAATTTTATATGTGTATTTTGTATATTCATAAATTTTCTGTCAAAATTACATAATTTTTGGAGGTCATTTAAGTATTTATTTAATTTTCGTCTTTTTTGTTTGTTAAGGGCACATTACCCAAGAATACATATATGTTAAGATTTTTGAGTGAAAATTTTAGTATACATATTTTGTGTGATAATATATTTTGTGTAAAAATTTTGTGATTTTTAATGGTCATTTAGTATTTTTATTTTTCTTTTCATAATATTTGTCACATATGACACATATTCGAATATGTTCTTATTATTAGAATTTTCGTATCAAAAATTTTATACATGAATTTTATGAATTTATAGATTTTTCATAAAGTTTTCATAATTTTTCAACACTATTTACTATTTATTTGGATTTTTCATAAAAAAAAAGAGAGAGAGCTGCTACAGCAGCTGCAGAAACACTGCAGCTGCTGCACGTAGCCAGCAGAAAAATCAAACCAAACCTCCTGCAAAAAACAGATTTTGAGGGGATTTTGGGTGATTTTTCTTCCTTCTTCATCTCACTTCATCAAAACACAACACACACACACTCAACCATCAGTTCCATTTTTTTTCTCTAAAAAAAAACACAGACACTTTTGCTTTTTCCTCCTTCTCGGCTATTTCACAGACAACACACACCTGCACAATTCCTTCCTTTCTCTTTCGGCTCTATCACAAAAACATCTTCACACACCACCACGAATGCACTCTCACAGGCTACATTAGCACCATCGCAGCCTGTCAGATCCACAAACGACCAGTTCTAGCCATCCTCAAACCACCAGAAAGCATTGCTCATTGCTAAAACGCTCCACCATCAGCTGCCAAAATCAGCCCACCAGCATTGCCAAGTTCCACCAATTTCCCGGCCAAACCAGGTAAGGTTCTTGGCCCCGTTTAATTGATTTTGCATACCATAAATTTCATGATGTTCCTGCCTAGAATCTATGAATTATTGCTGTTTAATCCATAATTTCAATAGCCTTGCTGTTTGGACTTAGAGAATCGTGTTTCATGAAGAAATTAAGGATTGATTTAAGGAAAATTCGGGCGAGAAATAGGAAGGGTAACTAGGAAGAACGGAGAGAGAGAGAAGCCGAAGAGGAGAGAAGCCGAGGAGAATAGATAAAACTAAAGAGAGAGAGTGAGAGAGAGAGAAGTCAAGGAGAGAAAGAAAGAAAGAACTAGAGTATAGGCCGAAGGGAAGAGAAGCTAAGGAGAATAGATAAAACTGAAGAGAGAGTGAGAGAGAGAGAAGTTGAGGAGAGAAAGAAAGAAAGAATTAGAGTATAGGCCGAAGAGAAAAGAAGCCAAGGAGAATAGATAAAACCGAAGAGAGAGTGAGAGTGAGCGAGCCAAGGAGAGCAAAACGAAGAGTGAGTAGAAAGGCCGAAGAGAAAAATCCGAAGAGGATGGCCGAAGAGAAAATCCGAGAAGGATGGCCGAAGAGAAAAATCCGAGGAGAGGGGCTAAAGAGAGGAAAAACTGAGCAGAATGGATGAAGAGAGAAAAACCGAGGAGATGGGCTGAAGAGAGAAAAATCCGAGGAGAATGGCCGAAGAGTGAAAAATCCGAAGAATGGCCGAAGAGTGAAAAATCCAAAGAGAGGGCCGAAGAGTGAAGAATCCGAAGAGGGGGATGCCGAGGAGAGAATAAAAAACCGAAGAGAGGGAAACCGAGGAAGGAATAAAAACCGAAGAGAAGAAAAGAAAAATCGTAGACGAGACTTAGTTTTTTCTTTAGTTATTTATTTTCATTATCTTTATCAGATTATATTTATTTACATTTTTGCCCCCTTAGGTTCTTAGTTGTTTAATTATGCCCTTCAATACTTTAGTTTACTTCATTTAAATCCTTATTTACTTTAATTTACACCCTAGAATTTGTAGTTCCTTACAATTATGTCCAAATTAATTGCAATATGTTCTAATATGCCTGAAAATTGCAATTTTGTACCCCTAAGTTTGCTGAAATTGCGAATTTGTCATTAAATATTGCTGAAATTATGTTTTCACCCCCCTAGGTTTGCTCTAGTTCACCTTTTTACCCCCCATGCATTGCTGGAATTGTATTTTTTACCCTAGAATATTGCTGGAATTGTATTTTCGCCCTTGAATGTTGCTGAAAATTGTAAATTTTGTCCCTCATGTTGCTGAAAATTGCATTTTTTGTCCCCTAACCTTGCTGAAATTTTATTTTTGTCACTATACCTGCTGGAATTCTATTTTTTGTCCCCCAACCTTGCTGAAATTTTATTTTTGTCACTATACTTGCTGGAATTCTATTTTTAGTCCCTAAACTTGCTGGAATCTTTGTTTTAAGTCCTAGATGCTTGCTGGAATTTTATTCTAAGTCCCTAAACTTGCTGGAATCTTAGTTTTAAGTCCTAGATACTTGCTGGAATTTTATTCTGAGTCCCCTAGCTTTGCTCGAACTTTACATTTTATCCCCAATTTTAAGTATTTCATATTTTTATACTTTAAATAGTGGTACCTTGACATGTTTGTTGATTTTATTAGCAATTTGTACCGAGTTTACGAATGGGAGGTACTTCTATTACCCTTCAATGTCTCTTTGTATGCTCCTACGTGCTCCTACGTGCTTTTTCTATATGTTTTCTCTTGTGTATCTCTTTGTGCTTATAATTTTTATTCATGCATGAATATTTATTTATTTATTCCATGTTGTTTATTTGAATTTAATTTTTAATTGTTCAAAGAAATGTAATAGATAGGTAATATTCTATTTAACAAAATTTTTTGTATTTAGATAGTTAATGTAATAGATCGTCTATATTTTACCTATTTAACAAAAATCCCATGTATTTTAGATAGAAAATATAATAGATAGGTTAGGCAGGTTATCTTTTATTTTTATTCTAGATTGTAATTAGGCTTCTCTGGTGTAATAGTTAGGGCGTTGTGTGCTATGTGTGCTATGTGCTTATGTGTTTTTTATTCGCTTTCCCTTGGACTTTGCATATAGAATATTATACTTGTGTGCTATGTGCTCCTACGTGCCATTATTTGCTCTTATATGATTATTGCTTTAATCTGTGCTTTATTTACTTACCTGCTTTATTATTATATATGTGTATCGTCGCCACACTAGTCCAACGTTAGTTGTGGTCAATTTCGGTTTCTTCGCTAGTCCAACACTAGCGGAGAATTTATAGAAAATAGGCTAATTCAATGCTAGGCCTTTAGGTCATTTTAGTATTAGAATCATTTCTCGTGTGCATTTCATGCCATTTCACACACATTTTCTCTTTTTTAGGCCTTTTCCATTTTTGTATGATTTTTGTATATACTCTATCACTAACTATCTATCTTAAACAAATATTTCGTGCATAACATTTAGACTCCACTGCACATAGAATCTTAGGTCATTTGTGTAGCACCCTAGAAAATGCACATACAAGAGACATTTTTTTTCTTATTTAGGGTTAAGTGTTAATCCTTGATTTATTAGTCGGGAGATTTCTTGAGTTAATTAGGTTAATTAACTAAGATTTTCATTATTGAGCAAGGACATTTAAGCATTACCTTTAGAATAATTTTACTTGACCATTTAATTTATATTAGTGTTTAAATTTTGCTTAGCTTATTCTATTATTCTCTAGCCTTTTTACTACTTGAATTTTAGCTCAATTTTACTAAAAAATTTCACTTATTTTCTTGCTTTATTTTCTTTTCCCTTAGCTGAAATTTTTCTCTTTCTTTTCTTTTTCTTTTTGGCCGAAAATTCTTTTTCTTTTTCTTTCCCCTTAGGGCCGGTTTCTCTCTCTCTATTTTTACTCTCTTTTTGCTTTAATAATTTGTGTCCTATTATTGCTTATATTAAGTGATAAGAGTTAATGATCTCCACCAATCAAATTAATCCAAGTAGCTACTCTTGCATTTAAAGACCAACTTTTTTGCTTTACTCTTGTGAGATTTTAATTGGTTAATCATTTTCTCACCTTTTCTTTATTTCTTTTCCATTTTTCTTAGCCTATTTCTTTCTCTTTCTTCTCCCTCTTGGCCGGCCACCTCTCCTTCTCTTCTTCTCTCATTTTTGCTCTCAACTTCTTGGAGTTTATTCTCTAAATCTTGGGCAAATTCCACCATTAAAAGTGAGGTTTTCTTCTTTCCTAAGCAAGGTTCTAAGCTTGTTTAAGGTATGTACTATGAACTTTTGCTATTAATTTTAAGTTTTATTTAGTTTTTGTTCAAGTTTTATACTAAGTATTTGTTAGTAGTACTTGAAGATTTAAGCTTGAACTCAAGAACACTTAAACAGTCATGCTGGACCAGCTTTAGTAAAACTTTCATAACTTGATGTAGATAACTTGGATTCGAGTGATTCTTGTTGTTTTAGAAACTAGATTGATAGGGCTTTCAAACAGGTATAAAGCTTGCACGGTGGTTCATTGTGTATTAACCGCAGAAAGCTTGCAAAGTTGGCTGAAAATTTCGGATTCTGCGTAAAACAGTTTTGATGATGAGTCAACTTGAGGGCTGATTTTGAACCTGTTCTAGTTGGAATTTTAAGTGATGATCTTCACTGAAAGTTGTAGCCCTATAAACGTACTTTCAAACCATGTAATCACAATTCCCTGGTTCTTGGTGGAGTGACACCCAACAATGGCACGAAGTTGGCTGAAAATCAACCCTGTGCAGATTTGGGTGACTATTCTTGGAGTAGGAATTTTGAATTTGAGTGGAATCTTGATTGAATTTGAGTTTAAATTGAACATAGAAGTTGTAGAACATGTTGAAATGGATTGGGTGGTTGATTTTTCATGCAGGGAAAAATTTGGGTTAGTCCGATTTAAGGGGAAATGCTGCCGAAATTTCGGTAGAATTAAAAGAAGAAAAATGGATAAGTGAAATTTAAGCCTAGAATGTGTTAATTGAAGGAAATTGAAGTGTAGAAATTTTTAGAAATGATCTAGTGATAGATTAGACTTTCTTAGAATAAGTAAACCCTAAACCCTAGAAACCCTAAAACCAAAACCCTAGAAGTAAGTGGGGTATTTTCTTGACTTTTTCTTACTAAATTTACTAGGATTTTAATTGAGTTTTTATGTTATTATTTCTTTTAAATTTCAGGATCCGAAAAAGCATCACGACCATTTTACGAGATATTTTCTTAGGCATTCCAGGTGAGTGTCTTTATGTGTGCATGATGCATGTAATGTGCTATTTCCATTTTGTAAATATTATGCCATGACTGCAATCGCTATGTGATTAAATGTGCTACTTGAGGAAAGATGTGTACTTTATCGCATCTATTCCGCAACGTGTTACCTGCTTTCATTACCCAATGTGTTACTTGTGCTTGAGACGTCTGTGACTAACTTCACCGTTATTTCACGAATGGTCAACCCAGCTGCACGTGGGAGGACATAAGGTGTTGGGTGTTTTAGGGTTTGATGTTCTTTCCCTTTTGAGTTGTGAATCCTCAAAGAGGCCAACTCCGGATTGAACCTGCTTGCTTGTTGGCCCTCCAGGGTTGAGAATATCTCCCTGGATGTGGTAGCCTGTACGGAGGTTATAAGGTGAACGGTGGTTAGGGTTCTTGCTTGCTTGCTTGATAATACTGGCATGACTCTTGATACAGACTTGAGCTATTATCTCAGTCCTAACATCATGATTTCATGGTCAGTGCATGCTCTTCCTGCGGTTAAGCTTGCTTCCGTAGATGAGCCCCGTATCCGCCATTGACTACTTGTTAATTGAAATGTTCATAACTTGTCTACTTAAATTGTCAATTATTTTGTTCAATAAAATAATAGATTTGTGGTATGATTGCATGACTCCGATACTCACTGGGCTATTATAGCTCATTCCATTTTATTTGTTTTCCTTACTCAGGTTTCCTGAAAAATTAAAGCTGGAACGACTGATTTTGAGTATGCTAGATGTCTTCGTTATTGTAATAGCCGAACTGTGTTAGGCTATTTTTGTGAAAATCATGTATATTATGACATGTAAACTTTTGATGTGATTTGTACCTTTATGTTAAATAAAATGAGGTTATTTTATTTTATTCCATTTTATTTTAGTTTATTTTATTTTAAGTTAAGTACGCTCAGACGTTTGCGTGAGTGCGTGACTCAAGACTTGGCGAGAGCCAGGCAAGCAGTCCGCTAAGCCCTTTGGTGCGCCTCTGGGTAAGGTGAGGCTGTCACAAAATATGTAATGCATGACACTTAGATTGCATTTCATATAGAATTTTAGGATAGATAGATCATTTGCTTGTTTAGGTTATGAAGGGTTGTCCTTCAATCACGGGAATAGCAGGTATGGTTTTCGTAACCTTAGCACGCTATTTATCCCTCTATAAAAAGGAATATTTTGTCACGAGTCTTTGTTTTCTGTACCCGTTATGTTGCATTTCCTTTTTTTGATCACTTATATCTATATTTATATTTTATTTTTGTATTTCATTTTTGCAATACTTGTGACCCTTCGAGGTCTAGACTCGGGTTTCGCAATTAATGCGATAATTCTGACCAAACCTCAATGGAACATTTCGTCCCTTAACGATATCCATTTTAGGACTAGATTTGCATTCATATAGTCGCATCCAAATGTGATAAAATCTTAGGGTTATATTAGGAAAATTTGGACTAAACCTCGCAACTAGTTTTGACTAGGTTGAAAGGGTGCCTTAGGCGCGAGCCTTTGCCTTCCCTTTCTTCAACTGTGACTCTCGAACCTTTTTCTCTTGTTTTTCAAAGAAATGGAGTCATCTAAAAGGGTTTTTCTTGTTTCTTCTATATTTTTCCAAAAATCATTTTTCTAAAATCATTCTCGATTTTCTACCTTTGTAAAATATTTTCTGGTGACTTGGTACAACAAAACTCAATACCAAGTGGCGACTCCTTTTTCACTAAAAACCCTTTTTAAACTCTATTTTCGGGCCCAAAAATCGTCACACTTTCAAAGTCCCCGTTGTAGGCCCTTTTTCTTTTTGTTTTGAAATAAGGCATTTTCTAAAATCACATCTTTTATCAAGCCTTTTTTGTAAAGTATTTTTTTTTTCCAAAAAATTAGTTTACTAAAAACCTACACTCTTTTCTCAATAAATAAACACAACACATTTAATTCTTCCATTTTCCCGTCTTCCTTCGAAAAATGGGGCGGGATAGAAGGCAGACCATATAATAGAAAATAGACAGAAGCAGAGTGAGGAAATGGTATAGAGAGCGTGAGAGAACGCATAGAGAGAAGCCTTAGAATAGAAAGAGAATTTCAGAGGTAGAAGCAACGAAGATAGGGAGAAACGAGAGAGAGAGAAGAGAGATTACAGACACTGACAGAAAGTAGGATCTGAGAGGCAAAGAAGAGGAACAAAGCTGAAGGAAGAAGGAGAGAATGGAAAGAAGAGAAACTTAGAGAGAGACCGAGAGAGAGAACCTGGAAAGAGAGAGGGCCGAGAAAATTGAAAGAGACGAGATTGAGAGATGAGGGAGAATAGAAGGAAACAAAGAGGGAGTTGGAGAAGGAGGAGAAACAAAATTAGGGTGGGGGGGAGAGAAGACAGAAGAGAAAAGCGAAAGAAAGGGAGAAAGAGAAAAAGAAAAGGAAATAGGGAAAAAAAAGGAAGAGGATAAGAAGAAAAAGAAAAAGAAAGGAAGAAATAAAGAAAAAGAAAGAAAGAAAAAAGGAAAAAATGAATTTTTTTGGGGAAGGAGTTTCTGATTTTAGATGTTAGTATAGTTATAATTTTAGCTTTAGCTTGTAACCCAAGATTTTGGGATTACTTTTGTTATGCCACTCAATATTTTTATTTTATGCAATTAAGTCCTAACATTTTTAGATTGACCCCTAGATTTTGCTTTCCTTCAATTAGGTCCTTTATCTTAGCAATTTGGCCCCATATTTGCTAGAATTACATTTTTGCCCCCCCAATTTACTTTAATTTGCATCACACCCCTAGACTTGTGTAGATTTTTAATTCTTGTCCCAATTAGTTTAAATTTACTATTTGGCCTCAATTTATTCTACTTTTTATTTTTTCCCTCTAACTTGCTATAATTTACATTCTTCTAATGTGTTAGGATTTCATATTTTTACTCTTTATTTTTAAATAGTTGTCCCTTTAACTTGTTTGTTTGTTTTTAAGCTTTGGTCCCGGGTCTCTAAAGAGGTATATCGATTTCTTGTTATTTTCCTCGTTATGTGCTCCAATATGCTCCAATGTGATTTTATGCATTATTTTAATTTGTTTATTTCTTATTTTGAATATTTGTTGCATGTTCATCTATTTAATTTATTTAATTATTGATTATTATTTTGAAAAAATATTATATTTTGTATTTAGCTAGTCAATGCAATAGTTAGATTATTTATCTTATATTTTAGCAAAAATTGTGTAATTAGGTAGAAAATGTAATAGATAGGGCATTTTAATTTCCCCGTTAAATTGTAAATCAAACCCCCTGATGTAATAGTTAGGGTTTATTTGCTTTTGTGTACTTGTGTGCTTATATGTTTTATCGCTTTCTTTAGGATTTTGCATTTAGATATTATGTTTATGTGTTATGTGTGACAGCCCCACCTTACCCAGAGGCACACCAAAGGACTTAGCAGACTGCCTGCCTAGCTCTCGCCAGGACTCGAATCATGCACTCACGCAAACATCCAAGCGTACTTAACTCAAAATAAAATAAAATAAAATAAAATAAAATACACTCATATTATTTACTTAAAGGTACAAGTAACCTCAAAAGTTTACATGTCATAATATACATGATTTTCACAAAGATAGCCTAACACAGTTTGGCTATTACAATAACTAAAACATCTATAATATTCAAAACCAGTCGATCCAGCTTTAATTTTTCAGGAAACTTGAGTAAAGGAAAACAAATAAAAGGAATGAGCTATAATAGCCCAGTGAATGTCCAAGTCATGCAATCATATCAAGAACTCATTATTTTAGTAAATAAAATAATCGATAAATTAAATAAACAAGATATGAACAATTTAATTATCAATTAGTCAAGAGCGGATACAAGGCTCAACTACGGGAGCAAGCTCAACCACAGGCAAAGCAAGTACTGATCATGTAACCATGACATTTAGACCGAGATAATAGCTCAGGTCTTTATCAAAGGACATGCTAGTTTTATCACGCAAGCCCTAACCACCATTCACCTTATAACCTCTGTACAAGCTACCTTGGAGGGCCAACACGCAAGAAAGTTCAATTCGAAGTTGGCCTCTTTGAGGATTCACAACTCAAAAGGGAAAGAACGTCACGCCCTAAAACACCCAGCACCTTATAACCTCCCAAGCCTGTCCGAGTTGACCATCCGTGAAGTAATTGTAAAGTTAGTCACGGAAGTCTCACGCACAAGTAACACGTTGAATAGTGAAAGCATATAACACATTACGGAATAGATGCGATAAAGTACACATCTTTCCTCTAGTAGCACATTTTATCACATAATATTTGCAAGGGTAACATAATATTTACAAGTGAAACATAACATTTCATGTATCATGCACACATAGAGACACTCACCTAGAATGCCTAAGAAAATATCTCGTAAAATGGTCGTGATGCATTTTCGGACCCTGAAATTTAAAAGAAATAATATAATGAAAACTCAATTAAAACCCTAGTAAATTTAGTAAGAAAAAAATTCAAGAAAATACCCCACTTATTTCTAGGGTTTTGGTTTTAGGGTTTAGGGTTTACTCATTCTAAGAAAATTTAATCTATCACTAGATCATTTTCTAAAAATTCCTACACTTCAATTTCCTTCAATTGAACATATTCTAGGCTTAAAATCTCACTTGTCAATTTTTTTTCTTTTAATTCTACCAAAATTTCGACAGCATTTCCCCCACATCAGTAAAGTAGTTACCGATAAGAAGTACTTGAATTTCCTTCTTTTCTGGCTGTGTTGATATGTCTTTGGCACGTTTGCTTTGCAAATTATACAAGAGTTCTGATACGTGCGTGGTAACGCCCGTCTCATTCTTAAAAGCTTCACTAATGGAGTCCATCAACTTGATCTATATTGAGGAGTTCAAGGACACAAGGCATGACAATGGAGCATAGAACGTGACTTATCCAACATCCACTTACTGGTCTAAAGGCTGCTGGTCACGTCTAAGGCCAAAGGTGCGATGCAAAATCTTCAACGGACGAGACTAGGAGCAGCAGCTGAGCTTTTTGACCCTATCCGCGTGAAGAGACCAAGAGGAGTAGTTGAGCTTTTTGACCCTATCTGCGAGGGGTATCCGTGCACGGATAGGGCCGCGAATAGCTATAGAACAAGATGCTACTAGGATGGAGTTTCTAGTGGTATCTGCTCCTGCAATCCGCACACGGATAACCGACGCTAATATAAGCTGTTTCTGCGAGTTTTTACTATTTTTGAATTTTAATTATTTTTCTTTAATTATAATATTTTTTAAATTTTCTTTAATTGATTCTTAGGACTTTTATGCCTATATAAGGCTAGTTATTGTAGGGTTTTCTGATTCTTATGTTGAATTATGAATTATTAATGAAATTTGGTTTTCTCTCTTTGAGGGATTTCGTGAGTTTTTGAGATGAGAACTTGACCTTTTCAAGAGTGTTTCTTGTGAGGTTATACCTTGAGTTTTTATTAATAGGTTTGGTAAGGGTCTAGGGTTTTCTATTGATTTGGTTTCAATCAACAGGTTTAGTTGGGGTCAAATTATTCGTAGGTAAATTGATCCAATTCTACGAGAGGGTTTGAATTGATTTACATCCTGATATTCAAGATGGTTCTTTTGGAAAAATTCCTGTGCGAAGATTCGAGAGTTTTAGGAGCATCGCCTTCCTAGGGTCCCGATTCCTCCATCAATTTCTTCCACATCATTCTTGCTGATACGCGCAGATGTACGTGAAATCGTTGAAAAAACTAGGTAAGAACTTCGAACCTTTCGCCTTGGATGAACTAGATTGTAGAATCAGCACCAAAGCCTTGAACACGTAAGATGAACAACTCGAAAATTCAAGAAAGCTTTGAACCTCCTTATGGAATGAACAAGAATTCGAGAAATCATCACCTAGAAGGCATGATCAAACTAATAAGATAACTCTAAGCTAGGGTTTTGAACTTGGAATCACTCTACAAGCTTGGGGGTTGTTCTTAATAAGCAAAGAACGAAAGAAAGCACACAATTTGAGAACTCACAATATTATTAATCATGAAAAATCACATTAAATATCATGAACGGTAGCATAGCCTTTTATAGGCTTACAAAGATGATTCTGGAACTTAGAATTGCAAGTAACTACTAAAACTAGTTGTAACATATCACAATTAAGCAACTAACTAAAGTTATAACTTGTAAAGACTTAGGAAACTATTAAAAACGAATTTAACCATAAAAATAAATAAGAAATTTGTGTAATAATTCCTTATGGCCTGGACATCCTCTTTAAGCTCATTTGGGCCTTCATCTTGCAACTTAAAAAGGCCTTCCAACAAGTCCAACCAAAACCAACACCTTGGAAGCATACAATGGCCCACTTTAGACGCTTCAATTGGACCTTCTTTGAATGTAAATTTAATTCATAACCAATGCATAAACTCTTGGCCCAATGAACACACTTGAATAGCTTGATCATCAAGTCTATTGAGAGGCCCAAAGTCACAAATTACACCATGGTAGTCACAAAACTTGAACATTCCCCTCATGATCAACCATGATTTGATCTCATCTTGGTCGAAATGAGTTGCTCCATGAGAATGTCCAAGCATCAAGATTGTATGCGCTCCTAGGATCACATCACTTGCTCTAGCCAATAATGAGTAACTAGCACTTGCTCTGACCATTCTGGCTCACACCTGTAGGGTTCTTTTTAAGCTCAACTAGTCAAGCAAGGAAAAACTTGGATCCCTATTGCAAGGCCCTCTCAATGCTCTCTTTGGGCCAAAACTGACGTCTTTAGATCTGCACTTGAGACAAATCTCAGGGCTGAAATTGCTGATTTTTTGGAAGAAAACCAACAAGCCGTTACCTGATTTCTTCGTAGCCTTATCAAGCACAATCTTTTTGCAAGCTATAGGCCAATCTAGATGGCTATGAAAAATTCGCAATAGCTCAACGACTTGAAAACCAAAAGTGTGATGAGTTTGTTGAGGGATTGAGCCTAGTTGAAAAGGAACTGTCTTATCTGTTGAACGAGAGAACCGAGTAACTTGACCGCATTGCTGCTATCGAGGAAAAAAACAAAAAGTAGCTAGCCAACAAAGATACGCTGATCCCAATATTTGTTCGAGTGTTTGCTGAACTGGAAGAGTTAAATTCCTAAATGGATTAAATGGTGACACTCAAGCTAGCAGATGATAATGATCATGCCTTAATCGTTGTTGCTGTGGAATAGTTGAAAACTACACTGCAACTGATTCTACCGCCAATTGCATAACCAACTCCAGTTGAACAAGGGGCATATGCTGAGGTTGCTAGGAACATTAATGCAGGTGCCACCGAACTAGATCCTCTACTTAGCTCTCGTGAAGATGTTTCAACCTCTCAAGTTTCGGCTGGTCTGATGAGGACATCGATGGCCGAGTGCACATTGGCGAATCTCGTGATCAAGATGTAGCTGCCAAGAGTCCTTTCCAAGACATGGGAGGTCCAATGATTAGGTTAAGAGCTAAAAGGATGAAACAAGCTTTGCAACGTTTGATCATGGAATTACATGAACATGAAGCTGCTTGGTTGAAATAAGAATCTACAAGGCTGTTCACCTATTTTGGACTAGAGTTGGAGGAGCTTGGAGGCCGTGGACTTGGATTCGGTTGAAGAGCTCATTTGCCACTTGAGGTTACGGGTTTCATGGGCTTAAGGTTGTTAGTTTGATAGCCCAAGTTGATCTTTTATGCTATTTTTATTAATTAAGTTGTACCTTTAGTTGTTAGTTTGTGTTATGGTACAACTAGGGTTAAGTTAGTTTCCATATTTAGTTTATATCTTGATGTTATGTGCCTCTATATAAAGAGGGGTTACTGTTCATCTGATTTTTACACAATTTTGAGCAATAATATTGAGTTTTCTCTTCAATTGTGCGCGAGTGAAAATTGAGTTTTCTTAGTTCTTTGGCTAAAGAACTACTCTTGGTTGCTTGGCAAAGATCTTGTTAAGTATTCCAGAATCTTGCTTAGGGTTCATCTTTGAGAGTTTGAATCTGTCCAATAAGATTGTCGACTAGGTGTCTACACCACGTTGTTGGTTAGGGTTCTAGGATCCTTCTTAAAGGGGGGAGTTCAACAAATCTTGTTGAATTTGAAGCAAAACAATCTAAGTTGTTCTTGGGGTTTTCGACAAGTTACGAAGAGGTCAAGAAGATTGGATTGCCATACCTGTGTTTTGAGAGTCTTAGACCGTTTGCTCTTCCGTTGAAGGCATCAAATTGGTATTAGAGCATTGGTTCATCTTGAAATCCAGATTTTCCTGGCCAAATTTTCCTTAGAAGGTTTCGGCTATATCCCTTTTGTGCTTCTTGAATTTTTCATGTCTTGTTTCTTCTTGTTCTTTTGGAATCTTCTTGCGTTTATCGTTTTTGTCCAATCTGTCTAGCTTTGTTTCTCCATGTTTCTAGTCACTTTAATTTGTGTTTTGTGTCTTTTGTTCGTGCTTTAGGGTAGTCCTAGTCTATAGAGTCATTCTTGATATTTGCATATCAAGAATTCTAGGGTTTGTGTGGCTTAAACTTATTTTCTTGATTGTTTTTAATTGTTGTTTGGTGTTTTAATTTTTCTTGTGTTAAAACTTTTGAGAAAATTGAAAGTTGGCCTAAATAAGAACCTTGAAACAATTTTCCTAAAGGTTACTCTTGATTTCTAGTAAAAAAATAAAAAAAATTACTGTTTCACTCACTGTAGCAGAGCTACTGTTCATCGATACTGTAGCAATCTACTGTAGCGCACTGTTCATTAAAAATCACTCTTCATCCAGTAAATTTTGCTTGTTTGTTTGAGGTGTGCTAAGGAGGTAAAAAGCCAAGGCGCTAATCTGACCAGACTTGTTCTTGGTGTTTGGTGGAGTTTTCTTGTTGTTCTTGAGGTTTAAAGTGAGTTTTAGGACTTGCTTCTATTAATTCTTGAAGTATACAATCTGTCTTGGATTGTTTCTTGAGTTCTTGGTTGAGTTCTTGAGTTTCTTGAAGTCAATCTTGAATATCTTGACGTCTTCAGCTTGTTAAACTCATTTCTTGAGATCCTCAAAGTGTTTCTTGAAGTTCTTGCATCAATCTTTGTGGCTCTTGAGCAAGTTCTTGGTCTAAAATTCCAGTTCTTGCCCTACTTGAAAGCTAGAAATTGGTTTCTTGAACTTTTGTGAGGGTTTTGCAATTTTTCTTGAATCTGTCTCGGGAAAACTTGACTGTCCAGCTTGATATTCTTGTTTCTTGAAGTCTTAAACACAAAATTTTAGAGTTCTTGATTCAGTTCTTGAGCTTCTTGAGGGGCTTCTTGAAGAATTCTTCAATCGAGTTAAGGGTATTTAGTCTAGGGTTTCCTTTCTTTGATTTTGTGGGTTGTGAGTGAACTGAAATTTTGTTGTTGCAGCTAAGGGGCTGAGTTACGAATTTTCCATCTTGAAACTGGTTGAAATAAGGTGTTAAGGGTCTAATCTTGTGCTCATATAAGGTAGGAAACAACCAAATCCTAGGGAGGAAAAAGTTTCACAATGGCTAGAAGGAAATAAGGAAACTAGTGTGCTTGTGTGCATGTGCAGCCCTTCCAAAGGCTTTCTTTTGCATGTGTAGCGTCTTTTTTTGTTTCCTTTTGATAGATTTTGGTTGTTTTAGTTACCTTAATTGTTTTCAAGTGTTCACATTACCATTTGGCAAGATTATTGTTTCCTTTTTGGATTAGGGTTTTCTACTATATCCTAATGCAAATTTGGAAAGTTAGGAATTTTTGTTTGGCATAAGTTCATTAAATCTTTCAAAGGAATTTTGAAAATCAAGATTTCTACAAGAAAAGCCACACATTAGGAGTGTCATTCATGCTTTTTGAGTCAAAATTCCATGTCTTGATTTCTTAACATTCTAGTGGTTCAAACCTTACTCTAAGCTTCCATTTACACTACTAATCATCTTGAATACTTGATTGGAGTTTTGTCAAGATTGATTGAGTAGGTTCTTATCCAAAGGCATACAAGGTAAGCTCAAGGAGTGGTAAAAGGCTAAGGTGTGAGCTCATCATCAGGTAAAAGCCAAGATTAATTAGTGTGATACACGAGTGATGAGTGAAACACGTAAGGGAGTGAGTGAGGCTGCTTTCTTGATTTCT
Organism: Mitragyna speciosa; assembly: GCA_024721245.1. Classification (NCBI taxonomy): domain Eukaryota; kingdom Viridiplantae; phylum Streptophyta; class Magnoliopsida; order Gentianales; family Rubiaceae; genus Mitragyna; species Mitragyna speciosa. The sequence goes on from CM045562.1 coordinate 13,101,129, forward strand.
TTTCTTGTGTTACTAACAATTTTTTGTAGGTTGTTGAGGATACCATGGGTGAGAGAAAATCTCAAGAAGATAATCAATTCAAGTTGTTCATAAGGGCTATGCAAGACACACAAAGGCAAAATAATGAGAACTTTCAGACCATCATAGAGCAACTTCAAAAGGTGCCTCTACGTGTGGAAATCATTGAAAATTCTTCAAAGGGGTGTGAAGTATTGCATGAGAATTTGGAGGTACTAGGACCTAGGTCACATACAAGGGTGACTAGAAATCCAACTTATGAGGAGGAGCTAGATGAAGAGTCTGATTTTGAAGAAGTAGGTCCAAGGAGAGGAAGGAGGGCGGCAAACCGCCAAGATGATAATCTTGGAAGCATAAAGATGAAGATCCCAACATTTTGAGGGAAACTTGATCCATTAAGTGAGAATGTAAGGTAGAAGGAGTTTTCAGTTGCCACAATTATTCTGAGGAGAAAAAGGTCCAACTTGCTGAAGTCGAGTTCACAGACTATGCAAGTGTTTGGTGGGACAAATTTCACAAGAACCGTGCTAGATTTTGGTGAAGGACCCATGCGCACATGGGGCGAGATGAAGAGACTCATGCAAAAGAGATACATCCCAAGCTATTACACACGTGATCTCCACTAGAAACTCCAAACATTGAGACAAGGTTCCATGACCGTGGATGACTACTATAAAAAGATGGAACTTTTGATGATGAGGCCAACTTAGAAGAAGAGGGTGAGGCACTAATGGCAAGATTTATGGATAAACTCAACACTGAAATTAGGCAATGTGTGGAGTTGCAACATTATCTTGACATAGGTGACTTGGTGGATATGGCTATAAAGGTTGAGAGGCAACTTAAGATGTCAAAACCAAGGGTAATGGCTACACCATCTTCTTGGCTAGCATGGAGAGATTCACATGATAGGGGGGTTGCTCAAACGTCACCAAAAGCTAAGGAGTCATGGCGCAAAGGAGAGTCGGGTTCAACCAACAACATGCCAAAAGGTGATAGTACTCCATCCAAGCTGCCAAATAAGGGCAAGATCTAGACTTCTACTAGGTAAAGGGATGTTAGGTGCTTCAAGTGTCAAGGGTATGGACATATCTTCTCTCAATGTCCAACTAGAAGAAACATGGTTATATTTGACAACGGGGAGGTAGAAAGTGAACATTTGAGTGATGAAGAGATGCCTTCACTTGAAGGGCCTAGTGATGATGATTCGGTTGATGGAGGACCCGAGGATGCTAATTCGTCTAGTGGTGAGGTTTTAGTGATTAGAAGATCATTGAGCATCCAACCAAAGGAGGAGGAAGAGGAGATGCATAGGGAATATATATTCCACACAAGATGCTTGGTTCAAGGCAAGGTATGTAGTGTTATTGTTGATTCTGGTAATTGCACTAATGTAGCTAGTACCTTGTTTGTAGAGAAGTTGAAATTGCCTACAATTCGCCATCCAAAGCCATACTTCTTGCAATGGTTGACGGATTTTGGGGATGTAAAGGTAACCAAGCAAGTGTTGTATCGTTTACTATTGGAGGAAATGTGAACGAGGTATTATGTGATGTTATTCCCATGCATGCGTGTCATCTTTTATTAGGTCATCCATGACAGTTTGATAGGCGTGTTACTTATGATGGTTATAAAAATACTTATCGCCTAACTTGGAAGAAAAAGGAGTTTATCTTGAGACCATTGACACCTATGGAGGCATATGCTGATCAAGCACGTATCACTAAGGAGCGCAAGGGTCGTGATGAGCCCAAGGAGACCAAAGCCACGAGGTCTTCTATTGAGCCATTTAGACAGTTAGGAAAGAGTGAGGCCATTCGGCCTAGTGAGGAGAAAAAGAGGGAGAAGAGAAAGAGAGGGGGAGCTGAGAGAGAAGAGGGAAGAAAAGTGAGTGCTTATGCTGGAAAAAGTGAGATTAAGAGTGCGCTGTTGACAAAGCAACAACGTCTTGTAATCTTGTACAAAGATGTTTACTTTTCTACTAATGAGCTTGATTCTTCTCTTCCTAGTGTTGTTGTTTCTTTGCTACAAGCATATCAAGAGTTATTCCCTGAGGACATTCTAAGTGGATTACTACCTTTGAGAGGGATAGAACATCAAATCGACTTCATGCCTGGAGCAAGCATTCCAAACCATCCTGCTTATAAAGCTAACCTCGAGGAAACAAAAGAGATTCAAAGGCAAGTAGATGACTTGTTGGAGAAGGGCTTTGTGCGTGAGAGCCTTAGTCCATGTTCGGTACCTGTGATTCTTGTGCCTAAGAAGGATGGATCTTAGAGGAATGTCTGTAAATTGTCAAGCTATCAATAAAATCATAGTAAAGTATTCGTCATCCATATACTTAGGTTAGATGATATGTTAATGAATTGCATGGTTCACAATTATTTTCTAAAATTGATTTGAAGAGTGGCTACTATCAAATTCAAATGAAAGAGGGTGATGAATGGAAAATTGCTTTCAAAACTAAGTCATTGCCTTTTGGTTTAACTAATGCTCCTAGTACTTTTATGAGTTTGATGAATCATGTTTTCCATCATTTAATTGGAAAATTTTTAGTAGTTTACTTTGATGATATTCTTGTGTATAGCAAGTCCTTGCAAGAATATGTTGAACACTTACATGCTGTTTTTGAATTACTTAAAGAACATCAATTATTTGCTAATTTGAAAAAGTGTTCTTTTTGCATGAATTTTGTTATCTTTCTTGGTTTTGTTTTGAGCTCTAATGGTATAAGCGTCGATGAAACCAAGGTGAAGGCTATTAGGGAGTGGCCAACCCCTACTAATGCCAATGGGGTAAGATCTTTTTATGGGTTAACAAGTTTCTATAGAAGGTTCGTGCATGATTTTTCTACAATTGCTGCACCTTTGAATGAACTTGTTAAAAAGAATGTGACTTTTAAATGGGAGAAAACGCATGAAGATGCATTTAATTTTTTGAAGGATAAACTCACAAATGCTCCATTGCTTAGTTTGCCTAACTTTGACAAAGTTTTTGAAATTGAATGCGATGCTAGTGGAATTGGTATAGGTGCTGTTTTAATACAAGATTATAAGCCACTTGCATACTTTAGTGAGAAGCTTCAAGAGGCAAGCTTGAGTTATCCTACATATGATAAAGAGCTTTATGCTTTGGTTTGAACTTTTCAGAGTTGGCAACATTATTTGTGGCCAAAAGAGTTCATTATACATTCTGACCATGAAAGTTTGAAATTTCTCAAGTCTTAAGGTAAGTTGAATAAGAGACATGCTAAATGGCTCAAGTTTATTGAAACCTTTCCACATGTGATCAAGTATAAGCAAGGTAAGGAGAATGTTGTTACTGATGCATTATCTCTAGGTATACTCTTCTTACTTCTTTGCATGCTAAATTACTTGGTTCTAAGTACTTGAAGAATTCTTATGTAAATGATTGTGATTTTGGTGATATTTGGCATATTTGCATAAATCAATCTTTACCATTAGGTCGTGTGCATGGGGGATTTTATTTGCATGAAAGTTACTTGTTTAGAAAGGATAAATAGTGCATTCCTTTTTGTTCCATGCGTGATTTACTGATTAGTGAGGCTCATGGAGGGGGTCTTATGGGGCATTTTGGTGTTGTTAAGACTTTGGATATCTTGCATGAACACTTTTATTGGCCTCATATGAAACGTGATGTACAAGCTTTCGGTGCTAAGTGTATTACTTGTAGGAAAGCTAAGTCCAAAGTGATGCCTCATAGTTTTTATAGTCCATTGCCTATTCCTGTCGTTCTGTGGACTGATATTTCTATGGACTTTGTTCTAGGACTTCCACGTTCTCAAAGTGGCAAAGATAGTATTTTGTTGTAGTTGATCATTTTAGTAATATGGCGCACTTTATTGCTTGTGTTAAAACTAACGATGCAACTAATATTGTAGATTTGTTCTTCAAAGAGGTTGTTTGTTTACATGGATTACCAAGGACCATAGTGAGTGATCGATATGTCAAGTTTCTGAGTCACTTTTGCTGCACTCTTTGGAGTAAGCTGGGAATGAAGTTGCTATTCTCTACTGTTGCTCATCCTCAAACGGATGGACAAACTTAAGTGATCAACCGTACACTCACGACATTATTACGAGTAATCATTCAACACAATCTCAAAAATTGGGAGAAATGTTTGCCACACATAGAGCTTGCTTATAATTGCACTATCCATTCCTCTACTTCTTATTCTCCTTTTGAAATTGTTTATGGTTCCAATCCTCTAACACCTTTGGATATTTTGTTATTGCCTTCTTGTGAGCACGTAGACATGGATGGCAAAAGGAAGGCAGATTTTGTCAAGGAATTGCATGCCAAGGTTAGAGATAATATTGAGAAGAAGTATGAGCAATTTGCCAAGCTAGCAAACCATGGAAGAATAAAAGTTCACTTCAAGCCTGGAGATTGGCTCTAGGTGCACTTGAGGAAGGAACATTCCCCTCAACAATGCAAGTCCAAATTGAGTCCAAGAAGAGATGGACCTTTTCAAGTCCTTGAACGGATTTGGGACAATACTTACAAAATAGATTTGCCAAGTGAGTATAGTAATGTTAGTGCAACATTTAATATGGCTGATCTTTCTTTGTATGATGTAGGGGATTCGAAGGCGAATCTTCTCGAGAAAGGAGGAAATGATAAGGACATCAATGGCTGAGTGCACATTGGTGAAGCTCGTGATCATGATGTAGCTGTCAAGAGTCCTTTCCAAAACATGGGAGGTCCAATGACTAGATTAAGAGCTAAAAGGATGAAACGAACTTTGCAAGGTTTGATCATGAAATTACATGAACATGAAGCTACTTGGTTGAAACAAGAATCTACAAGGCTGTTCACCTATTTTGGACTAGAGTTAGAGGAGTTTGGAAGCCGTGGACTTGGATTCTATTGAAGAGCCAGTTTGCTATTTGAGGTTATGGGTTTCATGGGCTTAAGTTTGTTAGTTTAATAGCCCAAGTTGTTCTTTTATGCTATTTTTATTAATTAAGTTGTACCTTTAGTTGTTAGTTTGTGTTATGGTACAACTAGAGTTAAGTTAGTTTCCATATTTAGCTTATATCTTGATGTTACGTGCGTCTATATAAAGAGGGTTACTGTTCATCCGATTTTTACACAACTTTGAGCAATAATATTGAGTTTTCTCTTCAATTGTGCGCGAGTGCAAATTGAGCTTTCTTAGTTCTTTGGCTAAAGAACTACTCTTGGTTGCTTGGCAAAGATCTTGTTAAGTATTCAAGAATTTCGCTTAGGGTTCATCTTTGAGGGTTTGAATCTGTACAATAAGATTGTCAACTAGGTGTCTACACCACATTGTTGGTTAGGGGTCTAGAATCGTTCTTAAAAAGGGGAGTTCAACGAATCTTGTTGAATTTGAAGCAAAACAATCCAAGTTGTTCTTGGGGTCTTCGACAATTTATGAAGGGGTCAAGAAGATTGGATTGCCATACCTGTGATTCGAGATTCTTGGACCGTCTACTCTTCCGTTGAATGCATCATGGTCCTTGAAGAAATCCCTTCAGGCTGTCTAATTCTACTTTTTGTTTTGATTAATAGATGATTTGTCTCAGCCAACAATTTGATGGGTTGTAATAACTTTTATCCATTGGCCTAAATTAGCCGATTAAACCTTTCTATTTGGTTTTAATATTTTTGCTCTCAGCTCTTCATTACCATGACCTTGTGCTATTTTATATACCTTCTCTTGCTCTATTGATGTCATGGTTTCCCACATCGACAGGTAAAATTTCTTTAAGTACAATCCATTGATTGGCCTCTCAGCCACTTCCCCTGGCAAAGTTCTCAATCTATAGGTTTCTTTTAAACATATTTCATGAATAACTAAAGGAACTTTCCAATTCAGGCTCCATTTGCCAAACCTTGGGTCTTTCTTGCCAATGGGTAAGACAAATTTTAAGATTTTTTTCACTAAATTTGAAGTGTTCAGGCTGTACCCTCTTATTATACATGGCTACAACTCATTTTATATGATCAAGTGCTTGTAACCTTTTATCCTCCAAATCTTCTAACTCGGCTAACATTACTTGCTGGAATTTATCTATTGACAACCCATATTATTGTGCTATTCTCAGCACCCTAACAGATACTTTAGCAGGGATGACTGCGTCATGCCCGTAGACTAACTCAAACAATGTCATGCTGATACTAGTTTTATAGGACATTCGATAAGCCCACAATGCCTCTAAAAGGTGTTCATGCTAGCTTCACAGATTTTCATCGATCATTTTGCTGATAATCCCCTTGAGCATCCTGTTGGTGGATTCAGCTTGCTTGTTGCTTTGCAAAACATATTGGGAAGAATGGATCACTCGGAATTTGTAACTTTCTATGAATGTTACTAGCTCTCCTAATACCTTAAGTATGCCGAATCGGTGGTCAATATTCTTCCTAACAAAACTTGTGACCATTTTTTATCGGCTTCTTTAAGTGGAGCTGCCTCAACCTATTTGGTGAAGTAGTCAGCCATTGTAATTATATATAAATGCTGTTTTGATGATGGTGGTATTATCATGCTGATAATATCAAGACCCCAGTAACGAAAAGGTCACAGTTTTACAATAACCTCCAATTCTCATGTAGGTGCTCATTGTATCAACCCATGCACTTGACAATTCCTGCATCCCCTGGCTAGGGCTATACAGTCTTTCATCATCATTGGCCAAAATAGTCCGCGTCTCCTTAAAGACCACATCATTTTTCAATCGGCTTGGTGCGTTGTACAAGTGCTTTCGTGAACCTCAAGCATTGCTAAATATGCTTCTGATTTGCCCAAATATTTGAGGTATAACTTGAATCTATCTTTCTTGTATAGGATACCATTTAGCAATCGAAAATGCGTTGCTCTCATTCTCACATTCTTCGACACAGCTGATTGGGATCTTCGAGGAATCTCACAATGGGTTCTCTCCAATCCTATTCTCCTTTTGCATCAATGGTATGTATTCTCAATCCACTAGTACACCCATGATATAATAGCAAGCATCTTCTAAACACTGTGAAACATGCTGATGCACTTCCACCGTTTATAGTTGTTCCCGATGCTATCTGCGCTAACTCATTTGCACCATCATTGGTCCCCCTCGACACATAATAGAACCAAACATTCTTAAAGCATTCAACCAGTTTGTTAATAGTTGTCAGGTAAAGCATTAGCGTTGGGCTTTTACATTGGTAGCTACCTGAAATCTAGTTGATCACGAGCTTAGAATCTCCAAGACGATTAGTAGAGCTTCGTACTTGGCCCGGTTGTTCGAGTAGTTGAATGTCAGTTTAAATGTATATCGATACTATCACACCTCATTGTTTGAAAAATGAAAAAGTAGTTTTAAAAAATGATTTTAGAAAAATGATTTTTATTTTTAAAAACAAAACAAAAGGTCTTAAAATGAAACTTTGAAAATGCGACAGTTTTGGGCCCCAAAAATATCTAAAACTTTGTAAAAGGAAGTCACTACTTGGTATTGAGTTTTGGTGTACCAAGTCACCAAAAAAATTGTTTAATGAAAAAAGTAAAAAGAACAAGAACAAAACCTTTTTACTAAATTTTTTTATGAAAAAGCAAGAAAAATGAGAAAACTCTTTTTAGATGACTCCTGGTCTTTGAAAATAAGAAAAAAAAGTTTGAGAGTCACAGTTGAAAAAAGAGAAGGCAAAGGTTCGCACCTAAGGCACCCTTTCAACCTAGTCGAAACTAATTGCGATATTTAGTCAAAGTTTTCCAAATGTAACCCTAAAGCTTATCACATTTGGATATGCTAATGTGAAATCCTAGACTTGATAGGGACATCTAACGGGGCAAAATGTCCCTCCCAAGTTTAATTATAATTAACGCATTAAATGCATAACCCAAAATGAGACCTCGAAGGAGTCACAAGTTATGCAAAAATGAAATGCAAAAGTGAAAACAAAATATAGATAGAAGTGACCAAAGAAAGGGAATGCAACATAGTGGGTGTAGGGGACTAAGAATTTTGACACTATTAAGCCCATATTTGCCTATTTCTCGTGTTTGAAGGATGACTCTTCCGAACCTAAACAAGTAGATGACCTATCTCTCTTAACTTTTTATATGAAATGCAATCTAAATGTCATGCATTATACATATATGGGGATAAGGGATGATGTGGGCAAAAATACCATGCGAATGAAAGAAACTCCTAAAAATTAGAAAAATGCATGTAACGGGATGAATTGCACACAAGTGATGAAACTAGCATGCAGGGGGCTAAGGGTCTAGCATTAGACTAGCTTATTTCTACAAGTTCCTCACGAGCGTTAGACTTGAAAAGATATGAAAAAACCACAACTAGCGTTGGATTAGTATGGTGACATCACAAATAAACATAAATTAAGGCATAATAAAATTAAATAAACACATAAGAGCACATAGGGCATATAGGAGCACATAACGCATAAACATAATATTCTAGATACAAAAATCCTAAGGAAAGCAATAAACACATAAACACATAGCACATAAAACACATAACACACAAAACCCTATCTATTATATTGGGAACCTAATTATAATCTAAATGTGGGAAATAAAAATAAAAATACTCTATATAACCTATCTATTAAACTTGATTTTCTAAATAAAAATTGTATTAAAATAAAAATAATAGAGATTATGACCTATCTATTACATTTCTCCGAATAATTAAAATTAAATTTGAATAAATAAATAAACACAAAATTCATAAATATTCAAGAATAAAAGAAACTTAAAACAACACATAAAAATACATAATAAAGACATATATGAGCACATAATGGGAATTAAAGGATAGTGAAGGTGCCTCCCTTTTGAAAAACCCAGTGCGAGTACTAACAAAACGAGCAAACTTATTAAGGTGCCATTACAAAGTGTAACATCAATTCTCGGAAGTTTTGGAGGGCAAAAACATAAATTACGGCAAATTGGGCTAACAATCTAAATTCAAGCAAGTTTAGGGGTTAAGAATGTCAATTCTAATAAACCTAAGTGTTGAAATGTAATATCTAAAAATGTTCTATGGCAAAAATGCAATGTCTACCAAATTGAGAGACAAAAACAAGATGATGTGCGCACGGTTGCGTTGCCAAGAAAGTCTTGAATTTTAGGCATGCAACTCGTTGAACTCAAGACCTCGTTTGATTCGTGAACCAAGGAACCCTTGACGTGGAGTTGTTTTGCCTTGAATTCTTCCCTTGAAGATGAGCAAGCCTAAGAACAACTAGAATTAGACCAAGTTGAGCGAGTTCAATCGTCTAACCTAATTAACTCTAAGACTTGACCAAAAACACAAGAAAAACTCTAAGCGAAGTTGGTGGTCGCCACAAGCAAGCTTGATAATACCAAGAGTAGTTCTTAATCAACAAAGAACCAAGAAAATTCTCAAAGAGAACACACAATATTTCTGAAAATTCTTGTTAAATTCGTAACTAATAATATGGCCTATAAATAGGCTTACAAAGAACATTCTAGAGTTGTGAAAATAGACTTAACTTCTAAGACAAAACCTATACTAATGAAACTACCAAAACAAAGCATGAATTAACTAAAATAACTAAGTCTATTACAACTTAAAGACCCTAAAAATCGTAACTAATAAACCCTAATGGGCTGGTGGTCCATTAAGCCCACAAAACCATCAATTGGACTTCAATTCTTCAAGCTCCCCACTCGTGTGGCCCATGAAGTTCTCATCCAATGTTTGTTCAGCCCAAATCACATTAATGAGTTGTTTAGATTGATCCTTTGAGCCCAATTGCAAAGCCTCCTCATATGAGTCCAATATGAGTCCATGCAAAGCATCCTTCATTCTTCTAGTTCTTACTCTAGTCATAGGACCATCCAAACCATTAAACACATCATTGGAACTCCTCAAACTTGATCCATCATCCTTGGAACGTTCCTCTTGAAGGTCTCCACCTTGGGACTCATCACAAGAATTTCAACAAGTTTAGGGTTGAAAATACAATTTCCAGCAAGCAAACAATCTTCTTTACAGCAAGCTAAAGGGTACAAACACAATTTCGAGTAGTATTATGGATATAACCACAATTAACTAGGGTTTAATTGAAAAAAATGAAACCTAGGGGTCAATATGCAAATATTAAAGACTTAAGTACAAAAAAATGAGAATCTTCAAGGGCATGATAAAGTGACTTTAAATTTTGAGGCCAAAACGCAAACATCTGTTTTATCATATAACAACCAAAAATATAGAAAAACCAAAACTACATAGTTTTGGTTAAAAGCACATCAAACAACATAGGTTTAGCATGTTTTTCTTTTTCTTTTTTTTTTACTAATTAACTAAGACTACAAAATGATATATAAAAAAACCTAAAATCTACCCCCAGATCATTTTCTTCCTAATAGAATCCTCAATTCAATTCAATTCAAATCTAAAATCTCCACAAATCAAAACCTCAATCCTCAAATTCCCAATTGGCCCTTCTCTTGCTCCAATACCATCACAAACCATTAACATCTGAACATAAATTCATTAATCAAAGCTATTCGAACAGATCTCAGGAGGGCCGAGAATTACCTTTTGATGGAGGAAGACAATATTTCGAGGGTGGCAAGGGGATAATGTCAAAAATACTGTGGGCTGATAAAGCTACATGGTAATTTGTGGAACACTCTTCTTTTTCTCCCGCAAATCAGAACACAGATCTAACAATTCCTTGGATTGTTAATTATGTCAGAGAATTCATTCCCCAAGTACAATTTGTGGTGGCCAAATGGTGGTATTCGCTACTGGACGTTGGTGATGGCAGTGGTTTTGGCAGCAGCGAGCAGAGATGGTACGGGTGAAAATGGGTTGTTTATGCAGGGATGGTTCTAAGTTTATGGATGGATGTGGTTGACATTGGCAGTGCGATGGTAGTGACTATGAGATGTTGTGAGGCTATCTTTGGGCTTTAGGTTGCTGGCCTTGCGGCAGTGGTGGTGCAAACTTGTGATGGTGGAGAGACAGTGGCAAAGCACGAATCCATATAAGCTACCGAGTGATAATGAGTTTAATCCTAGTAGGCAAGTAGAAGTAATTCATAATGATTATGGTAATCAATTGAGTGTCCCTTTGATGGTGATTAAAAGAGAAGAGCGTGAGTGAATTGAAGAAGAAAAAGTGAATGAGGTAGGAGTTGTAGGTGAGGAAGTGACACTAGTGAACCAATTGAATTAGGTGGACCCTCAATTTTGATTACTATTTCCATTCCACAAGAGGCACCTCATGCATATATTTTAAAACCTTTATATATAAATCTTCTTTGTGGTACTAATATTTTGCAGGTACCATCTTACTATGGAGTTCTTGATGATGAAAAGTTATGTAAGAAGAGCTAATAGAACTTGAGAGCAAGGCCACAATGGGAGGCTGCAATTCTATCATGGTTGTGCAACCGCCAAAACTGAGGAGTTTTGAGTTGCAAGGAGCTGAATATGATACATATCCAAAGATCGAGATCTGACGGCCCAAAAATAAGAAGGAGTGGGCCGAAGAGATTTTTCATCAAGGGGTTATGTTATACCACTTGATGGCGTCGAGCTAAAGACGTTAAACAAGCACTTGTTGGGAGGCAACCCAACTTTTACTTTAGTATTTTATTACTTTTAGTTGCTTTTTAGTATAGTAGGATTATTTTAATTAGTTTGTTTAATTTGTGTTTTGCAGACCTAAAGAAAGAGGATGGAACTCACAACCATTGCTATAGAAATCAACTTCAGCTAGAGGGAGTTTTCATTTATCTTTATGCTTCATTGCTTATCTTGCATGATTTTCATGTTAAAATTTCCTTTTTTGCTATGTTTTGAAGTGCATGAGATTGTTTGGGGGTAACCTTTTTCTGTTGGAAGTGAAAACAAAAGCTGAAAATTGAAAGAACTTGAAAAATTGACCGTGTTTTATGGAGGAATCGCTGTTCAATGCCGCGGATTAAGTACAAAAGAGCCACGGGCACTTCAGCTGCGGCTTGCTCCATATAAGACTAAAAACAAGAGCTGCTGCTCCTTCTTTCTTCTTCCTTTATCCAATTTCTTTCCCCTCTCCCAAACCCTTGCACCTCCTCCTCTTAATCTTCAATCCCACCCTAATCCCACACCACATCCACTTCACCCCCACACTAGCAACCTCATTTAGAGCAAAATAACTAAAGTTGGTGGTTTAAAACTAAATCTTTTGGGGAGATATTCCCTCTACCTGAATTTTGCTCTAATTTTTGGGTTTTTGCTTGGTGACTTTTTGGGGTTGATTTTGGGCATCATTGGGCTTCTCACTACACTAGTTATTCACTCATTGCATTTTGGTGGTAAGATTTCCATATTTTCACGGTTATTTTACTTGATTTATGTTGAATATTACTTAATGTGGTGTATGACAATGTAGTGAGTTTTTGGTTGAATTGTGGGCTTATTTGTGTTCTCGAGGCTATTTGAGTATGATTGTGACATGGGTTTAGTGATTTATGGTCTAATTTTACCTATGGAATTTTCAATTGTGCTTCATTTAGTTCTTCGATTATTGGAATATTTGATGCAATTCTTGAGAATGTATGTGGTTAATTGATGTTATTGGACTCTGTGTCATTATTTGAAGGTTGAATTAGGAGTTTTATGCATATAATTGCTATATTGATGAGTTAAATTCCTAATTTTGATTATACGGGTGTTAATTGTCTAGAGTTTATTCTTGTGCATTCTTTGAGTTGCTTGAGTATTGATTTTGACTTTAGAGTGTTTAATGATGTGTATGGATTCTATTTTTGCAGACAATTATTTAAATTTGTAGGCGATGACTTCCTTGTTATAAGGGATGACTTACACTTTCAAATTTAGCTATGAAGAGGTTTTGAGCATGAATGGTTATAGAGTTCATTTTCATAGCATTCTTTAGTCTTTCTAGCCTAATGACAATCTTCATATGTTGAATGTGGGTGTAGTAGTACATGTGCATTACGTTAAGTGGCCTAAGGTGTGATTAATAGTTTGCTTTGTTATGGTATACTAGTGAGCTATTTTAGCATCTATTAGTGCATGTTGTAGACACCAAATTTTGACACACCATTTATTTTTTCAACATTGGGGGGCATTTTTAATATTTTTAGGGTCAAATTCTAATTTTTCAATAAAAGGGGAACAAAATCAACAATTTCGGGGGTCAAAAATAGTAATTTTTTAGCACGTAAATATTTTTCATTAGTTTTGGGAGTTTAAATGTATATTTTTGTATTTTTATACACGTTTCTAAAATTTTGTGAGTTTTTGAGTTCAACTAGTTTTTTTCTATATTTTTCCAGCACAGGGGCAAAATAATCATTTCACTATGTGAACACCATTTTTACCCATTTTTTGTCATAAATTTATTTTTTAGATTTTTAAGTGTGTTTCTAAATTTTTTTGATTTTTTCGAGGACAATTGCTATTTTTTTTGTAATTACTGCATTCAAGGGTAAAATAGTCATTTTGCAACCTAAATGCATTTTTCATCAAATTTTGAGTCCTAAATTCATTTTCCACGGTTTTAAGTTTATTTTTAATTTTTGATAATTTTTTTGAGGCCAATAGCTATTTTTTATGTATTTTGTTAGTACATGAGCAAAATAATCATTTAAAACACAAAATGTATTTTTGTCAAATTTTGCGGTTTCTAAACTCATTTTAGGTTTTTGAACCTATTGCTAATTTTTGGTAATTTTTAGGGACCATTTTTTATTTTTTTCTGTAAATACTGCGTTTAGGAGACAAAATAATAATTTTTCATAGAAATATTTCTTGCCCAAATTTTGTTAATAAATTTATTTTTTGCATTTTTTGGATTTTCGCACTTTTTGGTGTTTTAGAAAAATCATGGCATTTTAGTTTTGGTTTTAATTTTACCAAAAACTATTTTTTAGGATAAAATTAAGATTTTATTACTAGGGATATTTTAGTCATTTTTTACCAATTTCTTGGAGGACAAGATTGGCTTGCACTATAAAAGCTCATGTTGTGGAAAAGAAAAATCAGAAAAAATTAGGAAAAAAATCAAAAAACTAAAACACATATCCTTTTTATCCATTTTGAGATTAAAACACACACAAAACCACCATAAAACTCACACACTTCAGCCCCATCTTCAATTAAAGTTACTGTTCATCGTCTAAAAAATTTGACTAGTGTTCATCATTCATCATCAATCTTCAAGCTTCAACAGGTAACATCTTAATTAATTTTTCTCTTGTTTTGATTTATTTTTCTTCTATTTTTTCTATGTGAATTTGATTAATTATTTGGGATATTAGTGAAGTTTTACTGGGTTTTACTTCTATTTTCCTTCTGGGTTTTTTCTTCTATTTGTTTCTGGGTTTCATTCATGGGCATTTTAGTTCTTCATCATCTTCAATCAAAACCCCAAATTAGACACAAACCATCGCCACCTTTTATTCACAATCTGCAAAAACAACACAATCACAACCCTACCTACCCAATCCAGTCGTCACACTCCACCCAATGTCCCAAATCACAGCCCAAGAACAACCAGTATACAGCCCCTTATAGGCCACCTAAAACCCACTATCAAACCTCCCCAGAACCACTACCCACAACTCATTTCCTCCTCTCACCACCAATCCCTCACTAGTAGCCCCAGCCTTACCAGACCATAACCATCTCCTTTCACTAGAAATCATCCAAAAATTCCACAAACCAACTGCCAAATTCCAGTAGCCCAACACCAACATCCCTCTACTATCGCCAAAAAAAACAACACCAATAGCAAAATAAACCAACAGCCCCCTCTCTATCACAAAACAATCAAGCAAAAATCATAAAAAAAAAACCACAAACCACCATACTAAGCTCAACTTCTGAGATTTCAGCTTCTCCACTTGTCGCCATCAAGCTTAAATCAATCGGGAATACCTCAACCCCTAGAACCACCGAACAACTACTTACAGCAGTCCAATTCAACCTCCCAATTAGTCACACAGCCATAAGCCAGCCGCTCAGGCTCAGCAGTAGCCCAAATCCCCATAGGTAAACATCAACTCTGCTATCAACCTCAGTCCCTTAGACAACCACAACCACACCCCTATCTTCTTTCTCTCTCCACTCTCAACTATCACAGCACCCAACAACTGCCACTAATCAATCAAAATCACAGACCAATCAGCATCAAATTATCAGTCAACAACAACCACATCGTAGGACTATCTCCTAAGACCTAAATCTCAACCAAGACAACTGAGTATCTCCATTATTCCACCCCAAATCTAGCAACAAACAACCTCCATAAAGCCATAAACCCACAACAAGCCACTAAAACTGCTATCGCATAGACCAACCACACCACCAAAGCGTTTCCATTACCTGCAAAGACAAATCAGCAACAACCCAATGAAATGGTTTCATCCCAAAAACCATCCATTAGTCAATTGTTGGACCACCAATGACCCCAAATCATCTCCAATTTCACCACAAACGCCATCCCGTACCACCCTTTACTTCAGTCCTCATCCTCACAAATTCTTATCACCACAATCACTGCAACCTGCAAGAAAATCGAACAAGATAAACACCACAAATTCCATCAACCACCACCCACAAATTCACTACCACCAGTTAACTTCTACCCACTGAACACCACCTACGGCCAAATCACAGCTACAATCACCTTGAAACTCACCATTCACTAGGAACCTTCGAATCAACCACAACCTGGACAAATCACAACCACACCTATGTCCAAATTCCTCCTAATCAGCCATTATCCCTTCCAACTCCTCCTAATGAGCCATTACCCCCTCCAACTCATCTTATTGCTACCATATCCCCCCACTTACCGATCTAGGAAGAAGGGACCAAGTGGGGGGAATCTGTCCTTTTGTTTCTGGGGAAAAAGCAGTTAGAATGAGAGAGAGAGAGAGAAGAAAACAACAATTGGCGAGAGAGAGAAAGAAGTTGAGGGAGGAGGAGAGAAATCAGAGATTGGAGTTGTAGAAGAGAGAAATAGATAGAGAGATTGAAGAGAAAGAGAGACAAGGAAGAAGGGAGAAAAGGGGAAAGCTAGAGAGAAAAGAATCGGGGAGAAGCGGAGATGAAGAGAAGACAAAAAAAGAAATTGGAGAGAGAACTGAGGAAATCGGAGAAGGAGAAATAGAGATAGAGGGGGAAAAGAGAAGGAAGAAAATCAGAAAGAGAGAAGAAGGGAGAAAGAGAAAGAGAAAGAAATTTTGGAATTTGGGAAACTCCCTTTTGCCTGGAAGAAGAACGTGGTTTATTTGGGGGGGGGGGAATCTTTCTTTTATTCTGTTAATAAGAGGAAAATGAGAGAAAAACTAATTTTGGAGAGTGAAATATTTTGATTTTGTTTGTGTTTAATAGTTGATGGAGAATTCGAGGACCCTAGGAAGGCGACGCTCCTAAAATCCTCGAATCTTCGCACAAGAATCTTCTCCAAAGGACTGTCTTGAAGATCAGGTGATAACCCAATCCAATCCCTCCCGCAGAATTGGACCAAATTATTAAAGAATACAAACTCTCATCGAATCACTCGACCCCAATCCAACCCCGTGGAATGAAACCGTTTGAATCTAACAAGAGGGAAACCCTAAACCCTAATCACATTTGATGATTAGAACTTAAGGTATAAAGTAGACCTCACAAGAATCACTCTTGAAATGGCAGAAAAGTTCTCATCTCAAGCTCACGAAATCCCTCAAAGGGAGTAAACCAATTTCATTGATTTCAATTCATAATTCAACATAAACTTATGAAAAATAACAAGCCTTATATAGGCATAAAAGTCCTAAGAAGTAATTATGAAAAATTAGAAAAATAATACAATTAAAGAAAAATAATTAAAATTCAAAAATAGTAAATTCGCAGAATCTACCCGTATCCACGCCGGCTATCCGCGCGCAGATTTCAGGCGCGGATACCACCAAAAACTCCAAGCTAGCAGTATCCCATTCTGTAGCTATCCGTGGCCCTATCCGCGCATGGATACCCCTCGCGGATAGGGTCAGAATGCTTAATTGTTGCTCCTAGTCTTGTCCATTGAAGATTCTGCCTCACACCTTCGACCTTAGACGTGACCACCAGCCTTTGGCCCCTTAAGTGGATACTAAATGAGCTATCTCCCATGCTCCATTGCCATGCTTTGAACACTTTGAGACCTCCAATTTGCACAAGATAACAACATCCATTGGTGAAGCTTCAAAACTTGAGACGGGCGTCACCACGAACGTATCAGTAGTTGTATTTAGTTGATTTCTAGTTCATTCAGTTGTTTTCTGGCTTATTCATGGTATTGTTTGTTTAATGATTTCCTTCTTGTAATTTTTTCTAATTTTGGTTATATTTGGATATTGATTGAGTAAAGGATTTAATTAATTAAGCCTTTTTTGCTCTTTGATTTGAGTCTAAGTTAGTTTAAGATTTTATTATTTATCTCTTTTATAATGCAAGTATTTATATTTTGGCCCCCTGATATTTGGTTGTTGTTACGATGCCATAGAACATTGCTATTTATGCATTTTAGGTCTTCAGATTTATAGATTGACCCTCCAGATTTCACATTCTTTCAATTAGGTCCCACTATTTGCAAACTTACCCCCAACTGTTAGAATTTATGTTTTTACCCCTATGCTTGTTTGAATTTCCAATTATGACTCTAGGTTTGCTTGAACTTCCACTTTTACCCTTTAGACTTATGTGAATTTTCAGTTTTACCTCTTAAGTTTTATAGAATTTTATTTTTTGCCCCCTTAATTGCTAGCATTTACATTTTTTATCTCAACTTGTCAATACCTACATATTTTAGGCTTTATTTTTTATATAAATACCAAGGTATCCTGATGTGGTTGCTCGTGTTCTTAAGCATTAGTACCGAAACTTCAAAGAGGTATCCCCAATTACTCGTTAATTTCTCTTTATGTGCTCCAATGTGCTTCCATGTGATTTCGTATGCATTTTCTTCATCAGTTTCTTATTTTACATACTTTTTGCATATTTATTTACATTATATGCTATTTCATTTTGAATTTTCATTATTTGGCACAAAAATGTAATAGATGCTCATATTTTATTGTTTTTGCAATATTTTGTATTTAGCTAGTCAATGTAATAGTTAGGTTACATTTTCATATTTTTTACAAATATTTTTGTATTTATATGGCAAATGTAATAGATAGGTCATTTTTACCTTTTTCCCCTTGAATTGTAAGTTAAATCCCCCCAATGTAATAGTAAGGGCTTGTGTGCTTTTTGCGTACTTATGTGCTTATTTGTTTTATCGCTTGCATTAGGACTTTTGCATCTAGATTATGCCTACGTGTTATATGATCC
This sequence comes from Mitragyna speciosa, assembly GCA_024721245.1. Taxonomy (NCBI): domain Eukaryota; kingdom Viridiplantae; phylum Streptophyta; class Magnoliopsida; order Gentianales; family Rubiaceae; genus Mitragyna; species Mitragyna speciosa. The sequence continues at coordinate 13,119,486 of CM045562.1, forward strand.
TATGTGCTCTTATATGTCTTTATATATTTATTTGCTTTTGATGCATGTTTTATTATTTTGATTCATGTTTTATTAGTTTTTATTATTCTGTCACCACACTAGTCCAAAGCTAGTTGCGGTTTTATCGTTTCTCTGCTAATCCAACGCTAGTGGAATTCTTAAAAAGAGCTAGTCCAACGCTAGACCCTTAGGTCATTTTGGTGATAGTTTCACTTTTCGTGTGCATTTCATTTTATGTCACGCACTTTTCTTTTTAGGATTTTCCCATTCTTGCATGATTTTTGTATATATTTTATTATCTATTATCTATTTTTGACAAATACTCAGTGCATGACATCTAGGTTGCATTTCACTTAGAAGTTAAGTTATTTTGTGTCCTCCGACTAGAAATAGTCATCTACTTATGTGGGAAGCGGTGGATTGACAAGCCATTCCTCCTTCTGTCAGTAGAAAAATATCAGTCATGAGTTACTAGTCCCCCGTACCCATTGTATTGCATTCCCCACTTTATTTGACACTTACTATCTATAGTATTTTCCTTTTTCTTTTTGTATTTCATCTTACATCTATACTTGTGACCCCCTCGAGACCTCATTTCAGGTTTCATAATTAATGCGATAACCCCGATCAAGTCTCGACGGGACATTTTGACCCTCCCGACATCACATTAGACTTTAGATTTGTAATCATTTAAACACATCCAAACGAGATATAATTTAGGGTTAAATTAGAAAATTTTTTATTAAACCTCGCAACTAGTCTCCGCTAGGTAGAAAGAGTGCCTTAGGCACAAACTTTTGCCTTCCCTCTCTTCAAATGTGACTCCCGAACCTTTTTCTCTTTGTTTTCGTAAACCGGAGTCGAAAAAGGGTTTTGAAACATTTTTTCTAAAATTTTATTTTTTTTTGTTTTATTAATTGATTTTTTGGGTAACTTGGTACATCCTAACTCAATACCAAGTGGCAACTCTAATGTTTAGTAAAACCCTTTTTTAAAATTAGTTGGTCAAAACTGTCACGCTTTTAGTTCTGGCCTTATTTTTTTTTCAAAATACCATTTTTTCTAAAACTAACACTTTTTTAATAAAAAATCAAATTTTTCTCACACATGCACGTTTTTTTCCAAAACCCTGTCTTTACGAAAAGGGTCACCGAACTGGATCGCCTTTTTGAGGTGCGATAGTCACCAGACCCCCGGGCTATCCATTTTTTGAGATGCGACAAATTTTGGCAATTCCACTGTGGATCACAAGTGAGTTCGAGTACTTGGCTTAATCACTTTTTCCTTCTTTAACCCTTCTATTCTATCGCGTTTGGATATTAAGATAGCATTTTTGTTTTTTTGTGGGTTTCTAAGTTTTGTTTTTGCATTTCAGACACCTCATCTCTTGTCTATCTATGTGTTGTATGTTTTAATTATCTTTTATTTTTAGTCATATTGCGCTTGCATTCGGGGAAGGGGTCAATCACCCTTAGAGCCCACACGTGTTAGTTTTATCATTCCCTCCTCTCATAAAGAGCACTTCATAGGTGCATTTGATATATTTTTTTGCCCTTTTTCTCTTTTTGGATGGTTGCCACCCACCCATCCTTTTAAGAATTAAGATCAATCCGCCTAGACATGTAGCCATCGCATTCTTGTGTGTAGCAGTATCTAGGGGATCACTCAAACCACCGACCTGGAATCCTTGGAATTAACGAACTTGTTACTTTTTGGATCTCTCAGTCTGAAGGTTCGAAAATCGAAGCCTTATTAAGTCTAGATGCATTAGTAAGCCCAACCTCATGCATCCATGTAGAATAAGCCTAAGATAGAGTCAGCCTTACCTTGTTAGGCACACCAGGTATGAGAGGAGGGAATTCACCCCTTTCTTTTACTTTACTTGCTATTTACTGCTATTCGCTTTGTCAAGGTGTTATTTGCTGTTTGTTGAATAAACTAGCGAACTCTCTTTCATTTTTTGACTGCATTCATAATCTTAGAAATAAGAGTCCTGGCACTATACTCTTTTAGAGAAAACTGTCCCTTTTAGGCAGGATATCGCACGTTTAAATTTTAGTTTATTACAATAAATTATGCGTGACATGTAATTTTTAGGCTTACCTCGGCGCTAAAAGGGGCTCCTATTAGATTGCATCATAATAATTGCACATTTATTGGCTTTAATAATCTAGCATTTTGCATAAGCCCTAGAGGGAATGCCACTTAGGGAATCCCATTTAGGAATAAGCCAACCCTATTTCCCGTGGGTACATAACCCACTCTATGGGAACGGCATGTTTAAATTTCAGTAAATCTCAGTGGGTGAGACCTTAGGTAAGGTAGTTTGATGATAATTTTCTTTGTAATCAGAATGGGTAACCTGTACAAAATCAACAAATCAAAGAAAATCTCCCAACTGCTCAGAAATTTGAGAAACGCCATGCACCCTTTGGAACAAAATCTAGTATCACAGTACTTGGGACATCTAGCATATCTTATTGATATAGAGTCTAACAAAGCTATTATTAATGCTTTAGTGCAAGTTTGGGATGAACCCCGAGCATTCAGTATTTAAGTTTGGCGACTATGAGATGACGATTACTCTGGAAGAAATACCCAAGTTCTTGGGACTTTCACTCGATCGGAAAGGTCTAATACTTCCAACTATGAGTGACAAAAGAGAACTCAGTAATTTCACAAGGTTGAGAGAATCAGTATTAGTTGGTCCGATGCAAGCAAACTCAATTGAAGTCAAACATTTGTATCATTATCTTGGCTCAAGAGGATGTTTCGCCGCAGAATAAAAGGACTTCTTTATCAACACTGAGGATGCATGGTTTTAGAGATGGATTTGGGTCTATGGATAGCTAGGATTTTGCTCTTTCCTATGCCAAATGACAAGGTGAACATAAGAATCATGAAGATGATGTTTGAGCTTTTTCATGGGGTCGGTGGGCGTGATCTCACCATAGTCCCAACTGTTGTTGCAGACAAATTTGTTGCATGCATCAAATACAAGAAGAAGCCCAATTTCTTTTACGGTCTTAGTATTATATTTCAAGTTTGGGTGATGGAACACCTCTATTGAAGATCAATGGTACGGTCATGAATTATTCTAAAGGATGTGAATTAGGTCCAATCTCACAACGGAAGAATGGACTAAATGAATCGATTAAAAGATGCCAAAGGATTCTTGTAGTTTTTGAGCACATTGAATAAGGAAGATATCTGCTGGTTTTTGAACTGGAATGAATTCATAAATTGACGTTACAATGCTTTCGAAGAAAGTTTTTACCACTTTTAGGTAGCAATGGGATTGCACCCTACATACCTCAGAGAATCCTTCGCCAATTTGGATGTATCCAAGGGGTTCCCCCAGAATTATCAATTGATGATTTTAAGGTAATATTACAGCAAGGAATTTGTCCTACCGAAATTTTGAAAAGGTCAGAAATTGCGAAGGCATGGGGAAGTCATTCCACAGACCAAAATATCCCCATCGACCCAAAGAATAAGTTTTCTCCAAAGACTACCCCAGAATATGATGAGTGGCTCAAGAATCAGAGCCGTCCAAAGGAACAAGCCATCATTGACCCCGTTGAGGAAATTACTCAGTTGAGAGCCCTGTTAGAACTGAAAGATCGTGAATTAACACAAAAAAAAAAGAACTCCGAGAAAAACAAAGAGGCATAAGAGTTTGTCAACCAACTTTATGCAGAAGCGAAATAGGAACTACGAGAGAAGAAAAGAAAATGTTTGGAGCTAAAAGATGACATCAATCATACGATGAACAGGTACTCTTGGGAGCTAGACCGTAGCAAGGCTCAGCGCCTAGAAGACCAACTGAAGAAAGTTTTAGATTGTGTAGACAAGTTGATAGAATGATGTACTATTTTGTATTAGTTGACAGTGAAAGTAGTAAAGTGTTTTCTTTTAATGCTTAAGTTGTATGAAATTTGACTGAAGTAATGAAAGGCTATTTCTTTTGGAGCCAATTCATCCTGTTTCGATATTGAAAGGGGGGTCTCACCCTAAATGATTGCATCTTATGTTAGGCCTACCCTTGGCATAATAAGGGCTCTCCCTAGGACATGCATCTTTATTATTTATACACTTGCTGACTTTAGTCTTTTTCTTTTTCTTTTGAAATAATAAAATCAATAGTGCAAATAATGAAATTCAATTGAATCATTTTTCTCTCCAATATGTATTTTAGGTACTTTAAATCATAACTTCTTTTCATCGAAGCCCCATTCAGACGTGGTCCCGTACCTGTCAATTACAAAGCTCTATAAACATGAGTTCCAATCCAGATGTTTTGGAAAGAATGACTCCAACACTATCGATAGATTTCTCTGCATTAGGGGCTCAGTTGAGTGAAATGTTGAAAAAATTCAATGAATTGAGTGCAAAACTGACATCACAGAGGCGTGTAATTGACTAACTTGTTGCAAATAGCAGTGGTGGTGCCTCGAATAACTCAGTGTCTGATGTGCGCACAGTTGCGTTGCCAAGAAAATCTTGGATTTCAGGTATGCAACTCGTTGAACTCAAGACCTCGTTTGATTCGTGAACCAAAGAACCCTTGACGTGGAGTTGTTTTGCCTTGAATCTCCCTTGAGAAGATGAAACACGCCTAAGAACAACTAGATTAGACCAAGTTGAACGAGTTCAATCGTCTAACCTAATTAACTCTAAGACTTGATAAAAAACACAAAAAAAACTCTAAGCGAAGTTGGTGGTCACCACAAGCAAGCTTGATAAGACCAAGAGTAGTTCTTAATCGACAAAGAACCAACAAAATTCTCACAATAGAGAAAACACACAATTTTCTAAATAATTCTTGTTAAAATTCGTAACTAATAAGAGGCCTATAAATAGGCTTACATAGAACATTCTAGAATTGAAGAATTAAGCAACTACTAAGTCTATACCTAAGCTAACACTAATACTTAGCTAAAAACACAAATATAGAAGAATTCTAATAAATTAAACTAACTAAAAACATAAAAACTATAAAAATTCGTCCAAAAATAGTTCATGGGCTGGACATCCTTCATTAAGCTCCATTGGGCTTCTATTTAGCAACTTTAAGAGCCCTCCAAGTAAGTCCAAGTAACCAGCCCCTTGTAAGATTGTTTTGGACAACTTAGCAACTCTTTTTGGTCCTTCTTTGTAGATGAACTTGATCCACAACCAATGCTTGAATCCTTGGCCCAATGTGCTCGTATAAACAAAGTGAATTTCAAGCTTGCAAATAAGCTCAAACTCATGTAACTTGACAATCCAGCCACCATGTGCAAATGTTCCATCCTTGATTATCACATGCATAAGCTCTTCTTGATCCATATAAATGGCCTCTTCAAGTCCACCAAGTATAAGTCCAAGTCCAACAAATGTATGCCCTCCTTGGATCACATCAATCCCTCCTTCCTCGAAAAGATTCATCCTCGAATCTTTTACATCATATAAAAGATCATAAGTAACTAGAGGAATGATAAATAAGGAAGTATAACCATCAAGAATATTAAGCACACAAAAATTAGATGGCATATTGGAAGAATAAACACAACTAGATAAAGACTCATTACTCTTGCAATATGAAATAAAATAAAACTCAAAAACACACGCAAAATATGCGAAGATAAATTGAAGTTTAAGAGCAACAAACATGTCTAGATGAATATTATCCTTAAAAACATGCAAAAGAATGAACACATGAAGGCTATTAACAAGAAAAACATGAGGTTCAGCACCTATATTTAAGAATATAGTCAAAATAACACTGACTAACAAGATAAAAATCATGGTCAAATAAAGATGTATGACAAGAATCTAACTAGAAACTACTAACTATAAGTAAGTGTAGAAAATGTGAATCATGTAGATAACATGCAATAATTCTGAATGAAATCACTAGAATAATTCAACTCACTAGAATAATTCAAACGATGTAACAAAAACACATGTATATTGTCACAAACTACAACACTAGAACATTTAAAATGAACTAACTTATGAGAAAAACGAATTTTAGAGGTAAAACACTTAAGACAAACACATTGAAAATCATTTATATGAGTCCCTATAATTCGTTTATAAGAACAACACAAAACATAAACATTACAACTAACTGTAAGGTAATAGCATAGGTAACGCAGCGGAAAAATAAAAATTTATTACCTTAACCATGGATCTCTTTGACATATCTATATGATTTACAAGGGGGTTTGCATGAAGATTACCTTAAGCACAGAAGATTTCTATGCTTCTAGGCAAAGATCCTTGGAAGAAGATGTTTGATCTACCACGAAAAGCCCTCCAAGCGTAGAGCCTCTAACGATATCCACACGAACAACTTCTTTGGGAACCTTGTAGGCTTGCTTGCTTTGACTTTTGAGTGCTAGCTCCCTTGAATTATTTAAGAACACAAGAAGAAGAAAAACCCTAACCCTTAGGAGAGAGAGAGAGAGACGCCAAGAGAGAGAGAAAGAGGCGTGCTTATCTTTCAATAATTTTCTCTCACTAATTTTTCTTTTTGTGTTGCAACAACAATTCAAGAGTCAAAGCATAAACCTATTTATAGAGGTAGTATTCTAGTCTTTTAGGAAATAAGGCTAATTAGAAACCAAGAAGGTTTAGGTAACTTACTTTAAGCTAATCCTTCTCCTTTAGGAAATCTATTCCATAAGGAAACTAATTAGTTACTTTATTTCTTTTAGGAAACAAATTTCCTGCAAGACTTAGAATATTTATAAATAAGTCCTTTAAGTTAATTTATCTCATAAATTAACCCCATAAGTATCTCATACTTATCTTTATTACATTTTAACCCAAAGATTTTGTTCTTTATGTGTGTGACCCATTAGGTTCCATTCACGTTGGCAATAAGTATAAATTATAACTCATTAATTGAGCTAGATAAATTAAACACTTTTAATTTATCATTAATTCACTAATTAATCAATTCATACTTATAGATCATGAGTGGCGTCTAGCAATGCATCATGACCACCCAAGTGAATAGGAAAGTCATATGGTAGACCATACCCTTCAATGACAATGTTATCGTGTAATTAATATCCTTTCACCACACTATATCCCAATTAGTCTAAAAGTATAGTGCATACTTTAATAATGACTAATATATATTCTCTTGTTCCGGAAATATAACTCTCCACGATGTAAAAACCTTGAAACTACTTCCAAGTTATACTATCACTTCTGCAGAAGATTTATGAGTTAACATTTCCAACAAGTGGCCATATAGGGATATACTCTCCTATTAAGGAGTGGTGAATCCTATATTGATTACTCACTATCTTTCCATGCTTCAAACTATACCCAATCTCTAACCTATGAGCTACCCTTTTACAGGCACCGAGGAATAGAGTCAAAGTATAGCAATCCACACTCAAGATACTATGGTAATCTCAAGTCAAAGGATCACTTACACCATTGCCATTAAGAGTTTAACCATTGGCACTATAGTTAAAACTCTTGGCGGATCAACCCAATGAACTTGTTCTCAAACAAGCATCCACATACCAGCTTAAGTGTCACGCACACCATAGTCAATGAGATCAACTACTACTTACCATAAGTAGAGGCAAAGTATGTGCTAGTCTATCCGTATTAATGATGTCCAATCTCATTAATACTATGACTAGGGATATTTAAGAATATGACTTTATGTATTAGAGTCTCATAATTGTAACCCCTTACAATCTCTAATACACAATCAATATTCTAAGGACTTTATCAATTAAACAAGTAACATGGAAATACAAGTATAGATGATAAAGAAAAATACCACATGAATAAATATAACATAAATAAGTGTAAATATAAAACACCTTAAACCATCTTGGTTTTAGGGCATACACTAACACTAACTAGAACAACAAAATGACTTACATGATGCAATATAGACTCAAGAATCTGAAAATTATCAAAAACTAAATCACCAAAACGTATAGGGCAGCATTTGTAAACAAATACAAGATCCCTAATACAAGTATTATGGCATGGAAAATCACATAAAACATGTTGAAATTCGTCCAAACATTGATGCAAAAACATAGGAGAACTTCTAAGACAGATTGCACTAGACGAAGTAAAACAACTTAGATGCAAAACATAACTATCTACCCTAATAGAATAAACATATAAGACAGAATTAAGATGCAACTTAAAGCTATTAAAACATAAAAGCTTAGTCCACAAATCGGTTGGATTCATCAAATGCTCGCTATATGTTGAGGCGCTTGAACAAGGTTGTAATTCCTTCTCCACAATTGGATGCTCTTTACTCATTGAAGGAATTTGAACACTAAAGCAGCAAGTATGTGGCATTTTTGCTTGAGTATTAACCTGCAATAACACTACAAAAACACTAGGAAAAGGTAAGTTCAGAGAATTAGCAAAGTACACTTCTTCGTTGGAGTACATAGATACAAGAGTTAAAGGTCTAACTAGCATAACACTCTTGCTCTTTTCTCTCTTCACAATATCACGGATGGCCACTTTTCTCTCTTTGGATCCGCCAATTTGCATCCCTTCAGGGTTGGTTCGTAACTTTTTATTGGAACCATCATCCATACATTCCACTCTTTGGTGCTCCACATGATTTACTAATCCTTCTTTTGATGATTTGCCACTTGCTAGTTGACTTTGTTCCTCCCTTACTTTGAATTCTCTTGCAATCCTCACTTGATTAGCATGTGCTTCAGATGGTGCAATAGAACCCAAAGTCACCTTACGTCCATTCCACATGAAAGAGTACCAATTTTTGAAGCCATCATAGGTCACCCTCCTATCGAATTGCCATGGACGCCCAAGAAGAATATGGCATGCTTGTATAGGAACCACATCACACCATACTTCATCCTTGTACTTGTTGATGGAGAATGGCACCAACACTTGTTTGGTCACCTTCATGTCTCCAGTTTCAGCTAACCAATGCAATGTATATGGCTTGGGATGTCTCTTTGTTTCAAGCTCTAATTTATCTACAAACAAAGTAGAAGCAACATTAGTACATGAACCACTATCAATAATCATGCTACATACCTTGTTTTGCACGGTACACCTAGTGTGGAAGATATGATCTCTTTGAATGTTCTCCTCATCCTCCATAGATGCAACACAAAGTGCTCTTCTAGTCAATAGAACCTCTCCATGGTCACCTCCCCAAGGAACTTCCTCATCATTACTTCCTCCCTCCAATGGAGGCATCTCCTCATAGATCTCATCTCTCATAATAGGCATCTTTCTCTCAAAATCACCAACAATGGCTTCCCTAAGAAATTTAAGATCATTATTCACCTCTTGTGGAGTTGCCATTATGCCTTAAAAACCTGCAAGAAAAATAGTTAAAAATAACAAAGAAAATAGACAAGAATATGTGAAACACTCTCTTAGTGTTTGGCACTCGATTCCCTCAAGTAGATTGGCTTTTACCCTCAAATGAGCTCACCACTAAGCCTTTTTCCACTCAAAGAATCTTCTTGTAGGCTCTTTGATGAAGAACCAGCTCAATCAATCCCACCAAGGATCTATAGCAACCTCAATTTGTAAAGAGTAAATGTAGAGGCCAAGAAAAATTAGCTTAGAGTGTTTGTAATCAAGAGAATAATTCAAAGAATGGATAAGAATCAAGAATTAGCACAAAATAGACACCCTAATGTGTGGTATAATTGTGTAAAAATTCTTGATTTTTAATGTTCTCTTGAAAAATAATAATATTCTTGTGCAAAAAGCAAAACTCCAACAGTCCAATTCACTTTCCAAAATGAATTCTTGAACTAATAGCAACTAAAACCAAGCACAACCAATTTGGAAACAATAAAACACGCCCCAAACACTCCTTCCAAGTCTAAAAACTCAGCCAACAGCCTCCCCTAGGTGAAATCACGGACAGCAATAAGAAAAAGGAAACAAGGAACCGCCACTTGCCAAGAAGAAAAGGAAACTACCTATGTTTTTGTAGAATAAGTTTCCAAATCCCCTTTGTAACTACTTTCCCTTTCCCAATTGGTTTCCCAAAGCCAAATAACTTCTATATAAACCAAACTAACACCCTTTTAACCCCTTTTATCACCAAAAATTTCTGGAAAATCGCAGCAGAAATTTGTCCTGCAAAAGGCCACAAATTCAGCAACAATTTATGAAGGAAAACCCTAACAAACCCTAGTTGATGAACAAGACCCTTTGACCAACACTTTTTGGCTTCAAGATCTTCATGATTTAACCAGAAAAGTTCAAGAAATCAGCCAAACACTTCAAGAAATCAGTCCAGAAAAATTCCAGCAACTCACAAACTTCAAGAACTCAACTTACAAACCAAGAAGTGCAAGAAACTTATCAAGAACTTCAAGAAACCTATCAAGAACTTCAAGAAAGCTCAAGAACTTGTTCAAGAACCTCAAGAAATTGAACCAAAAAATTTCAGAAATTCAAGAACTCATGAACACACTTGGACAGATTTAAAGATTTCAAGAATCACACCAAGTAAGTCCAAGAACTTCAAGAACTTGTATCCAAACACCAAGAAACTTCAAGAAACTTTGAATAAATGTTTGTGCACGGTTTTTACCTTGTTGTGCACTCCTTTTTTATTTTCTTTTTCCTCCTTTTTCTTTGTGCTTTTGGCTCTTTCTTTTTAGCACACAATCTGCCTTTTTTTCTTTTTTTTTAAACGATTTTTCTTCCTTTTTTTTTCCTTTTTTTTTCCTTCAAGAACAATACAAGAATGACTCAAAACTTCAAGAAAGTTAATTTGTGAATGTCTTAAGTTCAAGAATCTTCTTTACTTTAGAGTTTTTAACACAAGACAAATCAAGAAAACACCAAAAATAGTCAAGAATCACAGAATACCACACAATACCTAGAATTCTTGATTGAGAAGCAACCAAGAACAACTCTAAAGAACCTAGGGCAATATTTTCACAAGGAAAACAACCAGAAAAATATAGCAAAATTTTTTTTTTCAAGAAACGAAAGTAACAAGACACAAGAAAACAACTTGTTGTCCAGGCTCGAAGCTCTTTGACAACGACTCAAAGAAAGAAAAATAAATAAAACACAAGTTGCTTAACCAGGCTCGAAGCTCTTTGATAAACAACAAAAAAGAAAAAAGGGATATATCTGAATTTTTCAAAGGAAAAATTGGATTGGAAAAACCTGAAAAAATCCAAAAAGATGGCTTTGATACCACTTGATGTGTGCATGGTTGCATTGCCAAGAAAGTCTTGGATTTCAGGTATGCAACTCGTTGAACTCAAGACCTCGTTTGATTCGTGAACCAAGGAACCCTTGACGTGGAGTTGTTTTGCCTTGAATCTCCCTTGAGAAGATGAAACACGCCTAGGAACAACTAGACTAGACCAAGTTGAGCGAGTTCAATCGTCTAACCTAATTAACTCTAAGACTTGATAAAAAACACAAGAAAAACTCTAAGCGAAGTTGGTGGTCGCCACAAGCAAGCTTGATAAGACCAAGAGTAGTTCTTAATCGACAAAGAATCAAGAAAATTCTCACAATAGAGAAAACACACAATTTTTCTGAATAATTCTTGTTAAAATTCGTAACTAATAAGAGGCCTATAAATAAGCTTACATAGAACATTCTAGAATTGAAGAATTAAGCAACTACTAAGTCTATACCAAAGCTAACACTAATACTTAACTAAAAACACAAATATAGAAGAATTATAATAAATTAAACTAACTAAAAACATAAAAACTATAAAAATTCGTCCAAAATCGTTTATGGGCTAGACATCCTTCATTAAGCTCCACTGGGCTTCTATTTAGCAACTTTAAGAGCCCTCCAAGTAAGTCCAAGTAACCAGCCCCTTGTAAGATTGTTTTGGACAACTTAGCAACTCTTTTTGGTCCTTCTCTGTAGATGAATTTGATCCACAACCAGTGCTTGAATCCTTGGCCCAATGTGCTCGTATAAACAAAGTGAATTTCAAGCTTGCAAATAAGTTCAAACTCATGTAACTTGACAATCCAGCCACCATGTTCAAAATGTTCCATCCTTGATTATCACATGCATAAGCTCTTCTTGATCCATATAAATGTCCTCTTCAAGTCCACAAAGTATAAGTCCAAATCCAACAAATGTATGCCCTCCTTGGATCACATCAGTGTCAGTAGTTGACCATTCTCTTGAGCAGGTTAACCAATTGCGTTTCACGTCCAATATGCAAATTGCTTTCCTACCACCTTTTGCTAATCCAATTGAAGGACCCTTTGCTCATGTCAATCCCGACCTGTTGCCTGTGCGTCCAAACTTTGTTCAAATGAACTTACCCAACTATCGAATTCTCCAATCCCATCCACAAATCAACCCAAACATCCCATTTAATCCTCAGGCATCTCACCACCATGCAGCAGAACCTTTTGTATAGGATGTCGCCTCTCAGGGAAGGTTGGCTATGGATAAAATTGTTACACTTGTGGACAAAGAGTTGCTTAAGAGGTTGGATCAATTTGAGAAGTTGATGTAGAAAAGTCAAAGGATGAAAAAGCATAGCGGATTGAGTTATGATGATCTTTGTCTCTTTCTAGATGATTAGTTACCATTGGGTTTCAAGATTCTCAAATTCACTAAGTATGATGGAACTAGAAATCCCAAAACTCACCTCAAGATGTTCGCAAACAAGCTTGGCAAACCAATTGATGATGAGAACTTATCCATATGCCTATTTCCTGAGAGTCTAGAAGGAGATGCGTTGGACTGGTATTTGAATATGAAACCTCAAGAAATAAGGACTTAGTTGGACTTGTCAACAGCTTTTGTGAAGCAATATGAATTTAACTGTGAGTACTAAGAGGAAACCTTCAGAAGATCATAAGACCTATGCTAACCGTTGGAGAAAGCTGGCTGCTAAGATAGAACCTCCCATGAATGAAGAGGAGATCGTCCGTACCTTTATTATGGCACATGATCCACTATACTTTGAGGAAATCTTCCGCATGACTGGGAGGCCATTTTTTGCTATCATCAACAAATTGGAAAAGTATGATGAGTTTGTCAAGGCAGGCAAGATAGTTAATGTGACAGCTTTGAAGCTGTAGTTGAAGGCTCTACAAAACCAGAATCAAAACAATAATGGGAAGAAGCCCCTGTTCAAGAAGAAAGAAGGAGAAACTGCTTTTGTATGGGATCAAGGCCCAGCTTTTAGATCTAGAGCCCAGAACTATCCTCCGTACATGACCTCTTACCCACAACACCCCAATCCTTAACCTATTTATCACACCAACACCTAGCCTCATTATCCTCAACCCACTTATCCAAATACCCAACCTATGTTCCAAAATCCTCTACCAGTACCCCAAAATAACCCTCGACCACACATGCAAATCCACCCGAGACATGCTTATCCCAACAACTATACTCTACCCAATCAACCTCAAAATGCTGCAAATCCAATAAACCCACCAACAAAATGGCCTAGGGCTTTCACTCCCTTTGATCGCACTCTGGATCAGCTGTATGAGCAATTAAGAGTAGCAGGTAAAATTGGCACGATTTCTCAAAAAAATTTTCTTAACGGGTTGCCTCGTGACTATGATCATCAAGCTCTCTATGCCTATCATTCACGGAGTCAAGGGCACCCTACAGCTAACTGTTGGGCCTTGAAGCATAAAATTCAAGACATGATTGACAATGGAGAGATTGTGTTGAGGAGAGGAAAAGGACAAGCTCCAAATGCTGACAATAATCCTTTGCCACAGCACGAGCCAAATATTGGAATGATAACTTTGGATGAAGAATTCACTGATCCTATGGAGTTGATAGTCTTGATTGAAGAGATAGTGGGAGTTACTGAACCTAATTATATGCGAGCTAGAATGGTGTTGTTTGGTAAAGAATTTATGCACCAGCACATGGAGGATATTTTTGCAGGGAAAGTAGAATCACCGGTAATCCAACCAAACGGACTAGTCGTTTTGGATAATATGTTGTCAACTCCCAGTTCTTCAACTCAGCCAATTGTGTTGGATGTTCAGCCATTTGAATTGAAAATTTCAGAACTAGAAATCATCAATCTGCCAAAACAATTACTGATTAAGGATCCACAGCAAGTGCTGTGGAATTATGAAAACTATAAACTCAATGATGACATTTCTATAGTAATTAGGTTTGGAAGAGTGATTGCTGAACCGAAGATTGTTGTCTTGGCTAAAAGGAAGGAGAGCATGTTGTCTCCCAAACCACCAGTTACTGAAAGGATGTCAAGGATTTTCTAAGAGTCTTGAAAAGAAGTGGGTATAAGGTAGTAGAACAGTTGAGTCGTACGCTGGCGTAGATTTTAGTCCTAAACCTCTTGTTGACATCTTTAGGCACCGAGACACCCTTTTAGAAGTTTTTTACGAATCTCATGTTCCCAAGGACAATCCTACTAAAAAGTTAGCCAAAATAGTGGAAAATGTCTTGGCATCTAATCATATCACTTTTTCTGAAGATGAGTTGACTCCTGAAGGAAAGGGATATAACAAGGATTTATATATATATATATTGGTAAGGTGTAATAAGAAACACTTACCCAGGGTTCTAATTGACAACGGATCTGTTTTGAATATTTGCTTGTGGAGTACTTTACAGAAGTTGGTGTACCCACTATCACAGATTCGTCGATCTCTGACTATTGTCAGAGGGATTGATAGTTCAAAGAAGGAGACCACAGGTGAGATTGAGCTAGTGCTCGAAATGGGTCTTGCCTAGTACCAAGTTATTTGCCAGGTCATGAATTTTTTAGAAATTTATAATGTACTGCTGGGATGACCATGGATTCATTCTTCAGGGCCAATACCATCATCCCTACATCAGATGGTGAAATTCATCATGGATGATAAGCAAATTACCATTTTTGCTGAGGATGATTGCACTATGATGATAAATCGTGGATCTTCTAGAAAAGGAAAAGATAAATCACCAATTGATCAAGGTTTTTGTGCTTATGATATTGTGTTTGTCAATTAGATTCCTAAGGGAAAGCCACCTATTGAGCTATCGTTGTTGAATGCCAGAATTATGATTGCCAAGGAATTGATCAGGGCAGATTATCAGTCGAGAAGGGGCATTGGAAAGTTGCTACAAGGAGTCGTGGAACCTATTCAGTTGATTGAGCAGAAAGACATCTTTGGACTTGGTTTTCACCCAACAGGTAAAGATGTAAAGCAGATGAGGGAGAAGAAGAGGACTGAAAAGGAAGGAAGGTAGGTCCCGCTTTATATCCCCCCCTATATCACAGTTTCTCAAAATCATCCGCTGTCGTCATTTCTGAAAACTGCAATGAAGAAGACGATATTGAGGAAGGGATGAGCTGCCTTTTTATTGGAATGACTGGTATAGAGGAAGCATCTAATATTGATGGTTTCGAGAAAATTGAGAAAGGAGCCTTGAACAATTGGACTGCTGATTACCTCGTTGTACGAAGGGAGTTTTGGTAAATTTGGGATTGTCTTTTCTTAGAATTCATTTCTAGATACAGTCCTAGAATGAACCTTTTTATTTCTGTTATTGCTAGAGTCAGGCTCATATTATGTCCTTCATTTACTTTTCAATGAAAATAGTTTTGAAACCTCTTTTTTAAAGTTTGAGCTGCGTCTTTATGTTTTCCTAGAAGGCTAATGCCAAACTCTTGTGGTTGTATATACTCCATTTTTCAAAGAAATGCATTTTGAGTGTAATGAAATGAAGATTATGCCTTTTGTCTATTCATTTATGTTTTCTCTATTTTCATTTTTCAGATGGCTCAAATAATAACTTATGATCCTTTGGATATCACTTTGTTTGAAATCGATGATTTCAATTTTGATATCTCTCTAAATTTTGAAATAATACAAACCGCTGATGAGATTGAGAGTGATATCGAAGAAGATTATGATTCTGTATTCAAGAGTCTTGAACAATATAAAGAAAAATCCAAGCCAAACTTGAAAGAAACAAAAATCATTAATATTGGCACTAAGACATAAGCGAAAGATGTTAAAATCAGTGTGCACTTAAATGAGAAGCAAAAAAAAAGAGATGATTGAATTCCTCACGCTATTTCAGGATGTGTTAATGAGAAGCAAAGAAAAGAGATGATTGAATTCCTCACGCTGTTTCAAGATTTGTTCGCATGGTCTAATGATGATATGCTTGGAGTATCCACGGACATAGTAGTTTACAAATTGCCAACTGATCCAAATTTCCTCCAGTAAAGCAAAAACTCCGTAAATTTAAACCTAAAATGAGCCTTAAGATTAAAGAGCAAATAGTCAAGTAGTTTAATGCCAAAATCATTATTGTGTTCCACTACTCCATTTGGCTATCAAGCGTGGTTCCAGTTCCCAAAAAGTCTGAAAAAGTGCAGGGTTGCGTGGATTATCGGGATTTAAACAAAGCCAGTCCAAAAGATGATATTCCTTTGCCCAATATTCACATTCTGTTGGACAACATAGTAGGATATGAAATGGACTCGTTCATTAATTGTTTTGCTGGGTATCATCAACTCTTGGAAGCAGAAGAGGATAGGGAGAGGATGGCATTCATCATTGAATGGGGTACATTCTGTTATAGAGTCATGCCTTTTGGACTAAAAAACACTGGAGCTGCTTATCAAAGGACTATGACTACGTTATTCCATGACATGATTCATAAGAAGATAGAAGTTTATGTGGAGGATGTAAGGTAATAAGGGGAGTAACGCAGCGAAAAATTTAAAAATTTATTACCTTAGCCATGGATCTCTTTGATGTAATCTATACGATTAAAGGGTGTTTAGCACAAATACCTCAAGCATAGAAGGTTTCTATACTTCAAAGGGCAAGATCCTATTCGATGAAGGTGTTGATCTGTAAGGTAATAGCATAGGTAACGCAGCGGAAAAATAAAAATTTATTACCTTAACCATGGATCTCTTTGACATATCTATATGATTTACAAGGGGGTTTGCATGAAGATTACCTTAAGCACAGAAGATTTCTATGCTTCTAGGCAAAGATCCTTGGAAGAAGATGTTTGATCTACCACGAAAAGCCCTCCAAGCGTAGAGCCTCTAACGATATCCACACGAACAACTTCTTTGGGAACCTTGTAGGCTTGCTTGCTTTGACTTTTGAGTGCTAGCTCCCTTGAATTATTTAAGAACACAAGAAGAAGAAAAACCCTAACCCTTAGGAGAGAGAGAGAGAGACGCCAAGAGAGAGAGAAAGAGGCGTGCTTATCTTTCAATAATTTTCTCTCACTAATTTTTCTTTTTGTGTTGCAACAACAATTCAAGAGTCAAAGCATAAACCTATTTATAGAGGTAGTATTCTAGTCTTTTAGGAAATAAGGCTAATTAGAAACCAAGAAGGTTTAGGTAACTTACTTTAAGCTAATCCTTCTCCTTTAGGAAATCTATTCCATAAGGAAACTAATTAGTTACTTTATTTCTTTTAGGAAACAAATTTCCTGCAAGACTTAGAATATTTATAAATAAGTCCTTTAAGTTAATTTATCTCATAAATTAACCCCATAAGTATCTCATACTTATCTTTATTACATTTTAACCCAAAGATTTTGTTCTTTATGTGTGTGACCCATTAGGTTCCATTCACGTTGGCAATAAGTATAAATTATAACTCATTAATTGAGCTAGATAAATTAAACACTTTTAATTTATCATTAATTCACTAATTAATCAATTCATACTTATAGATCATGAGTGGCGTCTAGCAATGCATCATGACCACCCAAGTGAATAGGAAAGTCATATGGTAGACCATACCCTTCAATGACAATGTTATCGTGTAATTAATATCCTTTCACCACACTATATCCCAATTAGTCTAAAAGTATAGTGCATACTTTAATAATGACTAATATATATTCTCTTGTTCCGGAAATATAACTCTCCACGATGTAAAACCTTGAAACTACTTCCAAGTTATACTATCACTTCTGCAGAAGATTTATGAGTTAACATTTCCAACAAGTGGCCATATAGGGATATACTCTCCTATTAAGGAGTGGTGAATCCTATATTGATTACTCACTATCTTTCCATGCTTCAAACTATACCCAATCTCTAACCTATGAGCTACCCTTTTACAGGCACCGAGGAATAGAGTCAAAGTATAGCAATCCACACTCAAGATACTATGGTAATCTCAAGTCAAAGGATCACTTACACCATTGCCATTAAGAGTTTAACCATTGGCACTATAGTTAAAACTCTTGGCGGATCAACCCAATGAACTTGTTCTCAAACAAGCATCCACATACCAGCTTAAGTGTCACGCACACCATAGTCAATGAGATCAACTACTACTTACCATAAGTAGAGGCAAAGTATGTGCTAGTCTATCCGTATTAATGATGTCCAATCTCATTAATACTATGACTAGGGATATTTAAGAATATGACTTTATGTATTAGAGTCTCATAATTGTAACCCCTTACAATCTCTAATACACAATCAATATTCTAAGGACTTTATCAATTAAACAAGTAACATGGAAATACAAGTATAGATGATAAAGAAAAATACCACATGAATAAATATAACATAAATAAGTGTAAATATAAAACACCTTAAACCATCTTGGTTTTAGGGCATACACTAACATGATCTACCATGGAAAGCCCTCCAAGTGTAGAGCCTCCAACGGTATCCACACGAACATGATTTTTAGGAACCATTGGGCTTGCTTGCCTTGCCTTTTGAGTGCTAGCTCCCTTGAATTTCATGAAGAACACAAGAACAAGAAGAGGAAGAAGACAAAACCCTAACCCTTAGGGAGAAGAGGGTGTGGCGTTTTTCTTGGGAGAAAACACGCCTCTCTCAATTTTTCTCTCTCTAAATTTTATCTTGTGTTTCATCCATCCTTCAAGAGTCAAGGCATGGACTTATTTATAGATGTAGTATCCTAGTCTTTAAGGAAACAAGAGCAATTGGAAACCAAGAAGGTTTAGGAAGCTTACCTTAAGCTAATCCTATTCCTTTAGGAAACCTATTCCAAAAGGAAACCAAATAGCTTCTTAATTCCTTTTAGGAAACTAATTTCCATCAAGACTTAGAATATTTATAAATAAGTCCTTTAAGTTAATTTATCACATAAATTAACCCCATAAGTATCTTCTACTTATCTTAATAACAATTTAACCCAAAGACCATGTTCTTATTGTGTGTGACCCATTAGGTTCCATTCACGTTGGCAATAAGTACAAATTATAACTCATTAATTAATTAATTAAGATCCAGATAAATTAACACTTTAATTTATATTAATTCACTAATTAATTAATTTGCACTTATAGATCATGAACAGGCGCCTAGCAATGCATCATGACCACCAAAGTGAATAGGAAAGTCATATGGTAGACTATACCTATCAATGACAATGTTACCGTGTAATTAATATCCTTTCACCACACTATATCCCAATTAGTCTAAGAGTGTAGTGCGCACTCTTTAAATGACTAATTAATGATTTCTTGTTCCCGAAATATAACTTTCCATAAAAGTATAACCTTGAAACTCTTTCAAGTCATACTTTCACTTTTGCGCAAAAGATTCTTTAAGTCATATTTCAACAAGTGGCCAATCCGGGATATACTCTCCTATAATAAGGAGTGGTGAATCCTATATCGATTACTCACTATCCTTCCATGCTTCATACTATGCCCAATCTCTACCGTATGGGCTACTCTTTTACGAGCACCGAGCAATAGAGTCAAAGCATAGCAATCCACACTCAAGATACCATGGTAATCTCAAGTCTAAGGATCACTTACACCATTGCCATTAAGAGTATAATTCATTAGCACTATGAATAGTAACTCTTGGCGGATCAATCCAATGAACTTGTTCTCTAACAAGCATCCACATACCAGCTTAGGTGTCACACACCATAGTTGACGAGATCAACTACTACTTACCCTAAGTAGAGGCAACATATGTGCTAGTCTTCCTATATTAATGATGTCCAATCTCATTAATACTATGACTAGGGCTATTTAAGAATATAACTTTATGTGTAATAAGAGTCTCATCATTGTAACTCTTACAATCTCTTATACATAGTTAATATTCTATGGACTTTATCAAATAAACAAGTAATATTAATAACAAGTATGAAATGACAAAGAAAATGCCACATATATAAGTATAACACGAAATAAGCGTAATTAAAATCTCAAAAACCAACTTGGACAACACAGTAGGATATGAAATGGACTCGTTCATTAATTGTTTTGCTCGGTATCATCAACTCTTGGAAGCAGAAGAGGATAGGGAGAGGATGGCATTCATCACTCCATGGGGCACATTCTATTATAGAGTCATGCCTTTTGGACTGAAAAACGTTGGAGCTACTTATCAAAGGACTATGACTACGTTATTCCATGACATGATGCACAAGAAGATAGAAGTTTATGTGGAGGACATCATAGTCAAGTCCGAGAGATCTGAGGATCATTTGATGGATTTGAAGAAATTGTTTGAGAGATTAAGAAAGTATAACCTAAGGTTGAATCTTGCAAAATGTGCTTTCGGGTCTTCTGCCGACAAGTTATTGGGTTTCATTACTGGCAAGAAATGGATGGTCAAGTCTTTCCCTAGATTATCAATTCAGACATTGTGAAAAAGTTTTACATTTGATTAGTAAGTTTTCTTTTAAAAATTATTACAAAAGAGGATAGGTCAAAGGCAAGTCTTCTTTCCTTTCCAATAAAACACTTTATTCCCCTAATTTTTCCTTTTGAGCTTTTAGAAATTATGATTTTTCGTTTCATAACCCACTTCATGTTCATACCACACATTGGGGCTAATTTTATTTTATGTTAGTTGTTGGTTTAAAAAAAAGAAAAAGAAAAAAGTGAAAAGTAAAAATGATACAAAAAAAACCCCACGAGAAAGTGATAAGATAGGGCAAATTTTTAAAATAAAAAAAATGATAGAAAAAGAAAAAAGAAAGAAGAAAGAAGGAAGAAAAGAGAATCCCCAAAAGCAAGGAATAAAGTTGGGATAAGTCATCCTGAAAATACGACCTCAAGATAATCAACCCTTTCACAAATTCTACTTTCCAACCTTAACCTTTCGAACACCTTACCTGACCCCGTTACAAAAGTCGAGAATGTTACCTTAACCTCTGTCTTTATTTTGTGATAATTTTAAAATGAAAATTTGCAAATCAATAAGGCATACGATGTAAATATATCCATCCCTAATCAATCGAGGGAGGATTGTTTTACTAATGCCAAATATTTTAATGCTAGTCTAATTCATGAAAAGAGAGACGACTGATCAGCACTTGAATGTTGCTTGTTTTCTTTTGCCTCTACAAAGGTGAAAGCCCAAAAAGGCGCCTCAGAAAAAAAAAAGAAAAGAAAAAAAAGAGAAGAAGAAGAAGAAGAAGAAGAAGAAGAAAAAAGAAAGAAGAGAATGAAAAGAACTAAAATGGGTGGGGGAAGCCTCGGTGAAAGCCCAAAAGGGTGCTGAAGTTGGGTAACTACAGTTAAAGGCTCACAAGTGTGGAAGTAAGATATGTCTGTATGGAATGTAGAATTCTTTGCAGAAACTGGTGACCATGGTTACTTGAGATTTTTCTTCTATATTGATCATCTTGTAGCAATCTTGGAAGTTCGAGTGGAATGACATTCAAAGGATCAAAATAGCAGATGTTTCAAAGCTGTCACCTAAAAATTCATTTTTGAACTAAGTGTAACAATTTATTCTTTGTTTTTTTTTTCAAAAGTTTCATGCATTTCATTTGAAATAATATTTACTGTGTCGAATTTCTTTTACACTACTGCACATGAAGTATTTTCTCACTGATTCATGTTTGAAAATTTGATGTTTGATTTGTTTGAACTTAGAATAAAAGCAAACGCAATCCTAAGTTTATCTAAAAATTTCCCCTAATTATGTTTAGCCAAGTGGTGGCTAGTGTGCAAGAAAGTCAAAACCCTATGCTTACTATTGTCTTGCTATGATTGGTTATTTCTTTTTCCATTTTTTCTCTTTGTTTCTTTTCTATTTTTATTGGCCTATTTCTTTCTTTTTCTATTCACCTTGGCCGGCCCTCTATTTCTCTCTTTCTTCTCTCTTTTGCTTTCATTTTCTTGAAGCTTTTCTCTCTATTTTGATCATCTTCTACCATTGAAAGTGAATTAATCTCCTCACTAAGCAAAGATCTAGACTTGTTAAAGTTATTTACTATGAACTTTTGTTGTTATTTCCAAGTTATAAGTTGTATTATGTAAGTTACTACTCATTTTCTTGTTGTTAAGCATGACTAATTAAGCCATGAATATGAAGTTTTATTCCATGATTATGATGTTTATAGACTTGTATGTCTTATAGCTAGTGTTTAAATCTTGAAATAACAAGAATTAAGTATTGGTTGGTTGAAGAACCTTGGAGTGGTTCAAGTGTTTAGATGGAAAATTTGAGTGAAATTGGGTTGATTATGACATAGAAGTTGTAGAACTTGTTGGAATTGGATTGGTTGGTTGATTTTCTTACAGGTAAAAATTTTCGGTTAGTCCGATTTTAGGGGAAATGCTGCCGAAATTTTGGTAAAACCTAAAAAGTAAAAAGTGAATAGACTATGATTTAAAGCTATATAGGTTGTAATTTAGTGATTTGAACGTGCAAAAATTTTAAAAAAATGAGCTATTAGTGAATCGAATTTTCCGGGCAAAAACCCTAAACTCTAAAACCCTAGAAATGAAACCCTAGAAAGAATTGGGGTATTTCTCAAAGTTTCTTATTAAATTACTTAGATTTTAATCAGGTTTTTATAAGGCTATTTCTTTTGAATTTTAGGATCTGAAAGCGAATCTCAATCTTTTTACGAAATATTTTCCTAAGCACTTCAGGTGAGTGTTTTGCGTGTGCATGTTGCATGAAATAATATATTATGTCTGTAAATGTTATTCAATGACATGTACTATTTGAGGAAGGTGTGTACTTTATTGCACCTCTTCCGCTAAATGTTATATGCTTCATCGCTTTATGTGATTGTTTGTGTATGCGACTTCCACGGTTAACTTCACCGTTATTCCACGGTTAGTCAAACTTGGTGTGTTCGGGGGGATATAAGGTGCTAGGCGTTATAGGCGAGTGTTAATTTCATATTTGAGTGAAGTCCTCGAAGAGGCTAACTCAAGAATGACTTTATGAATAAATTTAGACTTCCATAGCTAACTTCACCGTTACTCCATGGCTAGTCAAACTTGGTGTGTTTGGGGTGATATAAGGTGCTAGGGGTTATAGGCGAGTGTTATTCTTCCCTATTTGAGTTAAATTCCTCAAAGAGGATAACTCTGGAATGAATTCTACAAGCATCTCGGACCTGAGCTATTAACTCGGTCCCGATACCAATGTTATACATTTCAGTGAATGATACTCCTGCGGTTGAGCTTGCTCCCGTAGTGAGCCCGTATCCGCCTTTGATTATATGACACTTCACATTGCTTATTCATTGTTTATTGGATTTGTTAATTATTGTCATTCAATGTTTATTACCTTATTGGTATGTTGTTTGTTTGGAGCACTCACTGGGCTATCATAGCTCATTCCTTTTATTTGTTTTATTTAACCAGGCTTCCCGTACTATTAAAGCTGGAGAAGCAGATTTTAATATGTTAGATGTTTTTATTTATATTTTGATAGCCAAATTGTTTAGGCTATTATTGTAAAATATATTTTGGGTTGTAATACTTCTTAGTGGTACTTGTACTGTTAAGTTGAATCATATTAAAGTATTTATGGGTTATACATGTGTTTGGATGATTTGAGTGAGTGTGTGATTTGAGTCCTAGCGAGAGCTAGGCAGGCAGTCCGCTAAGCCCTTTGGTGCGCCCCTGGGTAAGGTGGGGCTGTCACAGAATTCCCCACTAGCGTTGGACTAGCGGGGAAACGAGAAAGCCACAACTAGTATTGGACTAGTGTGGTGATGGAATAACATAAAACATGAATTAAATAGTAAAACACAAATTAAAAGCAAATTTAACATATAAAGACATAAAATCAAATAGGAGCACCTAACACGTAATCATGATATCTAGATACAAAACCCTAAGGGAAGCGGTAAAACATATAAACACACAAGCACACAAAAGCAAATAAACTCTAACTATTACATGGGGGGGGGGGGTTTAAGTTACAGTTTTAAAGGGGGAAAAATAATAAAATGACCTATCTATTACATACCTAACTATTACATTGACTAGCTAAACACAAAAATATTACACCTTTTGCCAAAATAATAAAATTTTTAATTAAATAACATAAAATACATAAATACGCATAAAGAATGTAAGCTAAGAAATGTATGAAGAAACATGCATAAAAATCACATAAAGAGAAACTAACGAGTAATAGGGGTACCTTTTTGAAGACCCAGTACAAATGCTTAAGAAAATGAACACACACGTCAAAGTATCGCAATATAAGACGCGAAAATAAAAATAGTGATAAATTAGGAATAAAATGTACATCCTCGCAAACTGGGGGAACTAACAGTCATCATTTAAACAAACCTAGGGGCTTACGAGTAAAATTGAAAATTTTAACTAACCGAGGGGGCAAAAATGAGAAATCACAATAGTCCAAAGGGGAGAAAATGAAAATTAGAGCAAATTGGGGGAGGGCAAAATGGTAAATTCGGCAAAAATGGGAAAATTACAAATTATAGGACTTAATTGAAATAAAAGTAAAATTTGGGTGGTCAATATGAAATTATGGAAGACTTAAATGCATAAAATTAGTAGCTTTTGGAGTGTACCCATAATAATCCAAATATAGGGATTGAAAAGTAATATTTATATTTCACAACAATCATAAGGAAAAAAAAAAACAAATTTTTGAATTGAAAAAATTAACTAAAATCAAATGAACTAATTTTGATTAATTAACATAACTATTGAGTTAAAGCTAAATTAAGATTAAATCGTTAACTAAACAAAACTACTAATTAGAAAAAATCTAAAACTTAACAGAAAAAGGAGCAAACCTAAAGCTAAAACTAACCCCAAATCGATTCCTGATTCCCCAACGAAGTCAATTTTAGCAGAAAAAGTGAAATTCTACCCCTGCCAAATCATTTCTTCTTCTTTCCACTTTTTCTCTTTTCTTTTCTGTTCTCTGCCTTTTCTTTCATCTCTTTCTCTCATCTCCTCTATGTCTCTGTTCTCTTTCTTTTTGTTTTCTTCCATCTTCTCTTCTTTTTTTTCTTCTGTCTTCCATTCTCTTCTCGTTTGTCCTTTGGTTCTATTTCTCTTCTGTTCTCTCGCTCCCCTCTTCTTCCCCAGCTTCTCTCTCTATTTTTCGATTCTCACTTCTCTCTTTGATTTCTCTGATTCTTCTCTCTCTCACCCTCCCAATCTCTCTATTTTCTCTGACCGAATGCCCTCCCAAACCTTAAGCTTCCTTCTCGGTTCTCCAATCTTTTCCCGTCTCTCTTCCCTTTGTTCTTTTCTTCTCCACCGAGAACTTCCAAAGCTAAATTCCCTAACTCAAATCTCAATCACTCAAAACTAAAAGCTAATCAATCACAGAATCAGAAGGTTTTGATCACATTTAATTGCTCGGTTGGAGAAGAAACAGAAATTAAAAATATAAAATCGAGTGAATATCTATTTTGGCTAGGAGAAATCGCGTGTCTGTAGTGACTGGTTGAAGTGGGAAGGCTGGTTACTCTGTTTAGTGAATGGTAGTTGTCATAATGGAGCTAGTGGAGGGATTGAGTTTGTTTGGTAGAGCTGGGGATGGTGGAACTAGTTTGGAATTGGCAAAGTTTGGGTCACCGATTGCAGGGACTAGTCGTTGATGGTGGCCTTCTGATACTGGTCGACTGGTAATGGACTTGTTGTGGGTGTTCCTGGTGGTTAGTTTATGGTGACAGCAAGAAGGAGATGGACATTGATTTTGGGTTTTTTGAATTGGGTTGATATTGGAGCAATGGTTTGTGCAAATGGGTCTGTGATGATAAATTCTGGTCGTCTGGTTGTTTCTTTTACAAGTAGGAAGTGGCGATGGGAGGTGTTGTGGTGGTATTGTGGGACAGTGATGATGATTAAAGGGTTGGGTTGAAACTAAAATTGATGAGGGTGGAAGCTGATGTGGTGGAGTTGCGATTGGGATTTGAAATTGGCTATTTTGTATGCGAATTGCAGGTAGTGGAGGTTTGAGATTTGATTGTGTGTAATTGGACTAGTGTGTGTGAGTAAAGTGATATTGCCTGATAGTTTGATATTTGATGGCCGTTTCTTGGTGTTCTAGTTATAGGCTTGAAGATGTACTAGTGTGTGTTCTAGGTGTTCTAGGTGCAGGCTTGAGGATGTACTAATATGTGTTCTAAGTGTTCTAGGTGCAGGCTTAAAGATGTACTAGAGTGTGTTCAAGGTGTTCTAGGTGTAGGCTTGAAGATGAACTAATACCTAGTAGGTGTTTTTGGTGTAATAGATAAAATTGAAAACTAAAAAAATTAAAAACTCTCTCTAGGCTTTTTATTTTCTCACCCCTCCCCTTTTTATCTGAAAAATGGGTTATTTATGGTGCACAAATGATTTATCTTCCAAGAAATGAGTAATAGACCGAAATGCCCTTGACAACTTAAATTACAACTTCACTCCTACAAAAAATCTATGTTCTCTCCCAAGAACACAAAAAATGAAAAATTACGAACATTATAAATAATAAATTTATTAATAGCAATTCACCCTGAAAAAAGTTAGAAAAACTTGAAAACATGCTTAAAATCCTAAAAATGAATTTGGGACCCAAAAATGACGAAAAAAAATATTCAGGAGGCGAAATTGCTGTTTTGCCCCTGTATTGTCAAAATATACGAAAATATCAATTAAATCTGAAAAAATTACAAAAATTTGAAAATGTGTATGAAAGTACAAAAAAAATGAATCTAAACCCTCCAAAACTAATTAAAAATATTTACAATTAAAAAATTACTATTCTGTCCTCCAAAATTGCTGACTTTCTCATTTTTACTCAAAAATTAGGATTTGACTCCAAATAGTAAGAAAAAGTCCTCCAATGCTAGAAAATGAGTAGTGTGTCAAAATTTAGTATCTACATATATCTAATAAACAAAAAAGAAATATCTTTACAAGAAGATCAAACTAAAGACACAGCTGCCTAATATCTACAAATTACTAAAAAAAAAAACTGAATAAACGCTAGCAAAGCTGACATTCTAAACTAAACTAAACTAAAACTAAGCAGCTATCTAAGGTTTTCTATGCTTGTATGGAATAATAGCTAAACTCCTAGATGACACTTTAGCCTGAGCAGATGAAGGCAGTGTGAGAGTAGTAGAGTGAGTCTCATCAAAATCATTTGGAATAGTGTGAACCACCTCTCGTGCAATGCTCTGAACGGTGGTCATAGGTACCTCGAAAGTGGAAGGCGGCTGTATAGGTGACACAGGTACGTGAGCAAGAGACTGAGCCAGAGTTTGATAAGTATGTCTTGGTACCTCTGATTGAGGATCAAACAAGTTATCTACTGCTTCTTCTTCTTCCTCCTCTTTTTCTTCTTCTTTTTCTGATTTTGCCAAGACTTGTTACTTGAAGGTGTTGTATTGAGCTTGCATACCAATATTCGTTCCCAACATTTGCGCATGCTCAACACATTCCAATTTCTTTCCAAGACTGTGAAATTCCTTAAACATCTTGGCCTGATTTGCCTCGATTTTCAGCTGCTTGGCTTCCAAGTTATCCATTCGTTTGTCTAATTTTTGAAACAAAACCAGAATATGGGAGAGTGTATCCTGAGAAGTAGAAGAAGAGGGAATAGAAGTGGGTTGAGTTGGAATAGAGGAAGATGGCTCAAAAGTGGTAGGGGCGAAGATTGATAAGGTACAAAGGAAGGAGGAGGAGTGGAGATAGGCTGAGCAGATGTAGTCTGAGCAGGAGTCCTAAGAGCCTGATATTGAGCCTTTGTCATCCACTCATCATTATGAAATTTAAGGTGAAAAGTTTCAAAGTAGAATTAAGTAAAAGAAGGATTTTCAATAGTATTACCCGTTAGTGGAATGTGATAAAACTTGAATATTCGGGTAAGAAATTTTCCAAAAGGCATATTTCTTTGAGTATTAGAAACACAATTAAGAATAAACTCACGCATGATATAACCGAAGTCAAGTGGAATCTCTTTCATAACACAATAAAATACATATAACTCTATCCTATTTGGTTCACTACGATGACCAAAAGTGGGAGTTAAAATGTTTGTAACCATTGTAAACAAAATCCTATGAATATGACTCAAGGAAGATTGTTTAGCTTGAGTAGATGTATTAAATACCAGATGAAGCTATTTGGATGTTATCCTCATTTGGGAAATTTTCTTTGCACTCGGCTTTTGATGAAGTAAGATTCTCTACTTATAGAAGTTTCATTTTAAACTTTGTTGGATTCGAGGTATTCCATTAAAAGTATCTTTTTTTGCTATGAGACTTTTAAATAAAAAAGTTCCTATTTTTGATGTGCTTGAGAAGTTTGGTGTTCATGGGCCCTCTCGATGCTTTTGTAGCCCCTCTCCTTCAAGTGAGACTTTGGAGCATGTTTTTAGTTCTGGGGAAGCTGCAAGACTGATTTGGTTGTTTTTTTCTACTCTAGTTGGGGTGCATAATTTGGATTTTCCAATTAGAGGTAAATTGGTGAAATGGTGGCTACTACCATCCAAAAATGGTTTTCTAGCCTACATCCATCAAGTTACCCCTCTTCTGATAGTGTGGCATATCTAGAAAATGAGGAATGAATGGCTTTATTCAGGAAAATTGCTTTCTTGGTTTGTTATTGTGCAGAGAATTTCTGCTGATATCAAATTAGCTTTTGAAACAAAATTTCAGTGCAAAGTGTCAGAGGCTTCTTGGGCTGACCTTTATTTAGTTTTGAGGAAAAAAGTGGCAAAGGTGAGGGTGAATTTGGTGAAATGGACCTTTCCAGTGGAAGGTTTTAAGTTGAATACGGATGGGTGTTTGAAAGGCAACCTAGGGCTGTGTGGTGGGGGTGGGAATTTAAGAGATATGAAGGGAAATTGTGTCTTTGGTTTTGTGATTAATCTGGGACATGGATTTAGTTTGGAGGCTGAGTGCAAAGCTTTACTCTTTGGAATGGAATTATGTTGCTCCAAAGGTATTCTGAATTTTAGTGTGGAGTCTGATTGCATGGTACTGATTAAAATTTTAACAGGTTCTTTCTCTTGTCCATGGTCTATTAGTTATCTTGTTGCAAAGATTGAAAAACTTTGTAGGTTTTGCTCTAGTTTTATGCATTGTTCCAGATAGGCAAATAAACCAGTTGATATTTTGTCAAATAAAGGCCTTTTGATTAATTCTTCCACGACTTTTGATTCTTTTAGAGAGCTCCCTAAAGAAGTATGAGGTGCAGTTTGATTAGATAAAATGGGTCTCCCTTCCTTTCGTTTTCAAAGAAAATTGAGTTTTTAATGTGTTTGTAAAGGGAGTAGTACTCCTCCTTTATTTTTATTCTTAAGTTGTTATTTTATATTGTTTGTAATAATCATTTTTATCTAATAAAAATTGGGAGTGGTGTCCCCTCCCCCCCATGTACGGGGTTAGCCAATTAAAAAAAAAGTGGAATTGATGTTCAGATGTAGCCCATTGTGAAAAAGAGAAAAATCTAGAAACAGAAGGATCGTCTTTGGGTCTGCATTTAAAAATATGGTTTATTTGAGTTGAATTGAAAACCAGATCAAGTCCATTCACTCTAGAGATTATAGCATTAGATTCTCCTCTTCTAAGATTAGCAAAAAATTGAATGAGCGTTTCAGGATAGGATTTTTCATTGAGAAACAACAGGTAACCCCAACTTTGTTTCAAAAATTTATCACAAATGCAATCTAACTTAAGATGCCTAAGCTCAGATTCCAAACAACTACGCTGAAGAAGAACATTCTTTTTTTTTTTTTTGGCTAACCCCATACACGGGAAGGGACGCCACCCCCAGATTTTATTAAATAAGGATACTTCTAAAGATTACAATAGAAAATGTACTTAAAGCGATAACGTAGGAGTACTACTCCATTTACAATGCGGTTCTCTTAAATCTAAAATACGGAAAACCCAGCTGATCCATGCGAATGGCGCCTCTAACTGATCGTGGAAGTTGTCGTAATGACTCATAAATTCGCACTTGAGAGAGAGAGGTCCCTTCATTTGCTAATAAATCAGCAGGAACATTTGCTTGTCTATGAGAATGAAGAATCCCTTTCCAAGTTGACTTAAATTTACCAAGTGACCCAACATACTTCCTTACTTTCCATGGGCAAGATCCCACGCCTTTCAAAGTGTTGACTAAGATTAAGGAATTCGACTCCACAATAATCTCATTAAAGCCTTTGGAATGACATATTTGAGCTCCCAATAATAGTGCCTGAAATTCAGCATCTAAACTTGTACCCATCTCAAAGGAAGAAGCATAAGCTAGTATCACCTCTCCCTGAGAATTTCGCAATACTCCTCCACCACCACAAGTGCCAGGATTGCCTTTGGAGCACCCATCGGTATTCAACTTGAAGAAGCCCATAGGAGGAAGCCATTTCACCAAGATAACATTGACAGTTTGCTTTTGGTGAGAAATATGCCAAAAAAACTCTGACCAAGAATAGTACGGAATATGACATTTAAACCTCAACTCAAAAGCTAATTTAATGTCCATAAATATCTTTCTAGCAATTCCCTCCCAAGAAGAGATATTCCCCATGAAAAACCAATCATTCCTAGCTTTCCACAAATGCCATAAAATGAGAATAGGAGTGATATGACATAAAAAACAAACCATCCCATTCTGACACGCAAGAGTCCACCATTTGACTAACCTCATGCGAATCATCAATTGAGAAGGAACAAATCCAACAGGCATGCCAAAAAAATTCCATATGGTAGATGGAATGTCACCCAAACTGAAGGTATGTTCAACTGACTCCACAGATGGATTAGTGCAACAAAAACACCAAGATGGTCCTTGAATGCCAAACTTCTGAAGAACATCACTGATTGCAATTTTTCTAGAAAGCAATCGTAAGAGAAAAAATGAAATCTTAGGAGGGATTGAAGACCCCCAGCAAAGTCTAGAAACAAAGCTGGGGGACCTAGTCTGGCGGACGCTAGCATACGCCAAAGAGAGTGAAAAATTACCCGAAGACGATACATCCCAAATAATGTCATCTCCCACCTCATCAAAGTGGGGTCAAGTGTGACAACCTGCTGTACTATTGAAGTAGGAAGGATTCGCTGAAGTCGAGATATATTCCAGGATCCATTTTCAATAAAATCACGAACCAAGCCTGGACTCTGGTGTAGGCTATATATGAAAAGAGCACCTGAACCCAACCAATTGTCATGCCAAAAGTCAACCCCACCGCTCCTTAGATGCCACCGAATATTAGGTTCCATAATATCTCTAACAGTAAGCATCCTCTTCCATGTAATTGAATCTCCCATGGTGACCTGTACCTGTGAAGGATGGAACCTTGCACAATATTTGGCATGCAAAAATTTAGCCCATAAAGATTCATGTTTTCGAAATCTCCACCAGAGTTTCATAGACATGGCATGATGAACATCCTTTAGAGCCCGAATCCCCACCCCAACTTCATCTTTAGGGAGACAAAGATGCTGCCATTTAATCCAGTGACGCCTACCTTCAACCCCAGAAGAATTCCACAAGAATCTAGCAAACAATTTTTCCATTTGCACAAAAATACTTTTAGGAGGAGAAGAAACAGCAAGAATATGCAAAGGGATGGTAGATAAAACATGCTTAATTAAAAGAAGTTTCCCACCAGAAGATAAAAATCTATTGCACCACTTTAAGATTCTATTAGCAATAGCTTGAATCATCTCAGAAAAATAATTCACTTTACTATGACCATAGAACAAGGGACAACCTAAATATTTTACCAGAAGAGACTTCCTCATGAATCCAGTGACTTGCTTGAATAACTAATATTCGTCGACGAGAAGTACTAGGATGGTAGAAAAAAGCACTCTTGGATGTATTGATCAGTTGTCCTGAGCACTTTTCATAAGTCCTTAAAATATCTATCAATTGCCTCAAAGTCCTCTTGTCCCCTCCTGAAAACAAAATTAAATCATCTTGCAAAACCCAAGTGAGAGATAATAGGACAATTACGAGGAACTTTATACGGCACAAAGCTTCTACTTTGATGAATGCTATTAAGGGCTCTAGATAGACCTTCTGCAGCAATGATAAATAAAGCAGGAGAAATAGGGTCTCCTTGCCTCAAACCCCTTGTAGATTTAAAAAACCCCCTAGGAATCCCATTAATAAAGCACATAGAACCAATAATTTGAAACCAATCTCCATATCCTATCAATCCATTGTTCACCAAATCCGAATGCCCGAAGAACACCAATCAGATAACTCCATGAAACTCTATCATAGGCCTTAGCCATATCAATTTTAATAACCACATTGCCTCCACGATTTTTTTTCCCAATACTTGATATTAATTCCTGCACAAGTAAGTAGTTTTCTGCCATCTGTCTATCTCTCACAAAACCACTTTGCTATGGAGAAATAATCTGTGGAAGAATCGATGCCAGTCTATCTGCCAACAGTCTGGAAATAATTTTATTCACAAAATTACACAGACTGATTGGCCTATACTGTGAGAAATCTTGTGGTTGTATAGTCTTGGGGATCAAGATGAGTAAAGTAGAAGTAATACTCCAAGGAATATTCTCTCCACAAAAGAAGGCCAATACAGCTCGATAAAGATCCTCAGCAATAACCTCCCAAGCATCCATAAAAAATTTGCCAGAAAAACCATCAGGCCCAGAGGCACTATTTGCATCCATAGAAAAAGCAACTTTCTTAACCTCTTCCATAGTTGGATCCGCATCCAACATGTTGCGATCATTTTCAAACAGCAACTTGGGAATGTGATTCAAACAATATTCAGCAGCGTGGTCCTCGGAAGTGAACAATCGTGAGAAAAAACTACAAGCTTCATTCCCAATATCTTCTACCTCTCTTAGCCAATTCCTATTGTCATCTTTAATGCCATGAATAATGGCCTTTCTTCGACGATCAGCAACCACAGAATGAAAGAATTTTGAGTTAGACTCACCTTCTTTCCACCATTTGATTCTTGCTTTTTGACACCAAAAATTTTCTTCCACACAAATGGCTTTACTAAGTTCAGCCTGAGTACGTTGCATGGCTGTCAAAGTAATTTCAGAATCATGCACATCGTGTTCTCTTTCAGCAGCAGCAGCTTGTATTTCGGCTCTCTTCACAGTCTCAAAAATGTCACCAAAGGACTGTCGAGACCATAACCGAAGAGCTTGCTTGACCTTTTTCATCTTAGAAACCAACATAAGCAATGGTGAGCAGGTGATATCTAAGTGCCAGCTACTTCGAACAATCTCCAGAAACTGGCTGTGTGAAGTCCATGCATTGAGAAATCGAAACTATCTAGGCAAGCCATCATGCTTTGTGAAAGCTTTCATGAGCAAAAGGGCATGATCAGAGGGGGTTCGAGCTAGATGCTGCACAGCAATAGAGAGATTCAAGCATTGGAAAGACTCATTAATTAAGACACGATCCAATCTTTTCCACACACGCGCTTGACCCCTTCTGTTGTTGCACCACGTAAAAGGTGAGCCAGTGAAACCAGCGTCCATCAACCGAAGGTCCTGCATGAATTCCATAAAGGTCAACCCTTTAGAGATTCGAAAAGGTCTGCCCCCTCGCTTTTCATCCTGGGAAATGACCACATTAAAATCTCCAGCAATGAACTAAGGAGAGTTATCTACACTTTCCAGCTTTAAAGAGTCCCATAGCATTTGTCTTTCAGTTTCCAAGCATTTCGCATGAACAAATGTAATCTTGCAACTAGCTGAAGAAGAACATTCTTGTTAACATAAACTGGATACCTTTCTTCAGCATCTTTGTCAATAAACTTGGGTTGGGGTACACTATCCATGGTCTGGGGATTTGGATGGGCAGTCTCCTTTCTCTTCTTTTTACTTCCACTAGCACCAGCACTACTACCTCCTCTAGTCCTCATGATCAC
Organism: Mitragyna speciosa; assembly: GCA_024721245.1. Classification (NCBI taxonomy): domain Eukaryota; kingdom Viridiplantae; phylum Streptophyta; class Magnoliopsida; order Gentianales; family Rubiaceae; genus Mitragyna; species Mitragyna speciosa. The sequence goes on from CM045562.1 coordinate 13,153,549, forward strand.
TGATATAAACTAAACGGGACAAGGATTAGTGATGTAGAAACCAAGAAATGAACCCTCTTGAGTGACTCATCAAAAACCAGTGATCATTTTTCTAAGAAACAGACTGAATGATAACACTAAGTGAGAAGAACACACTTTAGAAAGAAAATTTGATAAAAAACATTTAAGAAATACAAAAATTGTAGATGAAATGTTTAAGACAAATGCATAAATCACGATTGATTTCATGAAAAACTCTTGGTAAAATGGACTGAGCAACTCTAATGTAATGGAAATATTGTTTTTAACAGTGAAAAAGAGTTAAGTTGGAGAGAATTTGATTTTGATTTGGAGAAATTCTCGCCTGTTGGTTGAGAGGGAATAAGAGGTTTTGAAGACCCAATATATGCTTGAAAAAGGCACGTTTGAATGTCCGATCAAAGTTTGAGTCGTCCGACTGTGCGTTCGAAAGAATGTACGGTTTTGAAATTTGAAACGTTCAGCTGTCCAATATGAAGAACAGTGACTAAACGATCATCCGTTCTCAAAATTTGAAACTTTCTTTGGCCGTTTGAAAGACTTGTTCGGTCATCGGAAGAGTTTTTATTTGTTAAAAAACAAAATGTTCGGACATCCAAAGGAAACTTTTGGTCGTCTGAAACATAGGAATTTTCGAAATTGAAAAGAGACTGATCAGCCGTCCAAAAAGACACTTAGGCCAGCCAATCCAGAGACAGAATTCCCAATTTTGTTCTTAAGAATTCAAAACGTTCAAGAGGTAAAGCTTTTGTAAAAATATCAGACAACTGGTCACTTGTGCATACATAAACCACACTAATCTAACATTTTTTAACCAAATCTCTAATGAAATAATATTTGATGTCAATGTGTTTGGTTCTAGAGTGTTGAATGAGATTTTTGGTCAAGTTGATGGCACTAGTGTTATCACACTTAATAGGCACACTTTCAAACTGCAATCCAAAATATAAAAGAGTGTGTTTCTTCCAAAGTAACTGAGTACAACATGCACCCATAGCAATATAATCAGCATCCGCCATGGACAAAGATATAGAACCTTGTTTCTTGCTAAACCATGATACCAAACACCTGCCTAGAAGATGACAAGTCCCACTAGTACTTTTCTATCTATTCGACATCTGGCAAAGTCGGCGTCGGAGCACCTTACAAGATCAAAATTATGGGATCTAGGATACCGTAGTCCAAAGTCTAATGTACCTTTGAGGTACCCAAGGATATGCTTGACGGCTACTAAGTGAGACTCCTTAGGACAAGATTGAAATCTTGCACAAAGATAAACGACAAATATAATATCGGGTCTACTAGCGGTAAAATAAAGCAAACTACCTATCAAACCTCTATACCCCTTTTTATCCACCTTATTGCCTTCTTCATCTTCGTCTAACTTAGTAAAAGTGCAAATTGGTGTACCTACTTCCTTTAAATCTTCCATACCAAATCTTTTAAGTAACTCCCTTGCATATTTGGTTTGGCTTTGAAAATTCCATTTTTCAATTGATGAATTTGAAGACCAAGAAAAAATTTTAATTCTCCCATAATGTTCATTTCAAAATTATTTTGCATCACAAACGAGAATTCTTTGCAAAGATTTTCAGTTGTAGCACCAAAAATAATATCATTAACATACACTTGAACAACAAAGAGTTCATGTTAGTGTATGCCCTAAAACCAAGTTGGTTTTTAAGATTTTTATTACGCTTATTTCATGTTATACTTATATATGTGGCATTTTCTTTGTCATTTAATACTTGTTGTTAATATTACTTATTTATTTGATAAAGTCCATTGAATATTAACTATGTATAAGAGATTGTAAGAGTTACAATGATGAGACTCTTATTACACATTAAGTTATATTCTTAAATATCCCTAGTCGTAGTATTAATGAGATTGGACATCATTAATATGGAAAGACTAGCACATAATTTGCCTCTACTTTGGGTAAGTAGTAGTTGATCTCGTCAACTATGGTGTGCGACACCTAAGCTGGTATGTGGATGCTTGTTAGAGAACAAGTTCATTGGATTGATCTGCCAAGAGTTACTATTCATAGTGCTAATGAATTATACTCTTAATGGCAATGGTGTAAGTGATCCTTAGACTTGAGATTACCATGGTATCTAGAGTGTGGATTGTTATACTTTAACTCTATTGCTTGGTTCTCGTAAAAGAGTAGCCCACACGGTAGAGATTGGGTATAGTTTGAAGCATGGAAAGATAGTGAGTAATCAATATAAGATTCACCACTCCTTATTATAGGAGAGTATATATCCCAGATTGGCCACTTGTGGAAATATAACTTAAAGAATCTTTTGCACAAAAGTGAAAGTATGACTTGAAAGAGTTTCAAGGTTATACTTTTATGGAAAGTTATATTTCGGGAACAAGAAATTATTAATTAATCATTTAAAGAGTGTGCACTACACTCTTGGACTAATTGGGATATAGTGTGGTGAAAGGATATTAATTACATGGTAACATTGTCATTGATAAGAGTAGTCTACCATATGACTTTCCTATTCACTTGGGTGGTCATGATGCATTGCTAGATGCCACTACTCATGATCTATAAGTGCCAATTAATTAATTAGTGAATTAATGATAAATTAAAGTGTTTAATTTATCTAACTCTTAATTAATTAATTAATGAGTTATAATTTGTACTTATTGCCAAGGTGAATGGAACCTAATGGGTCACACACAATAAGAACATGGTCTTTGGGTTAAATTGTTATTAAGATAAGCATAAGATACTTATGGGGTTGATTTATGTGATAAATTAACTTAAAGGACTTAATTATAAATATTCTAAGTCTTGATGGAAATTAGTTTCCTAAAAGGAATTAAGAAGTTATTTGGTTTCCTTTTTGAATAGGTTTCCTAAAGGAATAGGATTAGCTTAAGGTAACCTTCCTAAACCTTCTTGCTTTCCAATTGCTCTTGTTTCCTTAAAAACTATGATACTACATCTATAAATAAATCCATGCCTTGACTCTTGATAGATTGATGAAACACAAGATAAAATTTAGAGAGAGAAAAATTGTGAGAGGTGATTTTCTTCTCCAAGAAAAACGCCATCTCCTTCCCTAATTGTTAGGGTTTCATCTTCTTCTTTCTTCTTGTTCTTGTGTTCTTCATGATATTCAAGGGAGCTAGCACTCAAAAGGCAAGGCAATCAAGCCAAAAGGTTCCTAAAGATTGTGTTCGTGTGGATACCGTTGGAGGCTCGACACTTGGAGGGCTTTTCATGGTAGATCAACACCTTCATCGAATAGGATCTTGTCCTTTAAAGCATAGAAACCTTTTTTGCTTGAGGTATTTGTGCTAAACACCCTTTAATCTTATAGATTATATCAAAGAGATCCATGGCTAAAGTAATAAATTTTTAAATTTTTCGCTGTGTTACTCCCCTTATTACCTTACAATTCATTTGCATGATATTTTGTCAAAAGTGTGGTGTCTACAAACCTTCTTTTAAAACCATTATCAATCAAAAAGTTGATCAACCTCTCGTACCAAGCTCTAGGAGCTTATTTTAATCCATATAAAGCTTTAGAAAGTCTATGAACATGATTTTCAAAAATTTCATGTTCAAAACCGTGAGGTTGTTCGACATATACTTCTTGTTCAATAAAGCCATTTGAAAAAGCACTTTTCACATCCATTTGAAATAACTTAAAACCTTTAAAACATGAATACACAAGTAGCATTCTTATAGATTCAAGCCTAGCAACCGATGCATAGGTTTCATCAAAATCTATTCCTTCTTCTTGTGCATAATCTTTGGCAACTAACCTTGCTTTATTTCTCAATATTTCACCTTTATCATTCAACTTATCCCTAAAGACCCATTTTGTGCCTATAACCGGGTGATCTAATGGTCTTTCAACTAAAGTCCATACCTCACTTCTCTCATATTGATTCAATTCCTCTTGCATTGCTACTATCCAAATTCATCTTTCAAAGCATCTTCTACATTCTTAGGTTCAAATTAGGATAGTACAGCACAGTTGTCTACTGAAGGTTATCACCTATAATAAGCTCTTTAGGATGATTAAGTACAAATCTCCAAGTTTTGGGTAGACCCTTTGTAGTATCAACATCTTTCTTTTAATCAACTACATCTTCACTAGTACTAACTACTTCCTTTGAAGTACTATCACCTTCTTGAAGAGTAAGATTCTCTAGTTTCTCTTGAACACACACATCATCATCTTCATTAATATCCCTAGTAACTACGTCATGTAATTCATTAAAAGTAACATGAATGGCCTCTTCTACTCCTAAGGTTGTCCTATTATACACTCTATAGGCTCTCTTATCACTAGCATATCCTAAAAAGATACCTTCATCTATTTTCTTATCAAACTTGCCAAGATGTTCCTTGATACTCAAAATAAAACATTTGCATCCAAAAACTTTAAAATAGCCAACTATTGGCTTTTTGTCAAACAAGAGTTCATAAGAAGTTTTGTTTAAAATAGGTCTTAATAAAACTCTATTTATAACATAGCAAGCCGTATTGACCGCTTCAGCCCAAAAATACTTTGGTGAATCGCATTCACTTATCATAGTTCTTGCGGTATCTTGAAGAGTTCTATTTTGTCTTTCAACAACACCATTTTGTTTGGGAACTAGTGCGGTAGAAAATTCATGTGTAATACCATTATGATTACAAAAATGGGGAAAACCACAATATTTAAACTCAATTCCATTATCACTTCTAATTTTCACAATGGTCAAATTTAACAAGTTTTGAACTTTTACAAACAAAGAAACAAAATTTTTAAAAGCCTCATCCTTGTGTGCAAGAAATAGCACCCAAGTGTATCTTGAATAATGATCTACAATAACAAAAACATATCTTTTTCCCCCAAGGCTTGCTACTTGGGTAGGACCAAACAAGTTCAAATGTAAAAGCTTCAAAGGTCTTGAAGTAGAAAAACAATTTTTTGTTTTAAAGGATACTTTGGTTTGTTTTCCAGATTGACAAGCATCACAAATTTTGTCTTTTTCAACTTTGATTTTAGGAAGCTCTCGGACAAGTTCTTTTCTAGATAACTCATTCAACAAAACTAAACCAAATTATGAAATAAACAACCCATGTCCCAAGTCGTCCCCTTCATTATCAAAACAGAAAACTTTCCCCTAACTCTTCTCAAAATTTTAAGTCATTTTTTCTGAATTCCTAATCCCTTCTCTCTCTCACTCTCTCTCCGTTCTCCCTCTTATTTCTCTTAGGGGTGGCAACAGGTCGGGTTGGCAGGTCGGGTTGAGATTTGGATATAACAGTCAACCAGCCAACCCGAACTCGACCCGCAAACCCGTCAAACAGAAAATGCTCAACCCGAACACGACTCGAAACGGGTTGGCGGGTCGACCCGCCGACCCGGAAAAAAAAAAAAACTACTACTAACATTTTGTAGCTTTTTTTCACTTATTCACATTCAAACACAAATTTCATTCATTGGATAATTAATCAAGTAAATTGTAAGAAAAATTAAGAATTCTACTTAAGTTTATCAAAGTAAATTGTAAGAGAAATTAAGTGTATTTTAGTGAGTGACTTTAATATTAGTATGTGCAAAAAATACGTTTGATCATTTTGTGTGTGTGTGTTTTAATGTCTTTTCTTTCCTCTTTTCTTCAAAAAAAAAAAAGAATAAAAAATTACTACTAACATTTTGTAACTTTTTTCACTTATTCACATTCAAATACAAATTTCATTCATTGGATAATTAATCAAGTAAATTGTAAGAAAAATTAAGAATTCTACTTAGGTTTATGAAAGTAAATTATAAGAGAAATTAAGTGTATGTTAATGAGCGACTTCGATATTACTATTTGCAAAAAATGTGTTGGATCATTTTTTTTCGTATGTTTTAATCTCTTTTCTTTCCTCTTTTCTTCTTCTTCTCCTTCCTCTCTCTTTTTTTTTTTTCGGGTTCGCGAGTCCACCCGTGGGTCGACCCGAACCCGACCTGTTTTTCTTCGCGGGTCAGTTGGGTTCGACCCACGAACCCGTGAACCCGCAAACCTCCAACCCAAACCCGCTATTTTCGAGTTAGGTTCGTGTTAGGTTTTCGAGTCGTGTCAAAAATTGCCACCCCTAATTTCTCTGAACATCCTCTGTTCTCTTTCTCTCCTCACTCTTCTTCTCTCGCTCTTCTTTCTCTCTCACAGCTCTCCAATTTGCTCCTCTCATACTCCCTTTCTTCTCTTTCTGTCTTCTATTTTCTTCCTAAAAGCAAGAAGACCAGTTTCTTCACTCCTTTTAATATTTGAATGTGTCTTTTTAAAGACCCATTTCTCTAAAACTCTCTCAACCAAAAATTTCCCAAAGCTAAGCCTTTAAATCTAACACAAAGATAATTCCCATGTTCAATTTAAACCACATCGTACACAATTGTGCTTAAATCGAAGAAACTAAAGGAAGGGGGTTGGGGATTTTACTTGTTTGGGCATGGAGAGGGGAGTTTGAAGTGTTTTTCTAGCTGGGACTGTAACACCCTAGAAATTCATGCAAAACCATTTAATTCGCAATATGTCCATTAGTAGAAAAAAAAAAAGAGAACGAAATTAGTTAGAATTAAATACCTAGAATGATTTCTATTTTATGTAGCATGTTGTACCTTTTCCTTTAGAAGTTGTACCCTAGAATTCTTGCAAGATTAATAGGAAGATAAATACTAAATCCTACTTCTAATTATACCTAGCCAAGTAGAGTCTAAGATGCAAAGAAGTCAAAACCCTATGTTTAAGCTTGTCTTGCTTTGATTGGTCAATGTTTTTCCAATTCTTTCTCCATTTCTTTTCTTCTTTACTTAGCTCATTTTCTCTCTTTTTCTCTCCACTTTGGCCGGCCCTTCTTCTCTCTTTTCCTCTCTTTTGCTTTACTTTTCTTGAAGTATTTCTCTCCAATTTGATCATTTTTCTTCCATTGGAAGTGAATTAATCTCCCTTCTAAGCAAAGATCTTGACTTGTTGAAGGTATTCACCATAAACTTTTCTTATTCTTTCCAAGTATAAGTTGTAGTTATGTAGATTTATACCCATGTTCTTGATGTTAAGCATGATTAATTAAGCCATGAAAATGAAGTTTTATTCCATGATTATGATGCTTATAGGCTTGTATAACATATAGCTAGTGTTTAAATCTTGATATGACAAGAATTGAGTAATGATTAGTTGAACAACCTTGGAGTATTTCATGTGTTTTGATGGAAATTTGGAGTGATATTGAATTGATTTTGATATGAAAATTGTAGAACTACTTGAATTGGGCTGGTTGGTTGTTTTCTTTGCAGGTTAAAAATTTTGGGTTAGTCCGATTATAGGGGAAATGCTGCCGAAATTTCGGTAAAACCTAAGAAGTAAAAGTGACTAGGCTATGATTTAAAGACATATAAGCTGTAATTTAGTGATTTGAACGTGCAGAAATTTCCGTAGTTGAACTATTAGTGAATCGAATCTTTCCGACCAAAACCCTAAAAATTTTGAAAACCCTAATTTTGAAAACCCTAAACCCTAGGGTAAAACCCTAAACTCCAAAACCCTAGAAATTAAACCCTAAAAAGACTTGGGGTATTTCTAGAATTTTCTTATCGAATTACTTAGATTTTAATCCGGTTTTTATACGACTATTTTCTTTTGAATTTCAGGATCCAGAAGTGAATCCTGACCCTTTTACGAAATATTTTCTTAAGCACTTCAGGTGAATGTTTCTATGTGTGCATGATGCATGAAATAATATGTTATACTTGACATAATTATCTAATGAAATGTGCTACTTGAGGAAAGATGTGTACTTTATCGCATCTATTCCGCAATGTGTTACGTGCTTTCACTATCCAATATGTTATTTGTGCTTGTAACTTCTGTGGTTAACTTCACTGTTTTCCACGGTTAGTCAAATTGGGTATGTATGGGAGAGATATAAGGTGCTGGGCATTATTCGGTACGTGTTAATTTTCATATCTGAGTAAAGTCCTAGAAAAGGCTAACTCATGATTGAATTTTATTTTTGATTTGGACTTCCGTAGCTAACTTCACCGTTACTCAACGGTTAGTCAACCTGGTGTGTTTGGAGTGATATAAGGTGCTGGGGGTTATAGGTGTGTGATATTCTTTCCTATATGAGTTTCATTCCTTAAAGAGGGTAACTCTGGATTGAATTTTTACAAGTATCTCGAACCTGAGCTTTTACCTCGGTCTCGATACTCATGTTATCTTGATCATGATTGATACTCCTGCGGTTGAGCTTGCTCCCGTAGTGAGCCTGTATCCGCCGTTGATTATATGACACTTCACATTACTTGTTCATCATTTATTGAATTTGTTAATTATTATCCTTAAAGGTTTATTTGTTATTGGTATGCTGCATGACTTGAGCACTCACTGGGCTATTATAGCTCATCCTATTTATTTGTTTTCTTTAACCAGGTTTTCCAAAATATTAAAGCTGGAAAAGCTGATTTTGGACGTAGTAAATGTTTTGATTCATGTATTTTGATAGCCCAATTGTTTAGGCTATTAGTGTAAATACTATGTATATTTTGGGATGTAAAACCTCTTGTGATATTTGTATTTTCAAATGAACTAAATGAATGTATTTCTTTATGAATGTATTTTACTTTTGGGTTAAGTATGCTTGGATGTTTTAGTGAGTGCGTGATTTGAGTCCTGGCGAGAGCTAGGCAGGTAGTCCGCTAAGCTCTTTGGTGCGCCTCTGGGTAAGGTGGTGCTATCACAAGGACAATGGTGCAGCTGTCACCCTGGTGGTTGAAGGTAAGGCTGATTTGGGTCGTTTTGGGATTGGAGGCCTTAGTGGTGATTGATGGCAGGCGGTTCTTGATGAAATTGCAATTCAAATTTATAGGTTTTGGGAAAGGGTTGGGAACTTGAATTGGGCAGTGGCTATGAATGGCGGTCTGGGTGGATTTTGTGATTGAATGAATGGTTCTTGTTGTTGGTGGAGATGAGGGTGAACTCTGCTGTGGTTTGGAAATTGGAGGCGGTAGACTTTTTGCTGTGATTCGACAAGGCTTGGCTTGATGATGCTACTGGTAGCAATAGCTTCATTGTGAGATGGAGTAGCTCGTTGTGGTAGTGGCGTGGAGGATTGGCAGTGGTATGATAAGGCTTGTGACAGTGTTTTTGGATGCTGGAGATGACTGAATTAGGTGGTGATGTAGGCTATGAAGATAGGGGATGGTGGTGCTGGGACTGGTTTATGGGTGTTTGTCTAGAGTGTATTGTTGGCAAATTGGGCTCTATTTTTGGGCTATTATGTTTGTTTTTGTGCATGTTTGTGATGTGGCCTGTGTGCTTGATAGGTGGTGATTTGGGAGTTCTTGATGGTGGTTTTGGGCTTGCAAGGACTGTTGTGCAGGTTTGGTGGTGTGGTTTGCGGTATGATTGTGGTTATGGAGGATATTGGATTTCTGCTGAAGGTAGAGAGGGTGGTTTGTAGGGGGCTGTTGGTTTGGGGAAGCATTTAGGTGTTTCTGAGGCTGTAATTGGTTAAAGGTGCGATGGTTTGAGGCTGAGATGTGAAGACTGGTGTATGGTGTGCGTGTGTGTGTGTGTGTGTTTGAATGTTTATGAGCTCTATGTGTGTGTGTGTGTGAAAATGGCATGACTGTGTGTTTGTGACTGATGATGAGTGCTTGTGGGTGTGTTTGGTGTGTGTGACTGTGTGAAATGCATGCCGCGTGTGTATTGTGTGTGAAATAGTGAGTGAGTTTGTGTGTTTTTGGTGTATGTGTGTGCGACTGTGTGTGAATTTACTGTGTGATTGAGTGTGTGAGTTTCAGTGTGTTTGTGTAGCTGTGAGTCCGGATGTGTGAACGTGGTGCGTGTAGTGTGTGAGAGAGAAATGTGTGGAAAGTGTATGTGAGTGTGTGCAGATGGTGATACGTGCATGGTAGCCCCATATGCATCGTTCAATTCTCTATGGAATTGATCATTCGTCTCTGATATTTTGAGGAATTTAATGGCACAAGACATGGCAATGGAGCATGGAAGATGGCCTATCTAGCATCCACTCAAATGGGAAGACACAAAAGAAAGATCATAGTTTTTGGTGTTATTTATTTTTTACAAGTTGTAATCTTTATGTTAGTTATCTAATTGTGATAGATCACAACTAGTGATAGATTTTAGTAGGTTTTCTAGAATATTCTTTATGAGCTTATAAAAAGGCATTCTTGTATTATTTTAAGAATGATGTTATGATAAATCAATAAAAATTGTGAGTTTTCTCTCTACTAGAGTTTTCTTAGTTCTTGGAATAGAACTAATTTCTGGTCTTATTGGAGTGATTCCACGGCGACCAAAACCTATGCCTAGAGTTTCTTCCACTTGATTTGATTCATTCTTTTGGGTTTTTCAATTAGGGGTCTATTTTACGAGTTGGTTAGGAGTCTATTCCACAGGTTGGTTAGGTGTCTATTCAACGGGTTGGCTAGGAATCTAACTTGCAGCACAAAAGGAGGATTTCAATGATCTTGGTTGAATATTCGAAGCAACCCATTCGAGTTGTTCTTGGGGTCTTCGACAAGTTACGAAGAGGTCAAGAAGATCGAGTGGTTACCACAACTCAAGTTGTTCTTGGGGTCTTCGACAAGTTACGAAGGGGTCGAGAAGATTGGGTTATTTTGTATGAATTTCTTTTCAAGACGGTCCTTTGGGGATGATGTTCCTGTGATATACGAGAGGACGACACTCCGATCGTATCAATTGGTATCAGAGCTTTTGAGATCTTGAAAGAAATTAGGTTTTGTGTCAACCCGTTTGGGTATATCTTTTTGTTTTTATTGTCAATCCACTTGGATATATGTTTTTAATTTTTATTTTTTTGTTTTGTTGTTCTTGGTTCAAGATCTGATTTTTCTTGAATCAAAGTTGTGATCTTTTGTGGTTTGATTGTCAAAACAAAAAAAAAATCGTACTGTTCATCGGCACTGTAGCATACTATTCATCCTGCGTCACTGTTCACGCACTAGGGTTTACTGTTCATGACTGGAAAATACTGTTCATGATGGCACTGTTCATGGCGGAATACTGTTCGTTGCGGAACTGTTCATGACAGGTTCATCGACGGAGTACTGTTTACTTCTAGCTAGTACTGTTCATCCGATTTTTCCTGAATTATTTTTCTCTTTTTCTTCCAGTTTTGTTTTGTTTATTTTTAAAGTATATTTTTGTATTTTTTGAGTTGTTTGTGTTGTTAAAAAAAAAAAAAAAAAAGAGGGTTGCTAATTGAAAAAAAATTTCTTGAGTGGAAAAAGGCAAATTTGTGGAATTCTATAAGAAAAGTCAAAAGTTAGATAAAAAAAAAAAATCTTCTTATTGTTATGAATTTTGTAGATTTGAGCTTTGAGTTGTGCTCCATTTTTTACAAACTATAGGCGACGATTCGAGGACAAATCGTTTTGAAGAGGAAGAGTTTGATACGTGCATGGTAGCCCCACACGCATTATTCAATTCTCCATGGAATTGATCATTCGTCTCTGATATTTTGAGGAGTTCAACGGCACAAGGCATGGCAATGGAGCATGGAAGATGGCCTATCTGGCATCCACTCAAATGGAAAGACACAAAAGAAGAATTATAGTTTTTTGTGTTATTTATTTTTTACAAGTTGTAATCTTTATGTTAGTTATCTAATTGTGATAGGTTACAACTAGTGATAGATTTTAGTAGATTTTCTAGAATATTCTTCATGAGCCTATAAAAAGGCATTTTTGTATTATTTTAAGAACGATGTTATGATGAATCAATAAAAATTGTGAGTTTTCTCTCTACGAGAGTTTTCTTAGTTCTTGGAATAGAACTAATTTCTGGTCTTATTGGAGTGATTTCATAGCGACCAAAACCTACGCCTAGAGTTTCTTCCACTTAATTTGATTCATTCTTTTGGGTTTGTCAATTAGGGGTCTATTCCACGAGTTGGTTAGGGGTCTATTCCACAGGTTGGTTAGGTGTCTATTCCACGGGTTGGCTAGGGGTCTAACTTGTAGCACAAAAGGAGGATTTGAACGATCTTGGTTGAATATTCGAAGCAACCCATTCGAGTTGTTCTTGGGGTTTTCGACAAGTTACGAAGGGGTCAAGAAGATCGAGTGGTTACCACAACTCAAGTTGTTCTTGGGGTCTTCGACAAGTTACGAAGGGGTCAAGAAGATTGGGTTATTTTGTATAGATTTCTTTTCAAAACAGTCTTTTGGGGATGATGTTCCTGTGATATACGAGAGGGCGACACCCCGATCGTATCAGATGGTGTGTGTAGGTGTGATGTAATAGCCTGTGTAATGTGTGTGAGAGAGAAGTGTGTGAGATGATCTTAGGATTTAGTATTGTTCTTGGTGTGTAGTTTGTGTTTGTTTGAAGACGTTCTTGGGATGTGGTGTGTGTTCTTGGTGGAGTATGTGTGTTTATTTGAAGATGTTCTTGAGATGTGGTGTATGTTCTTGGTGGAGTGTGTGTGGGCTACAAGATGTTCTTGGGATGTGGTGTATGTTCTTGGTGGAGTGTGTGTGTTTGTTTGAAGATGTTCTTGGGATGTGATGTGTGTTCTTGGTGGAGTGTGTGTGTTTGTTTGAAGATGTTTTTGGGATGTGGTGTGTGTTGTTGGTGGAGTGTGTGTGAGGTATGAAGATGAACTCAAAACTTACTAGGTGTTCTTGGGGTTCTTGGTGAAAAGTTGAAGATGAGTGTAGGAAAAAAGTGTGTGTTTTTTTAGTGTTCTTGGTATAACAGATAAAACTAAAAAAACTAAAAACTCTCTAGACTTTATTTCTTTTTTTTCCTCCCTCTTTTTTTTAATCCAAAAAATGGGTTATTTATAGTGCATAAAAGACTTATCTTTCAAGAAATGAATAGAAGACTAAAATGCCCTTAACAATTAAAATTACAACTTTACCCCTACAAAAAAATTAAAAATTTATGTTCTCTCCCAAAAACGCAAAAATAGAAAAATTAAGAAAAATGTAAATAATAAATTTATTAATAGAAATTCATGCCGAAAAAAGTTAGAAAAACTTAAAAACACACTGAAAAGACCTAAAAATGAATTTAGCACCCAAAAATGGAATAAAATGTTCAAAAGGCGAAATGACTGTTTTGCCCCTGTACTGTCAAAATATACGAAAAATATCAATTAGCCTCAGAAAGGTACCAAAAATAAAAAATAAGTTTAAAACCCTAAAAAATAAATTTAAGACTCAAAAAATGATAAAAAATGCTTTCAGGGTATGATATGACTATTTTGCCCCTGAACGCAATATTTACAGAAAAAATAGCAATTGTCCCCGAAAAATTAAAAAAATTTAGAAACATACTTAAAATCCTGAAAAACAAATTTATGACTAAAAATGGACAAAAATAGTGTTCGTGTGGTGAAATGACCATTTTGCCTCTCTGTTAGTAAAATATAGAAAAAATACTAATTGAACTCAAAAAATTACAAAATTTTAGAAACATGTATAAAAATGCAAAAATGTACATTTAAAACTTCAAAACTAATGCCGAAATATTTACATGCTAAAAACACTGTTTTGACCCCCGAAATTGTTGACTTTGCCATTTTTGCTCAAAAATCAGAATTTGACATCAAAAATAGAAAAAATGCCCCCAATGTTGGAAAAATAAATGATGTGTCAAATTTTGGTGTCTACAGTTTACCCCATTTTGTCGGGAATCTCGCAGTGATTTCAGACAAAGATGTAGACAACACCAAATTTTGACTCACTCAAATGTAAAAACAGATACCACTATAAACTGAAACATCTGGACATACATAGTATGAGAATGTGATGAGATGTAAGTCGATGACAAAATGAACATAGAAAAACATGCGACTAATCTCTCAAAGAGCTGCCTATGTATCCCGGTGAAGGAAATCAAGTCAAACGTAGTTCAAATACAAGTGAACTATAGACACGAAACACAACTACAAATGAAAAAATCGAGGTACCAACTTTTCAAAACTTGTGACCAAAATAGAGAAGAAAATATAACATTTGAACTGCTAAACTACTATAACATAAGGCGATCTAGGCTGCTGGACGAAAATAAGTGCTGAATAAACTAAAATGTAGAGTCTAGGCTGTTAGACTCAAAAAATGTAAATGAAAAATGCATGATCCTAAGCTGTCAGGATTCATGGAATGCAAAGTCTAGGCTGTCAGACTTCGAAATGTAAATTGATGCATGATCCTAGGCTGTCAGGAATCATGAAATGAAACTAAATGAAAATTGCATGATCCTGGGCTGTCAAGATTCATGGAATGCGAAGTAAATGACAAATGCATGATCCTGCCTGTCAGGATTCATGGAATGCGAAGTACATGACAAATGCATGATTCTGGGCTGTCAGGATTCATGGAACGCGAAGTAAATCACAAATACATAATCCTGGGCTATCAGGATTCATGGAACGCAAAGTAAATGACAAATGCATGATCCTGGCTATCAAGATTCATGGAATGCGAAGTCTGGGCTGTCAAACTTGGAAAAGTAAATGATAAATGCACAATCCTTGGCTGTTAGGAATTATGGAATGCAATGTCTAGACTGTCAGATTTGGAAAAGTAAATGACGAATGTATGATCTTAGGCTGTTAAGAATCATGGAATGAAAATTCTAGGCTATCAAACTTGGAAAAATAAATGATAAATGCATGATCTTGAGCTATCAAGAATCATGGAATGCAAAGTTTGGGCTGTCAAATTTGAAAAAGTAAATAACAAATGCATGACCTTGAGCTATCAAAAATCATAGAATGCAAAGTTTGGGCTGTCAAACTTGGAAAAGTAAATGACAAATGAATGCAAAGTCAGGGCTGTCAAACATGAAAAAGTAAATGACAAATGCATGACCTTGGGCTGTTAGGAATCACGGAATATAAAGTTTGAGTAGTCAGACTTGAAATGTAAATAAACAAATGTCGACTAGGCTACTGGATGGATGCATGACCTTGGGCTGCCAACTTGAAATGTAAATAACATATGCTGATCAGACTGTTGGATGGATGCATGACCTTGGGCTGCCAAGGTTGATGAATGCAAAGTTTGGGCTACCAAACTTGAAATGTAAATAAACAGATGCTGACCAAACTGCTGGACCGATGTATGACCTTGGGCTGTCAAGGTTGATGAATGCAAAGTTTGGACTGCCAAACTTGAAATGTAAATAAATAGATGCCAACCAAACTGCTGGACGGATGTATGACCTTGGGCTGCCAAATTTGATGAATGCAAAGTTTGGGCTGCTAAGCTTGAAATGTAAATAAACAGATGCTGACAGGCTACTGGACCGATGCATAACCTTGGGCTATCAAGGTTGATGAATGCAATACAAGGTCTGGGTTGCCAGACTTGGACATGTAAATGACAGATGTTGACCAGGCTACTGGATTGATGCATGACCTTGGGCTGGTAAGGTTGATGAATGCAATGCAAAGTTTGTGCTACTAGACTTGAAAACGTAAATAACAGATGCCAACCGAACTACTGGACAGATGCATGACATTGGACTGCCAAGGTTGATGAATGCAATGGAAGGTATGGGCTGCCAGACTTGAAAATGTAAATAATAGATGCCGACTAGGCTGCTGGACAGATGCATGACCTCGGGATGCCAAGGCTGACGAATGCAATGTAAAGTCTGGGCTGCTAGACTTGAAAATATAAATAACAGATGTCGACCAGGCTATTAGACGGATGCATGACCTTGAGCTGCTAAGGTTGATGAATGCAATGCAAAGTATGGGCTGCCAGACTTGAAATGTAAATAACAAAAAGCAAGTCCAAGCTACTGGACAAAATAAATGCAATAAAGATTTTAAGACAGAGCAAAACTGTAGCACCCTAGAAAATGCACATATAAGAGACATTTTCTTTTCTTATTTAGGGTTAAGTGTTAATCCTTGATTTATTAGTTGCGAGATTTCTTGAGTTAATTAGGTTAATTAGCTAAGATTTTCATTTTGAAGCAAGAACACTTAAGTACTAAAGTTAGAATAATTCTACTTGACCATTTAACTTATATTAGTGTTTAAATTTTGACTAGTTCATTTTACTATTTTCTAGTCTTTTGGCTACTTGAAATTTTGCCCAATTTTATTCAAAATTTTCACTTATTTTCTTGTTTTATTTTCTTTAACCTTGGCTGGAATTTTTCTCTTTCCTTTCTCTCTCTTGGCCGAAAATTCTTCTCTCTCTCTTTTCTTTTCTTTTGGCCGAAATTTCTTTTTCTTTTCTTTCCCTTAGGGCCGGTTTCTCTCTTCTATTTTTGTTCTATTTTGCTTTAATAATTTATGTCTAATTATTGATTATATTAAGTGGTAAGAGTTATTAATCTTCACCAATTAAATTAATCCAAGTAGCTACTCTTGCATTAAAAGACTAACTATTTACTTTACTCTTGTAAGATTTTAATTGGACCACCATTTTCCCATCTTTTCTTCTTTTCTTTTTCATTTTTCTTAGACTATTTCTTTCTCTTTTTCCCTTCACCTTGGCCGGCCATGCCTTTTCTTCTTCTTCCCTCATTTTTGCTCTCAACTTCTTGGACTTTCATCTCTCAAGTTGACACAAATCAACCATAGGAAGTGAACTTCTATCTTTTCTAAGCAAAGTTCTAAGCATATCTAAGGTATTTATCATGAACTTACCTTATTAATTTCATGTTTTAAGTAGTTTTTATGCAAGTTAATACCAAGTTTCTTGTTAATACTACTTGAAGAAATTTGTTAGAACTTGATATATACTTGTTAGATAAAGTGTTCTTATGGTTAAATAGACTAGTATGTGGCCTTGGAACCCTGAAATTTCATGGAGAACATGTTGTTTGGGTGAAAGTTCTTGGAGCTTGATCCTTGAAATTTAGTGAGATTTTGATTGAATTTGAGTTTGGATTGAACTAAGAAGTTGTAGAACTTGTTGAATTATGGGTTTGATGATTGAAATCTTGATGAAAAACAAGATTGGAAGGGCCAAAATTTAGGGGAAATAATGCCCAATTTTTGTTAGAAAAACCCTAAACCCTAAACCCTAAACCCTAGAAGAAAAAAAAAGAAAAGAAAAAAAAACTAGAATTTAATGAGGTATTTCTTGAATTTTCTTACTAGGTTAATTAGGGTTTAAATTGGGTTTTTCATTAGATTATTTCTTTCAAATTGCAGGACCCGATAGTGAGACCCGACCTTTCTACGAGATATTTTCTTAGGCACTAGGTGAGTGTTCTTCTGTGTGCATGATGCATGAAACGCCCTGTCATACTAGTTATTATTATTTCCATGCATGAAATGGTATGATTACACTTGACATGAGTATATAATAAAAATGTGTTATTTGAGGAAAGATAGTGTACTTTATCGCATCTATTCCGTAATGTGTTACATGCTTTCACTATTTAATGTGTTAATTGTGCTTGTGACTTCCATGGTTAATTTTACTATTTTCCACGGTTAATCAAATTGGGAGCGTATGGGAGAGATATAAGGTGTTGGGCGTTATTTGGTGCTTGTTAATTGTTTATCTGAGTAAAGTCCTGAAAAAGGCTAACTCATGATTGAATTTATTCTTGATCTTGGACTTCCGGGGCTAACTTCACCGTTACTCCTCGGTTAGTCATCCGGGAGCGTTTGGGGTGATATAAGGTGCTGGAGAATATAGGTGCTTGATATTCTTTCCGATAAGAGTTTCATTCCTCAAAGAGGGTAACTCCGGATTGAATTTTACGAGTATGCTAGGACCTAAGCTTGCTTCTGCAGTGAGCTCGTATCCGCCATTGACTATTTGTTAATTAATTTGTTCACAAATTGTTTATTTACTCATTAAATATTTTATCAAACAAAAATCACATTTCACTGGTATGATCGCATGACTTGAGCACTCACTGGGCTATTATAGCTCATTCCATTTTATTTGTTTTCCTTTACTCAGGTTACTTGAAAAATTAAAGCTGGACCCACTGGTTTTCGATTATTATGGATGTTGTAACTATTGTAATAGCCGAACTGTGTTAGGCTATTTTTGTGAAAATCATGTATATTATGACTTGTAAACTTGCGGTATGACTTGTACCTTTCAGTTAAATAAGAAGAGTGTATTTTATTTTGTTCCATTTTATTTTAGTTTATTTTATTTTAAGTTAAGTACGCTCGGTCGTTTGCGTGAGTGCGTGAATCGAGACCTGGCGAGAGCTAGGCAAGCAGTCCTCTAAGCCCTTTGGTGCGCCTCTGGGTAAGGTGGGGCTGCTACAAAAACAAGTGTCGAGTATATGATCTAATTCAACTCAAAATCAAAATTTTTCTCTTTTCTTTTCTCCTTTTTTTTTTTGAAAAAGTATGAAAGTAAAGAGACTAGTATGACGACTAATGCATGATGACATAAGAAGAACAAGAATACTAAAGTAAGATACATGAGCATGCAATTGGAATGACATGGTATCAAATGCTGCAAACATAATTAAAGAAAACTGAAAATGAAAAATCAGTACTGATAAGTAATAATTTTACCTATTTTTGTATAGTACTTTATATATGTTTTTAGTGAGTTTTAAATATGTTTTTAGTATTTTTTATATTAAAATGGTTTAATTTTATAATTTTCCAACAAATAAAGGATTCCTCTAAAATTTGGATTTTTAATTTGGAAATTAGAGTTTGGAGGCAAAAATATTATTTTGAGCAAATTAATGCCCAAGTTTATTTGATTTTTTAGGGAAATGAAGATCAAACACAATTTGGATCAATTAAAGCTCAAGGAACATCAAATTTAGAGTGGTACGTGCGTGGTAGCCCATTTTAAACTTGGAAGCTTCATCAATAATATTCATCAATTTCTGTGATTTGATTGATTCTACAAGAAGTCTTGTCTTTTCTATCATTCTTGAGTTTGGAGAATTCGTGGACCAATCAAGGAAATTGGACTTGAAAATCACGTTTTGGTTTTGGATTAAACATGCATTCAAAAAAAAGGGCCCAAGAAGTAGCATATGATCCAAAGATGATGCACACAAGTTGTCTAGGTTTGATGGACTCAAATTGAAGGCCTTAAAATTGCAAGATTGAAGCCCATGGAGTCCAAGGAGGGATGGCCCAGCCCATTTATTATTTTATGGCAAATTTCTTTTTATTGTTTTTTTTTTTAAGTTTAGCTTTTATTCAGTTTCCTAAATAGTTTACAAGTTGTAATCCTTAAGTAATTACCTATTGTGTTAGGATACAACTTAAGTTAATTTTCTAAACTATTCTAGCATGTTTGTAGGTTACTTTTGTAAGCCTATAAATAGGGCAAAAATGTGTTACGAATTTTACTATGATTTTTGTGATTAATAAAATTTGAGTTTTCTCTTTTAGAGAGCTTTATCTTGGGTTCTTAGATTAGAACCAACTCTTGGTCTTATTGGAGTGACCATTCTCTTAGCTTAGAATTTTCTTCTTGTTTTGATTAAGTCCTTGGAATAAATTTGGTTAGATGAATGAACTCACTCATATCGGTCTAGCAAAGTTTATCCTTTAGTTCAAGATTTTTATAAGAGTTGAATTCAAGGCGACCAATCTCCACATTTAGGTTGCTTTGGTTTACGAATCAAAGTTGGTCTAAAGTTCAACAAGGTTGTTACTTTTAAGATAATTTGGTCCAATTCAGGAGGAGGATTTGGATTAAATTGTTGCGTGTTTCTTCAAGATGATCTTTAGGAAGATATTCCTGTGATGTACGAGAAGGTCACCCCTGATCGTATCAAGTTGTATCAGAGCTTTAGGCATCTTGAAAAATTAAGTTTTTTGTGTCTAACCAGCTTGGGTGTATCTCTTGTGCTTTTAATCCGCTTGGATATATGTTTTTAATTTTTGCTTTGTTGTTCTTGGTTCAAGATTTGATTTTTCTTGAATCAAAGTTTAATCTTTTGTGGTTTGATTGTCAAAAAAAAATGTACTGTTCATCGTCATTGTTCACGTACTGTAGCGTCACTATTCATGCGGACACTGTTCACACGATGTTACCGTTCACTACTAGGGTACTGTTCACTACGGATACTGTTCACCCGAATTTTTTTTTTAAAGAAGTTTTCCATTTTTTGTTTGTTTTTGTGAGTTATTTTGTGTTTGTTGAAAAAAAAAGGAAAGACGAAAAAAAAGAAAAAAGGAGAAAAAGGAAAGAGAGGAAAAAAAAAAGGAAAGAAAAAGAAAAAAGAAAGAGAGGAAAAAGGCAAGAGTTGTTAGAAATAGTAAAAGTCTAAATTAAGTGAAAACTATTTTGTATTTATTTCTAACAATTTTTGTAGCTTGCATTTTGGAGGAAATTCTCAAAGAATTTAGGCGGGAACTCAACAAAAGCATGAATTCTATATTTGATCGTTGAACATGGGAATTTAAAAAAGGCATAGCTTCTCGATTTGATCATTTGGAAGCTGAGGGATTGGTTCACAAAAAGAGAAGCTCTAATTCTACCTCTTTTAAGAAGTTCGTTAATTATAGCTATGGTTCTAGAGGTGTTTCTTCAAAGAGGATGGAGAGCCCATTGCTTTCAAGGTCCTCTCGAAAACAAAATGCTGAATCAAAAGGGGAGGATTTGAAGAATATGACCATGGATGAAATTATGGGTAAGTTTGAGGCTAAATATGGAGCTTATGTAGCTAATCAAAAGAAAAGGGAGGCTTGTAAAGTTGAAGAGGAAGAAGCGCCATCTTTAGAGGAGCCACGCCTTGACGAATCACTAATGGAAGAGCATATTGAGATTGCACATGAAGCACCATTGGAGGAGTCAATAGAAGAGGGGCCACAAAGTGTTGAACCACTACCTCTTGAGATCGAGCCCTATTCTTCATCTACCTTGGGCGACGATTTGAGGACGAATCATTTTGAAGAGAGGGAGTTTGATATGTGCGTGGTAGCGCCCATTTTAAAAATAGAAGCTTCATCCGTGATATTCATCAATCTATGTGATTTGATTGATTCTGCAAGAAGTCTTGTGTTTTCTACTATTCTTGAGTTTGGAGAATTCGTGGACCAATCAAGGAAATTGGACTTGAAGATCGCGTTTTGGTTTTGGATTAAACATGCATTAAAAAAAAAGGGCCCAAGAAGTAGCATATGATCCAAAAAATGATGCACACAAGTTGTCTAGGTTTGATGGACTCAAGTTGAAGGCCTTAAAATTGCAAAATTAAAGCCCAATGGAGTCCAAGAATGGATGGCCCAGCCCATTTATTATTTTATGGTGAATTTCTTTTTATTTTTATTTTTTGAAGTTTAGCTTTTATTCAGTTTCCTAATTAGTTTACAAGTGATAATCCTTAAGTAATTACCTATTGTGTTAGCATACAACTTAAGTTAATTTTCTAGACTATTCTAACGTGTTTGTAGGTTACTTTTGCAAGCCTATAAATAGGCCAAATATGTGTTACGAATTTTACTATGATTTTTGTGATTAATAAAATTTGAGTTGTTTCTTTTAAAGAGCTTTATCTTGAGTTCTTGGATTAGAACCAACTCTTAGTCTTATTGGAGTGACCATTCTCTTTGTTTAGAATTTTCTTCTTGTTTTGATTAAGTCCTTACAATAAATTTGGTTAGACGAATGAACTCGCTCATATCGGTCTAGCAAAGTTTATCCTTTGGTTCAAGATTTCTACAAGAGTTGAATTCAAGGCGACCAATCTCTAAGTTTAGGTTACTTTGGTTTACGAATCAAAGTTGGTTTAAAGTTCAACGAGGTTGTTACTTTTAAGATAATTTGTTCCAATTCAGCGGGAGGATTTGGATTAAATTATCGCCTGTTTCTTCAAGACGATCTTTGGGGAGATATTTCTATGATATACAAGAGGGTCACCCTCGATCGTATCATAAAGTTGATTCAAGTTGTGCTATTTTTATCATTTATGCTTGGAATTTTTGGCAAATATTTTCTTCACCAAATTCTACCAAGCAAATTATGGTTCTAATGGAGGAAAAAGGTCTCAAGGGCATTATGGGAATAACTAAAATTTAAAAGGGCAAAATTGAAAATGAGGAGCGATCCGCGACTTGCCAACCGCGGATCCCACCCGCAGATCGTCATTAACTTACAGATTTCGGCTTCTCCAATTTGTAGCTTGTTCACACTTCTTTTCTAGATAAATCCAATGTCCAGCTGCATTCTCTCTGCCCTAGAAGATAACACAAAGCTCGAGGAGGACTTTTGAGGCAAAAGGAATCAAATTTCATCATGAAATCTTCAACTTGGACAAGGACTTGAGCTAGGGTTTTTCCTATAAATAGATGCTTTTGTAGTTCATGAAAGACATGCTTAGTTTTATGCTTGAAAAAGATAGAACTAAAGCTCGGTAGGAGGAGCACTCCTTGTAAATACTTAGATTAGTTTTCATTCAAGTTTTGTAGGAATAATCAATTCTTGTAACAAAATCTTGAAGAAACTTGTACTCAACATGTTTGATGGAATGAAGAAAGTGTTAGTGTATGCCCTAAAACCAAGTTGGTTTTTGGAATTTTTTATATTACACTTATTTCGTGTTATACTTATATATGTGGCATTTTCTTTGTCATTTAATACTTGTTATTAATATTACCTATTTATTTGGTAAAGTCCATAGAATATTAACTGTGTATAAGAGATTGTAAGAGTTACAATAATGAGACTCTTATTACACATTAAGTTATATTCTTAAATATCCCTAGTCGTAGTATTAATGAGATTGGATATCATTAATATGGGAAGACTAGCACATACTTTACCTCTACTTATGCAAGTAGTAGTCAATCTCGTCAATTATGGTGTGTGACACCTAAGTTGGTATGTGGATGCTTGTTAGAGAACAAGTTCATTGGATTGATCCGCCAAGAGTTACTATTCATAGTGCTAATGAATTATACTCTTAATAGCAATGGTGCAAGTGATCCTTAGACTTGAGATTACCATGGTATCTTGAGTGTGGATTGCTATGCTTTGACTCTATTGCTCGGTGCTCGTAAAAGAGTAGCCCATACGATAGAGATTGGGTATAGTATGAAGCATGGAAAGATAGTGAGTAATCGATATAAGATTCACCAGTCCTTATTATAGGAGAGTATATTCCGGATTGGCCACTTGTTGAAATATGACTTAAAGAATCTTTTGCGCAAAAGTGAAAGTATGACTTGAAAGAGTTTCGAGGTTATACTTTTATGGAAAGTTATATTTAGGGAACAAGAAATTGTTAATTAGTCATTTAAAGAGTGCGCACTACACTCTTGGACTAATTGGGATATAGTATGGTGAAAGGATATTAATTACACAGTAACATTTTCATTGATAGGTGTAGTCTACCGTATGACTTTCCTATTCACTTTGGTGGTCTTGATGCATTGCTAGACACCACTCATGATCTATAAGTGCAAATTAATTAATTAGTGAATTAATGATAAATTAAAGTGTTTAATTTATCAAACTCTTAATTAATTAATTAATGAGTTATAATTTGTATTGCCGACGTGAATGGAACCTAATGGGTCACACACAATAAGAACATGGTCTTTGGGTTAATTGTTATTAAGATAAGTACAAGATACTTATGGGGTTAATTTATATGATAGGTTAATTGTTATTAAGATAAGTACAAGATACTTATGGGGTTAATTTATATGATAAATTAACTTAAAGGACTTAATTATAAATATTCTAAGTCTTGATGGAAATTAGTTTCTTAAAAAGAATTAAGAAGCTATTTGGTTTCCTTTTGAAATAGGTTTCCTAAAGGAATAGAATTAGCTTAAGGTAAGCTTTCTAAACCTTCTTGGTTTCTAATTGCTCTTGTTTCCTTAAAGACTAGGATACTACATCTATAAATAAGTCCATGCCTTGACTCTTGAAAGATTGATGAAACACAGCACAAAATCTAGAGAGAGAAAAATTTAGAGCATGAGAGGCATTTCTCTCCCCAAGAAAACGCCACCTCTCATCTTCCTAATAGTTAGGGTTTCTTTCTTTATCTTGTGTTCTTTATGATATTCAAGGGAGCTAGCACTCAAAAGGCAAGACAAGCAAGCGCAAAGGTTCCTAAAGATTGTGTTCGTGTGGATACCGTTAGAGGCTCGACACTTGGAGGGCTTTTCATGGTAGATCAACACCTTCATCGAATAGGATCTTGCCCTTTGAAGCATAGAAGCCATCTATGCTTGAGGTATTTGTGCTAAACACCTTTTAATCATATCGGTTACATCAAAGAGATCCATGGCTAAGGTAATAAATTTTTAAATTTTTCGCTACGTGACTCCCCTTATTACCTTACAGTGGTATCAGAGCCTTCTTTGATTATATCTATATGATTTGTGTTTATTTAATTGTCATAAATATGGATGGTTTGTTCTTGATGAAATTTGTCTCAAACTTGTTTTAGAAAAATCAAGAGTTTGATTTTTAAGATAAGTTCTTAATTGTTTAAAAGAGTTTTAAATAATTAAGATGAGTTCTTATGGTTGTATTCAAGGTTTCTAAATTATTTTTACGTGCTAAAAGGGTTTTAACATGTTTTGATTCAAAAGAGTTTTGAAAATGACCAAAGAATTTCAAAAAAATGTATTTTTAGCACACAAACTGTGCGACAAACTGAAGGTTTTTACTCGTGGTTTCACCCGCAGTTAAAATCCCATACTTTGTCCACAAACCGCGAATGAAACTACGCGTGGTTTGTCCCACGGTTTGTAAATCGCGGACGAAACCGCGCACGTTTTGTCCTACGGTTTATTGGCAGAGTTCTAGCGGAATTTTTCCTAATTTTTTGGAAAATGCAAATTTTTGGAATTCTCTATAAAAACTGTAACATCCAGCGTCTGGGCTGGCCCAATAACTTTTGAGCTTTAAACTACGGGCTCAAAATGCTTAAGCTAAGTTATTTAGTAGCCCAAACGTAGGATATTATATACTATTTATTTTTTCTTTCTCCCACTGATGTGGGATATCACATTCACCATTCCTTTAGACCTTTGCGTCCTCGCAAAGCCCAATTCATATCTGGGTTGTCCACTCGGTT
Source organism: Mitragyna speciosa (assembly GCA_024721245.1). Classification (NCBI taxonomy): domain Eukaryota; kingdom Viridiplantae; phylum Streptophyta; class Magnoliopsida; order Gentianales; family Rubiaceae; genus Mitragyna; species Mitragyna speciosa. The sequence goes on from CM045562.1 coordinate 13,178,587, forward strand.
GTGTCGGATTCTAGACGTGGCTCGTACGGGCTCTAGAGGTGGCTTCCGCCCTTAGGTCGACGTAGCACTTAGCCCCACATAACACTTAGTTCCTTCACTTCCTTGCGTAGTCCGACCCAATACCATAGGCCCAGTCTCACCCCGTGTAGAGACCACACGAGATTCGTTCTGATACCATTTGTAACATCCCGCGTCTGGGCTGGCCCAATAACTTTTGAGCTTTAAACTACGGGCTCAAAATGCTTAAACCAAGTTATTTAGTAGCCCAAACGTAGGATATTATATACTATTCATTTTTTCTTTCTCCCACCAATGTGGGATATCAAAAAAACACTTTCCAATTTTAATTGTTAATATTTGGAAAGTTAAATTTTGGAAACCTACACCTTCTATAACTTTATTTTTTAGACAAATAAATTCAAGAATATTAATCTAATTAAATTAGGCCATGTGATTTATGACTAGAATTAAATAAATAAATTTATTTAATTGTTAAATATTATGATGGCATCGTGGATGATTATGGACTATGACCAATGTGATTGAATGGTTGAATTTTTATCAATTTTGATGGTCGGCTTGTATTGGTTTTTAAAAATAGGGCCTGCGTGTCTTGCCTTCTCTATTATTCTCATGTAATTCTCTTCTCACCTATCTCCCCTCGAATGTAACTCGAGGTTTCTTAGTCAATACATGTAATGTACATTGTGTAGGTTAGAGTTAGGTTTTAATTTTCTAAATTGTTTAGAGTAGAATTACATGTGTAATGTACAAAGGAGATAGAGATGGAACCAATGAGCAACCATGGAGGCTCATCAAGAGTTGGAGACTTCCCAAGGAACACATCAAGGAGTTGATCACGTCCCTTAGGAATTTGACCATATATTTTCCTTAAGGTTCAAGAAAAATATCTTAGTAAAGTCCATCATCATCCATGGTTTATTATGCATGTTTTTATTTTATTTGTCGATATATTTTAATTACATGCTATGATGAGACTATATATTGTATATGTAGACACCAAATTTTGACACACCATTTACTTTTCAAACATTGGATAGTTGTTTTTATTTTTGGGGCCAAATTTTAATTTTTCAATAATCTTGGTGGGGGGGCAAAATAGTAATCTTTATCTGTAAACATTTTTTATCAGTTCTGGGGGTTTTAAATTCATATTTTTACTTTCATACGTATTTTTTAATTTTCTGTAATTTTTTTCAGATTTAATTGGTATTTTTTTATATTTTACCAGCATAAGGGCAAAATGAAAATTTCGTCTCGCGAACACCATTTTAGCTCATTTCAGGTCCCAAATTTATTTTTCTAATTCTTTAAACATGTTTCTAAATTTTCGTGATTTTTTTTGAGACAAGTGCTATTTTTCTGTAAATACTGCATTCAAGTGCTATTTTTGAGTCATAAATACATTTCTTAGAGTTCTAAGCTTATTTTTAATTTTTGATAATTTTTCGAGGCAATAGTTATTTTCTTCGTATTTTCATTATCGAAGGGCAAAATTGTCATTTCACATTCCAATATCATTTTAACCAATTTTTGGGTCCCAAATTTGTTTTTAGGTTTTAAGCATTTTTCTCAGTATTTCAAACCTTTTTCGGGGTGAATTACTATTAACAAATTTATTATTTACATTTTTCTTTATTTTTTCATTATTGTGAGAGAAAATAGATTTTTAAGGATAAAGTTTTAATTTTTGTAATTAAAGGCATTTTGGTCTTTTAGCCATTTCTTGGAAGATAAGTCTTTTGTTCACTATAAATACCCCCCCTTGGGGATTTAAAAAAAAGGGGGAGAAAATAAAAAGCCTAGGTAGAGTTTTTAGTTTTTAGTTCTTTGATTTTATTCTATTTCACCAAGAACACCAAAAACACACACTTTTTTCTACACACATCTTCAAGTTTTCACACATCACACCAAGAACACACACCACACATCTTCAAGTTTTCACACACCACACCAAGAACACACCCCACACATCTTCAAATTTTCACACACTACACACAGTCTCTCTCTCGCACTACACACACTTCCATCTTGCATTTTCTCTCACATACTAGCTCACAATCTTACACACACTACACACACTCTCACGTACGTTGCATCCCTAGGCACACCACTTAACAAATACACACATGTGCACACACTTGCAAACAAAAACATCATCAGATTCACAATTTACACACAACATTCACACATAATCACACGCATTTGCACACATTCACTTTCATAATTTCAAACAAACACAATCACTCAAAACATATCTCGTACACACAACAATTTCAGCCCCAAAATCCTGCTAGAATCAGCCCCAAATTCTAGCAATTCCAACTCCAAAATCCTATAAAAAATAACTCAAAATCCTGCTTGAATAAGCTCCAAATTCCAGCAATTCCAACTCCAAAATTCTATAAAAAATAACTCAAAATCCTGCTAGAATAAGCTCCAAATTCTAGCAATTCCAGCTCCAAAATCCTATCAAAAATAGCCCAAAAATCCCTGAAATTCCAGCCCCTTAAATCCTACAATTCCAGCATCAAAAACCTGCACAAACAACTCAAAATCTTGCTAGAATAAGCTCCAAATTCCAGCAATTCCAGCTCCAAAATCCTATAAAAAATAGCCCAAAAATCCCTAAAATTCCAGCCCCTTAAATCCTGCAATTCCAGCATCAAATACCTGCACAAACAACCCAAAATCCTGCTAGAATAAGCTCCAAATTCCAGCAATTCCAGCTCCAAAATCCTGCAAAAACAGCCCAAACAACTTGCTAAGAACAGCCACTAAACAGCTCTAAAATTAGTCCCAAAGCCAACCCAAAACCAACTCCAATCGCAGCACACTCCATCATCATCATCAATTGCTAGTGATCATCAACATATCTCATTTTGATTCAGGTAAAGCTTCTGATTTTTTTTTTCAAAAGTCCTAACCAAAGTCTAGTAGATGGAATATGCATGTGGGTGTTGCTATTTTTGTGATGATTTTCCTTGTGGGTTTGAGCGAATTGAAGGGATTGCATTTCTGTGAGATTTAAGGCCCTTTAAAATGGAGAAAGAATGATGCAGGGGAATGGGAATTTGAGTTATTGCGTTGTTTTTGTTGTTTGGTATTGCATATGTGATGGATGCGGGTCTATTGAATTGGAGCACCCGAAAGAAACAAAAAAAAAAAATTGTTCCGGTTTGGGAAGATATGGAATCTTTAGATTTTGATTGGAAATTGTTGGTATTCTTTAATTTTGTGAATTGACTTTATTTAATATGCATATTTAAGCGTCAGCCCATAGTTTTGTAGTGGTCTTAATGTGCCCCAAAATTTCTCATTTTTTCTGCATTTTAATTCTTTAATGTTGTAGGTTGCCCCCTAAGTTTCTTTTTATTTTTTTTCTTTCAAATAACTTGCTGTATTTTAATTTTCAATCATACAACTTACTGAATTTTTCCAATTTAGTCCCTAACTACTTACTGGAATTTTAGTTTTAAGTCATAGATACTTGCTGGAATTTTATTCTAAGCCTACAAGCTTGCTGGAATTTTAGTTTTAAGTCCTATATTGCTAGAATTCTTTATTCTAAGTCTTTTTGACTTGCTGGAACTTTGATTTTCAAACTCCCATTAATTGCTGAAAATTATATTTTAGTCCTTTATGTTGCAGGAATTTGTTTCAAAACCTCCATTAACTGTTGGAAATTGTATTTTAGTCTTTTATTTATTGCTGGAATTTGTATTCTAATACTTATAACTGTTGGAATTTTTATTTTAGTCCTTTTATATATCAGAAAATTACAATTTGACCCTATACATTGCTGGAAATTATATTTTTGTCTTTGGGTTTGCTGGAAATTGCAATTTGGTCTCCATGTTTGCTGAAATTATATTTGTACCCTTGAATATTTCTGAAAATTATAATTTGTCAATTGATGCTTGCTGAAATTACATTCTTGTCCTTGAATATTGCCGAAATTTCATTCTTGGCTTTAAACACCTGTTGTAATTTTTATCTTTGGCTCCCCATAATTGTTGTAATTTATTCTTTATCCTTAGGCTTGCTGAAATTTATGTTTTGTCCCCTTAGTTTGCTAGACTATGCATTTTTTCTCCTTAGAATATTGCTCCATTTACATTTTTACCCCATAAATTATTGCGACTTATTTTTTTATGCTTTATTTATTTATATCGTGATACCTTGACTTGTGTATTCGTTTTTAAGCTTTGGTACCTGGTCTCCAAAGAGGTATCCCGATTTCTTGTTATTTTCCTCTTTATGTGCTCCAATATGCTCCAATGTGATTTTATGCATTATTTTTATTATTATTTGTTTATTTTTTATTTTATATACTTGTTGCGTATTTAAGTAGTTAATTTGTTTAATTTTGAATTTTTATTATTTTTAAAAAATAAAATATTTTTGTATTTAGCTAGTCAATGTAATAGTTAGATTATTTTTCTCATATTTTAGCAAGGATTGTGTAATCAGATAGAAAGTGTAATAAATAGGGCATTTTTAATTTCCCCCCTTTAAAATTGTAAATTAAGCCCCCGGTGTAATAGTTAGGGTTTATTTGCTTTTGCGTGCTTACGTGCTTATTTATTTTACTGCTTTCATTAGAATTTTGCATCTAGATGTCATGCTTATGTGTTATGTGCTCCTATTTGACTTTATATGTCTTTATATGTCTAATTTGCTTTTAATGCACACTTTAATATTTAATTCATGTTTTATGTTATTCTGTCACCACACTAGTCCAACGCTAGTTGTGTTTTCATTCTTTTCCTGCTAGTCCAATGCTAGTGAGATTTTGAAAACGGGTTAGTCCAACGTTAGACCCTTAGGACATTCTAGTGTTAGGTGCATTCGTGTACATTTCACATCTCATTTCACACACTTTTAGTCTTCTTTTCATTTGGCATGATTTTATTTTTACTCTTATTATTTATTATTATTATTATTTTGACACACTTTTAAAATGCATGACATTTAGGTGACATCTCACTTAGAAATTAGGACATTTGTGTGATTCGACTAGAAATAGTTGTCTACTCACGTGGGAAGCGGTGGCGTACAGGCCCTTCCCCCCTCTATGAGTAGAAACATTTAGTTTTGAGTTATTAGTCCCCCGTACCCGTCATGTTGCATACCAACCTTCTTTCTTCACTTACTATACATTATTATTTTCTTTTCTTTTGCATCATATTTTGCATAAAAACTCGTGACTCCCCCGAGATTTTGACTTGGGTATCGCAATTAATGCGATAATTCCGACCAAGCCTCGACGGAACATTTTGACCCTCTCGATACTCACATTTAGACTTAGGATTTGCATTCATTTAGATACATCCGAACGTGATAGAATCTAGGGTTAATTTAAGAAATTTTGATTAAACCTCGCAACTAGCCTCGGCTAGGTTGAAAGGGTGCCTTAGATGCAAGCCTTTGCTTTCCCTTTCTTCAAATGTGACTCCCGAACCTTTTTCTTTCGTTTTCGTAGGCTGGAGTCGAAAAAGGGTTTTAAATGATTTTATAAATTTTTATTTTTAGTTTTGTTAAACAATTTTTGGGTGACTTGGTACACCCTAACTCAGTACCAAGTGGTGACTCCATTTTCTTTTAAAATAAAACCCTTTTTCAAAAAATCAGTTGGCCAAAACTGTCGCATTTTTAGTCCCGACCTTACTTTCTTTTAAAATATCATTTTTTCTAAAAATACATTTTTTAACTAAAAAATCAAATTTTATCACACGTGCACCATTTTTCCAAAATCTATCTTTTCAAAAGGGATCTCAGACCGGACCGTCGTTTTCGGGAGGAGACAGTCAACGACCCCACTAGTACCTTTGCTCACGATTTTTTAGGACGCGACATGATTTTGGCGACTCCACTGGGGATTATTAGTGAGTCCGAGCACTAGGCTTAATCACCTTTTCCTTCTTTAACCCTTCTATTCCATCGCCTTTTGGATTTTAGGATTGCATTTTCTTTTCTAGGTTTTTAGGGTTTTCTTTTGCATCTCACACACCCCTCGTCCCTACGTTGCTTATGTGATGTATGTTTACTTACTTTTGCTTTATCCGATCACGTTTGCATTTGGGAGGGGGTCTGTAACACCCTAGAAATTCATGCCAAAACCATTTATTTTGTATTATGTTCATTAGAAAAAAAAAAAAAGAGAGGGCCGAAATTAGTGAGAAGAAATAAGGAATTGATTTTCTATTTTACTAGCATGTTGTACCATTGCTTTTAGGAATTGTACCTAGCATCTCTTGCAAGATATAATTGTAGGATAAATCACAAAAATCTCTTCTAATGACCCTTAGCCAAGTGTAGTCTTCCATGGTTAAGAAAGTCAAGATCACTTTGGTTTTGTCTTGCTTTGATTGGACCACCATTTTTCCAATTTTTCTTCAATTCTTTTCCATATTACTTAGCCATTGTTTTTCTCTTTTCCTCTTCATCTTGGCCGGCCCCTATTTTCTCTTTTTCCTCTCTTTTGCTTTCATTTTCTTGAAGTATTTCTCTCCAATTTGATCCTATTTCTTCCATAGAAAGTGAGTTAATCTTCATCCTAAGCAAAGATCTTGCCTTATTAAAGATATTAACCAAGAACTTCTCTTATTATTTCAAGCATAATTTGTAGTTTTTATAGCTTTTACCCATATCTTTAAAGTTAAGTATGATTTATTTTAGCCATGAAATATGAAGTTTTATTCCATGAATATGAGGTTTATGGACTTGTATGACTTGTAGATAGTGATTTAAACTTGAAATGACATGATTTAAGTTTGATTTGGTTGAAGAACCTTGGAGTAGTTTAGGTGTTTTTGTGATAAATTTGAGTGAAATTAAAGTGAGTTTGATGTGAAATTGGTAGAACTACTTGAACAGTCATGCTGGACCAGTTTTAGTAAAACTTTCATAACTTGGTGTAGATAACTTGGATTCGAATAATTCTTGTTGTTTTAGAAACTAGATTCATAGGGATTTAAAACGGTATAAGGCTTGCATGGTGGTTCATTGTGTATTAACCGCAGAAAGCTTGCAAAGTTGGCTGAAAATTTGATTCTGCGTAAAACAGTTTTTATGATGAGCCAAATTGAGGGCTGATTTTGAACCTGTTCTAGTTGGAATTTGGATTGATGATCTTCACAAAAGTTGTAGCCCTATAAACGTACTTTCAAACCATGTAATCACAATTCCCTAGTTCTTAGTGGATTGACCCCAGTAATGGCACGAAGTTGGCTGAAAACCAACCCTGTGCAGATTTGGGTGATGATTCTTGGAGTAGGGATTTTGAATTTGAGTGGAATCTTGATTGAATTTGGGTTTAAATTGAATATAAAAGTTGTAGAACTTGTTGAATTGGGTTGGATTGTTGGATTTTCTTGCAGGGAAAATTTTTGGGTTAGTCCGATTATAGGGAAATGCTGCCGAAATTTCGGTAAAACCTAGGAAATAAAAGTAATTAGGCTATGATTTAAGACTTTATAAGCTGTAATTTAGTGATTTAAGCGTGCAGAAATTTTTGTAGATTAGCTATTAGTGAGTTAAACCTTTCTGAGCGAAACCCTAAAAGTTAGAAAACCCTAATTTTGAAAACCTTAAACCCTAGGGTAAAACCCTAAGCTCCAAAACCCTAGAAATTAAACCCTAGAAAGACTTGGGGTATTTCTTGAATTTCCTTATGAAAGTTCTTAGATTTTATTCAGGATTTTTATACTATTATTTCTTTTGAATTTCAGGATCCGAAAGTGAGACCCGATCGTATTACGAAATATTTTCTTAGGCTTCAGGTGAGTGTTCTTATGTGTGTATGATGCATGAAATGCCATGTACTACTTGACATCATTATTTTGATGCATAAAATGATACGATATACTTGACATGATTATCTAGTGATATGTGTTACTTGAGGAAAGATGTGTACTTTATCGCATCTATTCCGCAATGTGTTATATGCTTTCACTATTATATGTGTTATTTGTGATTGAGACTTCCGTGACTAACTTCACCGTTACTTCACGGTTGGTCAACCCTATCATGAGTTGGAGGTTATAAGGTGCTGGGTGTTTTAGGGCGTGTTGTTCTTTCCCAAAATGAGTTGAATTCCTCTAAGAGGCCAACTCCGGATTGAACTATCTTGCTTGTTGGCCCTTCCAAGGTTGAAATTTCTTCCTTGAGGTGGTAGCTTGTTTGGAGGTTATAAGGTGAATGGTGGCTAGGGTCTTGCTTGTTTATACTGGAATGTTCCTTGGCAAAGACCTGAGCTATTATCTCGGTCTGAACGTCTTGGTTACATGATCAGTGCTTGCTCCTTCTGCGGTTAAGCTTGCTTCCGTAGTTGAGCCTCGTATCCGCCATTGACTACTTGTTACTTAAATTGTTCACAAATTGTTTATTTACTCGTTAAATATTTTATTGAACAAAATCACATTTTACTGGTATGGTTGCATGACTTGAGCACTCACTGGGCTATTATAGCTCATCCCGTTCATTTGTTTTCCTTAACCAGGTTTCCCAAAAATACTAAAGCTGGAAAAGCTGAGTTTGGACAGTGTACATGTTTTGTTTTGTATATTTTAATAGCCACTTGTTTAGGCTATTCTTGCACATACTGTGTAAATTTTAGTGTGTAAAACATTTTGTAATATTTGTACTTCAAATGAATTTTATGAATATATTTCTTTACGAATGTGTTTTATTTTGCATTAATTATGTGTATGTATTGAGCGAGTGTGTGATTTGAGTCTTGGCGAGAGCCAGACAGGCAGTCCGCTAAGCCCTTTGGTGCACCTCTGGGTAAGGTGGGGCTGCTACAGGGTCAGTCACCCTTAGAGACCACGCGTGTTAATATTACATTCTCTCCTCTCACAAGGAGCACTCCATACATGCATTCGATACTTTTTACCCTTTTTTATCTTTTTGGTGGTTGTCACCCACCTGTCCCTTTAGGAATTAGGATCAATCTACTTAGACGTGTGACTGTGGCACGACGTGCACGTAACATTGTCTAAGAGATCACCCAAACTCTCGACTTGAGTCCATAAGTCTAGAGATTTGGGCTTTAAAAATCAATTCGCTTGGACATGTAGCCGTGGCCCGACGTGCATGTAGCAGTGTCCAGGGAATCACTCGAACCATCGACCTGGGATCTTTGGAATTGACAGACTGGTTACTTTTTGGATCTCTCAGTCTGAAGGTTTAGGAACTGAAACCTTAATTGAGTCTAGATGCATTAGTGAGCCCAACCTCATGCATCCATGTAGAATAACCTAGGATAGAGTCAGCTTTACCCTACTAGGTACATCAGGCACGAGAGGAGGGAATCCAACCCCCTTTTTACTTTTTCTGTTGTATTGGTTATTATTTTTTCTTTATCAATGTGTTATGTGATAATTGTCGATTAAACTAACACACTCTCTTTCTTATTCTTTGATTGCATTCACAACCATAGAATAAAGAGATCTGGCATGGTGCTCTCGTAGAAAGCCAACCCTTTTTTAGCACATTTAAATTTTGTTTTCGTAATTAATTTCCTTGAGAAAGATGAATTGTAAACAAAATACCCAAGGGTCAAGTCATTGTAAAAGTCCCGAAAATTCAATTTTTCAATGTTATATATATATATATATATATTTTAATAAGAGGTGTAATTTCAAAACTTTTTCAAAGTTTACTCATTCTTGTTGTACTTGTCAATTTTATCTGAATTAAATTTTTCTTAAAGTCAATAAATGCACTCAGGTGGTAAAAAAAAAAAAAAAATTTTTTTGCACAGCTTGTGTTTATCATTTTGTTTCCAGAAATTGATACATCATTTTTGCCATATCCCCCGCCCTCCCATCCCACATTACACGAAAGTCATTCCATAAATTGACATTTTTTACTAGTAAAATCATGATCTTTGATTTCTTTCAATATTGTGTCCTGTAACCTCTTGGAGGTTAGATTTTTTTAATCAAATATTTTTGGGGTCAATAATTTCTTTTGTACAGTTTATGGTCCGTCTTTCTCGAAGAAATTTTTGCATCATTGTTAGATAAAAAAAAATCTCTTTAGGATATCTCTCAAATTTGGCATTTTTGCATATTTTAACTTGCTTTAATAAACTGGCATTATGCATAAACCCTAGAGAGAATGCCATTTCGGGAATCCCATGAATAGGAAAGCCGCCTTTTTATCTTGGGTACTTAACCCTAAAAAGACATGCACGTTTATATTTCAGTACCATCTTGGTGGGTGAGACCCTAAGTAAAGTAATACGAGCAGAATGGAGGCATCTCTTCTCAGCGGATCTGGCCCATCTACGATTAAAAAAGGATTGCATTTCATGATAAGCCTACCCTTGGCATAATAAGGGCTCCCTTAGGACATGCATCCGTTTTTGTCTTTATTTATACTAATTTTGATTTTTTTTCATTTTTACAAGTCCTCTAATGGAGGCGTTAAAATAAGAAAGACATCTGATACATATTTGGTCTTACATTTGAGTATCTTAAATTATGGTCCAATTCTAAATAAACCGTCACATGTTCAAGACCCATAAGGACATCAAAAACATGAGTGCTCTTTTAAATTATTCGAAGGGTCATGGACAATCGAATTTTTTAGAATTGATAGTGCCTAGAACCTAGATAGGTGAGTTTGGTTAGGATAAGCAGTGTGATAAATGAAATTGTATTTCGTAACTAGACAGTTGTTCATTATTAGATGTAACAAGAATAGAAATAATTTGGATGCCAATAGTTGCACTCCTTCTGTAAATTTAAGATTGCCTTGTGTCCAAAATTTTTCTTAGATAAAGTGTTAAATAAATTGCTTTTTGAAATTTGTCTGTGACATTTGATTTTCCCTTCATATTTTTTGTATTTAGTTTTTGAAAATGATTTTGTTTCAATTTTTTTTGTTATATTGAGCAAATAATTCTTTGATGAGGCCTCAAAATAAATCACATTTTTCTCAAAACCTAATGCTAGGTTTGTGTAATTGTAAGGTTTTCTCTTTTGATAAGTTAATGAGTTCAAATTGAATGAAAAGAAAAATATTTTTCTTGTATCTTTTGAGGGTGAAAATAAATGCCCATGGTCTTCGGATGTCATCTTATTTGAAGCTGATAATTGCCATTTTGATATCTCTCCGAATTCCAAAATAACACAAGCTGTTAATGAGGAGTTAGAGTGATACCGAAAAGGAATCTAGATTCCGTGTTAAGGATTCCGAAGGGTACAAAAGAAAAATTCAAGCTTAACTTGGAAGAGATAGAAACCACAAACATTAACACCAAGACATCGATCAGCGAGTTAAGTCAAAATGCACTTTGCTCTAAAGATCTGCAAAATGTCAAGCCAATTTGGATGTATTTTTGGGCGATTCAAACACAATAAAAGAACAAATACACAGGGGATGCCATTTCAACCAATTCACAAGGGGAGTTTTATTGTTTCATGTCCACAAGTTCTTATTCACCTTTGGAATGTGTTGTATGAGTTATTGTGAGGTTAAGATAGGGAATGTTACATGCTTGTGGGTTATGATTTGCAATTCTGATTGTTGTCTAATTCCCCTACTGGTTGAAATTACTTTATGTACTTTGACAAATACTTTCTTCAAGTACTAAGAAATAATTATTATGTGGTTTGGAGTTTTGTTCTTATAGAAAGTATATCTTGTAAAGTGGTTAGAATTAGATCTAAATTTTGCATGTTTGATGAAAATTTCTCTTCTTTACTTAATTTCACATGTTAAATGATGATTGTGGTCAATTGGTGCAAGCATGTGGTCTGTGATGTAAAATCTATTAGGAGGGATTTTTATGCTGCAAAAAAAAAAAAAAAAAAAAAGAGAAAGAAAGAAAAAGAAAGAAGAAAAGAAAAGAAATAATGCAGTTTTTCTACTCTAATTGTTCTCGTGCTTAGTAACCAGGAGCCTTCATCCAAAAATGTCGACTTTCGTGTCAAACGGTACTTGAACTATGAGTAATGCATTGCAAATTTGTGCAAGTAAATTGTTGAGTAACCAGGAATCTTCATCCAACCAATATCGATTCTTGCGTAAAAAAGCAATTTTACTTCTCAAATACAGTTTCTGCTATTGGTTTAAGATTGAGATGTTGAGTAACCAGGAACCTTCATAACCAATGTCGGTTTTCACGTCAAAAGACACTCTCGTATTTTGAGTGATTAGTTCATTAGAATAAAATTTTCTCATGAAAAAAAAAAACGAAATTGATCATAGACATGGAATGCACCTTGATTGATCATAGGATTTATTTACTTGTGAAATTCGGTAAGGCGAAGAAATTTAATTGAACTGGCTTAGTTGTGATGTAATTCCTTCCCCTTTGTATGATATTATGAGTATTAAAGATAAGACAATAAATTACATAATGGTTATTTACTCAGTTTTGGAGAAATATATTTTAGAACGCACATGTGTGATTTCAATGCTTGAATCACTAGTTGAGCTCACATTTTTTGAATGGTTGAGAACAAACAATGATTCAACTGTGGGGCAATTGACAAGTGTCAGAATGATGCATTCTAGCACATTGGCAATGATGTAATATTGATCCCAAATTAACAAGGGAAGATTGCCTTACTGATGCCAAATATTCTTCGAATTCTAGTTTGTTTTAATGAAAAAAGAGAAGATCATCTCAATTTTGGACACTGTCATCCATTTCATTTCTTCTTCTGAAGTCAGTAATCCGGAAGGATCCTATGGGTAGAAGAATGTGACAGTTGAAGGCTCACAGATGAGAAAATCTATATGCCGACATGGAATTCATTGGGAAGTTGATAACAGCAACTGCTTGAGTTTTCCCTTCTGTATTGATCATCTCGTGGTAATGTCAGAATTCAAATGGGAATGACATCCAAAGATAAAAAGGCATCTTTTAAGCCATCACTTCAAAATCAAGTTTTTGAAAAATTTTTCATTTAATTGTATTTAATTTAGTTTTTGCGTGTTTCATTTTGTTTATTGTACATAATTTCTTTTACATTATTGCATGTGAAGCATTTTCTTAACCAATTCATGTTTAAAGAAATTTTTTTTTTTAAATTTGCATTTGTTTAAATTTGAAATAAAAGCAAAGGCAATCCTAAGTTTATCAAAAGTCTGAGTTGTGCATGAATTGCAATACTATTTAGGGATTTGATCTGAATCATGAATCGGAGGCCATTGAATTTGGAAAACTTGTAGAAAGTAAGGTGAAAAAATTGATCAGAGATTCAAGGTGGCAGCCCTCGTGTTTATATGTGCTAGTGGAGTCAAGGGACTGCCAAGTGGTAGCATTACTTTTGCAATCGAAGTTGTTTTCTCTTTGCAGGTGCGATAACATCATTATCATTTGGAGCTTTCGTCAGAAATGAAAACTAGGGCAAATTTTTTTGAGAAAATTTGATTTAAAAATCAATTTTGATGCTTTATGCTTGAAAACATTTTGGAAAGGGACTGATTTCAAATTTACACTGGGACAAATTTTAAAGAATTGATTTCAAATGGAATTCACCTGATTTATACTGTGCATATTTTTAGAAGGATTGATTTTAAATGCGTTTTGATGCTTTGAACAAGGCCAAAGTTTGAAAGGGATGATTTCAAATTGATTTTAGTGTGATATATTGGGGCAAATTTTTTTTATGAAAAATTTGGATCTCAAAGTGGTCTTGATACATTTTGCCTTAGATAGAATTTTAGAAAGACTGATTTACACTAGGGCAATTTTTTTCGGAAGGATTAATTTCAAAAAGGGATTTTCATGCCTTATATGTCAAATGTTTATTGGAATGATCTCAAGCTGGTTTGACCATCGAGTTAAATTCTGGAAAGATTGATTTTTGACAATGATCGAACATTGAGAGAAAATAGGAATTCATACTTGATGCAAGTTCTAATATTGGGGCAAGCAAAAAAAAAATTGTTTTGTAGACTGCTTTTAACATTTTTAATCTTTTTCACGAATTTGTCCAGCAAATTGGATGTTTTCACATTGGGCTACTTTTTGCGACATTTCAAAAAAAAAGAAGGAAAAAAAAGAAAACTTTTTCATGCATGTCCAGCAAACTGGACCTTTATGTTTAATTTTCCTGTACTCACCCCAGCAAACAAGGTGCATGTCCAGGAAACTGAACCTTCACATTTAATTTTCCTGTACTCACCCCAACAAACTGGGTGCATGTCCAGCAAACCGGATCTTCACGTTTATTTTTCAAGTTTGGCAAACCAAACTTTGCATTGCATCTCACCCTAGCAAACTGGATGCATGTCCAGCAAAATGGACCTTCACGTTTAATTTCTTTACATTCACCCTAGCAAACTGGGTGCATGTCCAGCAAACTAGACCTTCACGTTTAATTTCTTTGCATTCACCCTAGCAAACTGGGTGCATGTCTAGCAAACTGGACCTTCATATTTAATTTTTTGCATTCACCCCAGCAAACTGGGTGCATGTCCAGCAAACTGGACCTTCATATTTAATTTCTTGCATCTCACCCTAGCAAACTGGGTGCATGTCCAGCAAACTGGACCTTCACGTTTAATTTTCTTGTACTCACCCCAGCAAACTAGGTGCATGTCCAGCAAACTAGACCTTCACATTTATTTTTCAAGTTTGGCAAACTAAACTTTGCATTGCATTCACCCCAGCAAACTGGGTGCATGCCCAGCAAAACGAACCTTCACGTTTAATTTCTTTGTACTCACCCCAGCAAACTGGGTGCATGTCCAGCAAACTGGACCTTCACGTTTATTTTTCAAGTTTGGCAAACCAAACTTTGCATTGCATCTCAACCCAGCAAACTGGGTGTATGTCCAACAAACTGGACCTTCAAGTTTAATTTCTTTGCATTCACCCTAGCAAACTAGGTGCATGTCCAGCAAACTGGACCTTCATATTTAATTTCTTGCATTCACCCTAGCAAACTGGGTGCATGTCCAGCAAATTGGACTTTCATATTTAATTTCTTGCGTCTCACCCCAGCAAACTGGTTGCATGACCAACAAACTGGACCTTCACGTTTAATTTTCTTGTACTCACCCCATCAAACTGGGTGCATGTCCAGCAAATTGGACCTTCACGTTTATTTTTCAAGTTTGGCAAACCAAACTTTGCATTGCATTTCACCCTAGCAAACTGGGTACATGTTCAGCAAATTGGACCTTCACGTTTAATTTTCTTGTATTCACCCCAGCAAAGTGGGTGCATGTCCAGCAAACTGGACCTTCATATTTAATTTCTTGCATTCACCCCAGCAAACTGGGTGCATGTCCAGCAAACTAGATCTTCACGTTTAATTTCCTTGCATTCACCCCAGCAAACTGGGAGCATGTCCAGCAAACTGGACCTTCATATTTAATTTCTTGCATTCACCCTAGCAAATTGGGATTACATTTGTCCAGCAAACTGGATGTTTTCATATTTTATTTGCATTTTATCAATTCTAGCAAACTAGGGC
Source organism: Mitragyna speciosa (assembly GCA_024721245.1). NCBI lineage: Eukaryota > Viridiplantae > Streptophyta > Magnoliopsida > Gentianales > Rubiaceae > Mitragyna > Mitragyna speciosa. The sequence goes on from CM045562.1 coordinate 13,194,057, forward strand.
CACACATCTTTCCAGCAAACTAGACATTTTATATTTTGTTTTAACTTTATTTTTCAAGTCAGGCAACCCAAATTTTTTACTTTCCTTGTTGGAACTATGCTTGACCTAATTCCTTTTACCGAGATACGTAGGCAGCTCCTAAAGAGCTCGGTCATATTTTTCTACATATTCACTTATTTGTCTTTCATTCAGACATTTGCCTCAGTATTGCATTTGTATTTATTTTCACATTGAGATGAGTCAAAATTTGGTGTTGTCTACGTCTTTGTCTGAAATCTCTACGAGTTTCCTGACAAAGAGGGACAAACTGTAGACACCAAATTTTGACACACCATTTACTTTTCAAACATTGGATAGTTGTTTTTATTTTTGGGGCCCAATTTTAATTTTTTAATAATCTCGGTGGGGGGGGAAATAGTAATTTTTATCTGCAAACATTTTTTTATCAGTTCTAGGGGTTTTAAATCCACATTTTTACTTTCATACATATTTTTTAATTTTTTGTGATTTTTTTCGAATTTAATTGGTATTTTTTTAAATTTTACCAGCACAAGGGCAAAATGGTAATTTCGCCTCGCGAACACCATTTTAGCTCATTTCAGGTCCCAAATTTATTTTTCTAATTCTTTAAACATGTTTTTAAATTTTCTTGATTTTTTTTAGACAAGTGCTATTTTTCTGTTAATACTGCATTCAAGGGCAAAATCGTCATTTTATAGTTTAATTCATTTTTCACCAATTTTTTGAGTCATAAATGCATTTCTTAGAGTTCTAAGCTTATTTTTAATTTTTGATAATTTTTCGAGGCCAATAGCTATTTTCTGAATATTTTCATTGTCCAAGGGCAAAATTGTCATTTCACATTCCAATCTCATTTTAACCAATTTTTGGGTCCCAAATTTGTTTTTAGGTTTTAAGCATTTATCTAAGTATTTCTAACTTTTTTCAGGGTGAATTACTATTAATAAATTTATTATTTACATTTTTCTTGATTTTTTCATTATTGTGAGAGAAAATAGATTTTTAAGGATAAAGTTTTAATATTTGTAATCAAGGGCATTTTGGTCTTTTAGCCATTTCTTGGAAGATAAGTCTCTTGTTCACTATAAATACCCCCACTTGGGGATTAAAAAAAAAAGGGGGAGAAAATAAAAAGCCTAGGTAGAGTTTTTAGTTTTTAGTTCTTTAATTTTATTCTATTTCACCAAGAACACCTATCGCACCCCATTTTTTCGAAGTGGCGGGAAAAGGGAATTATTGTGGTGTTTTGGAAAAAAAAAGTATTATCTATTGGAAGAAGAGGATAGGTTTTTGTAAAATGATTTTTAGAAAATGCTTTATAAAAGATAGTTTGACAAAAATGTGATTTTAAAAATGCTTTATTTTGAAAACAAAAGAAAAGGGCCCAGAATAGGATTTTGAAAATGCGATTTTTAGCCTGAAAATAGTGTCTAAAACAAGGGCTTTTTAGTAAAAAGGGAGTCGCCACTTGGTATTGAGTTTTGGTGTACCAAGTCACCAGAAAATATTTTATAAATGTAAGAAAATTGAAAATGATTTATTCAGCAAAATGATTGTTGAGAAAATATAAGAAAAATAAGAAAACCCTTTTTTAAGACAACTCCAGGTCTTTGAAAACAAGAGAAAAGGGTTCGGGAGTCACAGTTGAAGAAAGGGAAGGCAAAGGTTTACACCTAAGGCACCCTTTCAACCTAGCCGAAACTAGTTGCGAGGTTTAGTCTAAATTTTCCTAATATAATCCTAGGATTTTATCACATTTGGATGCAACTATATGAATGTAAATCTAGTCCTAAAAATAGGTGTTGTTAAGGGACAAAATATTCCATTGAGGTTTGGTCAGGATATTCGCATTAATTGCGAAACCCGAGTCTAGACCTTGATGGAGTCACGAATATAGATGCAAAATGAAGTACAAAAGAAAAAGAAAATAATAATATAGATAGTAAGTGAACAAAGAAAGTGGGGATGCAACATAACGGGTACGGGGGACTAATAGACTCATGACTAGCTATTCCTACTCACGGAGGGGGGAACAGCATGTACGCCACCGCTTCCCACGTGGGTAGATGACTATTTCTAGTCGAATTGCACACAAAATGACTAAAAATTCTATGTATAGTGGAGTCTAAATGTTATGCGTTGAACATATGTTTAAAATAGATAATAAATGATAATAATACCTAAAAGGCCATACAAAAATGAAATAAAAAAGGCCTAAAAAGAGGAAATGTGTGTGAAATGGCATGTAATGCACATGAGAAGTGATTCTAATACTAAAATGACCTAAAGGCCTAGCATTGAACTAGCCTATTTTCTAGAAATTCTCCGCTAGCGTTGGACTAGCGAAGAAATCGAAATTAACCACAACTAGCATTGGACTAGTGTGGCGACGAATACACATATATTATAACGAGTAAATAAATAACAAAACATAGATTAGAGCAATAATCATATAAAAGCAAATAATAGCACATAGGAGCACATAGCACACAAGCATAATATTCTAGATGCAAAGTCCTAGGGAAAGCGAATAAAACACATAAGCACATAGCACACAAAAAGTCCTAACTATTACACCAGAGAAAGACCTAATTACAATCTAAAAATGGAAAAGAATAAAAGATAACCTATCTAACCTATCTATTACATTTTCTATCTAAAATACATAGGCTTTTGTTAAATAGATAAAATATAAACTATCTATTACATTAACTATCTAAGTACAAAATTTTTGTTGAAATAGAATATTACCTATCTATTACATTCCTTTGAATAATTAAAATTAAATTCAAATAAATAACATAACATAAATAAACGCTCACATATAAATAAAATAATAAACACTAAAAAAATACATAAAGAAAAATACATAAAAAATAGGAGCACGTAGGAGCACATAAGAGCACATAAAGAGAAATTAAAAGGATAACAAAGGTACCTCCCATCCAAAGACTTGGTATCAATACTAACAAAACGAATAAACACGTCAAGGTGCCAATATTTTGGATAAACAAATTATAAAGTAAATAATGCAATATTAACTACTATAATCAAGGGATAAAATGCAAGGGAATTATAATAACAACAACAAATAAAAGTTAAAAGCACTAACTAAGCGTTTAAAAATATATATTTAATTTAAATAAAGAAAATACAATAATATGTAATTAAACTTTTAACACAATGTATAAAAACACCAAAATAAAATAATATAAAGAGGTACAAAGAAACTAATATGATCCTTATTTAAATAAATAAAAAATTAAATCAGGTTATTGATTAAAGCTTAGAAATATAAAAGGTGTAATTGAGAGTATTAAGACCTTAATTAGATAAAAAAGAAAAGTTTTGAATCAAAAATAAGATTTTTTCTAATTTTAGGTTAAAACAAAAATATCCCAAAATTAGGGGAAAAATGTGATTTAAGAAAAAGTTTAGTAATTAAAATGTCAATTTTAACAAGTCTAAGGTTAAAATATAAGTTCTAATAGGATTCTATGGTAAAAAGTGAAAAGTTCTAACAAATTGAGGGACAAAAACATGAATTTCAACAAGTCTAGAGTAAAAAACTGTATTTTCCAGCAATGTTCTAGGAACAAAAATGCAATTTACAGCAAGCTTAAAGGATAAAAAATAAATTTCAGTAAATATGTGGAGTCAAAAATAAAAATTACAGGCAAGTTATGAGCAAAAATATAATTTCCAACAAGATTGTAGGATAATAATGTAATTCCAACAAAGTATAATGGCAAAAATAAAATTTCAGCAAGGTTGGGGGACAAGAATACAATTTCCAGCAACACTAGGGACCAAATTACAAATTTTCAGCAACTTTCAAGGGTTAAAATACAATTCCAGCGATATTCTAGGGCCAAAATACAATTCCAGCAATATATGGGGGTAAAAATGAACACTAGAACAAACCTAGGGGGGTGAAAACATAATTTCAGCAAGATATAAGGACAAATTCACAATTTCAGCAAACTTAGAGGTACAAAATTGCAATTTCCAATCATATTAGAACCATATTGCAATCAATTTGGACATAATTGAAAGGAACTACAAATTCTAGGGGCCAACTAAAATAAATAAGGACTTAAATGAAGTAAATTAAAAATATTGAGGGCATAATCAAACAATTAAGAATCTAAGGGGGCAAAAATATAAATATATAATTTGATGAAAATAATAAAATAAATAACTAAAGAAAAACTAAGTTTTGGCTATGATTTTTTTTCTTTTTCTTTTCTTCTTTTTTTTCTCTCTGCCTTTCCGGCTCTCTCTCTTGTCGATCTCTCTCCCTCTTCAGGTTTTCTCTCTTCGGCCTCCCTCTCTCTTCGGTTTCTCTCTTCGGCCTCTCTCTTCGGTCTTTCCCTCTTCGGCCTCTCTCTCGGTTTTTCTCTCTTCGGCCTTGTTTTCTCCTCAATTTTCCTCTCTTCGGCCTTGTTTTCTCCTCGGCCTCTCCTCTCTTCGGTTTCTCTCTTCGGCCTCTCTCTTCGGTCTTTCTTTCTTCGGTTTTTCTCTCTTCGGCCTTCCTCTCTAGTCTTCTCTCTTTTGTTTTGCTTTCTCCTCGGATTCTTTCTTCGGCCTCTCTCTTCAGTTTTTCTCTCTTCGGTCTCTCTTTTTCACTCACTCTCTTCGGATTCTTTCTTCGGCCTCTCTCTTCGGTTTTTCTCTCTTCGGTCTCTCTTTTTCACTCACTCTCTTTGGCCTCTCTTTTTCACTCACTCTCTTCGGCCTCTCTTCTCTTCGGTTTCCCTCTGTCCGGCTTGCTCTCTTTCTCTCTATTTCTAACTAAATTCCCTAATCACACTACCTAATCTCTCAAACCCATATGCAATCAATCGCAAATCAAGAAAGGTTTCGCACAAAATCTCATATGCTAGATATTAATTATACAAAATTGAGAGAGAAAAGTTGTACCTGGATGCAAGAAGATTCGGTAATGGTGGACTTCTATGGAAGTGGCGACGCTTGTCTTAACAGTGGGTGGTATGTGGTGGCGGCGTAGTGAAATTGTTGCTACTGTTGGTGGTCAGTGCATGGGTGGTGGTGCACTGCGGTCTGTAGTGAGCTGGATGGAGGTTGTTATGACTATGGGGCCTGGTGTATGGAGTGTGTGCAGGTGCACTGTGTTTGAATGAGTGAGCTAGGAGTGTTGTGCGATGTGTGTGCTGTGAGAGCTGAGAAGGAAGAATTGAGTTGAGAGTGTTTTGTGCAGGTGTGTGTGTTGTCTGTGAGAGAGCCGAGAAGGAGGAAGATGAAGAGTGTGTGTGTATTGAGAGAGAATGGAACCAATGGTGAGTGTGTGTAGGTGCATGTCTGATGATGAAGTGAGGTGAAGAAGAAAAAATCTACCCAAAATCCCCTCAAATCTGGTTTTTGCAGAGGGAGTTGGTTTGATTTTCTCTGCTGGCTGCTTGCAGCAGCTGTAGTAAAACTGCAGCTGTTGTAGCAGCTTTTTTTTTTTAATGAAAAATCCAAATAAATAGTAAATAGTGTTGAAAAATTATGAAAATTTTATGAAAAATCTATAAATTCATAAAATGCATGTATAAAATTTTTGATATGAAAATTCTAATAATAAGAACATATTTGAATACGTGTCATATGTGACTAAAATTATGAAAAGAAAAATAAAAATACTAAATGACCATTAAAAATCACAAAATTTTTACACAAAATATATTATCACACAAAAATATGTATACTAAAATTTTCACTCAGAAATTTTAACATATATGCATTCTTGGGTAACGTGCCCTTAACAAACAAAAAAGATGAAAATTAAATAAATACTTAAATGACCTCCAAAAATTATGTAATTTTGACAGAAAATTTATGAATATACAAAATGCATATATAAAATTTTTCACTTGAAAATTCTCAGTAAAAAGAGTGCATTGGAAAACGTGCCATTAAGTTTAAAACACTAAAATTTTAAATAAATAATAAATGACTCCCAAAAATCATTAAAATCATAAATAATGATAAAAATAGTAAAATTATGTATTTTAGGAAATAAAATAAAATAGAATAATATTTACATGGTGAAATTACCATTTTGCCCCTGATGTGACGAATTAGACATAATATATACGAAAATTGTACTCGACCCCTAGAAAAATGAAAATACCCCCTAAATAAAGTAACACGCATATTTTTACAAAAGGTGTGTCAAAATTTAGTGTCTACAACACCAAGAACACACACTTTTTTCTACACACATATTCAAGTTTTCACACACCACACCAAGAACACACACCACACATCTTCAAGTTTTCACACACCACACCAAGAACACACACCACACATCTTCAAATTTTCACACACTACACACAGTCACACAGTCTCTCTCTCACACTACACACACTTCCATCTTGCATTTTCTCTCACATACTAGCTCACAATCTCACACACACTACACACACTCTCACGTACTTTGCATCCCAAGGCACACCACTTCACAAATACACACACGTACACACACCTGCAAACAAAAACATCATCAGATTCACAGTTTACACACAACATTCACACACAATCACATGCATTTGCACACATTCACTTTCATAATTTCAAACAAACACAATCACTCAAAACATATCTCACACACACAGCAATTTCAGCCCCAAATTCCAGCAATTCCAGCTCCAAAATCCTATAAAAAATAACTCAAAATCTTGCTAGAATAAGCTCCAAATTGCAGCAATTCCAGCTCCAAAATCCAATAAAAATAGCCCAAAAATCCTTGAAATTCCAGCCCCTTAAATCCTGCAATTCCAGCATCAAATACCTGCACAAACAACCCAAAATCCTGCTAGAATAAGCTCCAAATTCCAGCAATTCCAGCTCCAAAATCCTATAAAAAATAGCCCAAAAATCCCTGAAATTCCTGCCCCTTAAATCCTGCAATTCCAGCATCAGATACCTACACAAACAACCCAAAATCCGAGCAAAAACAGCCCAAACAACTTGTGTGACAGTCCCACCTTACCCAGAGGCGCACCAAAGGGCTTAGCGGACTGCCTGCCTAGCTCTCCCAGGACTCGAATCACGCACTCGCTCAAACATCCAAGCGTACTTAACCCATAATAAAATGTATTCATAAAGAAATACATTCATAAAATTCACTTGAAAGTATAAATATCACAAGAGTTTTTACATCCCAAAATATAAATAATATTTACAATAAAAGCCTACACATTTAGGCTATCAAAATACATTAAACAAAACATTTACTAGGTCCAAAATCAGCTTTTCCAGCTTTAGTATTTTGGGAAACCTGGTTAAAGAAAACAAATAAACGGGATGAGCTATAATAGCCCAGTGAGTGCTCAAGTCATGCAACCATACCAGTAAAATATAATTTTATTCAATAAAATATTTGACAAGTTAAATAAACAATATATGAACAAGTTAATTAACAAGTAGTCAATGGCAGATACGGGGCTCAACTACGCGAGCAAGCTCAACCGCAGAAGTAGCAAGCACTGAACATGTAACCAAGACGTTCGGACCGAGATAATAGCTCAGGTCCTCGCCAAGGAACATACCAGTATAAACAAGCAAGTACCCTAACCACCATTCACCTTGTAACCTCCGTACAGGCTACCACATCCAGGGAGTAATCTCAACCTTGGAAGGGCCAACAAGCAAGAAAGTTCAATCCGGAGTTGGCCTCTTTGAGGAATTCAACTCATTTGGGGAAAGAACAACACGCCCTAAAACACCCAGCACCTTATGACCTCCCAAGCACGACCGAGTTGACTAACCGTGAAGTAACGGTGAAGTTAGTCACTGGAAGTCTCAAGCACAAATAACACATTTAATAGTGAAAGCATGTAACACATTGCGGAATAGATGCGATAAAGTACACATCTTTCCTCAAGTAACACATTTCATCAAATAATAATGTCAAGTTTAACATGGCATTTCATGCATCATGCACACAGTAAGAACACTCACCTGAAGCCTAAGAAAATATCTCGCGATAAGGTTGGGTCTCACTTCCGGATCCTGAAATTCAAGAGAAAATAGCCGTATAAAAACCTGACTAAAATCTAAGAAATTTAATAAGAAAATTCGAGAAATACCCCAAGTCTTTCTAGGGTTTAATTTCTAGGGTTTTGGAGTTTAGGGTTTTACCCTAGGGTTTAGGGTTTTTGAAATTAGGGTTTTCTAACTTTCTAGGGTTTTGCTCGGAAAGGTTCAATTCACTAATAGCTAATCTACGAAAATTTCTGCACGCTCAAATCACTAAATTACAGCTTATATAAGCTTTAAATCATAGCCTAATCACTTTTATTTCTTAGGTTTTACCGAAATTTCGGCAGCATTTTCCCTATAATCGGACTAACCCAAAATTTTTAACCTGCAAGGAAAACAGCCAAACAACCCAATCTCACATAGTTCTACCAATTTCACATCAAAATCACTTCAATTGCACCCAAATTTATCACAAAAACACATAAACTACTCCAAGGTTCTTCAACCAAATCATCCTTAATTCATGTCATTTCAAGTTTAAACCACTATCTACAAGTCATACAAGTCCATAAACCTCATATTCATGGAATAAAACTTCATATTTCATGGCTTAAATAAATCATACTTAACAATAGAGACATGGTTTAAAAGCTACAAAACTATAATTTTATACTTGAAATAAGAAGAGAAGTTCTTGGTGAATACCTTTAATAAGGCAAGATCTTTGCTTAGGAGGAAGATTAACTCACTTTCTATGGATGAAAAGTGATCAAATGGAAGTAAAAAGCTCTAAGAAAATGAAGCAAATGAAGAGAAAAGAGAGAAGAGAGGAGCCGGCCAAGAAGTGAAAGAAAAGAGAGAAAAAATAACTAAGTAAAGAGAAAAGAAATAGAGAAAGAATTGGGCAAAACTTGGACCAATCAAAGCAAGACAAAAGCAAGAGTAGAGATTGACTTTCTTGCCATTGTAGACTCCACTTGGCTAATGGTAATTAGAAGAGAATTTTGTCATTTATCCTATAATTAATCTTGCAAGACTTCTAGGTACAACTCCTAAGGAGAATGGTACAACATGCTAGTAAAAATAGAAAATCATTTCCTTATTTCTTCTTGAATAATTTCGGCCCTTCTTTTTTTTTTCTAATGGACATAATATAAAATAAATGGTTTTGCATGAATTTCTAGGGTGTTACATCCTCCCCCCCTTAAAAGAATTTCGTCCTCGAAATTCTACCTGGATTTTCGAATAGTCGGGGATAATTTCGCCGCATCTCTTCCTCTGTTTCCCAGGTGGCTTCTTCTGAGATCATGATGCTTCCAGAGAATTTTGACAAGTGGTATTTGTTTATTTCTCAGCTCTTTCACTTTTCGATCTAGGATTCGAACTGGCTGCTCTTCATAGGCTAATGTCTCGTCAAATTCAATTTCACCTGGTTGAAGTACATGTCATGGGTCCGGGTGGTATTTTTTCAAGACAGACACATGGAAGACATTGTGCAATTTGGCCAACTGTGACGGTAATTCCAATTGATAGGCAACGTTACCAACACGCTTAACGATTTTGAATGGTCCCACATATCTTGGTTGAAGTTTCTTCCTTTTCCCAAATTTAATTCCTCCTTTAAATGGAGAGATTTTGAGAAACACTTTATCTCCCACTTCAAACTCCAACTCCTTCCTTCGATGGTCAGCATAACTCTTCTGTCGGTTCTGTGCAGTTTGGATTCGTTGCTGAATTAGCTTGACCTTCTCATAGGCTTCTTCTATCCACGGTACCTTTTCGGACCTAATACTCTTCGTTCACCCACTTCATCCCAGTAGCCAGGTGTTCTACATCTTCTTCCATACAACGCCTCGAATGGAGCCATTTGGATAGAGGCTTGATAGCTGTTATTGTAGGCGAACTCTATCAAAGTCACGTGTTGATCCCAACTACTACCGAAATCCATCACGCTTGCCTGTAGCATATCCTCCAAAATCTGGATCACTCGTTCAGACTGTCCGTCAGTTTGGGGATGATAAGCCGTGCTAAAGTTCAATTTTGTCCCCAAAGCTTCGTGCATTTGTTTCCAGAGTCGAGAAGTAAACCGAGGATCCTATCCAAGACAATGCTGACTAGGAATTCCATGAAGCCTAACCACCTCATCAATAAACATTCGGGCAAGTTTCTCCAAAGGATAAGTCATGTTCATGGGTAGAAAATGGGCAGATTTGGTCAGTCGATCAACAATCACCCAAATCGCATCATGCCCTCTCTGGGTTCTTGGCAAACCAGAAACAAAATCCATGATAATAAGTTCCCACTTCCACTCCGGGATTTCCGAAGGGTTGTAACAGCCCTGACGGTCTCTAGTGTTCGGCTTTTACTTGTTGACACGTAGGGCAAGTTTGAACATACTGTGCTATCTCCCTCTTCATATTATCCCAACAATAGAGTTTCTTTAGGTCTTGGTACATCTTTGTACTGCCTGGGTGCACAGTGTATTTGGAACGGTAAGTTTCATCCAAAATCATTCTCTTCAACTCTTCATCCTTGGGTATAAAGATTCAGTGTCGAAATCTCAACAATCCCTCCGGTCCCACATTATATTCAAGTAAGATCTCTGCTTTGGCTTTCTCTATCCGCTTTTGTAACGTAGGATCTCTACCTTGAGCTTCTTTAATTTGCCTCAACAATTCAGATTGAACACTTATATTTCCACAAATCACCTTTGAGACAACTATCCGTGGATTGCTCTCACTAACTTGCTCTAACAATCTCCACTCACGGATAGCCAAACTAGCCACTTGCACCTTTCTACTTAGAGCGTCTGCAATAACATTGGGATTACCCAGATGATAATTAATAGTACAGTCATAATCCTTCAATAACTCCACCCATCTGCGCTGCCGCAAATTCAGCTCCTTTTGAGAAAATAAATACTTCAAGCTCTTATGATCAGTATATACCTCAAAAGTGACTCCATACAAATAATGCCTCCATTTCTTGAGTGCAAATACCACGGCTGCTAACTCCAAATCATGTGTAGGATAATTCCTTTCATGAGGTATCAACTTACGGGAAGCGTAGGCAATTACTTGTTTCCCTTGCATTAACACACATCCCAGACCTTCTCGTGAAGCATCCGTATACACACTAAAAGTCTCCTTTCCACTTGGCAACGCTAATACCGGAGCTGATGTTAATCGCTTCTTAAGCTCATTGAGACTCTGTAACAACCCCACCTTACCCAGAGGCGCACCAAAGGGCTTTAGCGGACTGCCTGCCTAGCTCTCGCCAGGACTCAAGTCGAGCACTCACTCAGAACATGCACGCGTGCTTAACTCCAAATAAAATGAAATAAAATAGAATAAAATAAAACATATTCACCTTACTTAATTTAAAGGTACAAGTAACATCAAGAAGTTTACATGTCACAATATACATGAATTTCACCAAGATAGCCCAAAATAATTTGGCTATCAAAATACACGAAATAAAACATGTACACGTCCAAAATTAGCTTTTCCCGCTTTAGTATTTTTGGAAACCTGTTAAAGAAAACAAATGAATGGGATGAGCTATAATAGCCTAGTGAGTGTCCAAGTCATGCAATCATACCCAGAATCTATTATTTTATTGAACAAAATAATTGACAAGATTAAATAAGTAGGGCATGAACACTTTAATTAACAAGTAGTCAATGGCGGATATAGGGCTCAACTACGGAAGCAGGCTTAACTGCAGAAAGAGCAAGTACTGATCATGTAACCATGATGTTAGGACTCAGATAATAGCTCAGGTCTTTATCAAAGGTCATGCCAGTATTATCAAGCAAGAACCCTAACCACCGTTCACCTTATAACCTCCGTACAGGCTACCACATCCAGGGAGAAAAATCTCAACCCTGGAGGGCCAACACGCAAGAAAGTTCAATCCGGAGTTGGCCTCTTTGAGGATTCACAACTCATAAGGGAAAGAACATCACGCCCTAAAACACCCAGCACCTTATATCCTCCCAAGCCTGTCCAAGTTGACTATCCGTGAAGTAACTGTGAAGTTAGTCACGGAAGTCTCATGCACAAGTAACACGTTGGATGATGAAAGCGTGTAACACATTGCGGAATAGATGTGATAAAGTACACATCTTTCGTCAAGTAACACATGTCATAACATAACAGTTACAAGCATAACATAATATTTCCTTAATATAACATTCTCAAGTACGACAAAGCATTTCATGCATCATGCACACATAGAGACACTCACCTGGAATGCCCAGAAAATATTTCGTAAAAAGTCGAGATTCACATTCAAATCATGAAATTTAAAAGAAATAATCTGATGAAAACCCTATGTAAATTAGCAAGAAAATTCAAGAAATAACCCAATTATTTCTACGGTTTCATTTCTAGGGTTTCTAGAGCTTAGGGTTTTACCCTAGGGTTTAGGGTTTTAGATTTAGGGTTTTGGCTCTAGGGTTTTTCCGTCCTAGAAAAATTCAATTCATCACTAGATGATTTTCTAAAAATTCCTGCACATCAATTTCCTTAAATTGAGCACATTCTAGGTTAGAAATGTTTATCTACCATTTTTCCCTTATTTATTTCTACCGAAATTTTGGCAGCATCTTCACTTAAAATCGGACTAACCCAAATTTTAACCTGCAAGAAAGACAGCCATCCAACCCAATTCAACAAGTTCTACAACTTCTATGTTCAATTCAAGCTCAAATTCAATCAAAATTCCACTCAATTTCAAGAATTCTACTCCAAGAATCTTCAACCAAGCAACATATAATACTTGAGATTTCAAGGTTTAAATGCTAGTTACTAGTCTATCTAACCACAAAAACACTTTATCTAGCAAGTAAATCTTCAATTCAAACTATGTTCTTCATGTAGTAGTACCAAGAATCTAGATATAAACTTACACAAAACTCTACATAAAACTTGAAATTACTAGGAAAAGTTCATAGTACATACCTTGATCAAGCTTAGAAAGTTGCTTAGGAAGAAGAAAAACTAAATTTCTATGGTATAATTGCTCTAATTTTGGAGAGAAAGCTTCAAGAAGTTGAGAGGAAAAGAGAGAGTAGGAGTTCGGCCAAGGGGAAAATGAAAAGAGAAAGAAGTAAGCTAGGGAAATAGAAAAGAAATAAAGAAAAGATAAGGAAAAGAATAACCAATAATAACTTAACAAGAAGCAAGCTAGGGTTTGGACTTTTAAGACATAATAGGTACTAGTTGGTGAAATATGATTAGTGGAAATTTTTAATCACTTATCACTTAATAACTAACAAGTTTTATGGCATAAATTTTTAAAACAAAAGAGAAGAAAGAGAGGGTAGGGAATTCGGCCAAGAGAGAAAGTAAAAGAGAGAGAAATAGGCTAGGAAAATATAAAAGAAATAAAGAAAAGGTGAGAAAAAGAATAACCAATAAAATCATAACAAGAATAAAGTGAAGAGGTAGTCTTTTAATGCAATAGTGGTTACTTGGATCAATTTGATTGGTAGAACTTTGTAATCTCTTATCATTTAATACTAGCAATATTATGGCACAAATTAATAAAGCAAAAATGAAAAGAAATAAAGAAGAGAGAGAGCCGGCCATGAGGAGAGAAAAGGAGAAGAAAATTCAGCCAAGAAGAAAGAAAAGAAAGCAAGAGAATAAGTGAAATTTTTGAGTAAAATTGAGCTAAAATTCAATTGGTCAAAAGACTAGAAAATAGTAGAATAAGTTAGTCACTATTAAACTCTAATATAAACTAATGGTCCAATAAAATTAATCCCAATTAGGTACTTAGATGTCTCAATTAATCATGAAAGAATCTCATTTACTTAACCTAATTAACTCAAGTAATCTTTCAACTAATGAATCAAAGATTAATACTAAACCCTAAATAAAAGAAATCTCCTTATAAAATACATTTCGGTTTTCCCTTTCTTTTCTTTTCTCTCTTTTTCTACTAATGGACATAACATGAATTAAATGGGTTTTGATGTGAATTTCTAGGGCGTTACAAACTCTACTCACACCGTCCATCCCAATTAAACTTAGCATTCTTTTGAGTTAAAGTAATGAGTGGTGTGGCTATCTTTGAAAAATCTAGAATAAATCACCGATAATAGCCAGCTAAACCCAAGAAACTACAAACTTCGGTTGGATTTTCAGGGCATCTCCAATTAACCACGACTTCCACTTTAGAAGGATCCATTGCTATTCCTTCTCCAGAAATGACATGACCTAAGAAGGCTACTTGGTCTCTCCAAAATTCACATTTGCTAAACTTGGCATACAACTTGTTGTCTCTCAAAGTTTGTAGCATAATTTTCAAATGTTGCTCATGCCCCTTGTGAGACTTGGAAAATATCAAAATATCATCAATAAATATCACTACAAATTAATCCAAGTACGGCCTAAAGACCCTATGCATCAAATCCATAAAGGCCGCCGGGGCATTAGTCAATCCAAATGGCATCACCACAAATTCATAGTGACCATATCGAGAATTAAAAGCAGTTTTGGGCACATCTTCTTCCTTAATTTTTAACTGATAGTATCCTTGCCTAAGGTCTATTTTGGAAAATACTACCACTCTCTCCAATTGATCGAACAATTCATCGATGTGAGGTAAAGGATACTTATTCTTGATTGTGACATTGTTTAACCCTCGATAGTCAATACAAAGCCTAAGGGTACCATCTTTCTTATTTACAAATAGCATTGGAGCTCCCCATGGTGAAATACTGGGCCTAATAAATCCCCTTTCCAACAAATCCCCTTTCCAACAAATCTTGAAGTTGAACCTTAAGCTCTTCGAGTTCTGCAGGAGACATGCGATACGGGGTTCTAGAAATTGGCGAGACTCCTGGGACCAATTCTATGCCAAATTCCACTTCTCGTTTAGGGAGTAGAGAGCTTAATTCCTCTGGAAAAACATCAGAAAACTCTCGTACCATAGGCACATCTTTAAGCCTAACTTTATCTCCAGGGTTATTAATTAAGTATGCTAGATATCCCACTGCCCCTCCGAACATCAATTTCCTAGCTTGCATGGCAGAAAGAAGGTTTGAAGAGCTAGGGTTTTCTGTACATCCAACCTTAAAATTGGTTCTCCAAGTATATTAAAATCTACTACTTTCGTCCCACAATTCAATTGAGCACTATACCGGGTTAAACAATCCATGCCTAAAATTACATCATAACCTCGAATAGGCAATGCTATGAGGTCCGCAAAAATTTTTCTCTTTCCTACCCAGAGCTCACAATCTTGGTAAACAAGGTTAGTAGTCAAACAATGATCCCCAGGAGGCGTCCTCACTTCAAATTCATAAGGTAATCTAACAGGTTGTACTTCAACAATAGTCATACATTGGGGATTCACAAATGAATGAGTAGGGCCAGGATCCACTAATAATTTGGCGAGATAGTGGAAAACAAGAATCGTACCTTTAATAACTATCGACGACTCCTGTGCATCGCGCTTGTCTAAAACATAGACTCGAGCTGGCACTTTTCTCTTATTCCCGCTCTCCTTAGCTTGACTAGGTTCCCTGTGCCTAGGTTGAGCTACGCTCGGTCCACTAGTCGCTTGCTTCGGACAGTGACTGATTTGATGCTCACCACTACCGCACAGAAAACATTTCCGATTCTTCCTCCAACAAGCATCTTCGACGTGACCACCCTTACCACAATACCCACATACCACTAGAGCAGCTGATGATTGAGTTCCCCTCTGGGTATCCTCCTTCCGTTCACTTCTTTGTGGTGTCCTGCCTCGTTGGAGCCCCTCTTGCCCTGCCAGGTTGTGTGCCCTGCCAAATTCTTGCCCCACCAGCTCCTCTTCCAACTTTAGGAGCTGGGGCACTTCCGGGTGACGGGCGAGAATCACTAGCATTTCCACGTTTCTTTGCTTGAAAAGTCCGAACCAAAGATTTAGTCTCCTCCACTTGCTGTGCTTTCTCCACTGCGGATTCGCACGTCTCTATTGTAGTGGCGGCAAGGGCCTCCTAAATCTCCAAATTTAAACCTTGGATGAAACGCCTCTTCCTCCGTCTTTCTGTGGCTACCAACTCAGGTGCATATCGTGACAATTTGGTAAACTGGGCTTCATACTCCGCCACACTCATTAGTCCCTGTCTCAACCTCAATAATTCATCCTCCTGCTTTTCTTCTACTCGTGCAGGAATATTTTTTTTTTAAACTCTTGGGTGAAATTGACCCAAGTTCTTAGGGTCTGGTAGCGTTCCCACTTAGTGTTTGCCAAATTCCACCAGGGTGTGGCAGCATCTTCTAGTTGAAATATAGCAAAAGTCACATGCCTTTCGTCAGGGTATCTTAAGGCAACAAAAATTTTCTCGATGTCTTCCAACCATTTCTTAGCGACCTCCAGGTTTGGACTGCCATTGAACTTGGGAGGGTTAAATTTTTGGAATCTCTCTAAGGCGACATCTTCTCCTACTATTGGATTCCTATAAGGGTTGCCAACTTCCCTTCTTGGGTTTTGCCGATTCCCAAGTTAGGTTAAAACATCGGTCATGCGATTTAACACGGCAATCATCGGGTCAACCCCAGGGTTTGGGTTCTCACCCGATATGTTGCCCTCCTTACGATCTTGTCGACGAGGTCGTCCTCTTCCTCAACTTGCCATCACTTAATATTCTAAAATAATATTAACTAGTTATTTCGAGATCCACGTGGTAATTAACGAGACGTATAAAATGCATTAATTCATGAATAAGACAAGAAAAGCAAATATCATGCCAAATAGTGTCACATATATACACATGTCATTCAATTTATACATGTCAAAAGTCTCACGTATAAAACATAGCATGACATACACAAGTCGAAAAGTTTACATATCAAAACATGATACACATACAAGCATAACAAAATAAGCATAAGTTCTATACACATTCCTATATAGTGGTCTAGACTAAATGGGCCGATCCTACTGAGCTCACGTCCCCACCGAGCTCTCTCTCTGGCTCATCTCCAGGAGCCTCCTCGACCTCCAGAGATGGCTGCACGGCCTGCCCTGGCCCCATAGGCTGAGCCATGTCTCGTACCTCACCTAACACGTGCTCTACCATCAAGCCACTCTCGTCTACCAGACGTCCAGTGTGATCCCGGACATGCTGCACCATGCACGTGAGCCAGCCATGTACATCCTGGTATTGTCCTCGAAATTCATCAGTCCTCTGCTGCTCCTCTAGAAAAGCAACCTCTAACTCTCGGATCCTCTGTGCTTAAACTCTGACTATCTCTCTCAACTCGTGAACACATGTCCGAGAGGTGTCACCCTCGCGTGCAGCCTGTCTACTATCCTCAATCAACGAGAGTACAACATGATCGGGGTAGGAGTACGTCCTCCAGCACCCACATGCTGGTCGTACTCGGCGAGCCAGGGAAAAAGTGCGGTAGGGATGTCCCGGTCCCTCATGGTAACGAACTATCGGTCGTCTACGATGCTCATGCTGGGTCGGGGCCACATCGGTCGGCTGTGATGCCCGTGATGCCTCACCTCGACTGCTATCAGACATACCTACATATTTAAATAATAAATTAATTAGGTCTATCCCAAAAATACTTAATAATAAATAATACTTAAATATTACACTCAAATATCAAGCTTAAAAGCAACCTAAACCCATACTCAAGCATATTCACAATAGCGTACGGGTGCGGGAATTCGGATCTTATCTCTCACACTCAAGTTGATCAGGCCCAAGAGTAACCGACTCAACCCAAATTTCCTACCCGACACCCAAACAAGACTAGCACTAGAGACAGGATTCAATCCTAAGCTCTGATACCACTTGTGACAGCCCCACCTTACCCAGAGGCGCACCAAAGGGCTTAGCAGACTGCCTGCCTAGCTCTCGCCAGGACTCGAATCATGCACTCGCTCAACACCCAAGCGTACTTAACCCAAAATAAAATGTATTCATAAAGAAATGCATTCATAAAATTCACTTGAAAGTATAAACATCACAAGAGTTTTTACATCCCAAAATATAAATAATATTTACAATAAAAGCCTACACATTTAGGCTATCAAAATACATTAAACAAAACATTTACTAGGTCCAAAATCAGCTTTTCCAGTTTTAGTATTTTGGGAAACTTGGTTAAAGAAAACAAATAAACGGGATGAGCTATAATAACCCAGTGAGTGCTCAAGTCATGCAACCATACCAATAAAATATAATTTTATTCAATAAAATATTTGACAAGTTAAATAAACAATATATGAACAAGTTAATTATCAAGTAGTCAATAGCAGATACGGGGCTCAACTACGCGAGCAAGCTCAACCGCAGAAGTAGCAAGCACTGAACGTGTAACCAAGACGTTCGGATCGAGATAATAGCTCAGGTCCTCGCCAAGGAACATACCAGTATAAACAAGCAAGTACCCTAACCACCATTCACCTTGTAACCTCCGTACAGGCTACCACATCCAGGGAGCAATCTCAACCTTGGAAGGGCCAACAAGCAAGAAAGTTCAATCCGGAGTTGGCCTCTTTGAGGAGTTCAACTCATTTGGAGAAAGAACAACACGCCCTAAAACACCCAGCACATTATGACCTCCCAAGCACGACCGAGTTGACTAACCGTGAAGTAACGGTGAAGTTAGTCACGGAAGTCTCAAGCACAAATAACACATGTAATAGTGAAAGCATGTAACACATTGCGGAATATATGCGATAAAGTACACGTCTTTTCTCTAGTAACACATTTCATCAAATAATAATGTCAAGTTTAACATGGCATTTCATGCATCATGCACACGTAAGAACACTCACCTGAAGCCTAAGAAAATATCTCGCGATAAGGTTGGGTCTCACTTTCAGATCCTGAAATTCAAGAGAAAATAGCCGTATAAAAACCTGACTAAAATCTAAGAAATTTAATAAGAAAATTCGAGAATACCCCAAGTCTTTCTAGGGTTTTGGAGTTTAGGGTTTTACCCTAGGGTTTAGGGTTTTTGAAATTAAGGTTTTCTATTTTTCTAGGGCTTTGCTCGAAAAGGTTCAATTCACTAACAGCTAATTTATGAAAATTTATGCACGCTCAAATCACTAAATTCCAGCTTATATAACTTTAAATCATAGCATAATCACTTTTATTTCTTAGGTTTTACCAAAATTTCGGTAGCATTTCCCCTATAATCGGACTAACCCAAAATTTTTAACCTGCAGGGAAAACAGCCAAACAACCCAATCTCACATAGTTCTACCAATTTCACATCAAAATCACTTCAATTGCACCCCAAATTTATCACAAAAAACACATAAACTACTCCAAGGTTCTTCAACCAAATCATCCTTAATTCATGTTATTTCAAGTTTAAACCACTATCCACAAGTCATACAAGTGCATAAACCTCATATTCATGGAATAAAACTTCATATTTCATGGCTTAAATAACTCATACTTAACAATAGAGACATGGTTTAAAAACTACAAAACTATAATTTTGTACTTGAAATAAGAAGAGAAGTTCTTGGTGAATACCTTTAATAAGGCAAGATCTTTGTTGAGAAGGAAGATTAACTCACTTTCTATGGATGAAAAGTGATCAAATGGAAGTAAAAAGCTCTAAGAAAATGAAGCAAATGAAGAGAAAATAGAGAAGAGAGGAGCCGGCCAAGAAGGAGAGAAAAAGAGAAAAAAATGGCTAAATAAAGTAGAAAAGAATTGGAGAAAGAAATGGAAAAAAAACTTGGACCAATCAAAGCAAGACAAGAGCAAAGTTAGAGCTTGACTTTCTTGCCATTGTAGACTCCACTTGGCTATGTTTAATTTGGAGGGATTTTTATTGTGACAGCCCCACCTTACCCAGAGGCGCACCAAAGGGCTTAGCGGACTGCCTGCCTAGCTCTCGCCAGGACTCACTCAAACACGCACTCAGCACATACACGTATAGTTAACCCAAAATAGATTACATTCACATAGTTCAACTTAAGATACAAAAGTCACTAAAATGTACAGACCATGTACTACAAGTTTCCATGTCCAAAATATACATATTATTTACAATGGTAACCAATCAACTAGGTTGACCAAAATACAAAACAAAAGTCTACTATAACTAAATTCGCCATTCCCAGCTTTAAGAGTGAGAAATACCTGAGTAAAGAAAACAAATGAAGGAATGAGCTATAATAGCCCAGTGAGTGTCCAAATCATGCAGGCAGTCCAAAAAATCTACTATTTCAGAAAAATAAAATAATCTAACAAGATATTTAATCAGCACATGAACAAATAATTAAACAATTAGTCAATGGCGGATACAGGGTTCAACCCCGGGAGCAAGCTCGACCGCAGGAGAAACAAGTACCGATTATATAAACAAGGCATTGGGACCGAGATAATAGCTCAGGTCCGTGCCAAAGTCATACCGGTATTATCAAGCAAGACCCTAACCACCACACCTTATAACCTCCTAACATGCTACCACATCCAGGGAGTAACCTCGACCTTGGAGGGCCAACACACAAGAAAGTTCAACCCAGAGTTGGCCTCTTAGAGGATTAACAACTCATGAGGGAATGAACATCACGCCCTAAAACACCCAGCACCTTATATCCTCCCACGCCCGTTCAAGTTGACTATCCGTGAAGTAACGGTGAAATTAGTCACGGAAGTCTCAAACACAAGTAACACATTTAATCATGAAAACAAGTAGCACGTTGTGGAATAGATGCGATAAAGTACACATCTTTCCTCAAGTAGCACATTTTTATCTCATAATATTTGCAATCAAAGCATAATATTTACAAATGAAATATCACGTTACATGCATCATGCACACATAAAGACACTCACCTGAAATGCCTACGAAAATATTTCGTAAAAAGGTCGGGTCTCACTTTCAGGTCCTGAAATAAAAAAAATAATCTAATGAAAACTAGATTTAAACTCTAATTAGCTTAGTAAGAAAAATCAAGAAATATTCCCCCCCCTTTTTTTTTTCTAAGGTTTTTGTTTTAGGGTTTAGGGTTTAGGGTTTAGGGTTTACATTCTAGGGTTTTCATTTTAGGGTTTTTATTTTAGGGTTTTCTAACAAAATTTTGGCATTATTTCCCCTTAAATTCGGCCCTTCCAACTTGGTTTTTCACCAAGATTTCAATCATCAAATCCACAATTCAATAAGTTCTACAACTTCCAAGTTCAATCCAAGCTCAAATTCAATCAAATTTCCACCAAAATTCAAGGATTTAGCTTCAAGAACCTTCAACCATTCAACATGTAGCTCATGAAATTTCAAGGTTTATATGCTATCTACTACCCAATCTACCCAAGAAACATTATTTCTAACAAGTCATACTTCACTTTAGGCATGAATCTTCAAGTTAAAAAATCATAAGAACTCAAGATTAAACTAGTGCAAAATACTAATTAAACTTGAAATTAATGGTTAAAGCTTGTAGTACATACCTTAAACAAGCCTAGAACTTTGCTTAGAAGGTAGGGAAACCCACTTCCTATGGTGAAATTTGCCCAAAGTTTGAAGGAAATGCTCCAAGAAGTTGAGAGAAATATGAGAGAAAAGGAGAGAGAGCAAGGCCGGCCAAGTAAAATGAAAAGAGAAGGAAATAGTCTAGGAAAATAGAGAAGAAATAATGGAAAAGTTGGGAGAAAGATTAACCAATAAAAATATTACAAGAAGCAAGTTAGGCTTTAGGCTTTGTAGGCATTAGTGGTAAACTTGTTTTAATTTAATTGGTGACACAAGAAAGATCTCTTCCACCTAGTAATTAATAATATTATGACATAAATATTAAAGCAAAAAGAGAAGAAATAAAGAGAAGGGACATCCGGCCATGAGGGAAGAGAAAGGAGAGAAAAATTCGGCCAAAGGAAAAAAAAGAAAAGAAAGAAGAATTTTCGGCCAAGGAAGAAGAAAAGAGAGAAATAAAAATTCTGCCAAGAAGAGAAAATAAAACAAGTGAATAAGTGAAATTTTTGAGAAAAATGAGCTAAAGTTTAAGTAGTAAAAAAAACTAGAAATAGTAATATAAACTAGTTAAAATGAAACACTATGAAAACCTAATGATCTAATGAATTTAATCCAAATTTAATTCTTAGGTTTTCTACTCAATGAGGAAAGAAACTTAGTTAATTAACCTAATTAACTTAAGAAATCCTCCAACTAATAAATCAAGAGTTAATGCTAGATTTCAAATGAAAGAATTTTTCTTTTAAGTACGTTTTAGGGTTTTTTTTTCTACCATTATCATTATTATTTTGAGCTACATATAAACATACATGAATAAAATAGTTTCATATGAATTTCTAGGGTGTCACATCCTTCCCCCCTTAAAAGAATTTCGTCCTCGAAATTCTACCTGGATTGTCAAAGAGCCGGGGATAATTTTTCCGCATTTCCTTCTCTGTCTCCCAAGTGGCTTCTTCCAAGTCATGGTGTTTCCACAGGACCTTGACAAGAGGAATTTGTTTATTTCTTAGTTCTTTCACTTTGCGGTCCAAGATTTGAACGGGTTGCTCTTCATAGACCAACGTTTCATCAAGCTCAATCTCCTCAGGTTGAAGCACATGCCGTGGGTCCGGGTGGTACTTTTTCAAAACGGATACATGGAAAACATTATGCATCTTAGACAATTTTGAAGGCAATTCTAGTTGGTATGCCACTTTGCCGATACGTTTAATAATTCTGAATGGTCCCACGTATCTTGGTTGAAGCTTCTTTCTCTTACCAAACTGGATGCCTCCCTTGAACGGCGAGATTTTGAGAAACACAGTGTCTCCGACCTCAAATTCCAACTCTTTCCTTCGAGTGTCGGCATAGCTCTTTTGTCGACTCTGAGCAGTTTGGAGTCGTTGTTGGATTAGCTTAACTTTTTCGTAAGCTTCTTCTATCCACGGCACCTTTTCTGGACCCTAGCATTTTCCGTTCACCAACTTCATCCCAATAACCTGGCGTTCTGCATCTTCTTCCGTATAGTGCCTCGAACGGGGCCATCTGAATAGAGGATTGGTAGCTATTGTTGTAAGCAAATTCAATCAAGGTCACGTGTTGATCCCAATTGCTACCAAAATCCATCACACTTGCTCGTAGCATGTCCTCCAAGATTTGGATTACGCGTTCGGACTGTCCGTCGGTCTGGGGATGGTAAGCCGTGCTAAAGTTTAACTTTGTTCCCAAGGCTTCGTGCATTTGTCTCCACAGTCGAGAAGTAAATCGAGGATCTCGGTCCGAGACGATACTTACCGGAATTCCATGCAGTCTCACCACTTCATCAATGAACATTCGAGCAAGTTTTTCCAAAGAATAAGTCATGTTCATGGGCAGAAAATGGGCAGATTTAGTCAAGCGATCAACAATTACCCAAATAGCGTCGTGCCCTCTTTGGGTTCTCGGCAAACCAGATACAAAATCCATGGTAATGTGCTCCCATTTCCATTCTGGGATTTCCAAAGGTTGCAACAGTCCTGATGGTCTCTGATGTTCAGCTTTGACTTGTTGACACGTCGGACAAGTTTGAACATACTCTGCTATTTCCCTCTTCATATTATCCCAGCAATACAATTTCTTTAGATCTTGGTACATCTTTGTACTCCCCGGGTGCACAGTGTACCTGGAACGATGGGCCTCATCCAAGATTATTCTTTTCAATTCTTCGTCTTTTGGAATGAAGATACGGTTTCGGAACCTCAACAAACCCTCCGGTCCTACGCTATACTCAGGTAAGTTCCCCGCTCTAGCTTTCTCTATCCGTCTTTGTAGTGTAGGATCCTTGTCTTGAGCTCCTCCAATTTGTTTCAACAATTCAGATTGTACATTTACATTCCCACAAATCACCTTAGACCCAACTATCCGTGGATTGCTCTCGCTAAATTGCTCTAATAGCCTCCACTCACGGATAGCCAAGTTAGCCACTTGAGCTTTTCTACTCAGAGCATCCGCGACAACATTAGCTTTACCCGGATGATAATTAATAGTACAATCATAATCTTCTAATAACTCCACCCACCTTCGTTGCCGCAAATTTAACTCTTTTTGAGAAAATAAATACTTTAGGCTCTTGTGATCCGTATACACCTCAAAGGTGACCCCATATAAATAATGTCTCCACTTCTTGAGCGCGAATACCACAGCAGCTAATTCCAGGTCATGAGTAGGGTAATTTCCTTTCATGAGGTTTTAACTTACGGGAAGCATAGGCAACAACTTGTTTCCCTTGCATTAGTACACATCCTAGGCCCTCTCCGTGAAGCATCGGTATACACACTAAAAACTTCTTTCCCATTAGGCAATGCCAGCACCGGGGCCGATGTTAATCGTTTCTTGAGTTCATTAAAACTCTGTTCACACCTTTCATCCCAATTAAACTTAACATTCTTCTGGGTCAACATAGTGAGCGGTGTGGCTATCCTTGAAAAATCCTTGATAAACCGCCGATAATAGCCCGCTAGACCCAAGAAGCTACGAACTTCCGTGGGATTTTCAGGTCGCTTCCAATTGACCACAGCTTCCACTTTAGAGGGGTCCACCGCTATTCCTTCACCCGAAATTACATGACCTAGAAATGATACTTGATTCTTCCAAAATTCACACTTGCTAAATTTAGCATACAATCTATTATCCCTCAAAGTCTGTAACACAATCTTTAAATGTTTCTCATGCTCCCCATGGGACTTAGAAAATATTAAAATATCATCAATAAAGACCACCACAAATTGGTCCAGGTATGGTCTAAAAACCCTATGCATTAAATCCATGAAAGCCGCCGGAGCATTAGTTAACCCAAATGGCATCACCACAAACTCATAATGACCATAGCGAGAGTTAAATGCAGTCTTAGGCACATCTTCCTCCTTAATTTTCAACTGATAGTACCCTTGCCTCAGGTCTATCTTGGAAAATACGATCGCACCTTCCAACTGATCAAACAGTTCATCAATGTGAGGTAAGGGATACTTATTCTTTATAGTGACATTATTTAAACCCTCGATAGTCAATGCAAAGCCTAAGGGTACCATCTTTCTTTTTCACAAACAACACTGGGGCTCCCCAAGGTGATACACTCGGCCTGACAAAGCCTCTTTCCAATAAGTCCTGGAGTTGAATCTTAAGCTTCTCCCAGTTCTGCAGGGGACATGCGGTATGGAGTCCTGGATATTGGCGCCGCTCCTGGAATCAATTCTATTCCAAATTCTACTTCTCTCTCCGGTGGTAACGAACTTAATTCTTCCGGAAAAACATCAGGAAATTCTTTTACCACTGGCACATCCTCAAGTCTCACTTTATCTTCAGGTGTATTAATCAAATAAGCAAGATACCCTACGGCCCCCCGAGATATCAGTTTCCTAGCTTGCATGGCAGAGAGGAGGTTTGAGGAAGCTAAAGTTTTCTTTACATCAAACCTTAAAATAGGTTCTCCCGGTATTTTAAAATTCACCACTCTCGTCCCACAATCTAATTGAGCACTATACCGGGTTAAACAGTCCATGCCTAATATTACATCATATCCCCGAATAGGTAAAGCTATAAGGTCCACCAGGAATTTTCTTTCTCCTACCCGAAGTTCACAATCTTTATAAATAAGATTGGTTGTCAGGCAATGGTCCCCAGTGGGAGTTCTCACCTCCAATTCATAAAATAATTTAACAGGTTGGACTTCTAGGGCAGTCATAAATTGTGGGTTCACAAATGAGTGGGTAGAGCCAGGGTCTACTAGTAGTGTAGCTAGATGATGAAAAACAAGGATCGTACCTTCAATGACTGCGGATGACTCCTGGGCATCACGCTTGTCGAGGGCGTAAACGCGTGCTGGTACTTTCCGTTTATTGCCGCCCTCCTTAGCTTGATTAGTCTCCTTGGGCCCGGGTTGAACGCTGCTCGATCCGCCAGCCGTTTGCCTTGGGCATTGATTTATCCTGTGGTCGCCGCTACCGCAGAGCAAACATTTGCGGTTCTTCCTCCAACAGTCGGTTTCTATATGACCACCTTTACCGCAAAATCCACAGGCCACAGATGCAGCTGGTAGTCGTGTCTCCTTCTGCGTGTCCTCCTTCCGTTCACCTCTTGGCGGAGCTCTTGTCATTGGAGCCCCTCTTGCCCTTCCGAACGGGGCACCCTGCCCAATTCTTGTTCCTCCAGTTCCCCTCCCAGTCTTAGGGGCTGGAGCGTTTCTAGGTCGGGGGTCGAGCGTCACTGGCACCTTCTCGTCTCCTTGCTCTCACCGTGCGGACCAAGGACTTTGTTTCTTCCACTTTCTGCGCCTTTTTCCACCGCAGCTTCATAGGTATCTATAGTGGCGGCAGCAAGGGCATCTTGAATTTCCAGGTTTAGGCCTTGAATAAACCTTCTCTTTCTTCGTCGTTCCGTGGCCACCAGTTCCGGGGCATAACGAGACAATTTAGTAAACTGAGCTTCATACTCAGCTACACTCTGTGTACCTTGTCTCAACTTCAAAAATTCGTCTTCCCGTTTTTCTTGTACTCGCACGGGAATGTATTTTTCTTTGAACTCCCTGGTGAAGTTTGCCCATGTCTTCAGAGTTTGATATCTTTCCCACTTGGCGTTCACTAGGTTCCACCAAGGGGTGGCAGCACCCTCCAATTGAAATACAGCAAAGGTCACTTGCCGTTCATCCGGGTATTTCAAGGCGGCAAATATTTTCTCAATGTCCTCTAACCACTTTTCAGCAATTTCAGGATTTGGGCTGCCGTTAAACTTGGGAGGGTTGAATTTCTGAAACCGTTCCAGGGCCACGTCTTCCCCTATACTGGGTTTCTATGAGAACTGCCAGCTTCCACTACCTGGGTTCTGTCGGGTCCCAAGTTGTGTTAGAACATCGGTCATTCGATTTAAGACCGCGATCATTGGATCGACCCCTATAGGTGGATTTACGCTAGAGGTAGCTTCTTCGCCCCGGTCTTGGCGACGGGGACGTCCTCTACCACGACCACGTCCGCTCATGACTTAATTATTCTATAGTAACATTAATAAATTATTTCAAATTTCGCGGAATAAATAACGATGATATAAATCTAAAATGCATAAATGCAAGAGTAACCAAAGAGATCAAGTTTTATGCCAAGCAAGATCACATATACACATATATTTACAAGTAGTTCAAGTTACACATTTTCCAAAGTTCACGTACAAAACATGTCACACATACAAACACAACAAAACTAACAAAAGTTCATATACATATCGATCTAGAGATCTAGTCCAACTGAACCGATCCCACGGAACTCACATCCCTGTCTGAGCTCCTCCTCCGGAGCCTCCTCGACCCCAGGAGGTACAGGTCCAGCCTGCCCTGGCCCTGCCTGCTGGGCCACATCTCGTACCTCATCTAATGCGTGAGCTACTAGCAACCCACTCTCATCCACCAGTCGTCCCGTGTGATCTCGAACATGCTGCACTAACACGTGTAAGACGACCGTGTAGGTCCTGGTACTGCTCATCGGTAGGCAGTCAGTCCTCTGCTGTTCTTCCCGAACAGCAGTCCTCTAACTCGCGAATCCTCTGAGCCTGGGCTCTAACGGTCTCTCTCAACTCATGAATACGGGCCTGGGAGGTGTTACCCTCCCGCTCGACCCGCCTACTATCATCTATCAAAGAAAGCACAACATAATCGGGATAAGAATAAGTCCTCCAACATCCACAAGCAGGGCAGACTCGACGGGCAGGTGAAAAAGTGCGATAGGGATGCCCTGGTCCTCACGATAGCGTACTATGGGTCTTCTACGACGCTCATGCTGCACAGGAGCTGCTCCAGATGACTGTGGTGCCCGTGACACCTCACCTCGACTGCTATCCGACATACCTACAGGTTTAAATAATAAATTAATTAGGTCTATCCCAGCAAATACTTAATAATAAATAATACTTAAAGTATCACGTCTCAAAATCAAGCTTAGAAAAATAACTAGACCATTCTCAAATGCATTCACGCAGGTTTCTCAGGCACGGGAATTAGGATTTTATCACTCAC
This sequence comes from Mitragyna speciosa, assembly GCA_024721245.1. Taxonomy (NCBI): domain Eukaryota; kingdom Viridiplantae; phylum Streptophyta; class Magnoliopsida; order Gentianales; family Rubiaceae; genus Mitragyna; species Mitragyna speciosa. Next base: position 13,222,035 of record CM045562.1, read on the forward strand.
AACTTAGGGTGATCAGGCCTAAGAGTAATCTGACTCAAATCCCGATTCCTACCCGACACACTACACGGTTCGAACTAAAGATAGGATTCAAACCTAAGCTCTGATACCACTTGTGACAGCCCCACCTTACCCAGAGGCGCACCAAAGGGCTTAGCGGACTGCCTGCCTAGCTCTCGCCAGGACTCACTCAAACACGCACTCAGCACATACACGTACAGTTAACCCAAAATAGGAATACATTCACATAGTTCAACTTAAGATACAAAAGTCACTAAAATGTACAGGCCATGTACTACAAGTTTACATGTCCAAAATATACATATTATTTACAATGGTAACCAATCAACTAGGTTGACCAAAATACAAAACAAAAGTCTACTATAACTAAATTCGCCATTCCCAGCTTTAAGAGTGAGAAATACCTGAGTAAAGAAAACAAATGAAGGAATGAGCTATAATAGCCCAGTGAGTGCCCAAATCATGCAGGCAGGCCAAAAATCTATTATTTCAGAAAAATAAAATAATCTAACAAGATATTTAATCAGCACATGAACAAATAATTAAACAATTAGTCAATGGCGGATACAGGGTTCAACCACGGGAGCAAGCTCGACCGCAGGAGAAACAAGTACCGATTATATAAACAAGGCATTGGGACCGAGATAATAGCTCAGGTCCGTGCCAAAGGTCATACCGGTATTATCAAGCAAGACCCTAACCACCACACACCTTATAACCTCCTAACATGCTACCACATCCAGGGAGTAACCTCGACCTTGGAGGGCCAACACACAAGAAAGTTCAATCCCGGAGTTGGCCTCTTAGAGGATTAACAACTCACTAAGGGAATGAACATCACGCCCTAAAACACCCAGCACCTTATATCCTCCCACGCACGTTCAAGTTGACTATCCGTGAAGTAACGGTGAAGTTAGTCACGGAAGTCTCAAACACAAGTAACACATTTAATCATGAAAACAAGTAGCACATTGTGGAATAGATGCGATAAAGTACACATCTTTCCTCAAGTAGCACATTTTATCGCATAATATTTGCAATCATAGCATAATATTTACAAATGGAAATATCACGTTACATGCATCATGCACACATAAAGACACTCACCTGAAATGCCTACGAGAATATTTCGTAAAAAGGTCGGGTCTCACTTTCGGGTCCTGAAATTAAAAAAAATAATCTAATGAAAACTAGATTTAAACCCTAATTAACTTAGTAAGAAAATTCAAGAAATATCCCCCTTTTTTTTTCTAAGGGTTTTTGTTTTAGGGTTTAGGGTTTAGGGTTTACATTCTAGGGTTTTCATTTTAGGGTTTTTATTTTAGGGTTTTCTAACAAAATTTTGGCATTATTTCCCCTTAAATTCGGCCCTTCCAACTTGGTTTTTCACCAAGATTTCAATCATCAAATCCACAATTCAATAAGTTCTACAACTTCCAAGTTCAATCCAAGCTCAAATTCAATCAAATTTCCACCAAAATTCAAGGATTTAGCTTCAAGAACCTTCAACCATTCAACATGTAGCTCATGAAATTTCAAGGTTTATATGCTATCTACTACCCAATCTACCCAAGAAAACATTATTTCTAACAAGTCATACTTCACTTTAAGCATGAATCTTCAAGTTAAAAAATCATAAGAACTCAAGATTAAACTAGTGCAAAATACTAATTAAACTTGAAATTAATGGTTAAAGCTTGTAGTACATACCTTAAACAAGCCTAGAACTTTGCTTAGAAGGTAGGGAAACCCACTTCCTATGGTGAAATTTGCCCAAAGTTTGAAGGAAATGCTCCAAGAAGTTGAGAGAAATATGAGAGAAAAGGAGAGAGAGCAAGGCCGGCCAAGTAAAATGAAAAGAGAAGGAAGTAGTCTAGGAAAATAGAGAAGAAATAATGGAAAAGATGGGAGAAAGATAACCAATAAAAATATTACAAGAAGCAAGTTAGGCTTTAGGCTTTGTAGGCATTAGTTGTAAACTTGGTTTAATTTAATTGGTGACACAAAAAGATCTCTTCCACCTAGTAATTAATAATATTATGACATAAATATTAAAGCAAAAAGAGAAGAAATAAAGAGAAGGGAAATCCGGCCATGAGGGAGAGAAAAGGAGAGAGAAATTCGGCCAAGGAAGAAAAAGAAAAGAAAGAAGAATTTTCGGCCAAGGAAGAAGAAAAGAGAGAAGAAAAATTCTAGCCAAGAAGAGAAAATAAAGCAAGTGAATAAGTGAAATTTTTGAGAAAAATTGAGCTAAAGTTTAAGTAGTAAAAAAAACTAGAAATAGTAATATAAGCTAGTTAAAATGAAACACTATGAAAACCTAATGATCTAATGAATTTAATCCAAATTTAATTCTTAGGTTTTCTACTCAATGAGGAAAGAAACTTAGTTAATTAACCTAATTAACTTAATAAATCCTCCAACTAATAAATCAAGAGTTAATGCTAGATTTCAAACGAAAGAATTTTTTCTTTTAAGTACGTTTTAGGGTTTTTTTTTTCTACCATTATCATTATTATTTTGAGCTACATATAAACATACATGAATAAAATAGTTTCATATGAATTTCTAGGGTGTCACATTTATCATTTATCTACCAATTAATCTTGCAAGACTTCTAGGTACAACTCCTAAGGAAGAAGGTACAACATGCTAGTAAAAATAGAAAATCATTTCCTTATTTCTTCTTGAATAATTTCGGCCCTTCTTCTTTTTTTTTTCTAATGGACATAATATAAAATAAATGGTTTTGCATGAATTTCTATGGGTGTTACAACTTGCTAAGAACAACCACTAAACAGCTCTAAAATCAGTCCTAAAGCCAACCCAAAACCAACTCCAATCGCAGCACACTCCATCATCATCATCAACCGCTAGTGATCATCAACATATCTCATTTTGATTCAGGTAAAGCTTCTGATTTTTTTTTTCAAAAGTCCTAACCAAAGTCTAGTAGATGGAATATGCATGTGGGTGTTGCTATTTTTGTGATGATTTTCCTTGTGGGTTTGAGCGAATTGAAGGGATTGCATTTCTGTGAGATTTAAGGCCCTTTAAAATGGAGAAAGAATGATGCAGGGGAATGGCAATTTGAGTTATTGCGTTGTTTTTGTTGTTTGGTATTGCATTTGTGATGGATGCAGGTCTATTGAATTGGAGCACCCGAAAGAAACGAAAAAAAAATTGTTCCAGTTTGGGAAGATATGGAATCTTCAAATTTTGATTGGAAATTGTTGGTATTCTTTAATTTTGTGAATTGACTTTATTTAATATGCATATTTAAGCGCCAACCCATAGTTTTGTAGTGGTCTTAATGTGCCCCAAAATTTCTCATTTTTTTTGCATTTTAATTCTTTAATGTTGTAGGTTGCCCCCTAAGTTTCTTTTTATTTTTTTTCTTTCAAATAACTTGCTGTATTTTAATTTTCAATCATACAACATATTGAATTTTTCCAATTTAGTCCCTAACTACTTACTGGAATTTTAGTTTTAAGTCATAGATACTTGCTGGAATTTTTATTCTAAGCCTACAAGCTTGCTGGAATTTTAGTTTTAAGTCCTATATTGCTGGAATTCTTTATTCTAAGTCTTTTTGACTTGCTGGAACTTTGATTTTCAAACTCCCATTAATTGCTGAAAATTATATTTTAGTCCTTTATGTTGCTGGAATTTGTTTCAAAACCTCCATTAACTGTTGGAAATTGTATTTTAGTCTTTTATTTATTGCTGGAATTTGTATTCTAATACTTATAGCTGATGGAATTTTATTTTAGTCCTTTTATATAGCTGAAAATTGCAATTTGGCCCTATACATTGCTGGAAATTATATTTTTGTCCTTGGGTTTGCTGGAAATTGCAATTTGGTCTCCATGTTTGCTAAAATTACATTTGTACCCTTGAATATTTCTAAAAATTATAATTTGTCAATTGATGCTTGCTGAAATTACATTCTTGTCCTTGAATATTGCTGAAATTTCATTCTTGGCTTTAAACACCTGCTGTAATTTTTATCTTTGGCTCCCCATAATTGTTGTAATTTATTCTTTATCCTTGGGCTTGCTGAAATTTATGTTTTGTGCCCTTAGTTTGCTGGACTATGCATTTTTTCTCCTTCGAATATTGCTCCATTTACATTTTTACCCCATAAATTATTGCGACTTATTTTTTATGCTTTATTTATTTATATCATGATACCTTGATTTGTGTGTTCGTTTTTAAGCTTTGGTACTGGGTCTCTAAAGAGGTATCCTGATTTCTTGTTATTTTCCTCTTTATGTGCTCCAATATGCTCCAATGTGATTTTATGCATTATTTTTATTATTATTTGTTTATTTCTTATTTTATATACTTGTTGCGTATTTACATAGTTAATTTGTTTAATTTTGAATTTTTATTATTTTGAAAAAATAAAATATTTTTGTATTTAGCTAGTCAATGTAATAGTTAGGTTATTTTTCTCATATTTTAACAAGGATTGTGTAATCAGATAGAAAGTGTAATAAATAGGGCATTTTTAATTTCCCCGCTTTAAAATTGTAAATTAAGCCCCCGGTGTAATAGTTAGGGATTATTTTCTTTTGCGTGCTTACGTGCTTATTTGTTATACCGCTTTCATTAGGATTTTGCATCTAGATATCATGCTTATGTGTTATGTGCTCCTATTTGACTTTATATGTCTTTATATGTCTAATTTGCTTTTAATGCACACTTTAATATTTAATTCATGTTTTATGTTATTCCGTCACCACACTAGTCCAACGCTAGTTGTGTTTTCATTCTTTTCCCGCTAGTCCAATGCTAGTGAGATTTTTAGAACGGGTTAGTCCAATGCTAGACCCTTAGGACATTTTAGTGTTAGGTGCATTCGTGTGCATTTCACACACTTTTAGTCTTCTTTCCATTTGGCATGATTTTATTTTTACTCTTATTATTTGTTATTATTATTATTATTTTGACACTTTTTTAAAATGCATGACATTTAGGTGACCTCTCACTTAGAAATTAGGACATTTGTGTGATTCGACTAGAAATAATCGTCTACTCACGTGGGAAGCGGTGGCGTACAGGCCATTCCCCCCTCCATGAGTGGAAACATTCAGTCACGAGTTATTAGTCCTCCGTACCCGTCATGTTGCATACCAACCTTCTTTCTTCACTTACTATACATTATTATTTTCTTTTCTTTTGCATCACATTTTGCATAAATACTCGTGACTCCCCCAAGGTTTCAACTCAGTTATCGCAATTAATGCCATAATTCCGACTAAGCCTCGATGGAACATTTTGACCCTCTCGATACTTACATTTAGACTTCGGATTTGCATTCATTTAGATACATCCGAACGCGATAGAATCTAGGGTTAATTTAGGAAGTTTTGATTAAACCTCGCAACTAGCCTCGGCTAGGTTGAAAAGGTGCCTTAGGTGCAAGCCTTTGCCTTCCATTTCTTCAAATGTGACTCTCGGACCTTTTTCTCTCATTTTCGTAGACCAGAGTCGAAAAAAGGTTTTAAATGATTTTATAAATTTTTATTTTTAGTTTTGTTAAACAATTTTCGGGTGACTTGGTACACCCTAACTCAGTATCAAGTGGTGACTCCATTTTCTTTTAAAATAACCCTTTTTCAAAAAATCAGTTGGCCAAAACTGTTGCATTTTTAGTCCCGGCCTTACTTTCTTTTAAAATACCATTTTTTCTAAAAATACATTTTTTAACTAAAAAATCAATTTTTATCACACACGCACCATTTTTCCAAAATCTATCTTTTCAAAAGGGATCTTAGATCGAACTGTCCTTTTTGGGACGCGACAGTCAACGACCCTGTCACGCCCCATTTTTCGAAAAGGAAAATAATAGTAAGATGAGGAAGTCAGAAAAAGGAAAAGGAAGAATTAAATGTGGTTGTGTTTATTGGAAAAAGAAGCGTGCAAATTTTTTGTAAAAATAATTTTTTAGAAAATGCTTTGTAAAAGATGATTCGATAAAAATGAGACAAACAAATGCTTTATTTAAAAAAAAAACAAAAGAAAAGGGCCTAAAATGGGATTTTGAAAATGCGACGGTTTTTGGGCCCGAAAATAGAGTCTAAAAAGGGTTTTTAGTAAAAAGGGAGTCGCCACTTGGTATTGAGTTTTGGTGTACCAAGTCACCAGAAAATATTTTATAAAAAGTAAGAAAATCGAGAATGATTTATTTAGAAAAATGATTTGAGAAAAATGTAAGAAAAGCGAAAAAAACCCTTTTAGACAACTCCAGGTCTTTGAAAACAAGAGAAAAAGGTCCGGGAGTCACAGTTGAAGAAAGGGAAGGCAAAGGCTCGCGCCTAAGACACCCTTTCAACCTAGCCGAAACTAGTTGCGAGGTTTAGTCTAAATTTTCCTAATGTAACGCTAAGATTTTATCGCATTTGGATGCAACTATATGAATGCAAATCTAGTCCTAAAATGGATATCGTTAAGGGACCAAATGTTCCATTGAGGTTTAGTCAGAATTATCGCATTAATTGCGAAACCCGAATGTAGACCTCAACGGAGTCACGAGTTTAGGTGCAAAAATGGAATGCAAAAAAAAAGGAAAATAGTAGTATAGATGGTAAGTGAACAAAGAAAGTAGGGATGCAACATAACGGGTATGGGGGACGAATGGACTCGTGACTAACTGTTCCTACTCACGGAGGGGGGAACGACATGTACGCCATCGCTTCCCACGTGAGTAGATGACTATTTCTAGTCAAATCACACAAATGACCTAAAATTCTATGTGTAGTGTGATAAGTGCTAAAGTATACTGGTTTTTAGTAGGTTTTTAGATTAGGTTTTTAGGACTTCTTATGAGTTTTTCCTCTAGTTCTAAGCCATTTCTTCTCATTTGTGATTTTTATGTCAATTTGAGTAAATTTGCGATCTACAAATGTTTTCGTGCTATTTTGTAGGTTTTTGATAGTTTCGTCATCGAATTCAATCAATTGAAGTTGCAAGGACGGAGTTTGAATTGTTGATTCGATGATGGAGGACGATTAATAGAGTAAATATGCCAAAATATGGAACAAAGTCCAAGAGTTTTGAGCTACAAAGTCATTAGAGCTACTGGACCACAGTTGAAGGCACAACCAGATGCAAAAGAAATGCTTCTGATCTCAGCCGCGCTCGTATCCGCGCCGCGGATTGAGCCGCGGCTGAGATCAGAATGTTTAGAGTCTCAGCCGCGGGCTGAGCCGCGCCCGCGGCTCACCAACCGCAGGTCCAGCCGCGGTCACGGCTCACAGAAGGGAGCCCACGGCTCGACCAAGCCGTGGTCGCGGCTGGGACAGACGTGGGGGCGGCTCACTTACGGGATTTTGCGATTTTTCAGAAGTAGAGTTGGCGTGAATGGGAAGACCAAAGGGAGAACATTAAAAGGCAGAACAGGGGGTCTTTTCTAGGAAAAACAAACAAGTAACGACGGAACATATGAGATAGAGAGAAGAGGCAAGAACGACGAGAAGAGAGAAGTTGTAACTACGGGATAATTTCTACAACAACACAAGCGAAGATTTGGTGACTTCATGAGAATGAGTTCTTCTGTTTTCACTTTGTTGTTTATTGATATTTTCTCTGTAGTTATGAACTAAATAGATTAGGAACTAGATGGGTTGAACCCTATTTCACTTATTATGGATCTTTTTCTTTGATTAATGGATGGAATTCTTTTTGTTTGGATTTATTTGTGAATTTACTGCTTGATTGAATTGGGTGTTGCGTGTGACCTTTGATTTAATCACTGATTTCACTTAGGTTTATTGAGAAATAACCTAATCGAATAGATCTTTTCACAAATAATGAGACTTGCATGGGTTGCTAGAGATAGAACTACATAAGTCTTCCCGGGTAGATTCACACCTAGCCCACACAATAGAATCTCTGCTTTGTAACTTCATCTCTTTGGGGTTTTAATGGTAGAAGAGATTCTCATTAATCAACTAGAGAGATAAGGGCTATGATTCTTGAGAGAGATCATGACCTAACATAGGATTCTAGGGTCTGAACATTTGAATTCATTCATTCATTAATCTAGAATTGAGACATAATAAGGAAAGAATTAGGGGAATTCCACATCTAGTTCCTACTTTTGATCATTGCTATTTTCTCTGTTCAAATTGTTCTTGTTTGCTAGATAGGTCTAAGTAGTTAGTTTATTTTAATTCATTTATTTCAATCTTTTCGACTTTGTAGGTTAGATAATAGGGAACATGTTAGTACTAGTATTCTTATAGTCTTCGTGGGAACGATATCTGGTACTCACTTATCCTATACTACCGGAACGATAGGTATACTTGCCTAAAGAACCCGTAGTGTAGCGTGGTGAACACCATAGTGGAATCTAAATGTTATGCACTAAATAGGTGTTAAAAATAGATAATAAGTGATAAAGTATATAAAAATCATACAAAATGGAAAGGCCTAAAAAGAAAAAATGTGTGTGAAATGGAATGCACACGTGAGAAATGATTCTAATACTAAGATGACCTAAAGGCCTAGCATTGGACTAGCCTATTTTCTAAAAATTCTCCGCTAGCGTTGGACTAGCGAAGAAACTGAAATTAACCACAACTAGCGTTGGACTAGTGTGGCGACGATACACATATATAATAGTAAAGCAAGTAAATAAATAAAGCATCGATTGAAACAATAATCACATAAAAGCACGTAATAGCACATAGGAGCACATAACACAAGCATGATATTTTAGATGCAAAGTCCTAAAGAAAGCAAATAAAGCACATAAACACATAGCACACATAGCACACAAAAGCCCTAACTATTACACCAGAGAAGCCTAATTACAATCTAAAAAATAAAAATAAAAGGTAACCTATCTAGCCTATCTATTACATTTTCTATCTAAAATACATAAGATTTTTATTAAATAGATAACACATAAACTATCTATTACATTAACTATCTAAATACAAAAAATTTTACTAAATATAATATTACCTATCTATTACATTTCTTTGAATAATCAAAAATTAAATTCGAGCAAATAATATGACATAAATGAATAAACATTCATACATGGATAAAAATTATAAGCACAAAGATACATGAAAACACATAGGAGCACGTAGGAGCATATAAAAAGAAATTAAAAGGGTAATTGAGGTACCTCCCGCTCGTAAACTCGGTACAAATTGCTACTAAATGAACAAACATGTCAAAAATACCACTATTTAATAAATAAACCACTAATTAAATAATTTCATATCAATCGCTATGAACAAGCTACGATAATTCAAACAATTATGACAATGATAAACAAAATAAAAATAATAATAATAATTAAATATTTAGGAAAAATGAAAATTGTTTAAGTAAAAATAAACAAGTAAATGAATAAATAAAGTCAAACAAGAAAAATAAATAAATAAATAAATAAAGATAAAACACAATAATACATACTTAAACTTTTAACACCCAAATGAGAATCACCAAAATAACTAAAAGGGAAATAAAGAAACTAATTTAAACGTTAATTAGAATAACAAGACCAAATTTTAGAATATTAATTATAAATTTGATAAAAATAAAAAAAAATAAAAAATGTAATGTGAAAAGAAATAATTAAAAGCTTTGAGGACTTAATTAAATCTCCCTTTTTGGCAAAAATAAAAATGTTCAAAAGTTTTGGATTTAAAAAGAGAAATTTGGGCAATATTCTAGAGTAAAAAAAATGTAATTTATAACAAACTAAAGGGTAAAATTATAATTTCAAACCATAGTTAAGATAATAATATAATTTACAACAAATTTAAAGGCTAAAATATAATTTTCAGCAAGTATAATGCCCAAAAATAAAAATTTCCAGCAATACTTAAGGCCAAGAATATAATTTCAGCAAGGTCATTAAATGATACATAATTTACAGCAATGTATAGGGTCAAATTGCAATTTTCAGCTATATAAAAGAGCTAAAATAAAAATTCCAGCAACTATAAGTATTAAAATACAAATTCCAGCAACAAATAAAAGACTAAAACACAATTTCTAACAGTTAATGGAGGTCTTAAAACAAATTCCAGCAACATAAAGGACCAAAATATAAATTCCAGCAACAATAGGGGGCCAAAAAATAGAATTCCAGCAAGTATAGTGGCTCAAATAAAATTCCAGCAAGGTTGGGAGGGATAAAAATGAAATTCCAGCAAGCATTCTACGGCAAAAATAGAATTTCCAACAATGTTGGAGTACAAAATAAAATTCCAGCAAGTCAAAATATGCAAAATACAATTTCCAACAAATTTTAAAACCAAATAGCAATTTTAAGCAACATTCAAGGTTCAATTTGTAAATTATAGCCACATTAAACACCAATTTGCAATATCCAACAATAAAAAGGGGTAAAACGAAATTTTTAGAAATATTGAAGGGCAAAAATGCAATTTCAGAAAAGTATAGGGGTCACAGTATAATTTTATAAAAATATAGATGTCAAAATAGAAAATTAAAAAATGTAGGGGCAAAAATTATAATTATCTAAAAGTTGGGGGACCTAAATGCAATTAATCGGGACCTAATCGAAAAGAAAATAAAATTATGGGGGTCAATCTACAATAAACAGAAATTTAAATGCATAAATCAAAAATTTCTAGGGCCACAGTAGCATTAATGAAAGTATAAGAACTATAAAATAAATACCAATTATTAATTAAAAATAAATTAAAAAACTAACCTAATCAAAACGACGTAGTTTTGAGTGAAACTACGTCAAAACGACGTAGTTTCACTAAAACACTTTTTCTTTCTTTTTTTTTTCGGTTTTAGTTTCTTTTTTTTTTCTTTTTACCCGGTTTTTCTTTTCTCTTTTTTTTTTTCTTTCTTTCTTTCTTTTTCTTTCTTTTTCTCTCTTTTCTTTCTTTTTCTCTCTTTTTTCTTTTTTTCCTTCTTCTTCTCCGATTCTGTTCTCCCTTCCCCCCTTTCTTCTTTTCCCTCTTCCCCCCTCTCTCTGTCTCTATCCGTCTACCTCTCTCTCTTCTCTATCCGGCCTCTCTCTCTCTCTCTCTCTGTCGCCGGTCTCTCTCTATCCGTCTACTTCTCGGTCCGTCTCTCTCTTCTCTATTTTTCAACTCGAAACTCCCCAAATCAAAAAACTAAAGTCTAATTACTTGGTCAAATTTCAGTTAACAACAATGAAATTCAAGCATAGATTCGAATTGCAAGAGAAAAATAAAGGTAAGACCTTACCTAGTTTGGCCGAGAAATTGGCGGAGCTTGGTGGTGCTGGTGGGTTTAGTGGCGGTGGTGGACAATTGTGATGTGGTGGCGCGAAGTGGCAGGATGGTGGTGATGGCAGTCCAGTGGTAGCTTCGGCCGATTGTTGTTGTTGTTGTTGTTGCAGGTGTATGCGTGCACTTATGGCTGTGTTTGTGAATGGTGCAGATGTTTGTAGTGTGTGTGTTTGTGCGTATGTGTGTGTTTTGTTTGTGTGTTGTGTGTGTGCTGGAATTGTGTATGCAGGGGTGTGTAATGTGCTTGAATGTGAGTGAGATGTGTTTTGCTGGAATCTGTGAATGTGGTGCGTGATATGTGTGTTTGTGGAGATGGAGATGTGCAGGTGTGTTTGTGCCTGTGGTGTGCGATGTGTGTGAAGTGTGTATTTGTGCCTGTGGAGGTGGTGTGAGCTACGTGCTGGTGTGGGTGTAAAAGGTGTGCTCAGGTGTGTGTTTGAATGTGTTTGTGAGTTCCAGTGTGTGCAGGTGCAATGAGAGGGAAGGCTAAGAGAGTGAGGCGTGAGGTAGTACAGAGAGGGAAATGTGAGAGTTTTCAAGCTTGTGAATTGTGTTTGTTGTGTGTTTGTGTATGCCAAAGAAGTGAGGGGGAGGGGTGTGTGCTGGTGAGAGTGAATGAAAGGAAGGTGTATGAATGAAAGGGAGGTGTATTGTGAGGGGAAGCGAGCCGAGGGAAGTGAGGGAAAACAGGTGCAGGTTTTTCTGGTGAAGAAGAGGCAGTGAGGTAGTGAGATGTGAGTGAGAAACAAACACCAAATTCTTCAAAATCTGCTGACTTGGGTGTAGGTTAGGAAGGTGATGATGTGATTAGGCAAGGAGCAAGTTGGTGGGTTAAGTAGAAGAGGTATGGCTGCCATTAGCCATGGCAGAAAGCAAACAGCAGCAATCAACGTTGCTGCTGTTTGAGTCCTTTCTCTTTTTTTTTTTAAAGAAGAAATTTGTAATGGAAATAAAGAAGAAAAGAAAAGAAATAAAACGAAATAAAATAAAATAAAGGATATTTGTATTCCTTAAAATCAATAAGAAAACTACAAAAATTTAAAGTAATAAAAATGAAAAACTTAATGCAAAAAATTCAAAAAATTAATATAACAAAAGAAATGTGCAATTAATAGGAAAAGAGAGAAAATAAATAAATAAATAAATAAAGTACTCAAACAAATACTAAATGAAATTTATACTGAAAATTCATGAACATATGAGATATATATAAAAAAAATTTCACTTGAAAAATTCTCATAAAAAGAATGCATTGGGAAACATGCCATTAATAAACAAAAAGACAAAAAATAAATAAATACCAAATGACCTCTAAAAATCATGTAATTTTTACAAAAAATTTATAAATATACAAAATACACATATAAAAATTTTCACTTGAAAATTCTCGTAAAAAAAAAGAGTGCATTGAAAAACGTGCTATTAAGCTTAAAATACTAAAATTTTAAATAAATAATAAATGACTCCCAAAAATCATTAAAACTATAAATAATGATAAAAATAGTAAAATTGTATATTTAGAAAATAAAATAATATTTACGTGGTGAAATTACCATTTTGTCCCTGATGTGACAAATTAGACGTAATATACATAAAAATTATAATTGGCCCCTGAAAATCAAAAAATACCCCCTAAATAAAGTAATACGTAGATTTTTATAAAAGGTGTGTCAAAATTTGGTGTCTACAGCTTGCTCCTCTTTGTCTGAAGCTCGAAGAGGTTCTTGACAAAGACGTAGACGAAACCAAATTTTGACTCACCTATGAATGAAATACAAATACCTTGACTCCCGTAAAAATAAATGTAAGAAATGCAGAAAGAATGACCGGGCTCCCTAGGAGCTGCCTACGTATCCCACATAAGGGAATTAGGTCAAAACATAGTTCGAATTGATGAACTATGAACATAAAGTGCAATTAATAATACAAGATTTTGATTGATTTTTTTTTTAACAGAGAAAAAAAATGCAACATTCGAATTGTTGAACAAAGATAACATAAAGCAATAAAAACTGCAAGACCTAATAAAGGGCTTAAATTAATAGACAAACTGAGTCTTGACTACTGGACAAAATAAATATTGACAAGTTAGATGCAATGCTTGGACTACCCAGCTTGAGAATATAAATAAACAAATGCCGACCAGACTGTTGGGCAGATGCATGACCTTGGGCTGCCAAGATTAATGAATGCAAAGTTGGGCTGCCAACTTGAAAACATAAGGGAAAAGATGCCGACCAGGCTGCTGGACGAATGCATGACCTTGGGCTGCCAAGGTTGATGAATGCAAAGTTGGGCTGCCAACTTGAAAAGGAAATAAATGATCCTGGGCTGCCAGGAGTCATAAAATGCAAGGTCTGGGCTGCCAGCCTTGAAAACGTAAACGACAAATGCATAACAATCATTGAATAAATACAAATTTGAAAAATTAAAACATGCGAGTGGGACACGAACTGAAAGATGAATGTACGATATATAGAAATGAAAATGCAGAATTTGAGCGGCCAGATTAAAATAAATAGAAATTAAAACCCAACGGATGAGTTGGGGGCCCAACAGACGAGTTGGGACTTAAACATAAAAGTAAACCCAACAGACGAGCTGGGACTTAAGCAGAAAAGTAAACCCAACGGACGAGTTGGGGCCCAACGGACGAGCTGGGACTTAAACATAAAAGTAAACCCAACAGACGAGCTGGGATTTAAGCAGAAAAGTAAACCCAACGGACGAGTTGGGGCCCAACGGACGAGCTGGGACTTAAACATAAAAGTAAACCCAACGGACGAGCTGGGATTTAAGCAGAAAAGTAAACCCAACGGACGAGCTGGGGCTTAAACATAAGAGTAAACCCAACGGACGAGCTGGGACTTAAATATAAAAGTAAACCCAACGGACGAGTTGGAACTTAAACATAAAAGTAAACCCAACGGACGAGCTGGGACTTAAGCAGAAAAGTGAACCCAACGGACGAGCTGGGGCCCAACGGACGAGCTGGGACTTAAACATAAAAGTAAACCCAACGGACGAGCTGGGATTTAAGCAGAAAAGTAAACCCAACGAACGAGTTGGGGCCCAACGGACGAGCTGCAACATAAGCAGAAAAGTAAACCCAACGAACGAGCTGGGGCTTAAACATAAAAGTAAACCCAACGGACGAGTTGGTACTTAAGCAGAAAAGTAAAATATGTGTAATGCTGGGCAAAAATTAAAATAATATGCAACATACTAATCAAATGATGAACAAGTGTCGATTCGAAAAAGTAACACAAGATGATGTAACACAAGCTGCTAGATAAAATGCATGAATGCATGATCCTAAACTGATGAACAAAAGGCACCAGACTAAAATGAACAAAACGAGATCAAGACTGATGAAAAAAATGCATAAAGAAATTTGGGACATGGGAAAACTTAAAACAATTGTCAATTATCTCAAAAAACAAAATTTTTAAAAAATTTTGCCCCAGTGTACGGCATCAAATCCATTTGAAGTCAAACTTCCTTTCAAATCAATCATTCTAAAAAGTTTGCCCCAGTGTGAATCAATCTTTTACAAGTTTTGCTTCAAACATAAAGTACCAAAGCCATTTTTTGCAATCAAATTTTTCTCAAAAAATTTGCCCAGTGTCAATTTTTGAAATCGATTTTTGAAATGAATTGCACTCTTGATCAAATCATGATTAAAAAACATTGCCCCAGTTTTCATTCTTGACAAAGGTCTTAATTGATGACGATGTGATTGCACCTGCAAAAGAGGAAGCAACTACAATTACAAAAGTGATGCCACCATCTGACAGTCCCTTGACCCTGCTAGCACATATAAACATGAGTATTGCCATTCTGAATCTCTGACCAATCTCTTGCCTTACCTTCTGTCAGTTTTCCAATTCAGTGAACTCTGATTTACGACTCATGTGACAGTCCCACCTTACCCAAAGGCGCACCAAAGGGCTTAGCGGATTGCCTGCCTAGCTCTCGCCAGGACTCGAATCACGCACTCGCTCAATACGTACACGTAATTAATGCAAAATAAAACACATTCTTAAAGAAATGTATTCATAAAATCCATTTGAAGTACAAGTATTACAAAAGGTTTTACACACTAAAATTTACATAGTATGTACAAGATTAGCCTAAACAAGCAGCTATCAAAATACACAAAACAAAACATGTACAATGTCCAAAATCAGCTTTTCCAGCTTTAGTATTTTGGGAAACCTGGTTAAAGAAAACAAATGAACGGGATGAGCTATAATAACCTAGTGAGTGCCCAAGTCATGCAATCATACCAAGAATCTATTATTTTATTGAACAAAATAATTGACAAATTAAGTAGACAAGTTATGAACAATTTAATTAACAATTAGTCAATGGCGGATACAGGGCTCAATTACGGAAGCAAGCTTAACCGCAGAAGGAGCAAGTACTGATCATGTGACCATGATGTTAGGACTGAGATAATAGCTCAGATCTTTATCAAAGGTCATGCCAATATTGTCAAGCAAGAACCCTAACCACCATTCACCTTATAACCTCCGTACAGGCTACCACATCCAGGGAGAAAATCTCAACCCTGGAGGGCCAACACGCAAGGAAGTTCAATCCGGAGTTGGCCTCTTTGAGGATTCACAACTCATAAGGGAAAGAACATCACGCCCTAAAACACCCAGCACCATATATCCTCCCAAGCCTATCTGGGTTGACTATCCGTGAAGTAACGGTGAAGTTAGTCCCGAAAGTCTCATGCACAAGTAGCACATTGGATATTGAAAGCGTGTAACACATTGCGGAATAGAAGTGATAAAGTACACCTCTTTCCTCAAGTAACACATGTCATAAAATAACAATTTCAAGTATAACATAATATTTCATAATTTAACATTCTCAAGTAGGACAAGCATTTCATGCATCATGCACACATAGAGATTGATGTGATCCTAGGAGTGCTTACAATCTTGATGCTTAGATATTCTCATGGAGCAACTCGTTTGGATCAAGATGAGATCAAATCATGGCTGATCATGAAGGGAACGTTTAAGCTTTGTGACTACCATGGTGTAATTTATGACTTTGGGCCTCTCAATGGACTTGGTGATCAAGCTATTCAAGTGTGTTCATTTGGCCAAGAGTTTATGTATTGGTTATGGATTAAATACACATTCAAAGAAGGTCCAATTAAAGCTTCTAAGTGGTCCATAACATGTCTTTAAGGTGCTGGTTTAGTTGGACTTGTTGGAAGGCCTTTTAAAGATGCAAGATGGAGGCCCAATGGTGCTTAAAAAGGAGGTGTCCAGTCCATTAACAATTTTTGGACGAATTTTTAAGTTTAATTCTTTTATGTTAAGTTTTCTATTTTGTTTACAAGTTGTAACCTCTTAGAAAGTTACCATATTGTGTTAGGTTACAACTAGTGCTCTTTGTTAAGTTTCTAGAACTTTCTACAAGTTGTTATGCAAGCCTATTTATAGGCCAAAACACTATTACGAATTTTAATAAGTTTGATGATTAATAAATTTGTGAGTTCTCAAATTGAGTGCTTCTTTCGTTCTTTGCTGATTAAGAACAACCCCCGAACTTGTAGAGTGATTCTAAGTTCAAAAACCCTAGCTTAGAGTTGCCTTATTGGTTTGATCAAGCATTCTAGGTGCTGATTCCTCGAGTTCTTGTTCGTTCCATAAGGAGGTTCAAAGCTTCCTTGAATTTTCGAGTTGTTCATCTTGCGTGTTCAAGGCTTTGGTGCTGATTCTAGAGTCTAGTTCATCCAAGGGGAAAGGTTCGAAATTCATACTTGGTCTTTCAAGCAATTCCACGTTCGTCCGCGCGTATCAATTGCAAGTTCAAATGGGTATATCAATTGCAAGGTGCTGATACCAATTGATACGCGCGGACGAACGTGGAATTGCTTGAAAGACCAAGTATGAATTTCGAACCTTTCCCCTTGGATGAACTAGACTCTAGAATCAGCACTAAAGCCTTGAACACGCAAGATGAACAACTCGAAAATTCAAGGAAGCTTTGAACCTCCTTATGGAACGAACAAGAACTCGAGGAATCAGCACCTAGAATGCTTGATCAAACCAATAAGGCAACTCTAAGCTAGGGTTTTTGAACTTGGAATCACTCTACAAGTTCGGGGGTTGTTCTTAATCAGCAAAGAACGAAAGAAGCACTCAATTTGAGAACTCACAAATTTATTAATCATCAAACTTATTAAAATTCGTAATAGTGTTTTGGCCTATAAATAGGCTTGCATAACAACTTGTAGAAAGTTCTAGAAACTTAACAAAGAGCACTAGTTGTAACCTAACACAATATGGTAACTTTCTAAGAGGTTACAACTTGTAAACAAAATAGAAAACTTAACATAAAAGAATTAAACTTAAAAATTCGTCCAAAAATTGTTAATGGACTGGACACCTCCTTTTAAGCACCATTGGGCCTCCATCTTGCATCTTTAAAAGGCCTTCCAACAAGTCCAACTAAACCAGCACCTTAAAGACATGTTATGGACCACTTAGAAGCTTTAATTGGACCTTCTTTGAATGTGTATTTAATCCATAACCAATACATAAACTCTTGGCCAAATGAACACACTTGAATAGCTTGATCACCAAGTCCATTGAGAGGCCCAAAGTCATAAATTACACTATGGTAGTCACAAAGCTTAAACGTTCCCTTCATGATCAGCCATGATTTGATCTCATCTTGATCCAAACGAGTTGCTCCATGAGAATATCTAAGCATCAAGATTGTAAGCACTCCTAGGATCACATCAATCCCTCCTCCCTCGAAAAGATTCGTCCTCGAATCTGCGAGATCATATAAGCTAACATAAGTAACTAAAGGACTGATAGAAAAATAAACACCAATGATATATATACATGACGTATGAATTAGAATGCGAAACTCAATGCAAATTGAAACATAAGATGCAAGAACAAATTCTAACTTAAGAAGAATAAACATATCTAGATGCAAACTATCCCTAAAAACATGGAAAAGAATAACACGATTTCCAAAGTCTATGCAACCACAATTGGACTCAGAATAACAATTACTAACAAGATAAAATTTATGGTTGAACAAAGACTTATAAAAAGAATCTAAGTAAACATCACGTGAACTAAGAAAATGAGCATCATGTGAATTATGCCTAATAAGCCCTAGAATGCGAAAAACATCAGCAATCAACTCACTAGAATAATTCAAACGATGTAACAAAAACACACAAATATTGCATGATATATCACATAAAATAAACTGAAAATTGTCCAAAAATAAATGAGAAAACATAAGAAAGTCTTTTGGACAGATTGCACTAGGCGAATTTAGACATGCTAGATGCAAAACACAATAATCTAAACTAACAAAACAGATATTCAAGAATGAACTAATTTGCAATTTAAAATAACTAGAACAAGAAAACTTAGGCCACAAATCAGTTGAATTCATCATAGTTGTCAAGCTCAATATGGCTCTGATACCAATTGATACGCGCGGACGAACGTGGAATTGCTTGAAAGACCAAGTATGAATTTCGAACCTTTCCCCTTGGATGAACTAGACTCTAGAATCAGCACCAAAGCCTTGAACACGCAAGATGAACAACTCGAAAATTCAAGGAAGCTTTGAACCTCCTTATGGAACGAACAAGAACTCGAGGAATCAGCACCTAGAATGCTTGATCAAACCAATAAGGCAACTCTAAGCTAGGGTTTTTGAACTTGGCTTCAACTCCTTCACCACGATTTTGTCAACTCCCAAACTTCTTGAATGGCAACTAACTACAAAACAGCAATAATGTGGCATCTCTCCATGAGTATCAACCTGCAAAATTACCACAAAAATACTAAGAAAAGAGTTATAAAGTGAGTTAATAAAGTATACTTCTTCTTTAGAATACATGGATACAAGAGTTATTGATCTAGCTAGCAAAACACTCTTGTTTTCTCTTTTCTTTGCTCTTGTGGAAGAAACACTCTCCTCACTCTTTCTACTTTGCACGACTTCCCTCTTATTCTTTTCCTCATTCTTCTCCTTAGCTTGCAATTGAAAATCCCTTGCAATCTTCAGTTGATCAGAATGAGCTTCGGATGGCAAGATTGGATTAAGAACAATCTTTCGTTCATTCCACTTAAAAGAGTAGTTGTTCTT
Source organism: Mitragyna speciosa (assembly GCA_024721245.1). NCBI lineage: Eukaryota > Viridiplantae > Streptophyta > Magnoliopsida > Gentianales > Rubiaceae > Mitragyna > Mitragyna speciosa. Next base: position 13,241,471 of record CM045562.1, read on the forward strand.
GTATCCATCATATGAAACTCTTCTATCATATTGCCAAGGACGCCCTAAGAGAATATGGCATGCTTGCATTGGGGTAACATCACACCAAACTTCATCTTTGTACGTGCCTATTGAGAAAGTAACAAGCACACGTCTAGTCACTTTGATCTCTTCTTGATTATCAAGCCAATGAAGTTTGTAGGGCTTTGGATGCTCCACAGTCTCCAAGTGCAACTTATCTACAAATAAGGTACTAGCAACGTTAGTACAAGAACCACTGTCAATGATCAAGCTACATACCTTATTGAGCACAGTACAGCGCGTATGAAAGATGTGCTCTCTTTGTAGTGTCTCCTCATCTTCTTTATGTTGCACATTTAAAGCTCTTCTAGTAACCAAGAGTTCACCACGATCACCACCAAAGAAGTTTGCTTCTTCAGTATCAGAACCTCCTTCAAGAGGTGGCATCTCCTCTTCACCATCACTAGAAGTAACACTCTTGACATCCCCATTATCTAGGATCATCATAGCCCTTTTGTTTGGACAATTTGCAGCATAGTGTCCATAACCTTGGCATCTAAAACAACGTACCTCACTAAGCTTTAAGTTAGGCTCATTCTTACTCTTTGCTTGAGGCTTTGTGGAAGATGGTTCTTGCTTGACCCTCACAGATTAAATAGCTTGTTGAGAAGGTCCGCGGTTTTCTCTCTTGTCAAAGGAACGATTCTCCCATTGAGGTCGTGATGATGATGAGCCAAAGTTGCGTGGCTTCATGGCTTTAAGTTGCCTTTCAATCTTGATGGCCATATCCACCAAGTCATTCATCTCCACATAGTGATGCAACTCCACACGAGATCTAATTTCAGGGTTTAGACCTCCCATAAACCTAGCCATCAAAGCTTCTCCCTCTTCATCCATGTTGGCTTGAATCATCAATTTTTCCAATTCTTTATGATACTCATCCACCGACATGGTACCTTGCCTCAATGTTTGCAACTTCCAATGGAGATCACAAGTGTAGTAACTTGGCACATACCTCTTCCTCATAATCTTCTTCATCTCGGACCAAGTAGCCACGGGTTCCTCTCCATATTTGATGCAATTTTTGTTGAGTTGATCCCACCAAATGCTTGCATAATCAGTAAACTCAACAACAGCAAGACGTACCTTTTTCTCCTCAGTGTAGCTATGGCATGCAAAAATATGCTCCACCTTTCTTTCCCATTCCAAGTAAGCATCAGGATCTAGTCTCCCTTGGAAAGATGGAATCTTCATCTTTATGCTCCCTAAATTGCCATCATGAGTTGGTTGGTTTCTCACCCTCCTCCCTTTGCGTGAGATTATTTCCTCATAGTCACAATCATACTCTTCATGCTCACGAACATCCTCTTCATAAGTAGGTCTCTTGGAAACCCTAGTTTGGCCTTTAAATGCGGACTCCATGCCTTCTACTCTAGCATTTATTTGAGCCAATTGCTCTTGCATGGCTTGCCACATGGACTTCATATCAAAGTTTTGTTCCACACTTTCGTGAGACATGATGAATAAACCTGCAAAATAAAGTTAGTAGCACAAAATAATAATAGAAGAAAAATAGCCTTACCACTCCCTTAGTGTATACACTCAACCCTCGTGTATCACTCCAAGTATTTGTGGCTTTTTCCCTCAAATGTGCTCACCCCTAAGCCTTTTACCACTCTTGAGTAGCTCCTTTGTATGTCCTTTGATGAAAAGAACTAGCCCAACCTTCCTTGTAAAGCTCCAAGAAGTCAAACCACAAGAGTAAATGTAGAGGTCAAGAAAATAAGCTTAGAGTAATTGTTTGATCAAGAGAATTCAAGAAAAGATGGAATAAACAAGACTTGACTCAAGAAGAACACAAATTAGAAACCCTAATGTGTGGTATTCTTGTGTGAAAAATCTTGATTTTTAATGTACTCTTGAAAGAAAATAATATTCTTGTGTAAAAATAAAAACTACTTTCCAAAAATATCAAGCACACACAAGAAAACACTTTCCTTTTACCAAAAATTACTACACTTTCCTTTTTTCTCTTGCACACTCCCAATCCCCTACAATTTAGGACACTCCTATTTTTTCTCAAGAAGGAAACGGACTGCTCCCTTATTATTCTCCCAAGATGCACGCTCAAGCTCCTACTTCTTCTCACAAGGGAATGCGCCAACTCCCTATCTTTTCTCTCAAGAACACGCTTCCTTTTTCTTTTTCTTTTTTTTTTTTGTTTCTGGAAAGCCTCCAATATTTTTTTGTTTCTGCACCAAAATCACGATCACCTCCTGGTTTCTTTCTCCAAAAGAATACAGCTCCTCCTATATTTTCTCCCTCAAACACACGGTTTTCTCCTATCTTTTAGGAAACTTGTTTCTTTGCCTTTAAAACACTAGAACAGCTCCTTTTCTTCCCTTTTTAAGATCAAAACAAGCTGGAAAATTTCAGAAAATTCGTAGGTAATAATCTGCCAAAAATTCCAGCTAGTTCAAATTAATCAAGATTCAAGAATCAAGTTCAAGAACTTGCTCCCATCAATCCCAAGCAAGAAGCTGGTCCCAAAACTCAACTAAATAGCCTCAAAACTTCCAGAAAAATGTGCTAAACTCCCCCTTTTTAACGTTAAAACTTTCTGGAAAATAACCAGAAAAATTCGCACAGCACACAATGCAAAATTCCAGCAACCAATTCTTCAAGAAAAAGTGAGACTATTGATCAAGAAATTCAAGAACTCAATTTCCAGCAAGAAGTTCTTCAAGAAACAAAATTCCAGCAAGTACTTCTCTTCAAGAAATCAAATTCCAGCAAGTAAAAATTTCCAGAAAAATCCAAGAACTTCAAGAAACTTTCAAGAACAAAATCTCCAGCCACCAAGATTCCAAGAAAGTTGATTCTTTCAATCAAGAAACTCAAAAACACCCAAGATTCTTTCAAGGAACCATCCAATACTTTCAAGAAGTTCAAGAAACTGACCAAAACCTTCAAGAAATCAATCAAGATTGCTGGACAAGTTCAGGAAACTCATAAACTTGTTTTCTTTAATTCAAGAACTCACAAGGTAAGTTCAAGAACTTCAAGAAAACTACTCAAAACACCAAAACACACCAATAAACAATTAAGAACAGATTGTGCAAGGCTTTTTCTACTCCCTTCTTGCACGCCTTTTTTTTTTTTTGCACGGCTTTTCTCTTAGGGTTTGTAGTGCACGCCTCTTTCTTCTTTTTTTTTTGGTTTTTTTATTTTTTTTTCCGCCAAGAACAACACAAACGACCCAAAACCTTCAAGAAACTTCAATCCAAGGCTTGTTTCTCCAAAAATTAATTTTTCTTGAAAAAGTTTTAACACAAAAAATTCAAGAAACACCAAAAACAGTCAAGATTATCAAAAATCCACACAAAACCTAGAATTCTTGATTGAAGACAATCAAGAACGACTCTAAAACCTTAAAGAAAATTCAAGGAAAAATTATGCACGAATTTTTTTTTTTATTTTTAAACAAACATGACACAAAGAAGAAACACAAGGAAAGGCACAAGTTGTTTAGCTAGGCACGAAGCACTTTGAAAAATAACTCAAGAACGAATTAAAGAAAAATAAAAAGGGATATATCCAAATTTCTCCAAAGGAAAAATTGGATTAGAAAAACCTGGAATTTCAAGACTAGCTCTGATACCAATTGATACGCGCGGACGAACGTGGAATTGCTTGAAAGACCAAGTATGAATTTCGAACCTTTCCCCTTGGATGAACTAGACTCTAGAATCAGCACCAAAGCCTTGAACACGCAAGATGAACAACTCGAAAATTCAAGGAAGCTTTGAACCTCCTTATGGAACGAACAAGAACTCGAGGAATCAGCACCTAGAATGCTTGATCAAACCAATAAGGCAACTCTAAGCTAGGGTTTTTGAACTTTGAATCACTCTACAAGTTCGGGGGTTGTTCTTAATCAGCAAAGAACGAAAGAAGCACTCAATTTGAGAACTCACAAATTTATTAATCATCAAACTTATTAAAATTCGTAATAGTGTTTTGGCCTATAAATAGGCTTGCATAACAACTTGTAGAAAGTTCTAGAAACTTAACAAAGAGCACTAGTTGTAACCTAACACAATATGGTAACTTTCTAAGAGGTTACAACTTGTAAACAAAATAGAAAACTTAACATAAAAGAATTAAACTTAAAAATTCGTCCAAAAATTGTTAATGGACTGGACACCTCCTTTTTAGCACCATTGGGCCTCCATCTTGCATCTTTAAAAGGCCTTCCAACAAGTCCAACTAAACCAGCACCTTAAAGACATGTTATGGACCACTTAGAAGCTTTAATTGGACCTTCTTTGAATGTGTATTTAATCCATAACCAATACATAAACTCTTGGCCAAATGAACACACTTGAATAGCTTGATCACCAAGTCCATTGAGAGGCCCAAAGTCATAAATTACACCATGGTAGTCACAAAGCTTAAACGTTCCCTTCATGATCAGCCATGATTTGATCTCATCTTGATCCAAACGAGTTGCTCCATGAGAATATCTAAGCATCAAGATTGTAAGCACTCCTAGGATCACATCAGAGACACTCACCTGAAATGCCTATGAAAATATTTCGTAAAATGGTCGCGATTCACTTTCGGATCCTGAAATTTAAAAGAAATAATCTAATGAAAAATTCGATAAAAACCCTAATTAATTTAGTGAAGAAATTCAAGAATTATCCCACTTATTTCTGGGGTTTTGGTTTTAGGATTTCTAGGGTTTAGGGTTTTCTTGCCCTAAGAAAATTCATTCATTACTAGGTCATTATTCCAAAAATTTCTGCACACTATGTTCCCTAAATTTAACATGTTCTTGGGTAGAAATTGCATCTACTATTTTTTCCTTTTTATTTCAACGAAAATATCGGCAGCACATCCCCTTAAAACCGGACTAAACCAAATTTTCCTGCACGAAAAATCAACCATCCAATCCATTTTTCAACAAGTTCTACAACTTCTATATTCAATTCAAACTCAATCCCCTTCAAAATTCCACTCAAAATTCAAGTTTCAAGCCCAAGTTTCTTTGTCCAAGCAACACATAATACATGAAATTTCAAGGTTTAAAGGTTATCTACTAGTCTATCTAAGCACAAGAACACTTTATCTAACAAGTAAATCTTCAATTCAAACTATGTTCTTCATGTAGTAGTACCAAGAATCTAGATATAAACTTGTACAAAACACTAAATAAAACTTGAAATTACTAGGAAAAGTTCATAGTAAATACCTTGATCAAGCTTAGAAGGTTTCTTAGGAAGAAGAAAAACTAAATTTCTATGGTGAAATTGCTCTAATCTTGGAGAGAAAGCTTCAAGAAGTTGAGAGAAAATGAGAGGAAAAGAGGAAACCAGAGGGCCGGCCAAGAGAAATGAAAAAGAGAGAGAAATCAGCTAGAAAATTAGAAAAGAAATAAAGAAAAAGGTAGGTAAAATAATAACCAATTAAAGCATAACAAGAGCAAGACTAGGGTTTAGTCTTTTAATGCATTAGGTGTTAACTTGGATTAATCTAATTGGTGGAACTCTTAACCTCTTTATCACCTAGTAATTAGTAATATTATGGAATAAATATTAAAGCAAAAGAGAGAAGAAAAGAAAGAGAGAAATTTGGCCACAAGAAAAGAAAAGAAAAGGGATATATTCGGCCAAAGAGAAAAGAAAGAAAAGAAGAAAATTTGACCAAGAAGAAAAGAAAGAAAGAGAGAATTTCGGCCAAGAAAGAGAGAAATAAAGAGAAAAAAATTCAGCCAAGGAAAAAGAAAATAAAGCAAGAAAATAAGTGAAATTTTTGAATAAAATTGAGCAAAAATTCAAGTAGTCAAAAGACTAGAAAATAGTAGAATAAGCTAATCAAAATTTAAACACTAATATAAATTAAATGGTCAAATAAAATTATTCTAAATTTGGTACTTAGCTGTCCTACTTAATAATGAAAATCTTAGTTAATTAACCTAATTAACTCAAGAAATCTTCCAACTAATAAATCAAGGATTAACACTTAATCCTAAATAAAAGAATGTCTCTTGTGAGTGCATTTTCTAGGGCGTTACATCCTCCCCCCCTTAAAAGAATTTCGTCCTCGAAATTCCACCTTGATCTCCGAATAGCTTGGGATAATTTTCCCACATCTCCTCCATTCCCAAGTGACTTCATCTAAATCATGATGCTTCCCGAAAACTTCAACAAGAGGAATTTGTTTATTTCTCAGTCCCTTCACTTTGTGATCCAAGATTTAAACTAGCTGCTCTTCATATGTTAGAGTTCCCTCAAACTCAATCTCATCGGGTTGAAGCATGTGTCGTGAGTCCAGGTGGCATTTTCCCAAGTTTCACTTTATCCTCCAGAGTATTAATTAAATAAGCAATATTCCTGTTGCGCCCCTTTTTTCGATAAGGGAAATAATAAGTGATATAGTGTGGGTGAAGTCGGGAAAAAGAAAAAGGAAGAATTAAATGTGATTTTATTTATATTAGGAAAAGAGTGTATGTTTTTATAAAAAAAATAATTTTTAGAAAATACTGTCTAAAAGATAATTCGATAAAATGTGACAACCAAATGCTTTATTTTGAAAACAAAAGAAAAGGGCCTAAAATGGGACTTTGAAAATGCGACGGTTTTTGGGCCCGAAAATAGAGTCTAAAAAGGGCTTTTTTAGTGAAAAAGGAGTCGCCACTTGGTATTGAGTTTTGGTGTACCAAGTCACCAGAAAATATTTTATAAAAGATAAGAAAATTAAGAATGATTTATTTAAAGAAATGATTTTTGGAAAAATATAGAAAAAATAAGAAAAACCCTTTTAGACGACTCCAGGTCTTTGAAAACAAGAGAAAAAGGTTCGGGAGTCACAATTGAAGAAAGGGAAGGCAAAGGCTCGTGCCTAAGGCACCCTTTCAACCTAGCCAAAACTAGTTGCGAGGTTTAGTCTAAATTTTCGTAATATAACCCTAAGATTTTATCGCATTTGGATGCAACTATATGAATGCAAATCTAGTCCTAAAATGAATATCGTTAAGGGACAAAATGTTCCATTGAGGTTTAGTCGGAATTATCGCATTAATTGTGAAACTCGAGTCTAGACCTTGATGGAGTCATGAGTGTAGATGCAAAATGGAATGCAAAAGAAAAGGAAAATAGTAATATAGATAGTAAGTGAACAAAGAAAATGAGGATGCAAACATAACGGGTACGGGGGACGAATAGACTCGTGACTAACTGTTCCTACTCACGGAGGGAGGGAACGATATGTACGCTATCGCTTCCCACGTGAGTAGATGACTATTTCTAGTCAAATCACACAAATGACCTAAATTCTATGTGTAGTGGAATCTAAATGTTATGCACTAAACATATGTTTAAAAATAGATAGTAGATGATAGAGTATATATATATAAAAATCATCCAAAATGGAAAAAGGCCTAAAACAACAAAACAAAACAAAATGTGTGTGAAATAGCATGGAATGAACACGCGAGAAATGATCCTAATACTAAAATGACCTAAAGGCCTAGCATTGGACTAGCCTATTTTCTAAAAATTCTCCGCTAGCGTTGGACTAGCGAAGAAACCGAAATTAATCACAACTAGCGTTGGACTAGTGTGACGATGATACACATATATAATAATAAAGCAAGTAAATGAATAAAACATAGATTGAAGCAATAATCACATAAAAGCACATAATGGCACATAGGAGCATATAACACATAAGCATGATATTCTAGATGCAAAGTCCTAAAGAAAGCAAATAAAACACATAAGCACATAGCACACATAGCACGCAAAAACCCTAACTATTACACCGGGGAAGCCTAATTACAATCTAAAAAATAAAAGTAAAAGGTAACCTATTTAGCCTATCTATTACATTTTCTATCTAAAATACATAAAATTTTTGGTAAATAGATAACATATAAACTATCTATTACATTAACTATCTAAATACAAAAATTTTACTAAATATAATATTGCCTATCTATTACATCTCTTTGAATAATAAAAATTAAATTCAAATAAACAACATGGCATAAATAAATAAACACTCACACATGGATAAAAAACTATAAGTACAAAGATACATGAAAACACATAGAAAAATACATTGGAGCACATAGGAGCACACAAAAAAGAAATTAAAAAGGGTAGTCGAGGTACCTCCCATTCGTAAACTTGGTACAAAACGCTACTAACATGAACAAACATGTCAAAAATATCACTATTTAATAAATAAACTACTAATTAAATAATTTCATACCAATCACTATGAACATGCTATGATAATTCAAACAATTATAGCAATAATAGACAAAATTAAAATAATAATAATTAAGTATTAAAAAAATGAAAGTTGTTTAAGTAAAAATAAATAAGTGCATAAATAAATAAAGTAAAACAAGGAAAATGAATAAATAAATAAATAAAATAGTAGAAGATAAAACACAATAATACATACTTAAACTCTTAACACCCAAATGAGAATTATCAAAATAACTAAAGGGAAATAAAGAAACTAATTTGAACATTAATTAGACTAACAAGACCCAATTTTAGAACATTAATTATAAATTTGATAAAATAAATAAAGAAAATGTGAAAAGAAATAATTTAAAGCTTTGAGGACTTAACTAATTTATTTTTTTTATTTTTTTATTTTTGGCAAAAAATAAAATATTATAAGATTTGGATTAAAAATGGAAATTTAAGCAACATTCTAAAGTGAAAAATGTAATTTGCAACAAGCAAAAAGGTAAAATTATAATTTTAAACCCTAATTGAGGTAATGACATAGTTTACAACAAATTTAAAGGCTAAAACATAATTTTCAGCAAGTATAATGCCCAAAAATAAAAATTTCCAGCAATACTTAAGGCCAAGAATATAATTTCAGCAAGGTCATTAAATGATACATAATTTACAGCAATGTATAGGGTCAAATTGCAATTTTCAGCTATATAAAAGAGCTAAAATAAAAATTCCAGCAACTATAAGTATTAAAATACAAATTCCAGCAACAAATAAAAGACTAAAATACAATCTCTAACAGTTAATGGAGGTCTTAAAACAAATTCCAGCAACATAAAGGACCAAAATATAAATTCCAGCAACAATAGGGGGCCAAAAAATAAAATTCCAGCAAGTATAGCGACTCAAATAAAATTCCAGCAAGGTTGGGAGGGCTAAAATGAAATTCCAGCAAGCATTCTAGTGCAAAAATAGAATTTCCAGCAATGTTGGGGTACAAAATAAAATTCCAGCAAGTTCAAATATGCAAAATACAATTTCCAACAAGTTTTAAAACCAAATTGCAATTTTATGCAACATTCAAGGTTCAATTTGTAAATTATAGCCACATTAAACACCAATTTGTAATATCCAACAATAAAAGGGGGTAAAACAAAATTTTCAGAAGTATTTAAGGGTAAAAATGTAATTTTAGAAAAGTATAGGGGTCACAATATAATTTTATAAAAAATATAGGGGTCAAATTGGAAAATTGAAAAATTGAAAAATGTAGGGGCCAAAATTATAATTATCTAAAAGTTGGGGGACCTAAATGCAATTAATTGGGACCTAATTGAAAAGAAAATTAAATTAGGGGGGTCAATCTATAAAAAAAACAGAAACTTAAATGCACAAATAAAAAATTATCGGGGCCACAGTAGCATTAATGAAAGTATAAGGACTATAAAATAAATACCTATTATTAATTAAAATCAAAATAAAAAACTAAACCGTCGAAACGACTAGTTGAGTGAATTACGTCAAACGACATTGTTTCACTAAAACTTTTTTTTTTATTATATCCGGTTTCTTCTCTCTTTTTTTTTCTTTTCTAGATTTTCTTTTTATTTTCTTTCTTTCCTTTTTCTTTTTTTTTCTCTTCCCTCTTTTCCTCTTTCTTCTTTCTTCTTCTTCTTCCCTGCTCCTGCTGTCCGACACTTTTTCTCTCTCTTCTCTCTCTCTCTTTCGTCCGGTTCTCTTTCTCTCTTCCCTCGGTCGCCGGACCTCTCTCTCTCTCTCTCTCTCTCTCTCTCTCTTTTATAATTTCTCCCTTCAAATCTCTCCCCACAATCGAATATACCCTTTCAGTTTTTTTTTTTGAACTAGAAAATTCCTAAAACTCTACCAAATTAATCCCTCCCCAAATAATCATCAATTCCACAGTCTAAAATATAAATTTCAGTCATCAATTCTAGAGAGAAGTTGCGAATTTTACCTCGATTTGAGGAGGGAATTGTGAGTTGCCGTGGCAAAGGGCTGACGGAGATTGGTGGTGGTGGAGCTTCGGCCGTCCTACTGGGATTGATACAATGGTCTGACCGCAGGCTATAGGCTTGCCCCTCTTTTTTTTTTTCGTGCAGGGGTGTGTGATATGTTTGTGTGCGTTGTGCGTGTGCTGGAATTGTGTATGTAGGGGTGTGTAATGTGCTTGAATGTGAGTGAGATGTGTTTTGCTGGAATTTGTGAATGTGGTGCGTGATGTGTGTGTTTTGTTTGTGTGTTTGTGCCTGTGGTGTGCGATGTTTTGTGGAGAGGAAGGGGAGGTCGAGAGAGTGGTGTGAGATGAGTGAATGTGCAGGTCTGTGTATTGTGGATTCTGTATGCAATGGTGTGTGCTGTGGATGGCTGTGAGCCAGTGGGTGTGTTGTAGGTAGTGAGGGAGAGGCAGAGGGAGTAAGGGAGTATGTCTTTGGTGCTTGTGTGTTTGTGGCTGTGTAGGTTGAGGGGACCGAGAGAAGTGAGGTGAGAAAGTGCAAATGAGGCTGTGTGCAGGCATGTGTATGTGCAGGTGTTTGTGTCTGGTGGTAGTGCAGATGAGTGAGGCGTGAGGTGTGTGTAGTGTGTGTTCTGGTTTTGTGAAGTCTGGATGAAGCTGTGCTTCTGTGTGCCTATTTTGTGTGTTGTGTGTGTTTGTGCAGGAGTGTGCAAATGAAGCTGGTAGAGTGAGGGTTGTGAGTGTGTAGTGCAAATGAGGTGAGGCTGTGATTGTGTGTGGAGAGAGTCCGAGAGTGAGGAAGAATAGAAGAGTGTGTGCAATCTGTGTCTGAGAGTGAATGTGAGTGAGGGTGTTTTTGAGAGTGAATGTGAGTGAGGGTGTCTGTGATTGTGTGTGAGCTTTGTGTTGCCGAGAGGGAGTGATCTGTGTGAGAGGGAGAGGCAGAGGGAAAAACAGGAAGTGAGGGAAGTGTGAATGTCTGGTGAAAATGAGGAGAGTGATGTGATTAGGGGGAGAAGTTGGTGTTGATGATAGGGGATAGGCTGGAAAAAATGATGGTATTGGTGCTGCTGCTATTTCCTTCTCTCTTTTTTATTTTTATTTTTTTATTTTTAGAAAAAGAAGAAAATGAAGAAAACAAAGAAAAATGAAAAAATAAAAATAACATAAAATAAAAATAAAAATTACTTGAACACTTTTTAAAATTATACATTAAAACTGAAATACAACATTATAAGAAGAAAAAGAAAAATTCAGTGTAACAAATTAAAAGTTAATTCTATGTTAGAAAAATATATAATTAAATAAATAACAAATGGTCTTTAAAATAAATAAAAATAAATTATGAAAATTTTCTTTACATAAAATTTATAAAATGCACACATACAAAATTCTCATAAAGAAAAAATTTTAAATAATAAATAAATAAAATGCATTCGAAAACGTGACCTAAATATGGCAAAAGTTATAAAATTTATGAAAATTAATAAATGACATCACAAAAATTTTACACAACATACATTATCACATAAAGCACATATAGTATAATTTTCACTCAAAAAATTTTAAGATTAACGCATTCTTGGGAAACGTGCCCTTAATAAACAAAAGGACAAAAATAAATAAATACTAAATGACCTTCTAAAAATCATGTAACTTTTTACAGAAAATTTATAAATATACAAAATACATATATAAAATTTTTCACTTGAAAATTCTCGTAAAAAAAGAGTGCATTGAAAAACGTGCCATTAGGTTAAAAATACTAAAATTTTAAATAAATAATAAATGACTCCTAAAAATCATTAAAATTATAAATAATGATAAAAATAGTAAAATTGTATATTTAGGAAATAAAATAAAATAAAATAATATTTACATGGTGAAGTTACTATTTTGCCCTTGATGTGACAAATTAGACGTAATATACACAAAAATTATAATTGGCCCTCGAAAATCAAAAAATACCCCATAAATAAAGTAATACAAATATTTTTATAAAAGGTGTGTCAAAATTTGGTGTCTACAATTCCACTGCCCCTCAGCACATCAATTTTTTTTTTCCTAACTTGCATGGTAGAAAGAAGGTTCGAAGTAATTAGGGTTTCTCTTTTTTTCCATCCAACCTTGCAATAGGTTTTTCCAATATACTAAACTCTACCGCCTTCGCCCACAATTTAATTGTGCACAGTTTAATTGGGCCCACCACACTTTCACTGCGCTACTCTAATATCTCTTCCACTTAGCATTTATTAACTTTCACCAAGGTGTGGTAGCACCTTCCAATTGATACCAACTGTGACAGTTCTCAGGGTCACATCACCGGGTACCTACCCGCTTGTCACCTTGCTGCAGCCATTCCTACGGAGAGTTTCGCTTCGTGATTCTTCACGAACGAGAGGCTCGGGGCTTTTGATCCTAACGGCATATGGCACTAATATCAACCGAAATATGGCAAATGTCACTGGCCCTTCATCAATATACTTCAAAGTGGTAAAACTTTTCTCAATATTCTCTAGCCATTTTCAACGATTTCGAGATTCCGACCGCCGTTGAACTTGGGGGGGGGGTTAAATGTCGCGACCATGGGGTCAGTCCTAGAAGCAGAATTTACGCTCTAAGTCGTTCCTTCGTCCCGGTCTTGGCGACGACAATGTCTTCTACCATGACCGTATCCATTCATGACTTAATATTCTGTAATAGCATTAATAAATTATTGCAGTCTTCACATAACAAGTAACAAAATATATTTCAAGATGCACAAATTCAAGAATAACAAGGAAATCAAGTTTCATGCCAAATAAAGTCACGTGCATATATAGGTAGTTCAACTTACACATTTTCAAAAGTTCATATATAAAACATATCACACATGTAAAACATAGCAAAACTAGCATAGGTCTTTGTATCTATTCTTAGACATTACACTTATCTAGAGCATAACTCAAGCTAACACTTTTCACTTGTTTTCACTTTCTCGGGCGTTATCAAGGCTCTCATGTTCCAGTTGAGCTATAGCTTGTCTACTAGCCGTCTGTCTTAGGCAATCGCTTACTTGATGGTCAGCCCTACCGCAACGTAGACACTTACGGCTTTTCCTCCAACAATGTTCTTCGATATAATTATCTTTACCACAATACCCACAAGCAACTTGAAGCTCTGGGGGTTGAGTTTCTTGCAGAGTATCCTCTTTTCGTTCATTTGCTAGCGGAGCTCTACCCATCAAAACGCCTCTTGTACTTCCAGATGTTGCACCGGGTCCAATTTTCACTCCTCCAGGTCCCCTTCCTGCCTTAGAGGCTAGAGCACTTCTAGTTGATAGGCGAGGATTTCTAGCACGTCCCCGTTTCCTCGTTCGCATCATTCGGACCAAGGGCTGTGTCCTTTCCACTTGTTGCACTTTTCCTGCCACGGCTTGGTAAGTTTCGCTGGTGGCGGCAGCGAAGGCATCCTAGAACTGCATCCTATAAACATCGGCTCTCTGCCATTCCTCCGGAACTGCGGCCTCAAGTTCTCGGATTCGTTGAGCTTGAACTCTCACTATCTCTCTCAGCTCATGAATGCGAGCTCGGGAGATCTCACCCTCGCGTTCAACCAGTTTACTATCCTCGATCAATGAAAGTACAACTTGGTCGGGGTAAGAGTTCATTCTCCAACAATCACATGCAGACCGTACTTGGCGGGCAGGCGACAATATACAGTAGGGGTGTCCTGGTCCCTCACTTCGACCATCCTCTGCCACACCTACATATTTTAAAGAAATAATCACTTAAATCTAAACCCATAAAGACTTATTAATAAACAATACTTAAGTATCACACCTCAAAATCAAGCTTAGAAAATAAACTAGACCATTCTCAATTATATTCACGTAAATTTTCAGGTCGAAGAAACACTCGCACCTCATTTCCTAATGGCTTTTAAAATTTGCACGACAGAAGGAATAGTTATTACTTCTCATTCTTGGATTTTCTCTTATGCTCATGAAATGAAAAATTACGTGAAAAATTCACACAAGTCTAATACCAAGACATCTCTTCACAACCGAAACAAGCCCTAGTTTTCCATTTAAATTCTTCCGAGTGTACGCTATTGCAACCTCTACATACCTTGACCTTCTTAAGAGGTGCCATTCTTCAACATAACAGGGTCTAGAGCTAACTATCTACACCAAGCGACCCATACTAAACAATCCAGAGCAAGGTAAAACTAAACCTGTGTTAGTGTATGCCCTAAAACCAAGATGGTTTAAGGTGTTTTATATTTACACTTATTTATGTTATATTTATTCATGTGGTATTTTTCTTTATCATCTATACTTGTATTTCCATGTTACTTGTTTAATTGATAAAGTCCTTAGAATATTGATTGTGTATTAGAGATTGTAAGGGGTTACAATTATGAGACTCTAATACATAAAGTCATATTCTTAAATATCCCTAGTCATAGTATTAATGAGATTGGACATCATTAATACGGATAGACTAGCACATACTTTGCCTCTACTTATGGTAAGTAGTAGTTGATCTCATTGACTATGGTGTGCGTGACACTTAAGCTGGTATGTGGATGCTTGTTTGAGAACAAGTTCATTGGGTTGATCCGCCAAGAGTTTTAACTATAGTGCCAATGGTTAAACTCTTAATGGCAATGGTGTAAGTGATCCTTTGACTTGAGATTACCATAGTATCTTGAGTGTGGATTGCTATACTTTGACTCTATTCCTCGGTGCCTGTAAAAGGGTAGCTCATAGGTTAGAGATTGGGTATAGTTTGAAGCATGGAAAGATAGTGAGTAATCAATATAGGATTCACCACTCCTTAATAGGAGAGTATATCCCTATATGGCCACTTGTTGGAAATGTTAACTCATAAATCTTCTGCAGAAGTGATAGTATAACTTGGAAGTAGTTTCAAGGTTTTTACATCATGGAGAGTTATATTTCCGGAACAAGAGAATATATATTAGTCATTATTAAAGTATGCACTATACTTTTAGACTAATTGGGATATAGTGTGGTGAAAGGATATTAATTACACGATAACATTGTCATTGAAGGGTATGGTCTACCATATGACTTTCCTATTCACTTGGGTGGTCATGATGCATTGCTAGACGCCACTCATGATCTATAAGTATGAATTGATTAATTAGTGAATTAATGATAAATTAAAAGTGTTTAATTTATCTAGCTCAATTAATGAGTTATAATTTATACTTATTGCCAACGTGAATGGAACCTAATGGGTCACACACATAAAGAACAAAATCTTTGGGTTAAAATGTAATAAAGATAAGTATGAGATACTTATGGGGTTAATTTATGAGATAAATTAACTTAAAGGACTTATTTATAAATATTCTAAGTCTTGCAGGAAATTTGTTTCCTAAAAGAAATAAAGTAACTAATTAGTTTCCTTATGGAATAGATTTCCTAAAGGAGAAGGATTAGCTTAAAGTAAGTTACCTAAACCTTCTTGGTTTCTAATTAGCCTTATTTCCTAAAAGACTAGAATACTACCTCTATAAATAGGTTTATGCTTTGACTCTTGAATTGTTGTTGCAACACAAAAAGAAAAATTAGTGAGAGAAAATTATTGAAAGATAAGCACGCCTCTTTCTCTCTCTCTTGGCGTCTCTCTCTCTCTCTCCTAAGGGTTAGGGTTTTTCTTCTTCTTGTGTTCTTAAATAATTCAAGGGAGCTAGCACTCAAAAGTCAAAGCAAGCAAGCCTACAAGGTTCCCAAAGAAGTTGTTCGTGTGGATATCGTTAGAGGCTCTACGCTTGGAGGGCTTTTCGTGGTAGATCAAACATCTTCTTCCAAGGATCTTTGCCTAGAAGCATAGAAATCTTCTGTGCTTAAGGTAATCTTCATGCAAATCCCCTTGTAAATCATATAGATATGTCAAAGAGATCCATGGTTAAGGTAATAAATTTTTATTTTTCCGCTGCGTTACCTATTCTATGGATTCTATGGTTTTGGTTAGGTTTGAATCTAACCGGGGAGACTTATGTGATTCTATCTCTAGCAACCCATGAAAGCCTCTTTATTCAAGAGATGATCTAATCAAATAGGTGATTTCTCAATCCAACTATATGAAATCAATATTGAATCTAAGGATGCTAGCGATTCCCAATTCAATAACATTAAAACTCATGAATAAATCTAAGAAAAAATTTGGAATTATCTTCTTCTTCTTTGGCTGCAACAAACTTTTGAATTTGAATCTTAACTAGGGTTCAGCCTCCATGGCTGACCTGCAACAGGTGGCTGGTTCACGGTCCTAACAAATCCTTTGCAGACATCCTAAAGGCTGACATTGCATCTTCTCCATGCAAAGTCCGGCCAGTTTCTCAGTATCGTGGAGAGCCTACAGTGATCTTTTCAGAGGAGGAAATTTCTAAAATGGCTGCTCCTTTCAACCATGCATTGATTGGAAAATTTTCACAAGGAAGACCGAGCCTTGAAGCAATTCGTAAGGCATTCCAAAAGCTTGATTTCAGAGGCAGTTTTTCAATCGGACTTTTAGATCAAAGGCACGTTCTTATCAGATTTACTATAGGAGGAAGATTATCTTCGGTGTTGGCTCAAAGGAATCTGGAACTTATGTGATTTTCCTATGCGAGTTTTCAAATGGAGCCCAGATTTCAAATTGTATGCAGAATCAACAAGAGCACCAGTTTGGATTTCATTAGAATATTTGCCTGTTTATTTGTTCAACAAAACAGCGTTGTTTTCCATAGCAAGTGTAGTTGGGGCTCCTCTAAAGATCGATGAAGCAACATCGTCTTTATCAAGGCCTAACATGGCTCGAATTTGTGTAGATTTGGATTTGACAGGAGATCATCCGAGTCGAGTTTGGATTGGTGCTGGCAAGCAGGGTGGATTTTGGCAAAAAATTTGCTATGATAACCTTACATCGTATTGTACTTTTTGCTGCAAGCAAGGACACAAAATTACTGATTGTAGGCGACAAGGGCAAGGCAAGGAGCAAGCAAAACAAGTTCAGAAGTAGTGTTCCAGTGACTGTTCCATCAAAGCATCCAGTGCAACAGCTTCATGAGGGTCCATGTTCAGAGATTGAACAAGCTCCGATGGTTGCTCTTGATGCTGGAATGATGCAGCCACAACAAGTAGAGCAAATAGCTGAAGTTGAGGCTCCGAAAGAATTGGAGAAACAAGATGGTGCTGAACTACGGGCTGGACAACAGATGCTGGAGGAAGCCTTGCATGTTCCACAGTCGACTGTTCTACCGGCTGCTCAACAGATGCAGGTGGAGATGTCTGTTGTTGAAGGCGTGAAAGGGCTGGAGGAGCAAAGTCCTGTGACTCACCAAAATGGATAGCAGTGCGAAATTTCTGAAGTGCTGGAGAAAGTGAAGTTGGGTGATATTATGGATGATTCACGACTGCATGGTGAGAAAGGAGATCACTAATGCACGTGGCTCCAGTTCTGATTCTGAGAAACCAATGGTTCAGCAGCCTCGTGATGAATTACTTAATTCGTTCAGGTCATTTGGTGAGTTAATGGGAAGGAAATTAGGTAACCATACTGATGATGATGGTTTTGAAGAGGTGATGTCTAAGAGATCGAGGAGGAAGCGAGTTTATGTTAAGCTTCCAAGACAAATACTTACCCGGTTAGCTGTTAAAGCAGGTGATGGCTTTCCTTCTTTAATTTCAATGAGTGAAATTCTTATATGGAATATACGAGGAGCGATGGGTAAGTCTTCTATCCGTCGTTTAAAATATGTCATTAAGATGAATAAACTTTCTTGTTTGGTTTTATTGGAGCCTTTAGCTGGTGTAGATAAAGCTGATGTTTTATGTAGGAGATTGTCATTTGAGTTTTGCCTTTTTAATGTTTCAAATAAAATTTGGGTGCTTTGGAAGAAGGGTTTTCATGTTAATATGTTGGTTAATACTGACTAAATGCTGCATGTAATGATAGCACATGATGAATGGTCTCAAGTAGCTTGTGGCGTCTTTTGTCTATGCAAAATGTTCTAGGGTTGAAAGAAGAAGGTTGTGGGCTGATATTAAACAGATTTCAATGGTCAATGATAAATCATGGCTTATTGGGGGTGATTTTAATGTTATAGCGTCCATGAATGAATATATTGGCTCATCATCGCAGGATTTGGGTGCAATGTCTGAGTTCAATGAGGCTATTTCTGATTGTGGTCTTATTGAATTGCCTTTCTCTGGTAGTTTGTACACATGGACAGGTGTAAGAGCTGGAGCACAAGTTTGGAAGAGGTTGGATAGGATGTTAATCAATCAACGATGGAGGGACCTTTTCCCTCATTCCTACGATTCAACACTTGAGTAGAGTTACTTCAGATCACACGCCATTGTTGCTGAAAGGGTGGAATATGCACGCAGCTGCTCCTAGATCTTTCAAGTTCCAAAAGATGTGGGTCAGACATCATTCTTTTCTTGAGTTAGTGCAGGGAGAACTGGAATCCTACCTGTTAGAGGATATGGGATGTATGCTTTTGCCTTCAAGTTAAAAAGGCTCAAGTTGAATTTGAGAAACTGGAATAAACAAATTTTCGGGGATATATTTCAATGCAGTAAGAGAGCAAGAAGATATAGTGCAGCAGAAGGAGATTGCAATATGAAGAAGCTCGAACTGAAGAAGCTAGAGCCGACCTACATCAGGCTCAAGCTAAGTTACTGTTGCATTTAAAACGAGAGGAAGAGTATTGGAAGCAAAAAGCAAACATAAAATGGTTAAGGGAGGGAGAAGGCAATACTAAGTTTTTCCATGCATCAGTGCAGGAGAGGAGAAATAGATTGTTCATCACCAGAATTAAAAACTCAGAAGGCCAATGGATTGAGAATGCTGAGCAGATTGGAATGGAAACTGAATTGTTTTTTAAAAATTTATTCAGGGCAGAGGAAACTAGTGGAGCTGAGGAGCTGGTGGAGGTTATCCCTGCAAAAGTTACGGCTAATCAAAACTTGAGGTTGCTGGGAGAAGTATCTTTGGAGGAGTTGAAGCATGTGGTGTTTAGCATGGATAGGGATAGTGCTCCAGGGCCTGATGGATTTTCAGGTGTTTTCTTTGTTCACTGTTGGGACATCATAGCAAAAGATCTGCTTCAAGCTGTGAGGGAATTTATAGCGGGTGTACCTATTCCTAAAGGTATCTCAAGCTCACTTATAGTGTTGATCCCAAAGAAGCAAAATCCATCTACATTTGCTGACTTTCGTCCTATTAGCTTAAGTACTTTTACCAATAAAGTATTTACAAAGGTTTTAGCTAATAGGATGAGGGATGTTCTACCATCTCTTATCTCTCCTGAACAAACGGCCTTCGTGCCAGGACGAGAGGTAGCTGAGAATGTCTTGCTTGCTCAGGAGATTATTGGTTCTATTGATAAGAAGATTAGGGGGCATAACTGCTTATTTAAACTGGATATGATGAAGGCGTTCGATAGGGTTTCTTGGAGCTTTGTGCAGTTAGTTTTGAGGAAATTTGGCTTTGATGAAAGATTTATCTCAATTATTTTAGGTAATCTTTCTCAAAGTTGGTTTTCTATTTTAATTAATGGCAGATCAAATGGTTTTTTTCAGGCTTCTAGAGGAATCAAGCAAGGGGATCCCATGTCACCAATACTTTTTATTCTTGTGGCTGAAATTTTAAGTAGAGGTTTGAAGAAATATGTGGCAGAGGGTGCAATTGCTCAATTTGTATTGCCCAGGGGTTGTCCAGTTGTTACGCATCTAGCATTTGCAGATGACATAATGATCTTTTCAAGAGGGGACAAGAGGTCGGTGAGAAATCTTATGGAGTTTTTAGAAGCATATTCAGAGAGGTTCAGGTCAAAAGATCAACAAAGCCAAGAGTTTTTTCATTGTATCAAAGAGATGTGGAAGAGCACATAGGTGTATGATTGCAAGAATTGCAGGAATGCATCATGGCTCTTTTCCATTCTTATATTTGGGATGTAATTTGTTTACAGGGAGGAAAAAGGCTATTTATTATCAATTCATCATTGACAAATTTGTTGCAAAGATTGCAGGCTGGAAGAAGAAGCTGTTGTCTCAAGGAGGAAGACTGATTTTAATCAAGCATGTTTTGGCGGCAATTCCTATTCATGTATTGGCAGTAATGGAGCCACCAAATTCTATATTCCGACAATTACAGCACATAATGGCAAATTTCTTCTGGGGAGAGACAGATGTGGCACCAAAAAGGCATTGGATGAAATGGAGTTCACTTTGCTATCCTACAACCGAAGGTGGTCTTGGCTTAAGGAGATTGGAGGACATGGTGACTTCTTTTAGTTGCAAATGGTGTTGGAAGTTGCATCTCCAACACATTGTGGGCAGAGTTCATGAAAGCAAAGTACGGTGGCTTTCATCGTGATAGAGTTGCATCTACTCCTTGTGTGGAAGAGATTGAAGGCGGTTCAGCCTTTTCTATGCCAACACACTTGTAATATAGAAGAGGAAGAGGAGCCTATATGGAGCTTAACTGAATCAGGTACGTTTACCATCTCTTCAGCAGTGGGAAATTATTAGGGAAAAACATGCAATAGTGGGTACTATGAAGTTAATTTGGGACAAGAGAATACCATGTAAAATCTCAATATTTATGTGGAAGTTGCTTAATGGTTTTCTTCCTTTTCCTGATGTGCTCATGAAGTTTAACTTTCATCTTCCGTCAAAATGCTATTTTTGTGATAGTATGGAGACACTTGATCATGTGTTTGCTGATTGTGCAAGTGCTAAATCTATATGGGGTTTTTTCTCTTCCATTTTGGGTATAAAAATTCAAAATTCTTTGGTGGGTATAAGGCAAGTCATTCAAAGTTGGTGATGTCATGCATCATTTAATTCTGCAAGGGGGCAATTAGTATTGATATTTCCATCCATCATTTGTTGGGAAATATGGAAAGCTAGAAATCAAGCATATTTTGAAGGGCAGCATATGTCGCCTTGGAGAATCTGTGCCAAAGTTCAGTAACTTTTGTTGGATATCACGCAAGCATGGCCATTACATCAGCAATGTAAGGAAGATGGAAATCTGAGAAGTACTGGTCTAATTTTTTCTCTGAAGCCAAAGAGACCCAAAATTCCAACATTGGTGACGTGGAGATTTCCTAACTCAGGTTTTGTTAAACTAAATGTAGATGGTTCTTCAATTGGTAATCCAGGCCATTCAGGTGGAGGCGGTGTTGCTAGGAATGATACTGGTTGCATTTTGTTTGGTTTCTCTTACTACTTTGGACAAAAAACAAATATGGAATCAGAATGCTTGGCATTATGGGAAGGACTAAAAGAGTGCGTAAAGCGTGGATTCAACAGGATGGAGGTGGAGATGGATGCTGAAGTTTTGGTACGCATGGTGAAGAAAGAGGTCAATGCTCCGTGGAAGATTAGAACAATGCTTAAAAAGATAAAGCAGATTTCAGAGACATTGATGATCTCATATTCACATATATATATAGGGAAGGGAATGCAGTAGCAAATGAGTTAGCAATGCTAGCTAGTCGGGCTAGAACAAATCAAGTTTTTACTTCTTGTAATTTTCCAAAGCATATTTTAGGTCTTACTTTGTTAGATAGAAATCAATTTCCTTATATTCGTTTTGTGTTAAAAAAAAATCTAAGAAAAAATTTGGAATTTTCATTAATCAAAAATAAAATCAATAGCACAATAGTGTAGGATTCATCCATCTAAATCTTTCAACTGAAATCATAAATACAAGAATAAACCCACCAAAATACAAGAAAAGAATGGAAAAACTCATTCTCATGTAGATTCTCTTTATTCATCCCTTGCATCTTGAAGAAGCCTTCTTGCTTTGCACCATGAAAGCCCTTGAGTTGCTCCTCTACCCTTGCTTTCTTCTCTCTACATCCCTCTAGATGTGTGTAAAAGTGTATTTTTTGTGTTTTAGAACCCAAATAAACCACCTTTTCCCTTCTCCAAAGAGGTAGGGTTCTCCCCTCAAAAGATTCGCCCAAAAGTGCTTAAAAATGCAACATTCCGTCACTAGGCCGTGGCTAAGGCCGTGGTACGGCCTTACCCGCGGCCTTGTGTCCTCCCTTTCTGACCAAGGCCGCACCCAAGGCCGCGGCAAGGCCTTACCCGCGGCCTTGGTCAGAATGTTTTACTTCTCTTCTATGCTAAATTTCACCTTGAAAACGGCCGAACTAGCTTTTCCTCAAAACATAAAAGTTTTAACCCTTTGAATAATCTTTTCAAATCAACAAGAATCACATCATTTGAAGCTCTGTACATTGAGATATAGCTGAAATACTAAGAACTGCTCGGAACAGTAATGCAGTACAAATATCCTTCAATAACTTGGAATTTTGACCTTTTAAACTTAAGAACTGGACTTTGATGTCTTCATATGAATTGTAGATCATTGTCTTAGCTTCAAAATGCTTCATGAATCACCTTAATCCAATATCTCTAGCTCAATTTATAACTAAATCATTGACATATGACCAGGCTGCCAAACCGTTTCCTTTCCAATTCTTCTTCGCCTATTGCTTCTTTGCATCACTTTGAGGGTTTCTTGACTTTAACTCATCAAAAACTTCAAATCATCTCAAAATATCATCCAATTGCCATCCAAATTGATCCAAATTGGTGATTCAATGTGCAAATCCCACGAAAATGACACAAATCACATGTAAATCACACCTTTACACAATTTGGCATTCAAATCACAAATGAGAAGAAATAGCTAAGAAATAGAGGAAAACTCATAGAAAAATCCTAAAAACCTACCCTAAAAATCTACTAAAAACTAATGTACTTTAGCACTTATCAATCATCACCGAAACTCTAATAGTCATAACTTAAGCTCTGATGATCATAACCTAATTTCTAACAATCATATCCTAAGCTCTTAAATGCAGAAAATCATAAAGCTAATCTCAAATGATCTGATCATAACTTAAAGCTCCACTGATCATAACCTAAGCTCAGATACCACTTGTGATAGTCCCACCTTACCCAAAGGCGCACCAAAGGGCTTAGCGGACTGCCTGCCTAGCTCTCGCCAGGACTCGAATCACGCACTCGCTCAATACGTACACGTAATTAATGCAAAATAAAACACATTCTTAAAGAAATGTATTCATAAAATCCATTTGAAGTACAAGTATTACAAAAGGTTTTACACACTAAAATTTACATAGTATGTACAAGATTAGCCTAAACAAGCGGCTATCAAAATACACAAAACAAAACATGTACAATGTCCAAAATCAGCTTTTCCAGCTTTAGTATTTTGGGAAACCTGGTTAAAGAAAACAAATGAACGGGATGAGCTATAATAACCTAGTGAGTGCCCAAGTCATGCAATCATACCAAGAATCTATTATTTTATTGAACAAAATAATTGACAAATTAAGTAGACAAGTTATGAACAATTTAATTAACAATTAGTCAATGGCGGATACAGGGCTCAACTACGGAAGCAAGCTTAACTGAAGAAGGAGCAAGTACTGATCATGTAACCATGATGTTAGGACTGAGATAATAGCTCAGGTCTTTATCAAAGGTCATGCTAGTATTGTCAAGCAAGAACCCTAACCACCATTCACCTTATAACCTCCGTACAGGCTACCACATCCAGGGAGAAAATCTCAACCCTGGAGGGCCAACACGCAAAAAAGTTCAATCTAGAGTTGGCCTCTTTGAGGATTCACAACTCATAAGGGAAAGAACATCACGCTCTAAAACACCTAGCACCTTATATCCTCCCAAGCCTGTCTGGGTTGACTATCCGTGAAGTAACGGTGAAGTTAGTCATGGAAGTCTCATGCACAAGTAGCACATTGGATATTGAAAGTGTGTAACACATTGTGGGATAGAAGTGATAAAGTACACCTCTTTCCTCAAGTAACACATGTCATAAAATAACAATTTCAAGTATAACATAATATTTCATAATTTAACATTCTCAAGTAGGACAAGCATTTCATGCATCATGCACACATAGAGACACTCACCTGAAATGCCTATGAAAATATTTCGTAAAATGGTCGCGATTCACTTTTGGATCCTAAAATTTAAAAGAAATAATCTAATGAAAAATTTGATAAAAACCCTAATTAATTTAGTGAAGAAATTCAAGAATTATCCCACTTATTTCTGGGATTTTGGTTTTAGGGTTTCTAGGGTTTAGGGTTTTCTTGCCCTAAGAGAATTCATTCATTACTAGGTCATTATTCCAAAAATTTCTGCACACTATGTTCCCTAAATTTAACATGTTCTTGGGTAGAAATTGCATCTACTATTTTTTCCTTTTTATTTCAACGAAAATTTCGGCAGCACATCCCCTTAAAACCGGACTAAACCAAATTTTCCTGCACGAAAAATCAACCATCCAATCCATTTTTCAACAAGTTCTACAACTTCTATATTCAATTCAAACTCAATCCCCTTCAAAATTCCACTCAAAATTCAAGTTTCAAGCCCAAGTTTCTTCGTCCAAGCAACACATAATACATGAAATTCCAAGGTTTAAAGGTTATCTACTAGTCTATCTAAGCACAAGAACACTTTATCTAGCAAGTAAATCTTCAATTCAAACTATGTTCTTCATGTAGTAGTACCAAGAATCTAGATATAAACTTGTACAAAACACTAAATAAAACTTGAAATTACTAGGAAAAGTTCATAGTAAATACCTTGATCAAGCTTAGAAGGTTGCTTAGGAAGAAGAAAAACTAAATTTCTATGGTGAAATTGCTCTAATCTTGGAGAGAAAGCTTCAAGAAGTTGAGAGAAAATGAGAGGAAAAGAGGAAACCAGAGGGCCGGCCAAGAGAAATGAAAAAGAGAGAGAAATAGGCTAGAAAATTAGAAAAGAAATAAAGAAAAAGGTAGGTAAAATAATAACCAATTAAAGCATAACAAGAGTAAGACTAGGGTTTAGTCTTTTAATGCATTAGGTGTTAACTTGGATTAATCTAATTGGTGGAACTCTTAACCTCTTTATCACCTAGTAATTAGTAATATTATGGAATAAATATTAAAGCAAAAGAGAGAAGAAAAGAAAGAGAGAAATTTGGCCACAAGAAAAGAAAAGAAAAGGGATATATTCGGCCAAAGAGAAAAGAAAGAAAAGAAGAAAATTTGACCAAGAAGAAAAGAAAGAAAGAGAGAATTTCGGCCAAGAAAGAGAGAAATAGAGAGAAAAAAAATTCAGCCAAGGAAAAAGAAAATAAAGCAAGAAAATAAGTGAAATTTTTTAATAAAATTGAGCAAAAATTCAAGTAGTCAAAAGACTAGAAAATAGTAGAATAAACTAATCAAAATTTAAACACTAATATAAATTAAATGGTCAAATAAAATTATTCTAAATTTGGTACTTAGGTGTCCTACTTAATAATGAAAATCTTAGTTAATTAACCTAATTAACTCAAGAAATCTTCCAACTAATAAATCAAGGATTAACACTTAATCCTAAATAAAAGAATGTCTCTTGTGAGTGCATTTTCTAGGGCGTTACAACTCAAATCCAAATCTCTCAAAATAGTCTTTCCATTCATGCATGCCTCCGACTTCTGATAAACTTAGGATTGCCTTTGTTTTTATTCAAGTTTGAACAAAGCAAATGTCAAAATTTCAAAACATGAATTAGTCAGAAAAACACTTCACATGTAGTAATGTAAAAGAAATTATGTACAGTAAACCACATACAAAGACTAAATGACATACAATTAAATGAAACATTTTTCAAAAAAGTCAATTTTGGGATAATGATTTAAAAGATGCTTTTTGATCTTTGGATGTCATTCCCATTTGAATTCTGACATTGCCACAACTGGTCAATGCAGACAAAGAACCTCAATCAACTGTTCTCATCAACTTTCCAATTACTTCCATGTCGGCATACTGGTTTTCTCATCCGTGAGCCTTCAATTGCCACACTTTCTTAATCACAGGATCCTTCCGGATTATTGATTTGAGGGGAAGAAATAAAATGAGCGGTGATGTCCAATACTGAGGTGATCTTTCCCTTTTTGTTAAAACAAACTAGTGCTCGAGGAATATTTGGCATCAGTAAGGCAATCTTCCCTTGTTGATTTGGGATAGATATATTAACATCATCTGCCAACGTGCTAGAATGCATCCTTTTGACACTTGTCAATTCCCCCACACTTGAATCATCACTTGTCCTCAAATTGTTTGAAAAATGTGAGATCAATTAATGATTCAAGTATCGAAATCACACATGTGCATTCTCAAATTTACTTCTTCAAAACCAAGTAAATAACAATTATACAAGTTATTGTCTTGCCTTTAATACACATAATATCAAGCAAAGGAGAAGGAATTATATCACAATTAAGCAATTTTAACTTAATTTCTTCGCCTTACTAAATTTCACAAGTAAACAAATCATATGATCAATCGGAGAACATCACATGTTTATAATCAATTTCATTTTTCTCATGAGGAAATTTTTATTCTAGTGACCTAGTCACTCAAAATACGAGTGTCTTTTGACGCGAAAACCGACATTGGTTATGAAGGTTCCGGTTACTCAACATCTTCAATCTTAACCAAGTAGCAAGAACTGTATTCGAGAAGTAAAACTTGCCTTTTTACGCAAGAATCGACATTGGTTAGATGAAAATCCCTGGTTACTCAACAATTTACTTACTCGAATTTGCAATGCATTACTCATAATTCAAGTACCGTTTGACGCGAAAGTCGACATTTTTGATGAAGACTCTCAGTTATTAAGCACGAGAACCATTGGAGTAGAAGAAAGCTATGTCATATTTTTTTCTTTCTTTTTTTTCTTTTTTTTTTCTTCTTCCCCCCCCCCCCTCCCCTCCCCTTTTTTTTTTACAGTATAAAAATTCCTCATAATAGATATCACATCATATATTACATGAATGCACTAATTGACCATAATCATCATTTAACATGTGAAATTAAGTAAAGAAGAGAAATTTTCATCAAACGTGAAAAATCTAGACATAATTCTAACCACTTTACAATATATACTTTCTATAAGAACAAAACTTTAAATCGCATAATAATTGTTTCTTATTGCTCAAAGAAAGTATTTGTCAAATCACATAAAGTAATTTCAACCAGTAGGGGAATTAGACAAACATCAAGCATGTGACATCCCCTATCTTCACCTCACAATAACTTATACAACCATTCCAACGGTGAATAAGAAATCATAGACATGAAACAATAAAACTTCCCTTGTGAATTGGTTGAAGTGGCATCCCCTGCATGTTTATTCCTTTCGTTGTGCTTGAATTCTCCAGACATTCATCCGAATTTGGTTAAACGTTTTGTAGATCTTCAAGAGCAAAAGTGCATCCTGACCTAACTCCTTGACCTACGTCTTGGCGTCAATATTTATGACTTCTAATCCTTTCATATCAAGCCTGAATTCCCTCCTGTACCATTCAGAATTCTTAATACGGAATCTAGGTTCCTTTTCAGTCTCACTCTGACTTCCTCATTGCCAATTTAGCCTTATTTAGAATCCATAGAGATATTGAAGTGACAATCATCAGTTCATGTGAGGTGACATCCAAAAATCATAGGCATTTATTTTGGCCACTTGAAGAAAAAATGAAAAATATAGAAACAATTGAATAAATAAACAAAATGAGAAAACTTTCATTTCATTGAACTCAAACTTGCATTTTCTTGAAAGGGAGTATTTACAAACCCTACTAGCACCTAGCCTTTGGAAAGCAGTAAACGCAGTTCGAGTTTAAAACAAAATATTTTACTTAAAAGTAAATAAGGACTTACGACTCATGAAATAAAGGAAAACAAGGATATGAGCCAGACACTAAGACCATTGAAGAAAGAAATCCATTCTAGGGCTCTATCTGGAAATGAATTTAGAAACAAAGGTAATTCTAAATTCACCATTCACTCAGCTGTCCAATCGTTCAGTGCTCCTTCATCAATGACCTTGAAACCATCATTATCGGATGTCCTCCCAACCTTGAGTTTCTCATCTAGTGCTATCATCCCAACAGTAGGTTCGTGTTGAGGCAAAAGGATTATTGTCGACATTAGGGCCTTGTCTTTCCCCTCTCCTCAACACGATTTCTCCATCATCGATCATATCTTGAATCTTATGCTTTCAAGTCCCAACAGTTGGCCGTAGTATGCCCTGGGCTTCCTGAATGGATAATCACAAATAGCTTGAGGGTCATAGCTACGAGGTAGCCCATTAGGGAAAAGTTTTCTCTGGTATGGTACCAATCTTGCCTGCCGTCTTCAACTTGCTCATATATTTGATCAACAGGGTGACCAAGAGGAGTGAAGTCTCTGTAGCGTTTTCGCGGTTGATTGGCTTGACCAACAACTGCTTGATGTTGGGTAGGTGGAACATAAGTGTTAGGGTAAATAGGTTTTGGGCGGGGCTGAAACGGGGGCCGAAGGTTAGTTGGTGGTGCGGGTCGAAAATTTTGAAAGGTGGGTCGAGCATTTGGAAAAAATGGCTGCATATTCATCAGGTTGGGTTTGGGTGTGAAAAACTGGTTGAGGGCACGATGGAAAAGTAGGAAAAGTATGTGCCGATGGAGAGTACTACGGATAATTGGCATGATAGTTGTTCATTTGATTGGTCTGTCGGGCCTTGATTTAGCACAAACACTGATTCCCCTTCCTTCTGTTCGGCTTTCTTTCCAACCGTTCTCTTCAAATTGTTATTGTTTCTGCAGGTTTTCAACTTGCACCTTCATAGCAGCCATGTCTACTACCTTTCCTTTCTTTACCCCTCTTTCGATAGCTTCTGCCTGCTCAATAACCTGGGCAAAGGTCTTTCCAATTGAGCCTACGATAGCCTGGTAGTAAGGCGGGTCTTGGGCATCGATAAATAATTTTACCATTTCGTTCTCATCAATTGGCGGATTTACTTTAGCTGCAACACTCCGCCAACGCTGCCCATAGGCCACATAGCTTTCTGAAGGCTTCTTTTTCAATTCTACCAGCGAAAATCGATCCGGCACCAGATCACAGTTGAACTCGTACTGTTTGATAAATGCCCGGGAGAGATCGGCCCAGTTTCGAATTTTTGAAAAATCTAACTTCAAATACCATTCCAAAGCATCCTTCTCCAAACTCTCTCCAAATAACCTCATTGGCAGTTTCTCATCTCCGGTCGGTTTGCCCAACTTGTTGCAGAACATCTTAAGGTGCACCACGGGGTCGCCAGCACCATTGTATTTAGAAAATTCTGGCACTTTGAACTTTGGAGGCAGTTGAGTATCAGGGAACATACAAAAATCATCATAGCTCAAACCGCCGTATCGATCCAATCCTTGGCTTTCTTTGATGAAATCATCGAACCTCTCCAATCTTCGCAACAGGGCTTTTTCTGTCATGCCTGGATTATCATCCCTGTTATACGGCTCCACATCCACTCCTACTTGATACCCCGGGTCTAGCACGAACTGATGTGTGTTGAGGGTCGGTGGTGGTTGAGTGTTCACAGGGAAATGGTTGGCTTGTTGGGGGTATTGAGGTTGGTTCAGAATATTTTGGGTGTGTCTAGGACTGGGTGGGATTGGAACGGTCATTTGAGGGTTTTGAGTGTTTGGGGGTGGAGGAGGCATTTGTGTATTTTGGATATTGAGGAGTGGGGTTTGTATTGGAACAGCTGAGACATTGTTATTTGCATCCGGGGCATTTCCGCTCACATCGGATTGGGATTGTGGAGGTTCTCGAATGACGGGTGCGATGGAAGTAGAGCCGTTGTTGTTCATGTTACTGATGAAGTGGGCAATGATTTGACTATGGGAAGATACTTCATGAGTCATATTATTCATCTTGGTCAACATTTCGTCCATCTGAGCCCTCAACGCTGTTAACTTCTGAGACTGATTTCCAGCAGGTCCCTCGAATGATTCAGTGGGAGCACTCATGTTTATATGTAGCTGTCTAGTACGGGACCGCGTACGAATGGGGCTTCGGTGAAAAGAAGCTATGTTTTACAAGTACCTGAAATGTACATCAGAAAGAAGGAAGGTTTAGTCGCCCCATCGTCATCGTCACTGTCAATTTTATTATCACAAAGAAAGAGAAAAAGACTAAAATTAGTAAGTATATAAATGATTCGGATGCATGTCTTAGGGGGTGCCCTTATTATGCCAAGGGTAGGCCTAGCATGAAATGCTATCCTTTAGGGTGAGACCCCCCTTTTTAATCGTAGATAGGCCAAATCCGCCAGGAAGAAATGCCTCCATTCCGCTCGTGTTACTTTACCAAGGGTCTCACCCGTCAGAATTTACTGAAAATATAAACGTGCACGTCTTTTAGGGTTATGTACCCAAGACAAATGGCGGCTTTCTTATCATGGGATTCTCGAAATGGCATTCCCTCTAAGGTTTATGCATGATGCCGGTTTATTAAAGCAGATGCAAATATGCAAAATGTTCTAAAATTTTTATCCTAATAATGATGCACAATTTTCCCGAGAAAGATGGCAAATGAACTGTACAAAGGATTTTTGACTTCAAATTTATTTGACTGAAAAATTTAGCCTCCATAAGACTACAGGACACAACATTGAATAAAAATCAGTGACTTTATCTAGAAATGTATAAGTCAAAATGCAGTTTATTAAAATAAAATTAATTATGTGTTAAAATCTCCTTTGTGTCACGTGGGATGGGAGGGTGGGGGATACGACAAAAATGGCGCACTAATTTTCGATAAATGCGAACTATACAAAGTTTGACCACTTTGGGCACATTTGTTAACTCTGAGAAGAATTGATTTGGATAAAAACTGATATGTACAACAAGGATGAATTAAACTTTTTTTTAAAAAATTTGGAACTTCAAATCTTATTCGGAAAAATACAAGTTGAAAAATCATATTATTATTATTTTTTGAAATTTTATAAAATTTACAATGATTGGACCCTTAGGGTGCTTTGTTTACAACCAAATGCAATTTTGAAATTTTTATGAAATTCTCATTTCCATCTTTCTCGAAGAAATTAAAGGTAAGACAAAAAAAAAAATTAAAACGTGCCGATAATGGGTTGGTTTCCTACGAGAGCACCATGCCAGGGCTCTTTATTTTATAGTTGTGAATGCAATTAAAAGGAAGAGTGCGTTAGTTTTCAACAAATATCACATAACACATTGATAAAGCAAATAGCAATAAACAGTACAACACAAAAATAAAGAGGGGTGGATTCCCTCCTCTCGTGCCTAGTGTACTTAGCGGGATAAAGCAGACTCTATCTTAGGCTATTTTATATGAATGCATGAGGTTAGGCTTACTAATGCATATAGACTCAATTAAGCCTCGGTTCCCAAACCTTCAGACTGAGGGATTCGAAAAAGTAATAAGTCCGTCAATTCCAAGAATCCCGGGTTGGTGGTTTGAGTGATACCCTAGACATCGCTACATGCACGAATGCGATGGCTGCATGTCTAGGTAGATCCATCCTAGTCTTAAAAGGATGGGTGGGTGGCAACCACCAAAAAAAGAAAAACGGTTAAAATAATCGTATGCACGTATGATGGTGCTCCTATGAGAGGAGGGAATGATAAAGCGTGGTCTCTAAGGGTGACTGACCCCCTCCCCAAATGCAAGCGCGGTCGAATAAAGCAATAACAAGTAAATAAATCATACATACATCACATAAGTGGCCGAGAGACGGGAAGCGTGTGAGATGCAAAAGAAAAACCTAAAAACCTAAAAAGAAAAATGCAATCCTAACATCCAAATGCGATGAAAATGAAAGGGTTAGAAAAGGAAGCAAATGACTAAACCTAGTGCTCGAACTCACTAGTGATCCCCAGTGGAGTCGCCAGCTGTCGCGCCCCATTTTTCGAAAGGGAAATAATAGATAGTGTGAGATGAAGTCGAGAAAAAGAAAAGGAAGAATTAAATGTGATTTATTTATTGGAAAAAGAAGCGTGCAAATTTTTGTAAAAATAATTTTTAGAAAATACTTTATAAAAGATAATTCGATAAAATGTGACAAACAAATGCTTTATTTTAAAAAACAAAAGAAAAGGGCCTAAAATGGGACTTTGAAAATGCGACGGTTTTTGGGCCCGAAAATAGAGTCTAAAAAGGGTTTTTAGTGAAAAAGGAGTCGCCACTTGGTATTGAGTTTTGGTGTACCAAGTCACCAGAAAATATTTTATAAAAGATAAGAAAATTAAGAATGATTTATTTAAAGAAATGATTTTGAGAAAAATATAGAAAAACAAGAAAAACCCTTTTAGACGACTCCAGGTCTTTGAAAACAAGAGAAAAAGGTTCGGGAGTCACAGTTGAAGAAAGGGAAGGCAAAGGCTCGCGCCTAAGGCACCCTTTCAACCTAGCCGAAACTAGTTGCGAGGTTTAGTCTAAATTTTCCTAATATAACCCTAAGATTTTATCGCATTTGGATGCAACTATATGAATGCAAATCTAGTCCTAAAAATGGATATCGTTAAGGGACAAAATGTTCCATTGAGGTTTAGTCGGAATTACCGCATTAATTGCGAAACCCGAATGCTAGACCTCGATGGAGTCACGAGTATAGATGCAAAAATGGAATGCAAAAGAAAAGGAAAATAGTAATATAGATAGTAAGTGAACAAAGAAAGTAGGGATGCAACATAACGGGTACGGGGAACGAATGGACTCGTGACTAACTATTCCTACTCACGGAGGGGGGAACGACATGTACGCCATCGCTTCCCACGTGAGTAGATGACTATTTCTAGTCAAATCACACAAATGACCTAAAATTCTATGTGTAGTGGAATCTAAATGTTATGCACTAAATAGATGTTAAAAATAGATAATAAGTGATAAAGTATATATAAAAATCATACAAAATGGAAAAGGCCTAAAAAGATAAAATGTGTGTGAAATGTCATGAATGCACACGAGAGAAATGATTCTAATACTAAAGATGACCTAAAGGCCTAGCATTGGACTAGCCTATTTTCTAAAAATTCTCCGCTAGCGTTGGACTAGCGAAGAAAACGAAATTAACCACAACTAGCGTTGGACTAGTGTGGCGACGATACACATATATAATATAAAGCAAGTAAATAAATAAAGCATAGATTGAAAGCAATAATCACATAAAAGCACATAATAGCACATAGGAGCACATAACACATAAGCATGATATTCTAGATGCAAAGTCCTAAAGAAAGCGAATAAAACACATAAGCACATAGCACACATAGCACACAAAAGCCCTAACTATTACACCGGAGAAGCCTAATTACAATCTAAAAAATAAAAATAAAAGGTAACCTATCTAGCCTATCTATTACATTTTCTATCTAAAATACATAAGATTTTTGTTAAATAGATAACACATATAACTATCTATTACATTAACTATCTAAATACAAAAATTTTACTAAATATAATATTACCTATCTATTACATTTCTTTGAATAATCAAAAATTAAATTCAAATAAACAATATGACATAAATAAATAAACACTCACACATGGATAAAAAATTATAAGCACAAAGATACATGAAAACACATAGAAAAACACATAGGAGCACGTAGGAGCATATAAAAAGAAATTAAAAGGGTAATCGAGGTACCTCCCGCTTCGTAAACTCGGTACAAATTGCTACTAAATGAACAAACATGTCAAAAATACCACTATTTAATAAATAAACCACTAATTAAATAATTTCATACCAATCGCTATGAACATGCTACGATAATTCAAACAATTATAGACAATGATAAACAAAATAAAAAAAATAATAATTAAATATTTAGGAAAAATGAAAATTGTTTAAGTAAAAATAAATAAGTAAATGAATAAATAAAGTCAAACAAGAAAAATAAATAAATAAATAAATAAAGATAAAACACAATAATACATACTTAAACTTTTAACACCCAAATGAGAATCACCAAAATAACTAAAAGGGAAATAAAGAAACTAATTTAAACATTAATTAGACTAACAAGACCAAATTTTAGAATATTAATTATAAATTTGATAAAAATAAAAATAAAAATAAAAAATATAATGTGAAAAGAAATAATTAAAAGCTTTGAGGACTTAATTAAATCTCCCTTTTTGGCAAAAATAAAAATGTTCAAAAGTTTTGGATTAAAAAGAGAAATTTGGGCAATATTCTAGAGTAAAAAAATGTAATTTATAACAAACTAAAGGGTAAAATTATAATTTCAAACCATAGTTAAGATAATAATATAATTTACAACAAATTTAAAGGCTAAAATATAATTTTCAGCAAGTATAATGCCCAAAAATAAAAATTTCCAGCAATACTTAAGGCCAAGAATATAATTTCAGCAAGGTCATTAAATGATACATAATTTACAGCAATGTATAGGGTCAAATTGCAATTTTCAGCTATATAAAAGAGCTAAAATAAAAATTCCAGCAACTATAAGTATTAAAATACAAATTCCAGCAACAAATAAAAGACTAAAACACAATTTCTAACAGTTAATGGAGGTCTTAAAACAAATTCCAGCAACATAAAGGACCAAAATATAAATTCCAGCAACAATAGGGGGCCAAAAAATAGAATTCCAGCAAGTATAGTGACTCAAATAAAATTCCAGCAAGGTTGGGAGGGATACAAATGAAATTCCAGCAAGCATTCTACGGCAAAAATAGAATTTCCAGCAATGTTGGGGTACAAAATAAAATTCCAGCAAGTTAAAATATGCAAAATACAATTTCCAACAAATTTTAAAACCAAATTGCAATTTTAAGCAACATTCAAGGTTCAATTTGTAAATTATAGCCACATTAAACACCAAGTTTGCAATATCCAACAATAAAAGGGGGTAAAACGAAATTTTCAGAAATATTTAAGGGCTAAAAATGTAATTTCAGAAAAGTATAGGGGTCACAATATAATTTTATAAAAATATAGGGGTCAAATTAGAAAATTGAAAAATGTAGGGGCCAAAATTATAATTATCTAAAAGTTGGGGGACCTAAATGCAATTAATTGGGACCTAATTGAAAAGAAAATAAAATTATGGGGGTCAATCTACTAATAAACAGAAACTTAAATGCACAAATCAGAAATTTCCAGGGGCCACAGTGACATTGATAAAAGTATAAGGACTATAAAATAAATACCTATTATTAATCAAAAATCAAATTAAAAAACTAAACCATCAAAACGACGTAGTTTTGAGTGAAACTACGTCAAAACGACATAGTTTCACTAAAACTCTTTTCTTTTTTCTTTTTTTTTTTACCTGGTTTTCCTTTCTTTCTTTTTTCTTTTCCTACTTTTCCAGATTTTTCTTTTTTTCTCTCTTTTTCTCTCTTTTCTTTCTTTTTTTCTCTTTTCTCTCTTTCTTTTTTCTTCTTTCTTTCTCTTTTTTCTTTTCCTTCTTTTCTTTTTCTTTCTTTCTTCTTTCTTTTTCTCTCTTCTTTCTCCCTTGGTTCTTCTTCCCCCCCAGGTTCTGTTCTCTCCCCTCTCTCTCTCTCTGCCAGACCTCTATCTCTCTCCTCGCCGGATTCTCTCCCTGTCCCTCTCGGTCAGTCTCTGTCCGATTCCCTCTCTCTGTCCCTCTCGAACTCGTTCTCTCTCTCTCTCTTCTCTATTTTTCAACTCGAAACTCCCCAAATCAAAAACTAAAGTCTAACTACTTGGTCAAATTTCAGTTAACAACAATGAAATTCAAGCATAGATTCGAATTGCAAGAGAAAAATAAAGGTAAGACCTTACCTAGTTTGGCCGAGAAATTGACGGAGCTTGGTGGTGCTGGTGGGTTTAGTGGCGGTGGTGGACAATTGTGATGTGGTGGCGCGAAGTGGCAGGACGGTGGTGATGGCAGTCCAGTGGTAGCTTCGTCCGGTTGTTGTTGTTGTTATTGTTGCAGGTGTATGCGTGCACTTATGGCTGTGTTTGTGAATGGTGCAGATGTGTGTAGTGTGTGTGTTTGTGCGTATGTGTGTGTTTTGTTTGTGTGTTGTGTGTGTGCTGGAATTATGTATGCAAGGGTGTGTAATGTGCTTGAATGTGAGTGAGATGTGTTTTGCTGGAATCTGTGAATGTGGTGCGTGATGTGTGTGTTTGTGGAGATGGAGATGTGCAGGTGTGTTTGTGCCTGTGGTGTGCGATGTGTGTGAAGTGTGTATTTGTGCTTGTGGAGGTGGTGTGAGCTATGTGCTGGTGTGGGTGTAAAAGGTGTGCTCAGGTGTGTGTTTGAATGTGTTTGTGAGTTCCAGTGTGTGCAGGTGCAATGAGAGGGAAGGCTGAGAGAGTGAGGCGTGAGGTAGTACAGAGAGGGAAATGTGAGAGTTTTCAGGCTTGTGAATTGTGTTTGTTGTGTGTTTGTGTATGCCAAAGAAGTGAGGGGGAGGGGTATGTGCTGGTGAGAGTGAATGAAAGGAAGGTGTATGAATGAAAGGGAGGTGTATTGTGAGGGGAAGCGAGCCGAGGGAAGTGAGGGAAAACAGGTGCAGGTTTTTCTGGTGAAGGAGAGGCAGTGAGGTAGTGAGATGTGAGTGAGAAACAAACACCAAATTCCTCAAAATCTGATGACTTGGGTGTAGGTTAGGAAGGTGATGATGTGATTAGGCAAGGAGCAAGTGGGTGGGTTAAGTAGAAGAGGTATGGCTGCCATTAGCCATGGCAGAAAGCAAACAGCAGCAATCAACGTTGCTGCTAGTTTGAGTCCTTTCTCTCTTTTTTTTTTTTTAAAGAAGAAATTTGTAATGGAAATAAAGAAGAAAAGAAAAGAAATAAAACGAAATAAAATAAAATAAAGGATATTTGTATTCCTTAAAATCAATAAGAAAAGTACTAAAATTTAAAGTAATAAAAATGAAAAACTTACTGCAAAAAATTCAAAAAATTAATATAACAAAAAAAAAGTGCAATTAATAGGAAAAGAGAGAAAATAAATAAATAAATAAATAAAGTACTCAAACAAATACTAAATGAAATTTATACCGAAAATTCATGAACATATGAGATATATATAAAAAAAATTTCACTTGAAAAATTCTCATAAAAAGAATGCATTGGGAAACGTGCCATTAATAAACAAAAAGACAAAAAATAAATAAATACCAAATGACCTCTAAAAATCATGTAATTTTTACAAAAAATTTATAAATATACAAAATACAAATATAAAATTTTTCACTTGAAAATTCTCGTAAAAAAAAAGTGCATTGAAAAACGTGCTATTAAGTTTGAAATACTAAAATTTTAAATAAATAATAAATGACTTCCAAAAATTATTAAAATTATAGATAATGATAAAAATAGTAAAATTGTATATTTAGAAAATAAAATAAAATAAAAATAATATTTACGTGGTGAAATTACCATTTTGCCCCTGATGTGACAAATTAGATGTAATATACATAAAAATTATAATTGGCCCCTGAAAATCAAAAAATACCCCCTAAATATAGTAATACGTATATTTTTATTAAAGGTGTATCAAAATTTGGTGTCTACAGACCCCACTAGTACTTTTGCTCACGATTTTTTAGGACGCGACAGTATAATTAAAATAAAATCCCTCAAATAAAATATTAAGTCAATTGCCTTCCATTATTATAGTAAAAATCATAATTCTTCTTAAGTGTTGACTTGTTGGCCCACCGTCAAGGTCACCTTACCTAGAGCATGTTTTTACTATAAAATATGATCTCGAAATAATGAGTCTGACTTAACAAAAATACATAACTTGTTGGCCTCCATCAAGGTTATAGTATTTTTGAGGTGATATTAAGTCAATATACTAGTTGCCTTCCATTATTATAACAAAAAAAAAGAGTTCCTATTAAGTGTTGACTTGTTGGCCCACTGTCATGTTAGTGTATGCCCTAAAACCAAGTTGGTTTTTGAAATTTTTATTACGCTTATTTCGTGTTATACTTATATATGTGGCATTTTCTTTGTCATTTAATACTTGTTATTAATATTACTTGTTTATTTGATAAAGTCCATAGAATATTAACTGTGTATAAGAGATTGTAAGAGTTACAATGATGAGACTCTTATTACACATTAAGTTATATTCTTAAACATCCCTAGTCGTAGTATTAATGAGATTGGACATCATTAATATGGGAAGACTAGCACATACTTTGCCTCTACTTATGGTAAGTAGTAGTTGATCTCGTCAACTATGGCGTGTGACACCTAAGCTGGTATGTGGATGCTTGTTAGAGAACAAGTTCATTGGATTGATCCGCCAAGAGTTACTATTCATAGTGCTAATGAATTATACTCTTAATGGCAATGGTGTAAGTGATCCTTAGACTTGAGATTACCATGGTATCTTAAGTGTGGATTGCTATGCTTTGACTCTATTGCTCGGTGCTCGTAAAAGAGTAGCCCATACGGTAGAGATTGGGTATAGTATGAAGCATGGAAGGATAGTGAGTAATCGATATAGGATTCACCACTCCTTATTATAGGGAGAGTATATCCCGGATTGGCCACTTGTTGAAATATGACTTAAAGAATCTTTTGCGCAAAAGTGAAAGTATGACTTGAAAGAGTTTCAAGGTTATACTTTTATGAAAGTTATATTTCGGGAACAAGAAATCATTAATTAGTCATTTAAAGAGTGCGCACTACACTCTTAGACTAATTGGGATATAGTGTGGTGAAAGGATATTAATTACACGGATAACATTGTCATTGATAGGTGTAGTCTACCATATGACTTTCCTATTCACTTGGGTGGTCATGATGCATTGCTAGACGCCACTCATGATCTATAAGTGCAAATTAATTAATTAGTGAATTAATGATAAATTAAAGTGTTAATTTATCTGGCTCTTAATTAATTAATTAATGAGTTATAATTTGTACTTATTGCCAACGTGAATGGAACCTAATGGGTCACACACAATAAGAACATGGTCTTTGGGTTAAATTGTTATTAAGATAAGTATATGATACTTATGGGGTTAATTTATGTGATAAATTAACTTAAAGGACTTAATTATAAATATTCTAAGTCTTGATGGAAATTAGTTTCCTAAAAGGAATTAAGAAGCTATTTGGTTTCCTTTTGGAATTGGTTTCCTAAAGGAATAGGATTAGCTTAAGGTAAGCTTCCTAAACCTTCTTGGTTTCCAATTGCTCTTGTTTCCTTAAAGACTAGGATACTACATCTATAAATAAGTCCATGCCTTGACTCTTGGAAGATTGATGAAACATAACACAAAATTTAGAGAGAGAAAAATTGAGAGCTTGGTGGCGTTTTTCTCTCCAAGAAAAACGCCACACCTCCTTCCCTAATTGTTAGGGTTTCAACTTCTTTCTTCTTCTTGTGTTCTTCATGAATATTCAAGGGAGCTAGCACTCAAAAGGCAAGGCAAGCAAGCCCAAAGGTTCCTAAAGATCATGTTCGTGTGGATACTGTTGGAGGCTCGACACTTGGAGGGCTTTTCATGGTAGATCAACACCTTCATCGAATAGGATCTTGCCCTTTGAAGCATAGAAACCTTCTATGCTTGAGGTATTTGTGCTAAACACCCTTTAATCGTATAGATTACATCAAAGAGATCCATGGCTAAGGTAATAAATTTTTAAATATTCCGCTGCGTTACTCCCCTTATTACCTACAGTGGTATCAGAGCCTACTTTGATTATATCTATATGATTTGTGTTTATTTAATTGTCATAAATATGGATGGTTTGTTCTTGATGAAATTTGTCTCAAAATTGTTTTAGAAAAATCAAGAGTTTGATTTTTAAGATAAGTTCTTAATTGTTTAAAAGTGTTTTAAATAATTAAGATGAGTTCTTATGGTTGTATTCAAGGTTTCTAAATTATTTTTACGTGCTAAAAGGGTTTTAACATGTTTTGATTCAAAAGAGTTTTGAAAAAGACCAAAGAATTTCAAAGATCGTATTTTCTGGACACAAACCGCGCGAAAACTCGCGCGCGTTTTTACCCACGGTTAAAAACTCGTATGTTCTGTCAACAAACCGCGGATGAAACCGCGCACGGTTTGTCCCACGGTTTGTAAACCGCGGATGAACCCGCGCACGGTTTGTCCCACGGTTTGCTGGCAGAGTTCTAGCGGGATTTTTCCTATTTTTTTGGAAAACGCGAATTTTTGGAATTTTCTCTACAAAAACACTTTCCAATTTTAATTGTTAATATTTGGAAAGTTAAATTTTGGAAACCTACACCTTCTATAACTTTATTTTTGAGACAAATAAATTCAAGAATATTAATCTAATTAATTAGACCATGTGATTTATGACTAGAATTAAATAAAGTAATTTATTTAATTGTTAAATATTATGATGGCATGGTGGATGATTATGGACTATGACCAATGTGATTGAATGGTTGATTTTTTATCAATTTTGATGGTTGGCTTGTGTTGGTTTTTAAAATAGGGCCTGCGTGTCCTGCCTTCTCTATTATTCTCATGTAATTCTCTTCTCACCTAACTCCCCTCGAATGTAACTCGAGGTTTCTTAGTCAATACATGTAATGTACATTGTGTAGGTTAGAGTTAGGTTTTAATTTTCTAAATTGTTTAGAATAGAATTACATGTGTAATGTACAAAGAAGATGGAGATGGAACCAAGGAGCAACCATGGAGGCTTATCAAGAGTTGAAGACCTCCCAAGGAATGCATCAAGGAGTTGATCACATCCCTTAGGAATTTGACCATATATTTTCCTTAAGGCTCGAGGAAAATATTTTAGTAAAGTCCATAATCATCCACGGTTTATTGTGCATGTTTTTATTTTATATGTCGATATATTTTAATTACATGCTATGATGAGACTATATATTGTATAATTAAAATAAAAATCCCTCAAATAAAATATTAAGTCACTAGCCTTCCATTATTGTAGTAAAAATCATAGTTCTTGCTAAGTGTTGACACTGTTGGCCTCCGTCAAGGTCACCTTACCTAGAGCATGTTTTTTACTATGAGATATGATCTCCAAATAATGGGTCTGACTTAACAAAAATGCTTAACTTTGTTGGTTTCCATCAAGGCTATGGTGTTTTTGAGGCGATATTAAGTCAATATATATAAGTTGCCTTCCATTATTATAGCAAAAACGAAGAGTTCCTATTAAGTGTTGACACGTTGGCCTCCGTCAAGGTCACCTTACTCGGAATATGTTCTTGCTATGAGATGTGATCTCTAAATAATGGGTATGACTTAACAAAAATACATAACGAGTTTGGCCTCCGTCAATGTTATGATATTTTTTGAGGCAATGTTGGGTAACACATAAGATAGTGAATATCAAGAGTTGATACCCAACTATCTAGGAGTCACAAGAGTTGTGATTGATAAAAGTTATCTACCTAATCGAAGTTACCTTTGGGGCATTGGCCTCCGTCAAACCCAAAGTTAATTAGATGGGATCCTAGCCCACTAGGAATTTCCAATGGATTCCCGAATCAATAATTGAGGGTTATTGATTTGAAGTAAAATAGTGGGAGCAAACCAAATAAATTCGAAGCCCACATTTTTGGTTTGCAATTATAACACGAAACAAATACTTGTACTATCTTTTCATTTGTTGTAGAATGAATGTACACTTGAATACACTTATCATCCTATATCTCCATTTATATACGATTTACTTGGACTAGTGTAAGACTTGAGAATAGTTCTTAAGCACAATTGGCTATGTCCTTGATACCCACTTCCACTTGTCCCATAGTGACAATTATAGTTAG
Source organism: Mitragyna speciosa (assembly GCA_024721245.1). Taxonomy (NCBI): domain Eukaryota; kingdom Viridiplantae; phylum Streptophyta; class Magnoliopsida; order Gentianales; family Rubiaceae; genus Mitragyna; species Mitragyna speciosa. The sequence goes on from CM045562.1 coordinate 13,283,374, forward strand.
GAAATAATGTGTATACAAGATGCATAAAAGATGATAATGATATTGCTACTTATATTATAATATCATCTATAATTCCTAAACTATAAAAGTAGCACAAATTGATAGATCGTTTTGTCTGTGATTGTGCATCTCAAAGAGTTGTTAATACACAATCTAGGACCATTAGATATGAGATATCTAAAGAGTAGTCTATCAAGGAAGAAAGGGGCACTTTATTGCTTGTCAAGGGGAAACCCAAGCGTAGTCTTAAGAAGACCATAGTAGCTATGACAAAGCTTAAAGGTGTGATCAAAAGGACAAGTCTAAGGGCACATGTTTCCAATTCTATTGGAAAGGGAACTTGTAAGGCTCGTTTCAATACTAAGAAGATAAAGAGGCCTAGTGAAGCTTCTACTTCTAAGTATGTTTATATTTGAGATAAATTCATCTACTAATTAAGACCATTGGGTATAAGATACCGGATATAGATCCCATATTTGCAAAAATGTGCAAGGTCTTAAAGCATGGTAGATAATAAGTAAGGAGAAAGTCAAACTACATGTGATGAATGGAGCAAGAGTTGCTACACTAGCTGTAGAGACTTATACACTTTTTACCAACTGGGCTTGTTCTAGAATTTAAAACATTGTTATTATGTGATTCTTACAAAAGAACATGAAATCAATTCACATTAAATGTGAAAAGATTTACCATTACAAAAGAGAAATATATACTGTTCTTTTACATAATGGTGTTCTTTGTGGTATTAGATCACTAAAAACAACGTTTTACAAAATCCTAGACCTTGATAAGTCCATTCTCAAACATAGACAAAAACTTAATATTTTTGAAACAACTATCCTTCTGGCATTATAGACTTGGTCATGTGAATGAGAAACGCACTTCCAAATTACCTAATAGTTGTGTACTTGGACTCATTCAATTATGAATCGTTTGAAACATGTGATTCTCATTTACTTTGAAAGATGACCAAAACACCTTTTATTTGAAAAAGGTGAATGTGCTAGTGATCCTCATAGAACGTTAACATATAGATGTTTTTGGCTCAATGTCGATCCATGCTAGAGGTTGTTTATCATACTTCATCACTTTCATGGATGATCATATGGGATATGATTATGTGTACCATATGATACACGCATCCGTTTCCTTTGAAATGTTCAAAGTCAATAAAGTTGAAGTAAGAAAAACAAGTTGACAAGAGTATTAAAACACTAAAGATTTGATCTATTTGGCTAATACTAAATGTCAAGTGTTTCAAAGTAATTAAAGAAAGAATGTGATTCTTTCTCAATGGTCTCCACTTAACACACCATTGTTGATGATGTATAAAAGAGGAGAAGTTGTACCCTATGAGATATGGTGCAAACCATAATGAGCCATACTACAATTCCTAACCTCATTTTAGGGGTTCTTGTCTTAGACGCCAACTTCTATACACTCAACCATGTTCCGACGAATGTCTATTTGTGGGGTATCCTTGTGAAAACAATAGATACCACTTCTATAATTCCCTTGAGAAAAATATTTGTCTCAAGAAATGTCTTTTTCTAGAAAAATAGTTATTCTTAAAAGAGACAGTGGGAGTAAGATAGAACTTGAAAGGTTCAAGAATCATGAATTGACAAAGATCAATAGTTGGAACTAGAGCTTATGCCACATGTTGATGAGGCGCAACGGAAGCTCAAAGTACACAAAATCTTCAAAAGACTGGTAGAGTACGTTATACTCTTGAGAAATATAGATTTCTCACATATGAGATATATAGATTTCTCATTAGCAAGAGCAATAATGTACTAGTCATATATGATGACAAACCTACTAGTCACGAAGAGGCTTTGTCTAATGTAGACTCCTTGACTATGGCAAGATGCCATAAAATCCAAAATGGATTCCATGTACAAGAACAAGGTGTAGACCTTGCTCAAGTCACCTAAAGGGATAAAACCCATAAGGGTGCAAGTAGGTCTTTATGAGAAAGACTGACATGGATGGTAACGTAGTTACCTATAAAGCAAGGTTAATGGAAAAAGGATTCAATTCAAAGGCTTGACTTTGAAAGAAACCATTTCACCAATATCCATGCTTAAATCCATTTAAGATTTTACTTGCAATAGCTGCTTTTATGGCTATGACAAATGGATATGAAGACTTCATCCCTTAACGGGAATTAAAAGGTATGTATATGACACATCCCTTGGGCCTTCACCTCCATTGATAGTCATTGGATACGCAAGCTTCAAGGGTCCATTTGTGGACTCTTGCAAGTGTCAAGGTGTTGGAGCATTTGTTTTGATAAGATAATCAAAGAGTTTGATTTTCTCAAAAACAAAGACAAGCTTTGTGTAAATGTAAAGTTGAGTGGGAGCATTGTCATTTTCTTGATACTATATGTGGATGACATATCGTTGATGGAAACAACATACTTTAAAGGTAAAGATATGGTTGTCCAAGAATTTCTTAATAAAGAGAGGCGATCTCTAATTTGGAAATTAAGATCTATATAGATAGATCCAAGAGGTTGCTTGGTCTCATTAGATCCAAGTACATAGGCTAGATGCTAAAGGGTTTAGCATAGTGTAATCGAAGAAGGGGTTTTACCTATGTGATAGGAGATTACTCTTCTGAGAGACATGTGTCATTTGACACTTGTTGAGGTTGATAGCATTAATAGATCCCATATGCTTTTGCAATAGGTTCTATTATATATGCTATCCTATGTATGAGACTCGATGTCTTCTGGCTTTAAGTGTTACGAGCAATTCTGGTGAGTGTCACTAGATGGTTATCAAAGAATATTCTTAAGTACTCGAGTAGCACTAAAAGACTATTCTTGACTATGGAGATCACACTTAGGAAGTGTGTGGATTTAAAGATACAAACTTTTAATCCAATAGGGATGATAAGAAAATCATGAGATGAATTGGTGTTCACGTTGAACTGTAGTGGATAAAAGCGTTTTATGATAGACACTACAACATATTCTACAACAAAGGCGAGTACATGGTAGCTTTAGAAGTTACTATGGATCAAGGGATTCTTTGTTAGATAAAGAATAGTTCCTTCCATTGTTTATGAAACAATTGAGCCATCATTAATTAAGGAACTAAAGTCTCATCCATGATCCTAAAGTGTATTTAGGTGCCACCATCTATTTATGGAAATAGTTTGGTACAAATGATGAAAAGATAGAGGAAGTTCCCACAATGTAAGTGTCACTAATCCTTTCACCATGGCCTTGTCCCAGAATAAGGCATGATAGTCATGCTCATGGCCTAAAACCTATAGGTGATTGGTTTTAGTGCAAGTGGGAGTTTGTTAGTGTATGCCCTAAAACCAAGTTGGTTTTTGGAATTTTTATTACGCTTATTTCGTGTTATACTTATATATGTGGCATTTTCTTTGTCATTTAATACTTGTTATTAATATTACTTGTTTATTTGATAAAGTCCATAGAATATTAACTGTGTATAAGAGATTGTAAGAGTTACAATGATGAGACTCTTATTACACATTAAGTTATATTCTTAAACATCCCTAGTCGTAGTATTAATGAGATTGGACATCATTAATATGGGAAGACTAGCACATACTTTGCCTCTACTTATGGTAAGTAGTAGTTGATCTCGTCAACTATGGCGTGTGACACCTAAGCTGGTATGTGGATGCTTGTTAGAGAACAAGTTCATTGGATTGATCCGCCAAGAGTTACTATTCATAGTGCTAATGAATTATACTCTTAATGGCAATGGTGTAAGTGATCCTTAGACTTGAGATTACCATGGTATCTTGAGTGTGGATTGCTATGCTTTGACTCTATTGCTCGGTGCTCGTAAAAGAGTAGCCCATACGGTAGAGATTGGGTATAGTATGAAGCATGGAAGGATAGTGAGTAATCGATATAGGATTCACCACTCCTTATTATAGGGAGAGTATATCCCGGATTGGCCACTTGTTGAAATATGACTTAAAGAATCTTTTGCGCAAAAGTGAAAGTATGACTTGAAAGAGTTTCAAGGTTATACTTTTATGAAAGTTATATTTCGGGAACAAGAAATCATTAATTAGTCATTTAAAGAGTGCGCACTACACTCTTAGACTAATTGGGATATAGTGTGGTGAAAGGATATTAATTACACGATAACATTGTCATTGATAGGTGTAGTCTACCATATGACTTTCCTATTCACTTGGGTGGTCATGATGCATTGCTAGACGCCACTCATGATCTATAAGTGCAAATTAATTAATTAGTGAATTAATGATAAATTAAAGTGTTAATTTATCTGGCTCTTAATTAATTAATTAATGAGTTATAATTTGTACTTATTGCCAACGTGAATGGAACCTAATGGGTCACACACAATAAGAACATGGTCTTTGGGTTAAATTGTTATTAAGATAAGTATAAGATACTTATGGGGTTAATTTATGTCGATAAATTAACTTAAAGGACTTAATTATAAATATTCTAAGTCTTGATGGAAATTAGTTTCCTAAAAGGAATTAAGAAGCTATTTGGTTTCCTTTTAGGAATTGGTTTCCTAAAGGAATAGGATTAGCTTAAGGTAAGCTTCCTAAACCTTCTTGGTTTCCAATTGCTCTTGTTTCCTTAAAGACTAGGATACTACATCTATAAATAAGTCCATGCCTTGACTCTTGGAAGATTGATGAAACATAACACAAAATTTAGAGAGAGAAAAATTGAGAGCTTGGTGGCGTTTTTCTCTCCAAGAAAAACGCCACACCTCCTTCCCTAATTGTTAGGGTTTCAACTTCTTTCTTCTTCTTGTGTTCTTCATGAATATTCAAGGGAGCTAGCACTCAAAAGGCAAGGCAAGCAAGCCCAAAGGTTCCTAAAGATCATGTTCGTGTGGATACTGTTGGAGGCTCGACACTTGGAGGGCTTTTCATGGTAGATCAACACGTTCATCGAATAGGATCTTGCCCTTTGAAGCATAGAAACCTTCTATGCTTGAGGTATTTGTGCTAAACACCCTTTAATCGTATAGATTACATCAAAGAGATCCATGGCTAAGGTAATAAATTTTTAAATATTTCCGCTGCGTTACTCCCCTTATTACCTAACATGTCAAGGTCACCTTACTTGGAATATGTTTTCGTTATGAGATGTGATCTCTGAATAATGGATCCGACTTAACAAAAATGCATAACTTGTTGGCCGATCGTCAAGGTTATGGCATTTTTGAGGCAATGTTGGGTAACGCATAAGATGTGAATATCAAGAGTTGATACCTAACCATCTAAGAGTCACAAGAGTTGTGATTGGTAAAGATTACCTACCTGATTGAAGTTAGCTTTGGGTTGTTGGCCGACCGTCAAGCTCAAAGTTAACTAGATGGGATCCTAGTCCACTAGGAATCTCCAACTGATTCCCGAATCAATGTTTTGAGGGTTATTGATTTGAAGTAAAATAGTGGGAGCAAACTAAATAAATTCGAAGCCCATAATTTTGGTTTGCAATTATAACATGAAACAAATACTTGTACTACTATATCTCCATTTATATATACGAGTTTCTTGGACTAGTGTAAGACTTGAGAATAGTTCTTAAGCACGATTGGCTATGTCCTTGATACTCACTTCCACTTGTCTTACAGTGACAATTATAGTTAGGAAAAAGTGTGCATACAAGATGCATAAAAGATGATTGTGCATCTCAAAGAGTTATTGATACACAATCTAGGACCATTAGACATGAGATATCTAAGGAGTAGTCTGTTAAGGAAGAAAGGGGCACTTTATTGATTGTTAAAGGAAAATCCTAGCGTGGTCTTGAGAAGACCCAAGTAGCTTTTACAAGGCTTAAAGGTGTGATCAGAAAGGACAAGTCTAAGGGCACATGTTTCCAATTCGATTGGAAAGGAAATTGTAAGGCTCGTTTCAATACTAAGAAGATAAAGAGGCCTAGTGAAGCTTCTACTTCTAAGAATGTTTATATTTGAGATAAATTCATCTACTAATTAAGACCATTGGATATAAGATACTGGATTTGGTTCTCATATTTGCAAAATGTGCAAAGGCCTTAAGCATGATAGACAATAAGGAAAGAGAAAGTCAAATTACATGTGATGAATGGAGCAAGAGTTGCTACACTAGCTGTAGAGACTTGTACACTCTTTACCAATTGGGCTTGCTCTAGAATTTAAAACATTATTATTATGTTGTGATACTTACAAAAGAATATGAAATTAATTCACATTAAATGTGAAAAGAATTACCATTACTAAAGAGAATATGTACTGCTCTTTTACGTAATGGTGTTCTTTGTGGTATTAGATCATTTAAACAACGTTTTACAAATCCTAGACCTTGATAAGTCCATTCTCAAACATAGACAAAAACTTAATATTTTGAAAAAACTATCTTTCTGGCATTATAGATTTGGTCATGTGAATGAGAAACGCAGTTCCAAATTACATAATAGTTGTGTACTTGGACTCATTCAATTATGAATCGTTTGAGACATGCGATTCTCATTTACTTTGAGAGATGACCAAAACACCTTTTATCATAAAAGGTGAATGTGCTAGTGATCTTCATAGGGCTTCAACATATAGATGTTTTTGGCCCAATATCAATCAATGCTAGAGATTGTTTATCATACTTCATCACTTTCATGGATGATCATATGTGATATGATTGTGTATCATATGATATACAAATCCATGGCCTTTGAAGTGTTCAAAGTCATTAGGATTGAAGTAAGAAAAATAAGTTGCCAAGAGTATTAAAACACTTAAGATTTGATCTATGTGGATAATACTCAATGTCAAGTGCTTCAAAATAATTAAAGAAGAATGTGATTCTTTCTCAATGTCTCCACTTGACACACCATTGTTGATGATGTGTGAAAGAGGAGAAGTTGAACCCTATGAGATATGGCGCAAACCATGATGAGCCGCACTACAATTCCTAATCTCATTTTTAGTAGTTCTTGTCTTATATACCAACTCTTATACACTTAACTAATGTCTATTTGTGGGATATCCTTGTAAAAACATTGGACACTACTTCTATAATCCCCTGAGCAAAATGTTTGCCTCAAGAAATGTCTTTTTCTAGAAAAACAGTTATTCTTGAAAGAGACAGTGGGAGCAAGATAGAACTTGAAAGGTTCAAGAACCATGAATTGACAAAGATCAATAGTTGGAACTAGAGCTTACGCCACATGTTGATGAGGCACAACGGAAGCTCAAAGTACACAAAATCTTCAAAAAACTAGTAGAGTATGTTATACTCTTAGAAATATAGATTTCTTACACATGAGAGATATAGATTTCTCATTGGCAAGAGCAATAATGCACTAGTTGTATATGATGACAAACCTACTGGTCATGAAGAGGCTTTGTCTTATGTAGACTCCTTGACGTGGCAAGATGCCATAAAATCCAAAATGGATTCCATGTACAAGAGCAAGGTGTAGACCTTGCTCAAGTCACCTAATCGGATAAAACTCATAGGGTGCAAGTAGGTCTTTATGAGAAAGACTAACATAGATGGTAACGTAGCTGCCTATAAAGCAAGATTAATGGGAAAAGGATTCAATTTGAAAGCTTGACTTTGAAAGAACCATTCCACCATTGACCATGCTTAAATCCATTTAAGATTTTATTTGCAATACCTGCTTTTATGGCTATGACAAATGGATAGGAAGACTCCTTCCCATAACGGGAATTAAAAGGTATGTATATGACACCGTCCCTTGGGCCTTCACTTCCATTGATAGTCATTAGGTACACAAGCTTCAAGGGTCCATTTGTGGACTTTTGCAAGTGTCAAAGTGTTGGAGCATTTGTTTTGATAAGATAATCAAAGAGTTTAGATTTTCTTGAAAACAAAGACATGCTTTGTGTAAATGTAAAGTTGAGTGGGAGCATTGTCATTTTCTTGATACTATATGTGGATGACATATCGTTGACGGAAACAACATACTTTAAAGGTAAAGATATGGTTGTCTAAGAATTTCTTAATAAAGGAGAGGTGATCTCTAATCTGTGAATTAAGATCTATATAGATAAATCCAAGAGATTGTTTGGTCTCACTAAATCCAAGTACATAGGCAAAAGATGCTAAAGAGTTTAGTATGGTGCAATCGAAGAAGGGGTTTTTCCTATGTGATAGAGATTACTCTTTTGAGAGACATGTGTCTTTGACACCTGTCGAGATTGGTAGCGTGAAATAGATTCCAAATGCTTCTGCAATGGGTTCTATTTTGTATGCTATCCTAGGTACGAGACCCGATGTCTCCTAACTTTAAGTGTTACGAGCAATTCTAGTGAGTGTCAATAAATGGTTATCAAAGAATATTCTTAAGTACTCGAGAAGCACTAAAAGACTATTCTTGACTATGGAGATCATATTTAGGAAGTGAATGGATTTAAAGATACAAGCTTTTAATCCAATAGGGATGACAAGTAAATCATGAGATGAATTGGTGTTCACGTTGAACTGTAGTAGAAGGAAGTATTCTATGATAGACACTACAACATATTTTACAACAAAGGCCGAATACATGGTAGCTTTAGAAGTTATTATGGATCAAGGGGTTCTTTGTGGGACAAAGAATAGTTCCTTCTATTGTTTTATGAAAACAATTTTGCCATCACTTAATTAAGGAACTAAAGTCTCATCCATGATTCAAAAGTGTATTTAGGTGTCACCATCTATTTATGGAAATAGTTTGGGTCAAATGATGAAAAGATAGAGGAATTTCCCACAAGGATAATGCCACTAATTCTTTCACCACAGTCTTATCCCAAAATAGGCATGATAGTCAGGCTTACAGTCTAAAACCCATAGGTGATTGGTTTTAGTGCAAGTAGAAGTTTGTTAGTGTATGCCCTAAAACCAAGTTGGTTTTTGAGATTTTTTATATTACGCTTATTTCGTATTATACTTATATATGTGGCATTTTCTTTGTCATTTAATACTTGTTATTAATATTACTTGTTTATTTGATAAAGTTTATAGAATATTAATTGTGTCGCGTCCTAAGAAATCGTGAGTAAAAGGGGTACTAGTCGGGTCGTTGACTGTCGCGTCTCGAAAAGACGGTCCGGTCCGAGACCCTTTTTAAAAAGCAAGTTTTTGGGAAAAATCGTGCATGTGAAAAAAAATTTGAATTTTAGTGAAGAAAGTGTATTTTAGGAAAAATGGTATTTAAAAAAAAAAAACAAGGTCGAGACTAAAAGTGCAATAGTTTTGGCCAAATGATTTTTTGAAAAAGGGTTTTATTTTAAAAATGGAGTCACCATTTGGTACTGGTTAGGGTATACCAAGTCACCTGAAAAAATCATTTAACAAAACAAAAATAAAAATTTTAGAAAAATATTTTAAAAAACCCTTTTCTGACTCCGCCCTACGAAAAACGAGAGAAAAAGGTCCGGGAGTCACATTTGAAGGAAGGGAAGGCAAAGGATTCCGCCTAAGGCACCCTTTCTACCTAGCCGAGGCTAGTTGCGAGGTTTAATCAAATTTTCCTGAATTAATCCTAAATTCTATCGCGTTCGGATGAATCTAAATGAATGCAAATCCTAAGTCTAAGTGTGAATATCGGGAGGGTCGGCATGTTTTGTTGAGACTTGGCCAGATTTATCACATTAATTGCAAAACCCGAATCGAGACCTCGAAGGAGTCACGAGTTTTTATGCAAAATGTGATGCAAAAAGAAAATAAAATAATAATGTATAGTAAGTGAAGAAAGAAGGTGGGTATGCAACATGACGGGTATGGAGGACTAATAACTCGTGACTGAATGTTTCTACTCATGGAGAGGGGAACGGCTTGTACGTCACGGCTTCCCACGTGAGTAGATGACTATTTCTAGTCGAATCACACAAATGTCCTAATTTCTAAGTGAGATGCAACCTAGATGTCATGCATATGAATATTTGTGAAAAATAAGTAAGTAAGTAAGTAAGTAATAATAATAATAATAATAATAATAATAATAATCATGCAAAATGGAAAGAAAACTAAAAATGTGAAGTGGGATGTAAAAATACACACAAGTGCACCTAACAATAATATGCCCTAAGAGTCTAGCATTGGACTAGCCCTTTTTCGAGATTCCCACTAGCGTTGGACCAGCGGGAAAACGAGAAAACCAGAACTAGCGTTGGACTAGTGTGGGGACGGAATAACATAAAATATAAATTAGATAGTAAAACATGAGTTAAGAGCAAATTAAACACATAAAGGCATGTAAGGTCAAGTAAGAGCACTTAACACGTAAGCATGATATCTAGATGCAAAATCCTAATGAAAGCGGTAAATCAAATAAGTATGTAAGCACACAAAAGCAAATAAGCCCTAGCTATTACATCGGGGGGCTTGATTTACAATTTAAGGGGAGAAATTAAAAATGCCCTATGTTTTACATTTTTTATCTAATTACACAATTTTTGCTAAAATATGAGAAAAATAATCTAACATTACATTGACTAGCTAAATACAAAATATTATATTTTTCAAAATAATAATAAAAATTCAAAATTAAATAAATCAAATATGTAAATATGCAAAAGGTAATAAAAATAAAAAATAAACAAATAATAATGCATAAAATCACATTGGAGCATATTGGAGCACAAAAAGAAAAATACCAACAAGTCGGGATAACTCTTTGGAGACCCGGTACCAAAACTTAAAAACGAACGCACAAGTTAAAGGGACAACTATTTAATAAAATAAAGAGTAAAATATGAAATACTAACACATTAGAAAAATGTAAATAATAGCAGGTTAGAAGGGGAAAAATTAAAAGTAGAGTAAACTGGGGCCAAATAGTAAATTTAAACCAATTGGGACAAAAATTAAAAAATTTACACAAGTCTAGGGGACAAAAATATAAATTCAAGTAAGCATGGGGGCACAATTGTAAATTAAAGCTAAGTAAAAGGGGGCAAAAATAAAATTTCAACAATATAAAGGGGTAATAATTGTAATTTACAGCAAGTTAAAAGAGCCAAAAATATAATTCCAACAATTTGAAGGATCTCAATATAAACAATTGGGGCCTAATTTGAAAGAAAGTAAAATTTAGTGGGTCAAACCTATAAAAGAATAAATACGTAACTACATGAAGTAAAATTCCCGAGGCACAATAATAATAAACAAGACCAACAGACTCAACATAAATGTCTGTCCTTGTAGTAAAATACGTAAAATATAAATCAAATTACACTCAAATTTAATTAATTAACCAAACAACTTGGTTGGCCTAAATCAATTATCAATTTTAACTAAACTAATCCAAGTTAGAAACAAACAAAACAATCAACTAACCGAATAATGAGGATGAATTAAAACAAAATTTGTTCCTAAATCACTTTCTCTTAAAAATCATACTAAGGCTTTAAAACATTCTCCAAATGCCCACAGTCAATCTTCTCAAAACGGGAAGGAAAGGAAAACCAATTTTTAAACCAAGCAAATTGGTTTCCAAATTTTCTTAAATAATTCTTTCTTAAAAAATTCCCAAAAATCAAATACCCACCCCAAATCTCAGCTTCTTTCCCTTTCTCCCGTCTTCTTCCCCTGTTTCTCCAGCTCTCTCTTTCTCTCAAATCTGCCTTCTCCCTTTACTACTCTCCTTTTTCTTTTCTTTCTCGTTTCTTCCTTCTGCTCTCTGTATCGCTTTCCCTTTCTTCTTGCGTTCTCTCCTTCTCCTCTTTCCAATTTCTTTCTCCTCTCTTCCCTTGCTTCAGTTTTTCTTTCTGTTTCTCTTTTTCTAATTTCTTCTCCCCTTTCCCTCGATGCTTTCAGCTTCTCTGTGTTCGTCCCTCTTCCTTTCTCTATTCTCTTTTCTTTCTTTTCTGTTAGTTTCTCTGTTCTAAGTCGGTCTCTCTCATGTCTCAAAGCCTGCTTTCTATCCCGTGGTCTCTCAATCGCTTTCCAGAAACGACGAAATCAACTTCCCCAAATTGATTTGTCCTTTTTGAAATAGGTAATATGGAGATGTGGTGGTGATTGGGTATGCTTTAGTGATAATGGGAGAATGTTAATAGAAGAGGAAATTGGGCGTATTGTTGGATAACCTACCGGCTATGTGGTGTCATTGGTGGCTGCTTGAGGGACCGATAGTTGTTTTTTGTTGTTTGATGATGAAGTGGGGGAATTCTACAACTGGGCAGTTGTTTTCAGGTGGTTGATGGTGGAAAGGGAGGTCCAGTGGTTTAGCCTGCGTGGAGGTGGGCTTGGCAAGGAATTTCTGTGATTGTATGGTGATGACTTGATTCCAGGATTGGTGGCATTGTGGATGTTTGTGTGTGCATGCTGCCCCTTTTTTTTATTGTGTGTGTGCTGATGACTGATGATTGTGTGTGTGTGTGTGTGGTTGACTGTGTGTGCGTATATGATTTATGTGTAGATTACAGTTTGGGATTTGTATTGGTCAAATTGATAACTATGGCTATAGTCTTGTGGTTTCTGAACTGTTTGTATGGTTTATGTGTTGTTTTAGCAAGTGGGAGAGGCAGGACGATAGAATTCAGTGACTGAGATTTCTTGCTGTTTTGGGGCTGTGTATATGCTTTTTTTTTTTGTGGTTTGGATGTCTTTTGCAGATTTGGAGGTGATTTCAAGGGCAACCTTGGTTCTGATTTGGAGTTGATTGTGGTAACTAGCTATGGGTTTATGGTCAATTGTGGTCTGTGAAGGAGAAGAGACGATGATTCAGTATTGATGGTGGCAGGGGAAGGAGTTGCTGGTACAGGTCTGGGGGTAGATGGTGTCGGTTGTTTAAGGTTTTGATTGATTTCAAATGTTTCTGGTTGCTTGGGTTGTTAACGGTTGTGAATTGACGGTCGAGGGATTTGGGCGAGTGAATTAGGTGGTGCCGATGGGGATTTTGGGTGGTTGCTGTGACAATTTTTGGTTGATTGGGTCTGTTTAATGGTTCTTGATGAAGTAGTGGAGAGAGAGAGAGAGAAGAGACGGTGGTAGTGGAGGGAGGCCACAGATGGTGGTGGAATTTTGGATAAACGATGGAAGAAAGGGGAAGAAGAAAACTTATATGATGAACCCAAACCCAGAAAAAAGGAATTAAAACTCAAAAGAATCTCAGCAAAAAAAATTCCATCTTCAAACGGAAATTATAAATTTGCAAACAAATTTGCACATAAATGGAATCAGGTAACAAAATCATCAATTAATCAAACTAAAAAACATATAAAGAAAATCAATAAAGAAAGAGAAAAAGTCATGAGATTACCTACTAAACACAGAAGCTAAATGAACGGTAGAATCAGTTGCTGATGAAAATGAACAGTAGCCTCAATTGGGAAGACGATGAACAGTAAGATGATAAAGGGAATGTCGTTTTAGTGTGTGTTTTTGGGTATCGAGTGTGTGTGTTTGATCCTTAAAGCACAAAAGTCAAAGTATTTGTAGGGTTTTCTATTTTTTTCTTTTTTTCTTTTTGTAGACAAAAGGGGTATTTTTAGACCACTTGTCTTGGTCATTAAGAATGCTATAAAATAACGAAAACGCCACTGGTAATAAAAATACTAATTTTATTTAAAAAGTATTTTTTAACCCCCCATAAATTAAAAATTAATACAAAGAATTGACAGCAATCTCTAAAATTTTCAAAAGAATTCAAAATAGATTTCAAAAATAAAAGCTAGAGCTTAAAGTTGATAAAAACGCACTCGGACAACGAAAATACAAAAAAAATGTCTATTAACATCAAAAAATTACAAAAAATTAAAAATAAGCTTAAAATATTAGAAAATTCCTTTATGACTCAAAATTTGGCAAAAAATGAATTTAGACTGTAAAATGACGATTTTACCCTTGGACAATGAAAATTCACAGAAAAATAGCTATTGACTTCAAAAAATTACCAAAAATAAAAAATAGGCTTAAAGCACTAGAAAATGCATTTACGACTCAAAATTTGACAAAAAATGAATTTAATATGTAAAATAACGATTTCGCCCTTGGACAATGAAAATTTACAGAAAAATGGCTACTGACCTTGAAAAATTACCAAAAATTAAAAAAAAAAGTTTAAAACACTAGAAAATGCATTTATGACCCAAAATTGACAAAAAAATGAATTTAATATGTAAAATGACAATTTTGCCTTTGAATGCAGTATATATAGAAAAAATAGCAATTGTCTCCTAAAAAATCAAGAAAATTCAGAAACATGCTTAAAGAATTAGAAAAAACAAATTTGAGACCTGAAATGAGCTAAAATAGTGTTCGCGAGACAAAATTGCCATTTTTCCCTTGTGTTAAAAAATATAAAAAGAATACCAATTAAATCTGAAAAAATCACAGAAAAATTAAAAAATACGTATGAAAGTGAAATGTGAATTTAAAACCCCCAAAACTAATGAAAAATATTTACAGATAAAAATTACTATTTTGCCCCCCGAGATTATTGAAAATTTAAAATTTGACCCCAAAAAAATGCAAATATATCCCCCAATATTTGAAAATAAAAGGTGTGTCAAAATTTGGTATCTACAAATTGTGTATAAGAGATTGTAAGAGTTAAAATGATGAGACTCTTATTACACATTAAGTTATATTCTTAAATATCCCTAGTCGTAGTATTAATCAGATTGGACATCAATAATATGGGAAGACTAGCACATACTTTGCCTCTACTTATGGTAAGTAGTAGTCAATCTTGTTAATTATGGTGTGTGACACCTAAGCTGGTATGTGGATGCTTGTTAGAGAACAAGTACATTGGATTGATCCGCCAAGAGTTACTATTCATAGTGCTAATGAATTATATTCTTAATGGCAATGGTACAAGTGATCCTTAGACTTGAGATTACCATGGTTACTTGAGTGTGGATTGCTATACTTTGACTCTATTGCTCGGTGCTCGTAAAAGAGTAGCCCATACGATAGAGATTGGGTATAGTATGAAGCATGGAAGGATAGTGAGTAATCGATATAGGATTCACCACTGCTTATTATAGGAGAGTATATCCCGGATTGGCCACTTGTTGAAATATGACTTAAAGAATCTTTTGCGCAAAAGTGAAAGTATGACTTGAAAGAGTTTCAAGGTTATACTTTTATGGAAAGTTATATTTAGGGAATAAGAAATCATTAATTAGTCATTTAAAGAGTGCGCACTACAATCTTGGACTAATTGAGATATAGTGTGGTGAAAGGATATTAATTACACGGTAACATTATCATTGATAGGTTTAGTCTACCATATGACTTTCCTATTCGCTTGGGTGGTCATGATGCATTGCTAGATGCCACACATGATCTATAAGTTCAAATTGATTAATTAGTGAATTAATGATAAATTAAAGAGTTTAATTTATCTAACTCTTAATTAATTAATTAATAAGTTATAATTTGTACTTATTGCTAACGTAAATGGAACCTAATGGGCCATACACAATAAGAACATGGTCTTTGGGTTAAATTGTTATTAAGATAAGTATAAGATACTTTTGGGGTTAATTTATATGATAAGTTAACTTAAAAGACTTAATTATAAATGTTCTAACTCTTGATGGAAATTAGTTTCCTAAAAGGAATTAAGAAGCTATTTGGTTTCCTTTTAGAATAGGTTTCCTAAAGGAATAGGATTAGCTTAAGGTAAGCTTCCTAAACCTTCTTGGTTTCCAATTTCTCTTGTTTCCTTAAAGACTAGGATACTACATCTATAAATAAGTCCATGCCTTGACTCTTGAAAGATTGATGAAACACAACACAAAATTTAGAGAGAGAAAAATTGAGAGCATTAGAGGCGTTTCTCTCCCCAAGAAAATGCCACCTCTCATCTTCCTAATAGTTAGGGTTTCTTTCTTTATCTTGTGTTCTTCATGATATTCAAGGGAGCTAGCATTCAAAAGGCAAGGCAAGCAAGCTCAAAGGTTCCTAAAGATCCTGTTCGTGTGGATACCGTTGGAGGCTCGACACGTGGACGGATTTTCATGGTAGATCAACACCTTCATCGAATAGGATCTTGCCCTTTGAAGCATAGAAACCTTCTATGCTTGAGGTATTTGTGCTAAACACCCTTTAATCATATAGATTACATCAAAGAGATCCATGGCTAAGATAATAAATTTTTAAATTTTTCGCTGCGTGACTCCCCTTATCACCTTACAGGAAGATGCATTGGAGCTATGTTCAACCATATATTGAGCATTTCTTACCTTACTCTTTCCAGTTTCATGTTTGCATGTTGTTTACTTTCATTTACGTGCTTAATATTACCTTTACCATGTTGGACTAAGTTAATTCCTACTAGGTTTAGGATGAAGCTATAATATGATTTGAATTGGTTTATGGCCTATTTATTCTTGTTTTTTAATTTACTTGGTCTTTAACACTTGTTTTTTTTTTAATTAGCTAACCCCGTACACGAGGGGGGACTCCACTCCTAAATTTTATTAATATCAATATAAAGGAACAAGAGGGGGACTAGACCTTACCTCAGTTATTACAAATATATAGGAAGTAAAATAAATTAGAGGACAAAGTAAATCCCAAATGAGTGGAAGTACTACTTCCTTTACAAAAACTAAAAACTAAAATTTTGACTTTTTATATCTAAAGCTTGGGAAGCCCCATTGATCAACTGTAATAGCTCCTCAAACCTCTTTTGGAAGAACTTGAAAGGATGGAAAAATGCTAGTTGACTGCAATCATACTCCTACATTTGCCAACATATCAGCTGGAACATTTGCTTGTCTTGGGCAGTGAGTAATTTCCGTCCATTGAGATTTGATCTTTGTAATTTTCTGGTATAACTTTAGCACCTTGCACGAGCAAGCAGCCTGACCCTTGAGAATGTTAACTAATACCGAAGAATCAAACTCCACATCAAAATTGTTATAGCCTTTTGAAGCACAAATTTGAATCCCAAGTAGCATAGCTTTAAATTCTGCTTCCAAGCTTGTACCAAATCCAAAATTAGTAGCAAAAGCCAATATCAGTCTCCCTTGCTGATTTCTCAGTATTCCCCCTTCTCCACATTCACTTGGGTTAACTTTTGAACATCCATCAGTATTCAGTTTGAGACATTGAGCAGGTGGTCTCCATTGAACGCGCTCCACGTGAACTACCTACTTTCTTTGAGAGACATACCAAAAAAATTTAGGCCAAGAATTAGCAACATATTTACATTTAAATTTAAGCTCAAATTTATTCTCCCTGATATTTTAACCCAGTCTTGAGAAATGTCCTGAAAAAGTCACTCATTTCTGGCCTTCCATAAATTCCAGAGGATAAAGACAGGAGTGGTATGTTGCAAAAACCTAACCATCCTATTGGCAGAAGAAACTGTCTACCATTGCATAAGCCTCATTCTAATGTCTAAATAATTAGAAATAATCCCAACTGGTCTACCAAAAAACTCCCAGATCTTTGCAGAAATGTCACCCCCATTGAAAATATGTTCAACAGACTCCACCAAATGTCTGTCACAACAGAAGCACCATGATGGCCCTTGAATCCCAAATTGTTGTATAACATCAACAACTGCAATTCTTCTAAGGATAAGCTGAATAAGGAAAAATGAGATTTTGATAAGTATTCTTCCATCCCAGCATTGTTGGAAGATAAAACTCCTATTCTGTGCACTCCAAATACAGTCTAAGGCAAAAGAGACTATAAATTCCCCAAATGAAGATAAACTCCAAATAATATCATCCTTTTTATCTACAATAGGTACATCCATGCATATGATCTCCTGTACCACAGCACTAGGCAAACATTGTTTAAGTTTAACTTCATCCCACCGCTCATCAACTATGTAGTCTCGCACTCTCGATTTTCCACTAGCATGGTCATGCACCAAAAGAAGCCGCTTTGCCATCCAATTATCATTCTAGAAGTCCACACCAACATTATTTAAGAGCCAAATAATATGTGGCTCAGTTAAACTCTGAGTAGATAACCTTCTTTTCTATGTTCCAGAATCTCTAGGGGAAAATTGAACTTGTAAAGGGTGTTTAGACTTACGATACTTTACTCTCATAAAATTTGCCCAAAGAGAAGCTTGCTTCCTGAACATCCAGCATAATTTCATAGACATTGCCAAGTGCACTTCATTTAAAGACTTGATGCCCACGCCACCTTCATCAACAGGAAGTCATAAACTCCTCCATTTAATCCAGTGGTGTCTAAATTCAGCTTCATCAGATTTTCATAGAAACCTAGCATACAATCTTTTCAATTGCATGTATACACCTTTAGGAGGAGAAGAGACAACAAGAATATGTAAAGGAATGGAAGATAGAATGTGTTTAATAAGAATCAGTTTCCCACCAACAGATAAAATATGATGATTCCATCCCAATATCCTTTTGGCAATTGATTGAACCATGTTAGCAAAATAGATATACTTACTAGGACCACAGAATAAAGGACATCCTAAATATTTGGCAGGAAAACTTTTTCTCATGAAACCAGTTACCTGCTGATATATAGAAATGTGATTCTGAGGAGTGAAAGGATGACAGAGAAAGCCACTTTTAGAGATATTAATCATCTGCCAAGAGCATCTTTCATAAAACTTCAACACCTCCATAACCATATTCAATGACCTTTTGTGACCACCTGAAAATAAGATTAAATCATCTACAAACCCTAAATGAGTAATAATACGGCAATTAGGAGGAACACTATAAGGAACAAAACTTCTATTAGATGACAGACTATTTAGAGCTTTGGACAAGCCCTTCGCAGCAATAATAAATAAAGCAAGAGAAATAGGTAGTTCTCAGCTAGTTGTCGTCCCTTATTTTTCTTACAATATTTCTACCCCTATTTTTCTTTCTAATGCTAGACACCAATTCTTGAGCCAACAAGTAGTTCACAGCTAGTTGTCATCCCTTAACAAACCCACTCTATTGAGGAGATATAATCTTCGGCAACACAAAAGCCAATTTGTCCGCCAACAAATGAGATAAGATCTTATTAACAAAGTTGCACAAACTAATCGGTCTGAACTGAGTGAAGTCTTGAGGATGAGAACATTTAGGAATCAATACCAAAAGTGTAGAAGTAACACTTTTTGGTAATTCCTCACCACAGATGAAAGCCAAGACAACCCGTATATATCTTCAACTATAATATCCCAGGCCATCGTAAAAAATTTTTCAATGAATCCATCAAGACCCGGGGCACTATCTCCATCCAGTGAGAATACTGCCTTTCTAACCTCTCCCTGTGAAGGAATCTCCTCCAATCAACTTCGATCCTTCTCAGAAACAAGCTTAGGAATATGCTTGTAAGTTGTTTCATCAAATGTACCCTCTGCTATAAAAAGAATTGAGAAAAAATTGCAATCTTCTCGCTCTATCCCAACATCATCATGCACCCAATTCCCATTTGAATCTTTAATGCAATGGATAGTGGCCTTCCTTCTTCTTTCTACTACCACCGAATGAAAAACCTTGGAGTTAGAATCTTCTTCTTTCCACCATTTTATACGGGAACTTTGACGCCAGAAATTTTCTTCCGCACAAATGGTATAATTCAAGTGAGAACGACCTTGCTACATAGCTGTCAGATTGTCCTCCAAACGGTTGCTATCATACTCCATTTTAGAAATTGTTGCTCTCTCTCTTGCACGTCAAACTGCTTCAAAAATGTCTCTAAATGCCTACCTAGACCAAAGGCGTAATGCATGCTTAACTTTTTTGAGTTTTGCAGCCAACAAGGTAAGAGGAGAACCAGAACCATTTGACTGCTAGTTGTGCCGAACAACATCAAAAAACTGAACATGCGAAGTCCAAAATTTCAGTTATCTAAAAGGACTTGGTTTCCCATCTGCACGGGTTGTCCCTCAGATAAGAAGGGGAGCATGATTCGAAGGTGCTCGAGCAAGATGATGGACAACAACAGCAAGGTTAGATTCTATCACAAACTTATTCATGAATGCCCTGTCCAATCTCTTCCAAACACGAGCTTGTCCTTGGCGGTTATTACACCAAGTGTAAGGTGAATCAGAAAATCCAACATCACAGCAATCTATATCTTGAATAAACTCCATGAACTGTGCTGTCTCATTGAATTGAAAAGGCCTTCCTCCTTTCTTTTCCTTAGTAGAAATAATAGTGTTAAAGTCACCCCCAATAATCCACGGAGAATTGCCTGCATTTTCCTATTTCAAATTCTCCCAAAGCACCTGTCGATCTACTTCACCACATTTAGCATGACCAAAAGTAAATTTACAAGAAGATATCAATATAGAACTATGAATATCCACTGAAAGATGTTGATCACTTTTTGCTACCTTATAAACTGAGATAGAGATCTTAAAGAAAATCTATACAGAACCAGCAGAATTAGGCAAACCCCCATCCATATTAAGCTTCATGTAAATTTGAGATATTTTAGAAGCATTAATTTTTTACTCTGATATAGCAACAATCTCCAAATTATAAAGTCGAATTAACTTCTTTGATCTCTTTAAATTAGGGGACCTAGACACACCTCTTATATTCCAATATAAAGCACTAATCATTGGGATAAAGCATTAAAAGGATTAGCTTAAGATTTAGACTAGGATCTCAAAGTTCTATCAGATACCATGAATCTTACTCCTTTTTTCCTTTGTGTGGTGACTTTCCAATTTGTATCCTCATCACGATCATCATTTCTGTGGCTTGAATCACCATCCAAACTGCAGCATTCTCTTCGAGCATCATTTGGATTAGGACTATGAATCTCAAGATCATGCCTACCACGTGGAGAAAGATTACCTGCAACATTTTCTACTGCCTGGATTAAAGTACGAGTCATCACTTCATCTTTCAAACCCCCAGCATCAGGTCATAAAATCTCAGTTGGCTCCAAGCTAAGTTGATCAGCATTCGTTATAGGCAGAGACATCTTGTCCATTAGTGGTTCACATCCCACACTCATTTGCTGGTGGCATTTATTGTTCATTTCAGCAGCACCTCCAATCTGATCTACCACAGCATTTTGCGCTGACACATTTTGGTCTTTCTTATCCTTTGGTTCTTGAAAATTCTCCTATAAAATATGATCCAATGTCTGGCCTTTCTCCACCTCATTTCCCGTCTCCTGTTCCTCAAGCTTATTTGTTTCTGTTTCACTTGTTTCTGCAGTTGTTTTAACATTCCCATCAGGGTGCTGCTTCATCTGATCCAGAAGATCTATACTTGCATTTTCGCATTGTAAAATCTTAATTTTAGGGACATATTGCATCTTTTCTTTTCCCTGCATATTAACATCCACTTCAAACATCTTTTCTTTCCCCTTCGTGTTTAACAGGCGGCATGTAGACTGAACATGCCCTTGTTTATAGCAGTGATGGCAATACAATGGGAGATCTTCAAAATAGATCTTCTGCCTGAAACCTCCAGATCCAATAGCAATCCTGATCCATCTAGGCAACTCCTTTGAGATGTCAATATCCACACCAATGCAAGCCAGATCAGGCCTGGATAAAGTAGCCGTCTCAGTATCAATTTTCAAAGGGCTGCCAATAGCACTTCCAATAGAGAAAAGCTCTGCCTTATTGAAGAAGTGAATAGGGTGTTCTTTCAAACACATCCAAATAGGAGCATGTGTGGACTCAATCTCGGCCTTGAAATCTGTCAACCACTTAAAGACACGTATTGGAAACTCATTTATCAGCCAAAGCCCCTTCAACCAACATCGCAGGTGATACGTTCTTAGTAGCTCCAAACGTATCATTCAAGCCTCAACGGGTTTGATCGTTCGTCTATGCTATTTTGAGGAGTTCAAGAGCCTAGTGCATGACAAAAACGACCAACTTAACATCCACTCAAGAGGCAAAAGATTAGAGCATCGTGAAACGGTTGGTTGAAATAAGGCGTGAAGAAAATAGCACAAAAAAAGGGTTTTAACCAAGGCCGGGCCACAGACTTCATCAGAAAGTGCAGATGCATTTTTTTAATTTCGTGTTTTACTTTGTTGACAAAGTTGTAATCTTTATAGTAGTTATTTAATTGTGATAGATAACAACTAGTGATAGGTTTTAGTATATTTTCTAGAATATTCTTCATGAGCCTATAAAAGGGTATTCCTTGTATTATTTTAAGAACATGTTATGATGAATCAATAAAATTTGTGAGTTTTCTCTCTACGAGACTTTTCTTTAGTTCTTGGAATAGAACTAAATCCTGGTCTTATTGGAGTGATTTCATGGCGACCAAAACCTACGCTTAGAGTTTCTTCCACGTGATTTGATTCATTCTTTTGGGTTTATCAATTAGGGGTCTATTCCACAGGTTGGTTAGAGGTCTATTCCACGGGTTGGTTAGGTGTCTATTCCACGGGTTGGTTAGGGGTGTAACTTGCAATGCAAAAGGAGGATTTTAACGATCTTGGTTGAATCTTCGAAGCAACCCATTCGAGTTGTTCTTGGGGTTTTTGACAAGTTACGAAGGGGTCAAGAAGATCGAGTGGTTATCACAATTCAAGTTGTTCTTGGGGTTTTCGACAAGTTACGAAGGGGTCAAGATGATTGGGTTATTTTGTATGGATTTCTTTTCAAGACGGTCCTTTAGGGATGATGTTCCTATGATGTACGAGAGGGTGGATGAAACCCCCGATTGTATCAAGTGGTATTAGAGCTTTTGGGATCTTGAAAGAGAAATCAGGTTTTGTGTCAACCCGTTTGGGTATATCTTTTGTTTTTGTTGTCAATCTGCTTGGATATGTTTTAAATTTTTATTTTGTTGTTCTTGGTTCAAGATTTGATTTTTCTTGAATCAAAGTTGTGTTCTTTTGTTGTTTGATTGTCAAAAAAAAAAAAGAAACCTTACTATTCATCGGCACTGTAGCGTCAGTGTTCATCCCGCATCACTGTTCACGCGCTAGGGTTTACTATTCATTGATGGGATTACTGTTCATGACGGCACTGTTAAAAAACAGCATTACTGTTCATCCAGTTTTTCCAGAAATTTTTTTTTTGTTTTATTTGTTTTTTAGAGTTGATCTTTTGTATTGTGTGGGTTGTTTTGTTTTGTTAAAAAAAAAAAGAGGGTTGTTCGAATTGAAAAAAAAAAATTTCTTGAGTGGAAAAAGGCGAATTGGTGAGATTTTATAAGAAAAGCCAAAAGTTGGGTGGAAAAAAAAAAATGTTCTCATCATTCTTATAAAAATTTTGCAGGTTTGAGCTTGAGTCGTGCCTATTCTTTGCATACCATGGATGACGATTCGAGGACGAATTGTTTCAAAGAGGGGGAGTTTGATACGTTCCTGGTAGCTCCAGGAACGACCAACTTAACATCCGCTCAAGAGCCTAGGGCATGACAAAAATAACCAACTTAACATTCACTCAAGAGGCAAAAGATTAAAGCATCGTAAAACGGTTGGATGAAGTAAGTCATGAAGAAAATAGTACAAAAAAAGGGTTCTAACCAAAGCCACGCCCAAGGCTGTGCCACGACCTTTATCAGAAGGTGCGGATGCATTTTTTTAATTTCGTGTTTTACTTTGTTTACAAAGTTGTAATCTTTATAATAGTTATTTAATTGTGATAGGTTACAACTAGTGATAGGTTTTTAGTAAATTTTCTAGAATATTCTTCATGAGCCTATAAAAGGGTATTCCTTGTATTATTTTAAGAACATGTGATGATGAATCAGTAAAATTTGTGAGTTTTCTCTCTACGAGAGTTTTCTTTAGTTCTTGGAATAGAACTAAATCCTGGTCCCATGGTGATCAAAACCTACGCTTAGAGTTTCTTCCACGTGATTTGATTTATTCATTTGGGTTTGTCAATTAGGGGTCTATTCCACGGGTTGGTTAAGGGTCTATTCCACGGGTTGGTTAGGTGTCTATTTCATGGGTTGGTTAGGGGTTTAACTTGCGACGCAAAAGGAGGATTTCAACGATCTTGGTTGAATCTTCGAAGCAACCCATTCGAGTTGTTCTTGGGGTCTTCGACAATTTACGAAGGGGTCAAGAAGATCGAGTGGTTATCACAACTCAAGTTGTTCTTGGAGTCTTCGACAAGTTACGACGGGGTCAAGAAGATTGAGTTATTTTGTATGGATTTCTTTTCAAGACGGTCCTTTGAGGATGATGTTCCTGTGATGTAGTGAGGGTGGACGAAACCCCCGATCGTATCAGCAGGTAGTCATCCTCCAGTGTAAATCGCATCAGAATATGCCTTTGGTCAAGAACCCCCAGTGAGTAAGAACTAGAAAATCCAATGGAGGCAAAGGCTTTCATCACCAATTCCATGCTTGGGCGTCCATGGGAAAATTTCCCTATCAAAGCAAAGTGAAAAGGAGTAGCTAGCTTTTCCACGTCTGCATGAGAGAAAATTACAGTAGGTTCATCGTTATGGATCGATGGAGTCGTGATCTTGAGCGGGGAAGCAAATTTGTTAAGCAGAACATTTGTGAATGATCGATTTGGTCGACTTGGTCGAACATCCATTAAACCCTAATATTCAAAAGAAAGTAGGCATGATAGAGAGAAGATATAGAGAGAGAAAAACTAAGCAGTGTAGTTTGATATGAATAACTCAAATTTCTGGTATAATCATCACTAGTAGCTTCTTCAATTGTTGGTGAAGCAAACCAACTTGTACATATGGGAGGATCACTCTTGCTCTCTTTTCCTAGCTGTAGTTGAGCCAAAGTCACCACTTTGCTCACATTCAACATTTGTTGTTAATTAGCTACCAACTTCAAGTCATCTAGTTGTTATTTAACAAAGAGATTTGCATATAACAATGGAAAGAGTAAATGAAACTTATGTTGAATCTTACGAGAGTAGTGATTCACATAGGTGGATTAAGGATTAAAGCCACAATTCATGAGTTTAATGAACTAATGCATGCTAGACTTTACCACGAGGGTAGGAAAGCTCATGTATTGGTAGTCTTCCATTCACAGAGAGATCTAGTTTGGAGTATAAATGTAATTGAATCCTAAATAGTTACTTCATTGTTTGTCTACTTGAATTTGATTTTCCAACCATTTTTCCACCACTAAAGTTTGATTGTCTAGATAATAAAGCAAGTTAATAGCTTTGGTAGTTGCTAGTTCACATTTCCTTGTGGGATCGACCCTAATACTCATCACAACTACAATTGACCTGTGCACTTGCGGAACGAGTATTAGGTTATAAATTTTATTACTTGTTTGTGTGAATTGTGCTTTATTTTGATAGTAACCTAAACTCACAATCAGGTACCCATTGCTACAGATTGTGCCTACCAAGAACTGAAAATAAAGACGGCACTCAATGTTGACAATTGAGCCTATCACAAACTGAAAATGAAAATCGGTACCTAATGCAAGGTTTGAGTCTACGGAGAATTGAAAATAAAGACAGTATCTAATGCTGACAATTTAGTCTACCGAGAATTGAAAATAAAGATTGACGTGAGTTTAGGTTATATCAAAATATAGCAATAAATCCACTTAAAATCACACAAACAAGTAATAAAAATTATAACCTAATACTCGTTCCGCAAGTGCACGGGTCAATTATAGTTGTGACGAGTATTAGGGTCGATCCCACGAGGAAACATGAACTAGCAACTACCTAACCTACTAACTTGCTTTATTATATAGACAATCAAACTTTAGTGGTGAAGAAATGGTAGGAAAATCAAGTTCAAGTAGACAAAACAATGAAGAAACAAGTTAAACAAAGTTGACTAGGCTTAGGAATCCACTAAATATGAAAGTTTAGCTTATGACCATTATATGTTTATTCAAGTTTAGGATTCAATTCCATTTTTTACTCCAAACTAGATCTCTCTATGAATGGAAGACTACTAATACATGAGCTTTCCTACTTTCATGGTAAAGTCTAGCATGCATTAGTTCATTTAACTCATGAATTGTGGCTTTAAATCTTAATCCACCTATGTGAATCACTACTCTCGTGAGATTCAACACAAGTTCCATTTACTCTTTCCATTGTTAAGTGCAAATCTCTTTGTCAAATAACAAGTAGATGACTTGAAGTTGGTAGTTAATCAACAACAAGTGTTAAGACTAAGTAAATGAATAAACAAGAATAAAGTTGGCCATAAACCAATTCATATTATAGTTTCATCCTAAATCTAGTTGAAAAACAACTTAGTTCAACATGATTAAGATAATATTAAGCACATAAATGAAAGTAAACAAGCATGCATGAATGAAACTAAAAGGAATAACGTTAGAGTTGCTCATTTGGTGGATGAACTTGGCTCCAAAACTTATCCTTGCATTTCATCAAACATGTTGAATACAAAGTAGTTCCTTCAAAGTCTTGTTACAAGAATATGATTTTGCCTACTACAAAACTAAGAAAGAAAATCTACTCTAAGTATTTACAAGTAGTGCTCCTCCGACCAAGCTCTAGTTCTAGCTTCTTCAAGCATCAAACTAAGCATTCTCCTCCCCTTTTTCCTAAGCATATCAAAGGCATGTATTTATAGAAATAGCCCTAGCTCAAGTCCTTGTCCAAGTTGGAGACATAATGATGAAAATTGATTCCTTTGGCCTCCAAAGTCTTCTTTGAGCTTTGTGTTATATGCTACGGCTTCCAAAAATGCAGCTGGATGTTGGAATTATCTGCAAAAGTTGTGTAAACAAGCTGCAAGTTGAAGGGAGCTGAAATTTGCAAGTTGGTACCGATATGCGCTTGCGATACTCGGATGATCTGCCGCGTATCTTGTGCCGCGTATTGCTCCTTTTTTACCATTTTGCCCTTTTTAATTTTTTGTTATTCCTATAATTCCCTTGAAACATTTTTCCATCATTTGAACCAAAATTTACTTGGTAGATTTTGATGAAGAAAATAATTGCCAGAAATTCCAAGCTTAAATGATCAAACTAGTACAACTTGAATCAAACTTGAATTTGATATTCTTTGAGCTTCAATTGATCCAAATTGTGTTTAATCATCATTTTCCTGCATAATCAAATAAACTTGGGCATTAATTTGCTCAAAATAATATTTCTGCCTCAAAAACCAAATTTTCGAACCAAAAACCCTGATTTTGTAGCAAACCTTGATTTGATAATAAATAATGAATTTGAGCCATTCTAATATCAAAATTACTAAAAACATACTTAAAACGTATATAAAATATTATACAAAAACAGATAAATTTATTACTTCTCAAAGATGGTACTCAATGTTTGCAATTGAGCCTACTGCAGACTAAAAATGAAAATCAGTACCCAATACAAGGATTGAGCCTATCGAGAACTGAAAATAAAGACAGTACCCAATGCTGACGATTAAGCCTACTGCAAACTGAAAATGAAAATCAGTATCCAATGCTGATGATTGAGCCTACCAAAAACTGAAAATGAAAATCGGTACCCAATGCAAGGATTGAGCCTACTGAGAACTGAAAATAAAGACGGTACCCAATGTTGACGATTGAGCCTACAGCAAACTAGAAATGAAAATTGATATGCAATGCAAGGATTGAGCCTATTGAGAACTGAAAATAAAGACGATACTCAATGCTGACAATTTGAGCCTATTGAGAACTGAAAATAAAGACGATACCTAATGCTAACGATTGAGCCTACCGAGTACTGAAAATGAAGACGATACCTAATGCTAACAATTGAGCCTACCGAGTACTGAAAATAAAGATGTATGAAATGAAAGCACAATATGAAAACTACTAGATATATTAAAATAACATGTAGCATGCTAGACATATGCTAGATAATTACCAGGAAAAATAGAACTTGCAAATGGGGTGTGGACTGACAAATGAATACATGAATGTATGAATGAAGAGTTTGGGCTGCCAAACTAAAATAAACTGCAATTAAAACCCAACGGATGAGTTGGGGCCCAACGAACGAGCTGGGACTTAACATAAAAGTAACGGACGAATTGGGGCTCAACAGACGAGTTGGGACTTAACAGAAAAGAAAACCCAATGGACGAGTTGGACTTAACAGAAAGGTAAATCCAACGAACGAGTTGGGACTTAATAGAAATGTAAACCTAGCAGACGACTTGGGGCCTAACAGACGAGTTGGGACTTAACAAAAATGTAAACCCAAGGGACAAGTTGAGACTTAACATAAATGTAAACCCAACGAACGAGTTGGGACTTAAAAGAAAAGTAAACCCAAAAGACGAGTTGGGGTCCAACGGATGAGCTAGGATTTAAGAACAGAAAAGTAAAAATAGTGAGGAAATGCTGGAAAAACTGACGTGGTGTAGATTAGGTATAACAACTATGTACAATTACACACAAATCAAGTAATAAAAATCTGATCTCACAACTTAATCCGCAAGTGCATGGGACTATTGTAGTACTTGGCGTATTAGGTGTTGAATCCCACGAGGAATCAAATATGTGCAACTACGAAAGCTTTTTCACTAACTTTTATTATCTAAACACAATTACAACAAAATGGATATGGGGTCCCATCAATAGAATAGGTATAAGATTGAGAATTTTTGTAGAAGCCAAGCAAAGAAGCCTAGAACATAGAATCCACTAATGAATCATGCATGAATAACTTACTAAGTTTTACCTTGCCTTGTTTAGAATCCAATTCCATAAGTGTCATAACTAGATCTCTCTATGAAATGACAAGATTCCAACTATTCTCATGATGAAACCTTATGAAAACATGAATTGTATTGATTCACTTAACCGTTCCATTATTCTCATATGAACTACTTAAGCATTACTTGTTCATTTTCCATTGTTAAGTGCATCTCTCAATGTCAAATAACAACTAAATGACTTGTTGAAGTTGGCCATGCAAAAACAAGTGTTAAAGCTTAAACAAGTAAACAAACAAATGCAAGCTTAGCAAGTGCAAAGTGAATTAAGTCATGTTTGTTGATTCATTAGCTTCATCTATGATCTAGATTGAAGCTTTTAGTTCAACATGGTTAATGAAACAACTAGAAGTTCAACTTCAAAGCAAGAATTCATGACAACAATTGAAAGCAAAAGAGATAGAGTTTAGGAATTGCTCAACCAATATTGGAATAAGCTTCTCTTCTTATTCACCTTCAAAAGTTGCACTACAAAATTTCTCTTACAATGTTCCTCACTATTCTATTGAAGGATGAAGAGAAGTCTATTAATTCTCTACCAACTAAGTACAAAATTAAACTAACAGTACTTTCTACTCCTCAAACTTTTTTTTTCAAATGGTTTACAAATGACTTCTATTTATAGACAAATGTTCTTCGAGTCATTTTCCAACTTGCATGAATCATTAATGCATGGAAATGATGAAGGTTTGCTTGGGGATTCCAAATGAGCACAAAAGTCTTCATTTATGCTTTCAATGTATTCTCCCACTTGCAAACCCTATCACTATCTAAAAATGTTTGCAAAAATAGCTGGAAGAAGATGCAAGTTGATGCCCTAGAAAAGTTGATGCCAGTTGCAAGACCCTATCCCTATATGCGAATCGAACCCGAGGATCACACCTTGTGGTTCCTGTAGCAGCCCCACCTTACCCAGAGGCGCACCAAAGGGCTTAGCGGACTGCCTGCCTAGCTCTCGCCAGGTCTCGATTCACGCACTCACGCAAACGACCGAGCGTACTTAACTTAAAATAAAATAAACTAAAATAAAATGGAACAAAATAAAATACACTCTTCTTATTTAACTGAAAGGTACAAGTCATACCGCAAGTTTACAAGTCATAATATACATGATTTTCACAAAAATAGCCTAACACAGTTCGGCTATTACAATAGTTACAACATCCATAATAATCGAAAACCAGTGGGTCCAGCTTTAATTTTTCAAGTAACCTGAGTAAAGGAAAACAAATAAAATGGAATGAGCTATAATAGCCCAGTGAGTGCTCAAGTCATGCGATCATACCAGTGAAATGTGATTTTTGTTCGATAAAATATTTAATGAGTAAATAAACAATTTGTGAACAAATTAATTAACAAATAGTCAATGGCGGATACGGGCTCACTGCAGAAGCAAGCTTAGGTCCAGCATACTCGTAAAATTCAATCCGGAGTTACCCTCTTTGAGGAATGAAACTCTTATCGGAAAGAATATCAAGCACCTATATTCTCCAGCACCTTATATCACCCCAAACGCTCCCGGATGACTAACCGAGGAGTAACGGTGAAGTTAGCCCCGGAAGTCCAAGATCAAGAATAAATTCAATCATGAGTTAGCCTTTTTCAGGACTTTACTCAGATAAACAATTAACAAGCACCAAATAACGCCCAACACCTTATATCTCTCCCATACGCTCCCAATTTGATTAACCGTGGAAAATAGTAAAATTAACCATGGAAGTCACAAGCACAATTAACACATTAAATAGTGAAAGCATGTAACACATTACGGAATAGATGCGATAAAGTACACATCTTTCCTCAAATAACACATTTTTATTATATACTCATGTCAAGTGTAATCATACCATTTCATGCATGGAAATAATAATAACTAGTATGACATGGCGTTTCATGCATCATGCACACAGAAGAACACTCACCTGGTGCCTAAGAAAATATCTCGTAGAAAGGTCGGGTCTCACTATCGGGTCCTGCAATTTGAAAGAAATAATCTAATGAAAAACCCAATTTAAACCCTAATTAACCTAGTAAGAAAATTCAAGAAATACCCCATTAAATTCTAGTTTTTTTTTCTTTTCTTTTTTTTTTCTTCTAGGGTTTAGGGTTTAGGGTTTTTAGGGTTTTTCTAGGGTTTTTCTAACAAAAATTGGGCATTATTTCCCCTAAATTTCGGCCCTTCCAATCTTGTTTTTCATCAAGATTTCAATCATCAAACCCATAATTCAACAAGTTCTACAACTTCTTAGTTCAATCCAAACTCAAATTCAATCAAAATCTCACTAAATTTCAAGGATCAAGCTCCAAGAACTTTCACCCAAACAACATGTTCTCCATGAAATTTCAGGGTTCCAAGGCCACATACTAGTCTATTTAACCATAAGAACACTTTATCTAACAAGTATATATCAAGTTCTAACAAATTTCTTCAAGTAGTATTAACAAGAAACTTGGTATTAAACTTGCATAAAAACTACTTAAAACATGAAATTAATAAGGTAAGTTCATGGTAAATACCTTAGATATGCTTAGAACTTTGCTTAGAAAAGATAGAAGTCCACTTCCTATGGTTGATTTGTGTCAACTTGAGAGATGAAAGTCCAAGAAGTTGAGAGCAAAAATGAGGGAAGAAGAAGAAAAGGCATGGCCGGCCAAGGTGAAGGGAAAAAGAGAAAGAAATAGTCTAAGAAAAATGAAAAAGAAAAGAAGAAAAGATGGGAAAATGGTGGTCCAATTAAAATCTTACAAGAGTAAAGTAAATAGTTAGTCTTTTAATGCAAGAGTAGCTACTTGGATTAATTTAATTGGTGAAGATTAATAACTCTTACCACTTAATATAATCAATAATTAGACATAAATTATTAAAGCAAAATAGAACAAAAATAGAAGAGAGAAACCGGCCCTAAGGGAAAGAAAAGAAAAAGAAATTTCGGCCAAAAGAAAAGAAAAGAGAGAGAGAAGAATTTTCGGCCAAGAGAGAGAAAGGAAAGAGAAAAATTCCAGCCAAGGTTAAAGAAAATAAAACAAGAAAATAAGTGAAACTTTTGAATAAAATTGGGCAAAATTTCAAGTAGCCAAAAGACTAGAAAATAGTAAAATGAACTAGTCAAAATTTAAACACTAATATAAGTTAAATGGTCAAGTAGAATTATTCTAACTTTAGTACTTAAGTGTTCTTGCTTCAAAATGAAAATCTTAGCTAATTAACCTAATTAACTCAAGAAATCTCCCAACTAATAAATCAAGGATTAACACTTAACCCTAAATAAGAAAAGAAAATGTCTCTTATATGTGCATTTTCTAGGGTGCTACAGTTCCCACTTGATTTTCTGATTTTTGTTGGGTTGGATTCTACGTGTGTAGGCATTTTCCACATATTGCCATGCCTTTTGATGAAGAATTGGATTTTCCAATATTTTGGCACAATTTATTTCTTCAAGTTGTTCAAACTCTAGCTCTTTGAGTCACCTTTCAATTTGATTCTCTTTGACTCCAATTGATCAAAAATAAATTTAAGTATGGTGAACCTGGAATTATACACAGGAGTTGTGCATTAATTTGCTCAAATAAAGATTCCGCCTCGCAAACCCTTATTCCGATAAAAACCCTAATTCTTATAATCTTGTTGGAAAATGAGTCTTTAGCAACCAAAAAAATACTAAAATAACATCTGAAACATATAATAATATATAGAATAATATTGGTAACTTTATTACTTATCACAAGCCGAAACAACATCTGACATGCTAAACAAACAATAAACAAGTTTTGATACAGAAAAGTAAGGCATGATGAAGTGGTCCAGGCTACTGGAAAAAATGCATGAATGCATTATCCTAGAGTGATGAATAAAATGCAATGTCTAGACTGCCAGACTAAAAGAAACATGATGAGGTTCAAGCTGGTGGACAAAAATGCATGGAGAAATGACATAGGAAAACTTAAAATCAAATGTCGGACATTGCATCCAAATCAATTCAAAAATAAAATATTTTTAAAAAATTTTTTGCCCTAGTGTATGGCATTGAACGAATTTGAAAGCACTCTTCTCAAGATTCGGCGCTATTATAAAACACCAAAATTCATTTCAAATCAATCATTCCAAAAATTTGCCCCAATATGAATCGGTTTTTTGCAAGTTTTAAATTAAGCACAGGCCATCAAAATCAATCTTGAAATCAAATTTTTCTCAAAAAAAATTTGCCTAGTGTCAATTTTTGAAATCAATCTTTGAATTGAATTGTGCCCTTGATTGAACCATCATTAACTTAAGAGAAAATTGTAGTTTTGGTCTCCAATGTTTGAGGCATTGGCAGTTTCAGTCCCTAAAGTTTGAGCAAAAGTAAATGTAGTACCAAATGTTTCAATTTTTTAGCACATTTAGTCCTATTAACTAGTTTTTCAAAATCTTATCAGAATCTGATCACGTGAAACTCACGTGATGGTTACAAAAGTTTTCAAAAATAATTAAAAAAAGAAAAAAAATTTTAATTGCCGTAATTTGTAATTAAAGGCACGCATGCAAATGCACTATCTAGGCAGATTTTTTCAGTTTTATCCGCGTGTTTATTATTTATGAACTCAAATTAGTGCCTTTAATTATAAATTATGGTAATTAAAATTTTTTTCTTTAATCTAATTCTTTTTGAAAATTTTGTAACCAGCACGTAAGTATCACGTGACTAGATTTTGATAAGATTTTTGTAAAACTGGTCAATAGGACTAAATATGCTAAAAATGTGAAACTTTTGGTACTAGATTTGCATTTGTCCAAACTTTTGGGACTAGTGTAACATCCAGCGTCTGGGCTGGCCTAATAACTTTTGAGCTTTAAACCACGGGTTCAAAATGCTTAAACCAAGTTATTTAGTAGCCCAAATGTAGGATGTTATATGCTATTCTTTTTTTCTTACTCCCACCGATGTGGGATATCACAACTGGAATTGCTGATGCCCCAAACATTTGGTACCAAAATTGCAATTTTCTCTTAACTTAAAAAAAAAAATTGCCCTAGTTTTTATTCTTAACGAAGGCCTCAATTGAAAATGGTGTGATTGCACCTGCAAAAAGAGAAAACAACTACAATTGCAAAAAATGATGCCACCACTTGACCACTCTGCTAATGCATATAAACATGAGCATTGCCATCTTGAATCTCTGATATGGTCTCTTGCTTTACTTTTGGCAAGTTTCCCAAATTCATGGACTCTGATTCACGATTCCTATCAAATCCCCAAAATAATTTTTCAATTCATGTATGCCTCTGCTTTTCGATAAACTTAGGATTGCCTTCGCTTTTTATTCAAAAGTCAATAAAACTAATCACCATTATTCATTTTTGAACAAAACATCTCACATGCACTACTTTAAAAGAATCTTTGTACAGTAACTAACAGAAAACATACAAAGACTAAATAAGTAAAATACAACCTAATAAAACATTTTTTCGAAATTGATTTTGAAATGATGACTTAAAAGATACCTTTTGCTCTTTGGATATCATTCCCATTTGAATTCAGAGATTGCCACAAAACGATCAATACTGACAAGAAAACTCAGTTACTAAGCACAAGAACCATTGGAATAGAAAAACCACATCATTTTTTCTTCTTCTTTTTCTTTATTTTTTCTTTTTTTTTTTGCAGCATAAAAATCCCTCATAATAGATTTTACATCACATATCACATGAATATACTAATTGACCATAATCAACATTTAACGTGTAAAATTGAGTAAAGAAAAGAAACTTTCATCAAATACACAAAATTTGGACATAATTCCAATCACTTTACAAGAAATACTTTCTATAAGAACAAAACTCGAAACCACATTATAATCATTTCTTAGTACCCGAAGAAAGCATTTGTCAAAGCACATCAAGTAATTTCAACCAGTAGGGGAATTAGACAAATTCATAGTTGCTAATTACAACTCACAAGCATATGATGTAGACACCAAATTTTGACACATCATTTATTTTCAAACATTGGGGGGCATATTTGCATTTTTTGAGCCAAATTTTAATTTTTCAATAATCCGGGGCAAAATAGTAATTTTATTTGTAAATATTTTTTATCAGCTTTTGGGGGTTTTAAAATTCATATTTTTACTTTCATGTGAATTGGTTAATTTTTTTTATGATTTTCCTAGATTTAATTGGCATTTTTTTATATTTTTACCAACACGAGGGCAAAATGGTAATTTCACCTCACGAACACCATTTTAGCTCATTTTTAGTTCCGAATTCATTTTTCTAATTCTTTAAGTTTGTTTCTAAATTTTTATATTTTTTCGGAGACGATTGCTATTTTTTCTGTAAATACTGCATTCAAGGGCAAAATCGTTACTTTACAGTTTAAATCCATTTTTTTGACAATTTTGAGTCATAAATGCATTTCTTAGGGTTTTAAGCTTATTTTCAATTTTTGGTAATTTTTCAAGGTCAATAGCTATTTTTCTGTGAATTTTTATTGTCGAAGGGTAAAATCGTCATTTTATAGTTAAATTCATTTTCATCAATTTTTTGAGTCATAAATGCATTTTTTAGTGTTTTAAGCTTATTTTTAATTTTTGATAATTTTTTTTAGGCTAATAGCCATTTTTGTGTATTTTCATTGTTCAGGGGCAAAATCGTCATTTCACTGGAGTTTGCACTCTCTACATCCCCATTATCAAGGATGATCATGCTTCTTAAACTGGGACACTGAGAGGAAATGTGCCCATATCCCTGACACTTGTAGCATTTGATATCTCTCTATGGTGATGGTGGTGCTTTATTTCTGCCCTTGATAGGTTGTTTGGAGGATGACACCTCAACCTTGCCTTTACTATTGGAGGGCGTGTCATTTCTCTTCCATGGTTTCCTTGGTTTTTGATTGTTTTGTTCAGGCCTCCTTTTGCGGGAGTTACTCTATTGGGAACGAGTCTGACTATTGGAGTAGCCTCGTCCTCTTTTTTATTTGAGTTGCTACTCAACTTTCTCATCCTTGTCAACCAAGTCTTGAAGCTCAACGTAGTTGTGTAGTTCCACAACATCAGCAATCTCTGAATTTAGGCTAGCAATAAACCTAGATATGGTGGCCTTCTTATCCTCTTGTACATCAGCCCAGATCATGAGGGTCTCCAACTCCTTAGCATATTCATCTACAGTAGACAAGCCTTGCTTCAAGGTCTGTAGCCTTCGGTGTAAGTCCTAGAGTAATGACTTCGAACACTTGATCAACTTTCCTCTCCCATTCCAAGTAAGCCTCAGGATTGTTTAGGCCCTTGAAAGGGGGAATGGACATCTTGATGCTTCCCAGATTGTTGTCGCGATTTGGTTGCTGTAGTGGCACCCTCCTCCCTCGGCAGGAAATAACTTCTTCAGACTCACAACCTTCATCTTCTTCATCTTCAAGTGCAGTTCATGACACCTTGGCTTTCCCTTTTACAGCTGAAGCAATATCATCCATAAGAGCATACATACGCCTGAACTCATCTTGCATAGCCTTTATAGAGAATTCTAGGCTAGCAAACCTTTGCTCACTATGGTCAGACATGATGAGCTTACCTACAAAGAAATGTTAGCAACACAAGTAAAACAAATAAAAGAACCTCACTCTCTCACTAAATGTATCCACTCGTCTCTCGTGTATCACTCTAGGTATATAGGCTTTTTCCCAATGCTAATCTCACCCCTTAGCCTTTTACCACTCTTTGAGGTCACGCTGTAAGCCTTTGGCAAAGAACCTGCTCAATTAGACTTAACAAAGACCTAAGTTAAATGATCAAGGAGGATTTAAGAAAAAAAGGAAATTTCTTAGGGACAAGTAATTTTCAAGAACTTTGAAGAAATCGAACGACACAGAATTGAATGCAAAGATCTCGCAGAGACTTCCCTAGTGTGTGGTTCTCATGGTAAGAATCTTGATTTTCCAATAGTCTTCCTTTTCAAGATAACGACCAACAATTCCTTGTGCCAAAACCCAATCAAACTCACAAGAATTCTAAAGTACAATTGTTGTTCTTTTCTTTCAAGTGCACGACTTTTGCATTTCATTACCAAATTAACAAGAAATTCCACCAAAACACCAAGAAACAAGAAGAATAGAATCTGGTCAATTAAACTTTCGTACGTGGCGTTGTTCTCTGTCTAACGATCTGGATGTTTTCACCAGGTCTATTCGGTTGAACAAGGACAATATTCCAGCCAAATATACTTTAGTTTAATTGGTTTAGTTCGTGCGCTCGGCTTTTACTCCCTTCAAGCACGCCTCTTTTCTTTTCTTTTTTTTTTAAACAAATCCCAGATAACCCACACTCAATCAACACAAAGTAAAACAAAACAACCAAAATTCACCAAATGAATAGTGAATCGTCGAATGAACAGTATCGCTACAGTATCGATGAATAGTAGCGTGCTACAGTAACAAGAACAGTACTTTCTCTTTTTTTTTTTAACAATTTCAACACCAGAAGGAACAGGAAACAATTGAGAAATTATCAAGACAAACAGTTGAATCACACAAGAAACCCTAGAATTCTTGGTTTAGACAACCAAGAACGACCCTTACACAAAACCCTAATTGGATGTCAATAGAAGGACAATCAAAGAGGATACAAAAGGAAGAGACCATAATAATGCAATCAAGACGATTACGAAGATCAGATAATAAGAAAACAAAGAAAAAGGGATATAGCCAAAATTTCCAAAGGAAAAAATTTGACTTGGATAACCTAGAAAATTCAAGGAAAACCCTTTGCTCTGATACTAATTGATGCGAACCACGGTCACAAGATGCCCAAGACCCATTGAAAAATCCTTGGAAACCAATCCAATCTTCTTGACCCCTTCGTTACTTGTCGAAGAATCCAAGAACAACTTGAATTGGGCGCTTTGAATGCCACCAAAGATGGTTGGTTCTCCTTATAGGATGCAACCTAGACTCCTACCCAACCCATGGAATAGACCCCTAGTTGACGATCTAACAAGACGAAGAGCAAACCCTTTTGGAAGAACAATCCTAAGCAAAGAAAAGGCTTGATCTTAATAAGTTGATTGTCAAGAACAAGAGTAGTTCTTGTTTTACCAAAGAACTAGGGTAACCCCAATTTGAGAGAAAAACTCACGTTTAATTCATTCAATATATTATGATTCGTTTCATTACATCAAATACCTTATAAAAGGTTTACAACTCATTATTCCACTAAAAACCTATAAAGGAAAACGCTTATATGATTTCTGCGAAAGGCCATGGCCAAGGCCGTGGGGCGGCCTTTCTCACGGCCTCGGTTAGAGGCTTCAGTTTGTCTGGAGCAACTCTCTGATGAAGGCCGTGAAGAAGGCCGTGGCACGGCCTTTGGTGCGGCCTCAGTCAGAATGTCTGGCTCGCGTTGGTTGTCTCTACTAAACTCTCTAATGAAGGCCGTAGGGAAGGCCGCACTGCAGCCTTGGTCAGAAACTTCAATTCTCCTTCATGTGGCTTGGTTTG
This sequence comes from Mitragyna speciosa, assembly GCA_024721245.1. Lineage (NCBI taxonomy): Eukaryota > Viridiplantae > Streptophyta > Magnoliopsida > Gentianales > Rubiaceae > Mitragyna > Mitragyna speciosa. The sequence continues at coordinate 13,321,365 of CM045562.1, forward strand.
GCTACTTTGCTCACTTCCCTTGGCGTCCTGTGCGAAGATTCGTGGGTTTTAGGAGCGTCGCCTTCCTAGGGTCCCCGTTCCTCTGTCAATTGGTATCAGAGCTATTGGATCTTGAAAGAAAATCAGGTTTTTTCGTTGTGTTTAACCCACTTGGATATATCTTTTCGTTACCAATCCGTTTGGATATATCTTTTCTGTTTGGGTTTTTTTTGCTTTTGAGTTGTTTAGTGTTGTTTTTGGTTCAAGATCTGATTTTGAATCAAAGTTGTGATTTTTTTTTGTTGTTGATCTGGAAAAAAAAATTTTGTGTCACTGTTCACGTACTATAGCATACTGTTCATTGGTACTGCTTACACCGGAAACACTGTTCACGCGTAGGGTTTACTGTTCACGGCGGTACTGTTCATCTGAGAATTTTTAGTTTTTGTTTTGTTTGTTTTTGAAGTTGATTTTTGTGTGTTTTGTGAGTTGTTTGTGTAGTAAAAAAAAAAATGAAAAAAAGAGGGTTGTAAGATTGAAAAAAAATTCTTGAGTGGAAAAAGACATAAAAGTGAGATTTTCGTAAAAGCCAAAAATTGGGAGAGTATTTGTGTATTTTTGCAGGCTTTTAGAATGAATAGTGAAGACCTTAATCTATTAGTTCGAGAACTCCAAAGAGGCCTCAAGGCAAACAGAGACAGTTGGGATGCCAAGAGTTCAAGTGACAACAAGAGCCATTCCAAACCCTCTACAAAAGCAAGCAACAATAAATATGGCTATGAAGGTATTGCTTCAAGAAGAAAGGAGAGATATCCGAAATCCAAATCTTTTAGGAGATATAATTCTAATTTCATATGGGAAGAGATGAAGGATCGATGTGATTCTCTCACAGAAGTGGTAAATAAGTTTGTGGACAAATATGAATCACATATTGTTGCTTCAAGGAAGAAGAAAAATCATATAGTCCATGAGGAGAAGTATCAATTGACCGCGGAGTTTGAAGTCAAAGAATGTCCACAACCCATGGATGTGCATATTGAGGAGAAGATTGGAGCCGAGGCGTCACTTTTGGAACCAATTGAAGTTGCAACGCCATTACTAGAGGAGCCTTGTGACATTGATGATTAACCAATTTGACCATTGGAGGAGTCATTAGAGGAAGAGCCACCAAGTGTTGAACAATTCCTTGTAATTGTGCCTTTTTGTTTATCTAATATGGGCGACGATTCGAGGACGAATCGTTTTGAAGAGGGGGAGTTTGATACGATTCCTGTGGCTATGATTCCTATCATTCAAGCTTCACCAATAGATATTATCATTCTGTGCAAATTGGAGGTTTCAACGTGGTCAAAACATGGCAAAGGAGCATGGAAGATGGCTTACTTAGCATCCACTCAAGGGGCCAAAAGCTAGTGGTCACGTTTTAGATCTAAAGTGCGAGGATGGATTTTCAAAGGACAAGACCACAAGCCAGTCGCATACATTCTGTTGGAAGCCGCACCTCAGGCCATCCCGTGGCCTTCCCCCATGGCCTGGAACAGAATGCGTGCCAAGGCCAGAATTGCTTCTGACCAAGGCCGTGCCTAAGGCCACCCCGCAGCCTTGCCCGCGGCCTTCGTCCGCAACTTTTAAATTTTATTGTTTTAATTAGTTTTAGTTTAATTTTTAAGTTTTATTTAATTTAAACTTTCCATATTTAGTTTTAGGGTTTGTACGCCTATATAAGGGTAATTATTATCGTTTATTATTAAATTTATGTTGAATGATGAATTAATCAATAGATATTGATTTTCTCCTTTTAAGGATTTTCGTGAGTTCTTGAGATGAGAACTTGTTTTGCCTTTTCAAGAGTGATTCTTGATAGGTTTTCTATACCTTAAGTTCTAATCAACAGGTGTGATTAGGGTTTAGGTTTCCTTCTTGTTAGATTCAAACGGTTTCATTCCACGAGGTTGGATTGAGGTCGAGTGATTCGACGAGATTTTGTATTATTTGATAATTTGGTCCAATTTTGCAGGAGAGATTGGATTGGGTCATCATCCTGATCTTGAAGATGGCCCTTTGTGGAAGATTCCTGTGACAGCCCCACCTTACCCAGAGGCGCACCAAAGGGCTTAGAGGACTGCCTGCCTAGCTCTCGCCAGGTCTCGATTCACACACTCACGCAAACGTCCGAGCGTAATTAACTTAAAATAAAATAAACTAAAATAAAATGGAATAAATAAAATACACTCATTTTATTTATCATAAAGTACAATTCACATCAAAAGTTTACGTGTCATAATATACATGATTTTTCACAAAGATAGCCTAATACAGTTCGGCTATTACAATAACTAAAACATCTAGCATACTCAAAATCAGTCGTTCCAGCTTTAATTTTTCAGGAAACCTGATTAAGGAAAACAAATAAAACGAAATGAGCTATAATAGCCCAGTGAATGTCCAAGTCATGCAATCAAATCAAGAACTCATTATTTTAGTAAATAAAATAATCGAGCAATAATTAATAAATCAAGATATGAACAATTTAAGTTAACATGTAGTCAAAGGAGGATACAGGGCTCAACTACGGAAGCAAGCTTAACCGTAGAAGGAGCATGTACTGATCATGTAGTCACGATAGTTGGACCGAGATAATAGCTCAGGTCTTTATCAAAGAACATATCAGTTTTTATCAAGCACAAACCCTAACCGCCAATCACCTTATAACCTCCGTACAAGCTACCACATCCAGGGAGATATTCTCAACCCTGGAGGGCCAACAAGCAAACAGGTTCAATCCGGAGTTGGCCTCTTTGAGGATTCACAACTCAAAAGGGAAAGAACATCAAGCCCTAAAACACCCAACACCTTATGTCCTCCCACGTGCAGCCGGGTTGACCATCCGTGAAATAACGGTGAAGTTAGTCACGGTAGTCTCACGCACACACAAATAACACATTGGTCAATGGAAGCAAGTAACACATTGCGGAATAGATGTGATAAAGTACACACCTTTCCTCAAGTAGCACAGATATTCACATAGCAATTGCAAATTTTCGCATAATACTTATCAAATAAATATCACATTTCATGCATCATGCACACAGAAGAACACTCACCTGATGCCTAAGAAAAGATTTCACGATAAGGCTGTGACTCACTTCTGGATCCTGAAATTCACGAGAAATAATTATATAAAAATCCTGACTAAAATCTAAGAAATTTCATAAGGAAATTCAAGAAATACCCCAAGTCTTTCTAGGGTTTAATTTCTAGGGTTTTGGAGCTTAGGGTTTTACCCTAGGGTTTAGGGTTTTCGAAATTAGGGTTTTCCAACTTTCTAGGGTTTTGCTCGGAAAGATTTAATTCACTAATAGCTAATCTACGAAAATTTCTGTACACTTAAATCACTAAATTACAGCTTATAAAGCCTTAAATCATAGCCTAATTATTTTTATTTCCTAGGTTTTACCGAAATTTCGGCAGCATTTCCTCTATAATCGGACCAAACCAAAAATTTTCCCTGCAAAGAAAACAACCAAACCAGCCCAATCTCACATAGTTCTACCAAATTTCACATCAAACTCACTTCAATTTCACTCCAATTCATCACAAAAACACATAAACTACTCCAAGTTCTTTAACCCTATCAAGCCTAAATCATGCTATTTCAAGTTTACCAACTAGGGATATTCAATAGAACATAACTTCCAATTGATATGTCGTATGAGAAAAGTGATTATATGGATAGAAACTATATTCTAAGGGCTAAAACTTTCATGAAGAGCATTATGTCAAATTCTAACAAAAATCATTCCAAAATTGGTCCACAACCTAGTGTTTCATCAACCCAAATCTGCACAGGGTTGGTTTTCGGCCAAGTTCATGCTATTTCTGGGGTCAATCTACCAAGAGACAGAGAATTGTGGTTACATGGTTTGAAAGTACGTTTATAAGGCTACAACTTTCGTGAAGATCATCACTTAAAATTCCAACTAGAACAGGTTCAAAATCAGCCCCCAAGTTGGCTCTTCATCAAAACTGTTTACGCAGAACCGAATTTTCAGCCAACTTTGCAAGCTTTCTGCGGTTAATACACAATGAACCACCATGCAAGCTTTATACCGTTTGAAAGCCCTATGAATCTAGTTTCTAAAACAACAAGAATCATTCGAATCCAAGCTATCTACATCAAGTTATGAAAGTTTTACTAAAACTGGTCCAGCATGACTGTTTTAAGTGTTCTTGAGTTCCAACTTAAATCTTCAACTAAACCACATATAAAACATAAATTTTCAAGGATTAAGCTCCAAGAACTTTCACCCAAACAACATGTTCTCCATGAAATTTCAAGGTTCCAAGGCCACATACTAGTCTATTTAACCATAATAACACTTTATCTAACAAGTATATATCAAGTTCTAACTAATTTCTTCAAGTAGTATTAACAAGAAACTTGGATTTAAACTTGCATAAAAACTAATTAAAACATGAAATTAATAAGATAAGTTCATGGTAAATACCTTAGATATGCTTAGAACTTTGCTTAGAAAAGGTAGAAGCCCACTTCCTATGGTGGATTTCTTCCAACTTGAGAGATGAAAGTTCAAGGAGTTGAGAGCAAAAAAAAATGAGGGAAGAGGGAGAAAGGTGATGGCCGGCCAAGGGAAGAGAAAAAGAGAAAGAAATAGGCTAGAAAAATAGAAAAGAAACAAAGAAAAAGGTAGGTAAAATGACAACCAATTAAAGTATAACAAGAGTAAAATTTAGGTTTAGTCTTTTAATGCATTAGTAGCTAACTTGGTTTAATTTGATTGGTTGAAATTATTAACTCTTATCACTTAATATAAACAATAATAAGACACAAATTATTAAACCAAAAATAGAGTAAAAATGGGAAAAGAAAATCCGGCCATAAAGAAGAAAGAAAAAGAAAAGAATTTTCGGCCAAGAGAAAAGGAAAAGAAAGAGAAAAATTTCAGCCAAGGGAAAAGAAAATAAAGCAAGAAAATAAGTAAAATTTTTGAGTAAAATTGAGCTAAAATTCAAGTAGTCAAAAGGCTAGAAAATAGTAGAATAAATTAAGCAAAATTTAAACTCTAATATAAATTAAATGGTCAAGTAAAATTATTCTAAATGTAGTACTTAAGCGTTCTTGCTTAAAATGAAAATCTTAACTAATTAACCTAATTAACTCAAGAAATCTTCCAACTACTAAATCTAGAATTAACACTTAACCCTAAATAAGGAAAAAAAAATGTCTTTTGTAAGGGCATTTTCCAGGGTGTTACAATTCCTGTGTGAAGATTCGAGGGTTTTAGAAGCGTCGCTTTCCTAGGGTCCCCGTTCCTCCGTCACTCAGAGTAACAATACTCATGTTTATATGCGCTATCAGAGTCAAGGGACCGTCGAGTGGTGGCATCAGTTTTGCAATTGTCATTGTTTTTCACTTTTTTACATTGCCATTAATTGAGGACTTCGTCAAAAATAAAAACTGGGGCAATTTTTTAAGGTAATGATGATTTGATCAAGGGCACGATTCATTTCAAAGATTGATTTCAAAAATTGACACTGGGGCAAATTTTTTTGAGAAAAGATTTGATGCTTCGTTCTTGAGGCAAAATTTTGAAAAGACTGATTTATACTGGAGCAAAAATTTTTGAAAGAAATTGAGTTTAATTGGGTTTTGATGTTTCTACATGATACCACATCTCGAAAAAGGTGATGTCAAGTTAGTTGGGTGCTATACACTGGAAAAAAAAATTTTGAAAAATTTTGATCTTTGACTTGATTTTGATGCAACGCCCAACATTTTTTAGTTTTCTTTTATGTCATTTCACCATGCATTTTGTCCAGCAGTCTGCACCTCATTATTTTCATTCTCGTAAAATGGGCCAGAACTCCACATTTTATTCATTAGTTTAGCATTACGCATGCATGCATTTGTCTAAGTAGTCTATCATCGTGTTTTTACTTTTTCAAATTAGCATTTGTCTAGTGTTTATTCAGCATATTTCATAGTATTTTATTGTGTCTACTAGTTTGCGTATTGTGTCTTAGTTTTAGTCATTTTCATTTCAGTCTCCGGTAGTAAGATCCAATCTAGGCATTGGGCGCCGCGCTTTAGTTTCAGTCATTTTCATTTTCAGTTTCTGGTAGTAAGATCCGATCTTGGCATTGGGTACCATGCTTTTCGGCATTAAGATCCAATCTAGGCATCAGGCGCCACGCTTTAGTTTCAGTTATTTTCATTTTCAATTTCCGGTAGTAAGATCCGATCTTGGCATTGGGTACCATGCTTTTCCGGTATTAAGATCCAATCCAGGCATCATGCGCCACGCTTTAGTTTCAGTCATTTTCATTCCAATCTCCAGTAGTAAGATCCGATCTTGGTATTGGGCACTGCACTTTTCCGGTATTAAGATCTAATCTAGGCATTGGGCTTCTCGCTTTAGTTCCAGTCATTTTCATTTTAATCTCCGGTAGTAAGATCCGATCTTGGCATTGGGCACCACGCTTTTTCGGTATTAAGATCCAATTCAGGCATTGGACGCCGCGCCTTAGTTTCAGTCATTTTCATTTTAGTCTCCGGTAGTAAGATTTGATCTAGGCATTGGGCACCGCGCTTTTTCGGTATTGAGATCCAATCCAGGCATTGGGCATCGCGCTTTAGTTTCAGTCATTTCATTTCAAGTCTCCGGTAGTAAGATCCGATCTTGGCATTGGGCACCGTGCTTTACCGGTATTAAGATCCAATCCAGGCATTGGGCGCCACGCTTTAGTTTCAGTAATTTTCATTTCAGTCTCCGGTATTAAGATTCAATTTTGGCATTGGGCACTGCACTTTTCTGGTATTAAGATCCAATTCAGGCATTGGGCACCGCGCTTTAGTTTCAGTCATTTTCATTTCAGTCTCCGATAGTAAGATCTGATCTTGGCATTGGGCACCGCGCTTTTGTTTCAGTCATTTTCATTTCAAGTCTCTGGTAGTAAGATTCGATATTGGCATTGGGCACTGCGCTTTTCCGGTATTAAGATCCAATCCAGGCATTGGGAGTCGCGCTTTAGTTTCAGTCATTTTCATTTCAGTCTCCGGTAATAAGATCCGATATTGGCATTGGGCACCGCACTTTTTCAGTATTAAGATCCAATCCAGGCATTAGGCACCGCGCTTTAGTTTTAATCATTTTCATTTCAGTCTCCGGTCTTGATATTGGGCACCGCTTTTTGTATTTAGTTTATGAATTTATGTTATCCAGCAGCCTGGACTCGCTCTTTGTCCATTTTAGTCTAGTAGCCCAAACTCTGCATTTTATTTTATCCCAGCAACTCAGAATCGTTGCATTTATTTGGTCCAACATCCTGGACTCACTTTAGGTTGTTTTAATTTATCGATTCAAATAGTGCATTTCTATTTGTGTTTTGCTCACAAATTTTGAAAAGTTTGAATTCTTGTGTTACCTTTTTACAATTGTGTTTCGCATCCTCAGTTCACCTGTGTATAAACTACGTTTGACCTGATTCCCTTCACGGGATACGTAGGCAGCTCCTAGATAGCTTGGTCACATGATTTTGTATATTCATTTGTCCATTGATTTTGCATATCGTCACTATGCATGATTAGATGTTTTGTTTACAGCAGTATCTGTTTTCACATTTGGGCAAGCCAAAATTTAGTGTTGTCTACGTCTTTGTCTGAAATCTCTACGAGATTCCCGACAAAGAGGGGCAAATTGTAGACACCAAATTTTGACACATAATTTATTTTCAAACATTGGGGGGCATATTTGCATTTTTTGGGCCAAATTTTAATTTTTCAATAATCTGGGGGGGCAAAATAGTAATTTTATCTGTAAATATTTTTTATCAGCTTTTGGGGGTTTTAAAATTCATATTTTTACTTTCATGTGAATTTGTTAATTTTGTATGATTTTTCTGAATTTAATTGGCATTCTTTTATTTTTTTACCAGCACGAGGGCAAAATGGTAATTTCGCATCGCAAACACCATTTTAGCTCATTTTTAGTTCTTAATTCATTTTTCTAATTCTTTAAGCATGTTTCTAAATTTTCTTTTTTTTTCGGAGACGATTGCTATTTTTTTTTTTGTAAATACTGCATTCAAGGGAAAAATCGTCATTTTAGAGTTTAAATTCTTTTTTTTTGCCAATTTTGAGTCATAAATGCATTTCCTAGGGTTATAAGCTTATTTTTAAATTTTGGTAATTTTTCAAGGTCAATAGCTATTTTTCTGTGAATTTTCATTGTCCAAGGGCAAAATCGTTATTTTACAGTTAAATTCATTTTTCGTCAATTTTTTGAGTCATAAATGCATTTTCTAGTGTTTTAAGCTTATTTTTAATTTTTGATAATTTTTTTGAGGCTAATAGCTTTTTTTTTGTGTATTTTTATTGTTTAGGGCAAAATCGCCATTTCACACCCCGAGCACCTTTTTATCAGTTTTAAGTTCTAGCTTTTATTTTTAAAATCTACTTTGAATTCTTTTTTAAAATTTTTTTAGAGATTGCTGTCATTTCTTTGTATTAATTTTAATTTTTGAGGTTAAAAAATTATTTTTAAATAAAATTAGTATTTTTATTACCGGTGGCGTTTTTGTTATTTTATAGCATTCTTGGTGACCAAGACAAGTGGTCTATAGATACCCCTTTAATCAGCAAAAAAAAAAAAAAAAAGAGGAGGAAAAAATTAGAAACTCTAAAAACACTTTTATTTTACACCTTAGAAGATCAAAGCACCTACTTATTCATCAAAACACACACACACACTCTTTTTTTATCCTCGGTTACTGTTCATCAAACCAATTACTGTTCATCCCATATACACTGTTCATCATCAGATCATTTTGAAGTTTCAAAAGGTAACTTCTTTTATTTGTTTCATTGAATTTGCTTTCATTTTTTTAGGCAAATCTGATTAAATTTTTTATGTTTGTTGAGAATTTTATTAGAGCCATTAAATTTTCTTTCGGTTTTCATTTTTTATGAATTTTTTTTAGTTACGTTTCTAGGTTTTATTCTTGTTCTTCTGTGTTGTTCTTCATCATTTTTTTCTTCCTCCACCGTCTTCCACCATCAGCTTCACCAGTCACCATCATCAGTTTCCCTCACCAAAAAATCCCACCACCAAAGCCAAAACCTTCACAGTCCTCACACCACAATTACAAAGCTATCACCTCATAGTCTATTTCCACCACCAGATCCCTTAACTTCTCCTTGCACAAACCTGCAAAAGAAAATAGCAATAAAGCCCCAAACGAATAAACCCAATTCTGACTCCAATTCAATCAGGACCTAAATCGCCTCCAACTACCCAATTTCAGTCACCAAAAATCACAATAAACCAACAACCAATCTCCAATCCACTACCATCGCCACTGAGACTGCCAAATCTCAAGCAGAAGCCTCCATTCCTCCATTCAATCACCACCTCCAATAAACCACAACCTATCAAAGCCAAAGAGATCGTCAGCAATCCAACGCCCACCTCGCCACCACTGCCCAAATACCTACAAATTGCAATCCCAAACCCATCAGAAACAGCTCCATCCGCCATTGAACCATCAGTAACCCCCCCTGAAATCACCCACAACCTCACCGAAAACAGCACCAGTGCAATTCAAAGAGAATCAACAAATTTCAGCTTCAGCAATCCCTGCAAGAAAAAGAAACACAAGCATATCCATTCCAAACCCATAATCACCAATCCTCCCCTGAACACACTGCAACCAAGTTCACTGTTGCACCCACTCCACCACTTGGAATCATTACCGACAGTTCAATCCACCAAATTCAATTCCAATGCCACCGATTCAATCTGCTCAGCCCCTAATCAGTTTCGTTGGCAAATATCCCCTGCACCACTATCACCCTCCACCACAATTGTCAATTGCCTTCATTGCCCAATTCAAACCCAGTCACTTGATAGCTCCACCACTCGCCAGATCATCACCACAATTGTAACCCACTGCCACCTCACAAATCGCCTAGCCATCACCAAAAATCAATCATCAATTCATCACCTGCAGCAGCCCCAACACCACCTACCTCTCCATCACCATCGATAGTCCCAATTTGCCAAGCTCGCTCCATCATCTTCACTAGACCAGTCCCAAATTCCCTATCACATACCCTCATTCATCCCCTTCACTGAGTGCCATCAATATAGATCCCCTGCTCGCCACCGTGTCACCTCCCTCTCACCACTGCTACAGCCAGTTATCACCCATCACCGCCATTCCATTCCCACGGCCAAATCAAACCTCAACACCACACAGAACAGAGATAGATCAGAAAGAAGAGAGAGAGAGAGACGATAACAGGAGAAAGAAAAGACAGAGAACTAGAAAAACAGAGAGCTATAAAAAGTAAATGATACCAAAATGAAAGAGAGAAGAGAGACAGAAGAACAGGGAGAGTAGAGAGAATTGAGAGAGCAGAGAGAGTGAGGAGAAGAGGGAAAGAAAAGAAAAATTGAAGTCAGAGGAGAGAAAGAAGGAAACTGGAAAATTAGAGAGAAAAGATTAGAAAGAGAGATAGAGGGGGCTTGGGGGGGGGTTTCGGTTGAGAGAAAAAACAGAAATAGGGAGAGGAACAGAGAAATAAAAAATGGAAAAACAGGAAAAATGAGAGAGGAATGAGATTTGGGGATTTTTGTGTTTTGATTTTATTGGATTAGTTTTTTAGTGGATTGAATCTAGCTTTAATTTAGTGAGTAGTCAAGTAATTAACTTTGGCTAACTTGGTTAATTAAGTTAGTTTAACTAAGTGGTTTAGTTAGTTTGTTAATTAAATTACTTTAGTTAATGGAGTTAATTATGTCTAATTTGGCATTTTAGTTTTTAGTTATTTTATGAAAAACATAAATTTGCATTTGAACCTTTAGGTCTCATTTTCTTTCAATTGCATCCTTGTTGGCTTATAATTTCTTTTATAATTGCTGTGATTTAGAATTTGCCCCCCCTTAAGTTGTCAAATTTTAAGACCTAGCCCCTCATTTTATTGGAATTTTTAGTTTTACCCCATGGTCGCTAAAATTTTTATAATTTGGTCCTTTAAATTCATTCATATTTATGTTTTGTGCCCCTAAGTTGATGAGATTTACAATTCTTGACCCTTTGACTTTGATAAATTGGCAAAGTTAGTCCCATTTGTTCTTGAATTTGCATATTTGCCCTTGGATTTGCTTGAAATTTTTATTTTATCCATTTGTTTGTTTGAATTTATGATTTTGCCCCTAAATTGTGTGAAGTTGCAAATCGCGTCCCCTATGCTTACTTACATTCACAATTTGATCCATTAATTGCTAGAATTTAGTTTTTTTATCTCAATTCGCCAATATTTACATATTCTTAGGCTTTATTTATTTATATCATGATACATTGGCATATGTTCATTTTCTTAAGTATTGGTACCGAGTCTTCAAAGAGGTATTCCTGTTTCTCGTTAATTCCTATTTGTGTGTCCCAACATGCTCCTACGTGATTTTATGCATTTCCTTCACGAGTTTTTTATTTTACATGTTATTTGCGCATTGAGTTACTTTATGCTATATAATTTTGACTATTTTGGCAAAAGTGTAATATTTTTTTTTTGTATTTAGCTAGTCAATGTAATAGTTAGGCTATCTTTCTTATATTTTAGCAAAAATTGTGTAATTCGGTAGAAAGTGTAATAGATAGGGTATTTTTAATTTTCCCTTTTTTAAATTATAAATTAAGACCCTGGTGTAATAGTTAGGGTTTTGTTTGTTTTTGCGTGCTTACGTGTTTATTTGTTTTATTGCTTTCCTTAGGATTTTTGCATCTAGAATATGTTAGTGTATGCCCTAAAACCAAGTTAGTTTTTGGGATTTTTATTACGCTTATTTCGTGTTATACTTATATATGTGGCATTTTCTTTGTCATTTAATACTTGTTATTAATATTACTTGTTTATTTGATAAAGTCCATAGAATATTAACTGTGTATAAGAGATTGTAAGAGTTACAATGATGAGACTCTTATTACACATTAAGTTATATTCTTAAATATCCCTAGTCGTAGTATTAATGAGATTGGACATCATTAATATGGGAAGACTAGCACATACTTTGCCTCTACTTATGGTAAGTAGTAGTTGATCTCGTCAACTATGGCGTGTGACACCTAAGCTGGTATGTGGATGCTTGTTAGAGAACAAGTTCATTGGATTGATCCGCCAAGAGTTACTATTCATAGTGCTAATGAATTATACTCTTAATGGCAATGGTGTAAGTGATCCTTAGACTTGAGATTACCATGGTATCTTGAGTGTGGATTGCTATGCTTTGACTCTATTGCTCGGTGCTCGTAAAAGAGTAGCCCATACGGTAGAGATTGGGTATAGTATGAAGCATGGAAGGATAGTGAGTAATCGATATAGGATTCACCACTCCTTATTATAGGAGAGTATATCCCGGATTGGCCACTTGTTGAAATATGACTTAAAGAATCTTTTGCGCAAAAGTGAAAGTATGACTTGAAAGAGTTTCAAGGTTATACTTTTATGGAAAGTTATATTTCGGGAACAAGAAATCAGTTAATTAGTCATTTAAAGAGTGCGCACTACACTCTTAGACTAATTGGGATATAGTGTGGTGAAAGGATATTAATTACACGGTAACATTGTCATTGATAGGTGTAGTCTACCATATGACTTTCCTATTCACTTGGGTGGTCATGATGCATTGCTAGACGCCACTCATGATCTATAAGTGCAAATTAATTAATTAGTGAATTAATGATAAATTAAAGTGTTAATTTATCTGGCTCTTAATTAATTAATTAATGAGTTATAATTTGTACTTATTGCCAACGTGAATGGAACCTAATGGGTCACACACAATAAGAACATGGTCTTTGGGTTAAATTGTTATTAAGATAAGTATAAGATACTTATGGGGTTAATTTATGTGATAAATTAACTTAAAGGACTTAATTATAAATATTCTAAGTCTTGATGGAAATTAGTTTCCTAAAAGGAATTAAGAAGCTATTTGGTTTCCTTTTGGAATAGGTTTCCTAAAGGAATAGGATTAGCTTAAGGTAAGCTTCCTAAACCTTCTTGGTTTCCAATTGCTCTTGTTTCCTTAAAGACTAGGATACTACATCTATAAATAAGTCCATGCCTTGACTCTTGAATGATTGATGAAACATAACACAAAATTAGAGAGAGAAAAATTGAGAGCTTGGTGGCGGTTTTTCTCTCCAAGAAAAACGCCACACCTCCTTCCCTAATTGTTAGGGTTTCAACTTCTTTCTTCTTCTTGTGTTCTTCATGAATCATTCAAGGGAGCTAGCACTCGAAAGGCAAGGCAAGCAAGCCCAAAGGTTCCTAAAGATCATGTTCGTGTGGATACTGTTGGAGGCTCGACACTTGGAGGGCTTTTCATGGTAGATCAACACCTTCATCGAATAGGATCTTGCCCTTTGAAGCATAGAAACCTTCTATGCTTGAGGTATTTGTGCTAAACACCCTTTAATCGTATAGATTACATCAAAGAGATCCATGGCTAAGGTAATAAATTTTTAAATTTTCCGCTGCGTTACTCCCCTTATTACCTTACAGAATATTATGTTTACGTGTTATGTGCTCCTATGTGCTCTTATATTTCTTTATATGTTCAATTTGCTTTTCATTCATTTTTTACTATTTAATTCATGTTTTATGTTATTTCGCCACCACGCTAGTCCAACGCTAGTTGTGGTTTTCTCGTTTCCCCGTTAGTCCAACGCTAGTGGGACATTCTTAGAACAGGTTAGTCCACCGCTAGACCCTTAGGGCATGTTAGTTTTAGGTGCACTTGTGTGCATTTTTACATCCCATTTCACACACTCTTAGTTTTCTTTCCATTTGGCATGATTTTATTATTATTATTATTATTCTTATTATTATTATTTTGATACATTTTTAAAATGCATGACATCTAGGTTGCATTTCACTTAGACTTCAGGACATTTGTGTGATTCGACTAGAAATAGTCGTCTATTCATGTGGGAAGCGGTGGCGTACATACCGTTCCCTCCATGAGTAGAAACATTCAGTCACAAGATATTAGTTTCCTGTACCCATTATGTTGCATACCCACTTTCTTCGACCACTTATTATCTATATTACTATTTTTCTTTTCTTTTTGCATTACATTTTGCACAGACACTCGTGACTCCCTCGAGGTCTTGACTCAGGTTTCACAATTAATGCGATAATCTCAGCCCAACCTCAACGGGACATTTTGACCCTCCCAATATTCACATTTAGACTTAGGATTTGCATTCAGTTAGACACATTCAAAACGCAATAGAACTTAGGGTTAATTCAAGAAAATTTGATTAAACCTCACAACTAGCCTCGGCTAGGTTGAAAGGGTGCCTTAGGCGCAAGCCTTTGCCTTCCCTTTCTTCAAATGTGACTCCCAGACCTTTTCTCTCATTTTTCGTAGACCAGAGTCAAAAAACGGTTTTAAATAATTTTTTCTAAAATTTTACTTTTTGTTTTGTTTAAATGATTTTCAGGTAACTTGGTACACCCTAACTCAGTACCAAGTGGCGACTCCATTTTTCAAACAAAACCCTTTTTCAAAATTAGTTGGCCAAAACTGTCGCACTTTTTGTCCTATCCTTGTTTTCTTTAAATACCATTTTCATAGAAAACACATTTTTTACTAAAAACTAGATTTTTATCACACACACAGAGTTTTTTTTCAAAAAAACGCTTTCTTTTCAAAAGGGTCTCGGACCGGACCGTCTTTTTGTGACGCGACAGTCAACGACCCCACTAGTACCTTTTACTTACAATTTTTAGGACGCGACATATGTCATTACCCTATTTTTCTACATTTATTCTATACAATGTATTCCACAGATAAGATTAAGAAAATGAAACAATAAAACTCCCCTTCTAAATTAGTTGAAGTCGTATCCTCTGCACATTTGTTCCTTTTATTGTGCTTGAATTCTCCAAACATTCATCCAAACTTGCTTCGTAAAGTTTGCTCAACATTTTCAAGGTATCTGGAGTGAAAGTGCATCTTGTCCTAACTCCTTAACCCATTTCTTGGTGCCAATATTTATAGCTTCTTTCCTTTTCAGGTTAAGCTTGGATTCCCTTTTTGTACCATTTAGATTCCTTAACACAAAGTCTAAATTCCTTTTTGGTGTCACTCTAGCTCCTCATTAACAGCTTGTGTTATTTTGGAATCTGGATAGATATCGAAGTGGCAATCATCCGTTTCAAGTAGGGTGACATCCGAAGATTATAGGCATTTATTTTCGGCCATCTAAAATTAAAGGAGAACACTCAAAAAAAAAATTGTTTTCATTCAATACGAACTTGCCTTAACTCATCAAAAGAGAATATTTACAATCAAAACAAATCCAGTAGTAGGCTTTGTGAAAAATGTAATTTATTTCGAGGCCTGATCAAAGAATTATTTGTTCAATATAACGATAGGATTTGAAGAAAATTCTTTTCAAAAGATAAATGCAAAACATGAAGGGAAAATCTAATGCCAAAAACAATTTTGAAAAAGTAGCTTTTTTTAGCGCTTCATTTGAGAAAGAATTCTGAACACAGACAATGTTAAATTTACAAAAGAAGAGCAGTTATTAGCATCCAAATTACTCCTGTTGTTATTACATCTAAAATGAGCCATTTTCTGGTTATGAAATACAATTTCATTTATCTCACTGCTTATGCTAATCAAGCTCATCTATCTAGGCCCTCGACACTATCAATTCTATAACTGATTCCTTGCAGTTAGTGTTTTTCATGGCCTTGTAGATGTTGAGTATATGGCGCTTCACTTGAACAAATTATGTTTTAAAAACTTTTGAATGTAAAACCCGAATATATATTTGATATCTTCCCCAATTTATCGCCTCCGTTAGAGGACTTGTAAAAAAAAAAACAAAATTAGTATAAGAAAAAACAAAGACGGATGCATGTCTTAGGGGGAGCCCTTATTGTGCCAAGGGTAGGCCTAATATGAAATGCAATCCTTTAGGGTGAGACCCCCCTTTTAAATGAAAATGGACCAAATTCGTCAGGAAAAATTGCCTCCATTCTACTCATGTTACCTTACCTAGTGTAACACCCTAGAAATTCATGCAAAACCATTTAATTCGCATTATGTCCATTAGTAGAAAAAAAAAATAGAGAGAACCGAAATTAGTTAGAACTAAATACTAGAATTATTTCTATTTATATTGTAGCATGTAGTACTTTTTCCCTTTAGAAGTTGTACCTTAGATATCTTATAAGATTAATAGGAAGATAAATGTTAAATCCTAATTCTAATTATGCATGGCCAAGTGGAGTCTAAAGTGCAAGAAAGTCAAGCTCTACACTTAGTTTTGTCTTGCTATGATTGGTCATTACTTTTTCCAATTCTTTCTTCATTTCTTTTCTTCTTTACTTAGCCATTTTTTCTCTCTTTTCTCTTCACCTTGGCCGGCCTTCTCTTCTCACTTTTCTCCTCATTTGCTTTCATTTTCTTAGAGCTTTTCCCTCCAATTTGATCCTTTTTCTTCCATTGAAAGTGAATCAAACTCATTTCTAAGCAAAGATCTTGCCTTGTTAAAGGTATTCACCATGAACTTTTCTTATTCTTTCAAGTATGAGTTGTAGTTTTATAGCTTTATACCCATGTCTTTAATGCTAAGCATGATTGATTTAAGTCCATGAAAATGAAGTTTTATTCCATGAATTATGAGGTTTATAGGCTTGTATGACTTATAGATAGTGATGGAATCTTGAGATGACATGAATTAAGTATGATTTGGTTGAAGAACCTTGGAGGAGTTCATGTGTTTTTATGACAAATTTAGGTGAAATTGGATTGATTTTGATATGAAAATTGTAGAACTACTTGAAATTGGGTTGGTTGGTTGTTTTCTTTGCAGGTTAAAAATTTTAGGGTTAGTCCGATTATAGGGGAAATGCTGCCAAAATTTCGGTAAAACCTAAGAAGTAAAAGTGATTAGGCTATGATTTAAAGTTATATAAGCTGTAATTTAGTGAGTTGAACGTGCAGAAATTTCTGAAGTTGAACTATTAGTGAATCGAATCTTTCCGAGCAAAACCCTAAAAATTTAGAAAACCCTAATTTTGAAAACCCTAAACCCTAGGGTAAAACCCTAAACTCCAAAACCCTAGAAATTAAACCCTAGAAAGACTTGGGGTATTTCTCGAATTTTCTTATCGAATTACTTAGATTTTAATCCGGTTTTTATACGACTATTTTCTTTTGAATTTAGGATCCGGAAGTGAATCACGACCCTTTTACGAAATATTTTCTTAAGCACTTCAGGTGAGTGTTTTTATGTGTGCATGATGCATGAAATGCCATGTTATACTTGACATTATTATTTAATGAAATGTGTTACTTGAGGAAAGATGTGTACTTATCGCATCTATTCCGCAATGTGTTACATGCTTTCACTATCCAATGTGTTATTTGTGCTTGCGACTTCCGTGGTTAACTTCACTGTTTTTCCACGGTTAGTCAAATTGGGTGTGTACGGGAGAGATATAAGGTGCTGGGCATTATTCGGTGCAGTGTTAATTTCACATCTGGGTAAAGTCCTCGAAGAGGCTAACTCATGATTGAATTTTATGCTTGAATTGGACTTCCGTGGCTAACTTCACCGTTACTCCACGGTTAGTCAACCTGGTGTGTTTAGGGTGATATAAGGTGCTGGGGGTTATAGGCGAGTGATATTCTTTCCTATATGAGTTTCATTCCTCAAAGAGGGTAACTCTAGATTGAATTTTACAAGTATCTCGACCTGAGCTATTAACTCGGTCCCGATACCAATGTTATCTTGTTCATTGATTGATACTCCTGCGGTTGAGCTTGCTCCCGTAGTGAGCCTGTATCCGCCATTGATTATATGACACTTCACATTGCTTTATTCATTGTTTATTGAATTTGTTAATTATTATCCTTAAATGTTTATTTGTTTATTTGTATGCTGCTTGACTGGAGCACATCACTGGGCTATCATAGCTCATTCCTTTCATTTGTTTTCTTTAACCAGGTTTCCCAAAATATTAAAGCTGGAAAAGCTAATTTTGGACTTAGTACATGTTTTGTTTTCTATATTTGATAGCCCAATTGTTTAGGCTATTATTGTAAATACTATGTAACTTTTGGTGTGTAAAACATATTAGTGATATTCGTACTTTCAAGTGAATTATATGAATGTATTTTATTTTGGGTTAAGTATGCTTGGACGTTTGAGTGAGTGCGTGATTTGAGTCCTGGCGAGAGCTAGGCAGGCAGTCCGCTAAGCCCTTTGGTGCGCCTCTGGGTAAGGTGGGGTTGTCACACCTAGGGTCTCACTCATAAGGATTTCCTGAAAATATAAACGTGCACGTCTTTTAGGGTTAATTACACAAGACAAAAGGACGGCTTTCCTATCATGGGATTCCCAAAATGGCATTCCTTCTAGGGTTTATCCATGATGACAGTTTATTAAAACAAGTTAAAATATGCAAAAATGTAAAATTTGAAAAAATAATGCAGAATTTCTTTGAGATTGATGGACCTTGAATTGTGCAAAAGAAATTATTGACTTCAAATAGATTTTTGATCAAAAAATCGAGCCTCCATGAGGTTATGGGACACAACATTGAAAGGAAACAAAAAATCATAACTTTATCTAGGGATATACAAATCAAAATGTTAGTTTATTAAAGTATAATGAAATATGTGTTAAAATCACTTTTTGTGTAATGTGGGATGGAAGGATAGGGGATAAGGCAAAAATGACACATTAATTTCTTTGAAAAGAGGATAAATGCGAACTATGCAAAAGTTTGACCACTTGGATACATTTATTGACTCTGAGAAAAATTAATTAGGATAAAACTGACAAGTATAATAAGGATGGGTAAACTTTGAAAAAGATCTGAAATTACACTTCTTATTAAAAAAATATACAAATTGAAAAATCAGATTTTCGAGACTTTACAAAATTTACGACAATCGGACCCTTGGGTATTTTGTTTACAAGCAAAAGTAGTTTGCAAAAATTTTATGAAGATCTCATTTCCATCTGATGAAAATTTAAAAGTGGAATGCAATCAAAGAATGAAAGAAACTGCATTAGTTTATTCAACAAATATCACAAAACATATTGACAACACAAATCGCAGTAAATGGCACAACAAGGCAAATAGAGGGTGAATTCCCTCTTCTCGTGCTTGGTGTACCTAATAAGGTAAGGTTGACTCTATCCTAGGCTTATTCTATATGGATGCATGAGGTTGGGCTCACTAATGCATCTAGACTCGATAAGGCTTCGCTTCCTGAACCTTTAGACTGAGGGATCCAAAAAGTTACAAGTCTATCAATTCCAAGGATCCTAGGTCGGTGGTTCGAGTGATCCCTTGGACATTGCTACCAGCACGTCAAGCCACAGCCACTTGTCCAAGCGGATCAGTTTTTAAAGCTCAAATCTCTAGACTTGTGAACTCAGGCTGAGAGTTTGGGTGATCTCCTAGACAATGTTACGTGCACATCGTGCCATGGTCACATGTCCAAGTGGATCAAGCCTGCAATACGGCTTAAGGCTCCTGAACCTTCAGACTTAGGGATCCAAAAGTAACAAGTTCGTCAATTCCAAGGGTCCCAGGTCGGTGGTTTGAGTGATCTCCTAGACATCGCTACATGCACAAATGCGATGGCCACGTGTCTAGGCAGATCAATCCTATTCTTAAAGAGATGGGTAGGTGACAACCACTAAAAAGAGAAAAAGGGTAAAATATATCGAATGCACGTATGGAGTGCTCCTTATGAGATGAGAGAAGATAATGCTATCACACATGGGGCTCTAAAGGGCGACTGACCCCCTCCCCAAATGCAAACGCGGTCGAATAAAGCAAAGATAAGTAAAACATACATCACATAGATAGACGAGAGACGAGGTGTGTGAAATGTAAAAACAAACCCTAAAAACCTAAAAAACAAAAATACAATGCTAGCATCCAAGTGTGATAAAATAAAAGGGTTAAATTAGGAAAAGTGACTAATCGAAGTGCCCGGACTCACTAGTGATCATCAGTGGAGTCGCCAAAATCTGTCGCTCCCCGAAAAACCATAGCACACATCGGCCCAGAACTATCGCGCCCCGAAAAGGCTGTCTAGTTCGATGACCCTTTTCGAAAAGAAAGTTTTTGAAAAAACTGTGCGTGGGTGAGAAAAAAATCAATTTTTTTGTGAAAAAGTGCTATTTAGGAAAAATGGTATTTTAGAATAAAAATAAAATAAGGCCGAGACTAAAAAGTGCGACAGTTTTGGCCAACTAAATTTGAAAAAGGGTTTTATTTTAAAGAAAATGGAGTCGCCACTTGGTATTGAGTTAGGGTGTACCAAGTCACTTGAAAAAATCGTTTAGCAAAAAATAAAATAAAATAAAATTTTAGAAAAAAACTATTTCAAAACCCTTTTTCGACTCCAGTTTATAAAAAAACAAGAGTAAAAAGGTCTAGAAGTCACATTTGAAGAAAGGGAAGGCAAAGGCTCGTGCCTAAGGCACCCTTTCAATCTAGCCGAAACTAGTTGCGAGGTTTAATCAAATTTTCCTAAAATAACCCCTAAATCTATCATATTTGGATGTGACTAAATGAATGCAAATCCTAAGTCTAATGTGAGTATTGGGAGGGTCAAAATGTTCCGTCGAGGCATGGTTGGGATTATTGCATTAATTGCGAAACCCAAGTCAAGACCTTGAGGGAGTCATGAGTGTAAATGCAAAATGGAATGCAAAAAGAAAAATAAAAATAGTAATATAGATAGTAAATGATGAAAAAAAGTGGGAAATGCAACATAACGGGTATGGGGGACTAATAACTCGTGACTGATATTTTTCTACTCACGGAGGGGCAAATGACCTGACAATTCACCGCTTCTCACGTAAGTAGAAGACTATTTCTAGTCGGATCACACAAAATGATCTAACTTTTAAGTGAAATGCAACCTAGATGTCATGGCACTGTCAAATGCTAAAATTAATAATAATAATAATAATGTATACCAAAAATCATGCAAATATGGAAAACTCTAAAAAATGAGAATGTGTTGTGAAATAAGATGAAATGCATGTGAGTGAAACTAGCACTAAAATGCCCTAAGGGTCTAGTATTGGACTAGCCCTTTTTAGGAATTCTCCACTAGCGCTAGACTAGCGAGGAAGTGATAAAACCACAACTAGCATTGGATTAATGTGGTGAGGGAATGATAAAAATTAATAAAGCATGAATAAGACTAATAAAACATGAATCGAAAGCAAATAAGTATATAAAGACATGTAAGAGCACATAGGGGCACATAACATGTAAACATGATATTCTAGATGCAAAAATCCTAATGAAAGCAGTGAAACATATAAGCACACAAGCACGCAAAAGCAAATATGCCCTGACTATTACACCGGGGGGATTCAACTTACAATTTAAGGAGAAAAAGGTAAAAATGACCTATCTATCACACTTGCTATCTAAATACAAAATATTGCTAAAATTATATAAGAAATATATTCTAACTGTTACATTGACTAGCTAAATATAAAACTATTATATTTTTTGCCAAATAATAAAATTCTAAATTAAATAGCATAAAGTAAACAAATACACAAAAAGCATGTAAAATAAGAAACTCGTGAAGAAAATGCATAAAAATCTCATGCAAGCACATTGGAGAACATAAAGGGAAGTTAACAAGAAATAGGGATACCTCTTTGAAGACCCAGTACTAATGCTTAAGAACACAAAAGAAAACACGTCAAGGTATCGGTATATAAATGAGTGAAGCGTAAAATATGTAAATATTGACAAATTGGGGTAAAAATGTAAAGTCTAGCTAATTGGGGAAAAAAACAAAAATTCCAACAAGTAGCAGGTAAAATTGCAACTAGTTAAGGGTCTAATTGAAAGATAATAAACCTAAGGGGGCGCAATCTGTGATTATTAAGGAACTAATTGCACAAAACAAAAATATTAAGGGGCATATTAACACTACTCCAAAAAAACCTAAGGCTTAAAATCTAAATACCTATTTATCACAAAATAACCAAAAGAAAGCATGCTGTCCTAAATTAAAACTAGATCATTTAGCTAAATTAATTTGAGTCAGTTAAATTAAACCTATATTGAACAAATCAAAAACCAAATCATAACAAAATTAAATCAATAGACACAAAACTAAACCAAATTATGAAATAAACAACCCATGTCCCAAGTCGTCTCCTTCATTATCGAAACAAAAAACTTTCCCCCAACTCTTCTCAATTTTTTACAGTCAATTTTTTCGAATTCCTAATCCCTTCTCTCTCTCTCTCTCTCTCTCTCTCTCTCTCTCTCTCTCTCTCCGTTCTCTGTCATATTTCTCTGAATGCCCTCTCTTCTCTTTCTCTCCTCACTCTTCTTCTCTCGCTCTTCTCTCTCACTCACAGCTCTCCAATTTGCTCTTTTCATACTCCCTTTCTTCTCTTTTTGTCTTCTGTTTTCTTCCCAAGAGCAAGAAGACAAGTTTCTTCATTCCTTTTAATATTCGAATGTGTCTTTTTAAAGAACCATTTCTCTAAAACTCTCCCAACCAAAAATTTCCCAAAGCTAAAAGATTAAATCGAACATCCAAAGCCATGTTCAAAATACCATCCGAAAGTTTCTGGAATATTGTAATTATATCGGACGACTAAAGGGACATCCGAATGGTCATCCAAAATCTTTGGAATTTCTTTGATGTCGTCGGATGAATGACCGGACATCCGAACCTTGTGTTCAAGCATCTGAAAGTTTCTAGAAATTCTGGAACAACTTCGGATAACTAATAGGACATCCGAACTTACATCCGAACATACTTCGGACAGCCGAAACCTTGATTTAATCGTCTAAACTGATGTCCGATTTGCTCTATTTTTTAGCAAAGATTTTCAAACCTATTTAACACTTCACCACGACACTCAACAAGTGTGATTAGTAATAATGTGGTTTGTTATCATCAAAACGAGGATTACATTCTTGTTGTTTTTCTTACCTAGATCTTGTGTTCTTGTATTGTTCTTGTTATGCTATTTTTTAGATCTATAAGAACAAAGTGTTCTTTTCTTTGTCTATTGTTGATCTAATTATCTTAGTACTTCTTTGTCCTTTTTTGTGTTCTTCTTGTTTTAAATCTTAACTCTTAAGTGATTTCTTCTTGTTTTGGCTTCAA
The DNA here is from genome assembly GCA_024721245.1 of Mitragyna speciosa. NCBI lineage: Eukaryota > Viridiplantae > Streptophyta > Magnoliopsida > Gentianales > Rubiaceae > Mitragyna > Mitragyna speciosa. Next base: position 13,344,578 of record CM045562.1, read on the forward strand.
GTATGTTAAAGAAATACTACTTGATACCATTAGAGAAAGCTTTCTATTCTTCATAGTTATTTTTAGACAACTCTACTTGGGTCTTGAAATTCTTGAATATTAAATCTTGATTTTTGCATATTTGTTATTAAAGAATACCAAGTGAGCAATGAAAACTCAAAAACTCTCATGAATCTCCATTGTGTTGTTGGATTGTTATTGTTAAAAAAAAATCCGTACAAGTTTAAAAAAAAAGGCACATTTGAAAAGGAAGTGTAGTGTGATTCTTGAAATCAAAGAAAGATATTTTTCAAGAATTTTCATCAAAAGAGAAGAAAATTCTTGTCAAATCTTATTTCAAGTGAGGCAAATCAAGATTTAAATTCAAGAAGTCCATTCCAATTCTTTAGTATTTTCAAGTGTATATTATTCCAAATAGTAGTTATTGATTCACTTTGATCCAAATTGAACTTCATTATGTCTTAAATCTTGTGTTCTATTGTGCAACAATCTAGAGGTGGTTCAAATTGATAAGTTGGCTTGAAACCTACTCATGAAAGGTACACGTCTTTTGAAACCATTGAGATTGTGAGATTAATAGAGTGACATTTGAGTAAAACAATAGTGTGAGTGCAAACACGTGAGGTTGAGTGAGAATTATTTTCTTTAGGTACTAATCTTTCATGCAGGAAGCTGTCGCGTCTGAAAAATTGTGAGTAAAAGGGTACGAGTGGGATAGTTGACTATCGCGTCCCGAAAAGACAGTCTAGTCTGATGACCCTTTTGAAAAGCAAGTTTTTAAAAAAAATCATGCGGCTGTGTGAAAAATCAGATTTTTATTAAAAAAAATGTATTTTAAGAAAAAATAAAAGAAAACAAGGCCGGGACTAAAAGTGCGACAGTTTTGGCCAACTAATTTTTGAAAAAAGGTTTTATTTAAAAAAAAATGAAGTCACCACTTGGTACTGAGTTAGGGTGTACCAAGTCACCCGAAAAAATTGTTTAAACAAAACAAAAAGTAAAATTTTTAGAAAAATAATTTAAAACCCTTTTTCGACTCCGGTCTATGAAAAATGAGAGAAAAAGGTCCGGGAGTCACATTTGAAGAAAGGGAAGGCAAAGGCTTGCGCCTAAGGCACCCTTTCAACCTAGCCGAGGCTAGTTGCGAGGTTTAATCAAAATTTCCTAAATTAACCCTAAGTTCTATCGCGTTCGGATGTATCTAAATGAATGCAAATTCTAAGTCTAAATGTGAATATTGGGAGGGTCAAAATGTCCCGTCGAGGCTTAGTCGAAATTATCACATTAATTGAGAAACCCGAGTCGAGACCTCGAGGGAGTCATGAGTTTTATGCAAAATGTGATGCAAAAAGAAAAGAAAATAATAAAATATAGTAAGTGAAGAAAGAAGGTGGGTATGCAACATGATGGATACGGGGGACTAATAACTTGTGACTGAATGTTTCTACTCACAGAGGGGGGAACGGCATGTATGCCACCACTTCCCACGTGAGTAGACGACTATTTCTAGTCGAATCACACAAATGTCCTAAAGTCTAAGTGAAATGCAACCTAGATGTCATGCATTTAAAGATGCGTCAAAATAAATAAATAAATAAATAATAATAATAAAAAAATCATGCAAAATGGAAAGAAAACTAAAAAATGTGTTAAGTGGGATGTAAAATGCACACGAGTGCACCTAACCATAAAGTGCCCTAAGGGTCTAGCATTGGACTAGCCCGTTCTAAAAAAGATCTCACTAGCGTTGGACTAGCGAGAAAAGAATGAATCCACAAGTAGCGTTGGACTAGTGTGGTGACGAAATAACATAAAATCATGAATTAAATATTAAAGCGTGAATTAAAAGCAAATTAAACATATAAAAACATATAAGATCACATAGGAGCACATAACATATAGGCATAATATTCTAGATGCAAAATTCCTAAAGAAAGCGGTAAGAGAAATAAACACATAAGCACGTAAAGCAAATAAATCCTAACTATTACACCGGGGGGGCTTGATTTACAATTTAAGGGGGGAAATTAAAAATGCCCTATCTATTACACTTTCTATCTAATTACACAATTTTTTGCTAAAATATGAGAAAAATAATCTAAATATTACATTGAATAGCTAAATACAAAATATTACATTTTTTGTCAAAATAATAAAATTTGAAGTTAAATAACATAAAGCAAATGAATACGCGAAATGTAAATAAAAATAAGAAATACGTGAAGGAAATGCATAAAAAAAAATCACATATGAGCACATTGGAACACATAAAGAAGCAGTTAAAAGGTGACGATAATACCTCTTCTCGAAGACTCGGTACAAATGCTTTCAAACACGAAAAACATGTTAAGGCATCGCAATAAACAACTAAAGGCTAAAGTATGTAAAATTGACAAATTGTGGCAAAATGTAAAGCCTACTAACTAAAAGGACTAAAAATATATTTCTATGCAGTTTAAGAGTTAAAATTAAAAAATTCATGTAAGTCTAAGGGGTCAAAATGCAAAATTAAAGTAAATCAGGGACAAAACGATAAATTTCAACAAAAGTGGGGCAAAACATAAATCGCAGGACCTAATTAAAAAGTAACAAAATTCTAGGAGATCAATCTATAAATGGGAGGGACTTAATAATTGCATAAAATGAAAGAACTTCAAAGCACACGGATAACATTGAAAATCTTAAGGGGCAAAAGAACATGATTTTTATTATTTGTTTATTATTGTATATTTATTATGTTCTTATAATCAGGTAACCATAAAACAAATTAAATGATGAAACTGAATTATTAAGGACTCATAATGTGGTAAATTAAAAATTGTTGGGGCCTAGTTGTAAGTGTAACACCCTAGAAATTCTTTTCCATTTCTTTTCTTCTTTAACTAGGCATTTTCTCTCTTTTTCTTCTTCTCAAATCCGGCCCCTCTCTTCTCTCTTTAGTCTCCATTTTCTTTCATTTTCTTGGAGCTTTTACTTCCATTTGATCACTTTTCATCCATAGAAATTAAGTTGATCTTCCTCCTAAGCAACAATCTTGTCTTACTAAAGGTATTTTCCAAGAACTTTTCATCTTATTTCAAGTGTAAAGATTATAGTTTTCTAGCTTTTAAGACATGCTTTTATGGTTAAGTGTGATTTATTTTGGCCATGAAATATGAAGTTTTATTCCATGAATATGAAGCTTATGGACTTGTATGACTTGTAGATAGTGAATTAAACTTGGAATGGCATGATTTGTAGTTGTAGAAGTTGAAGCACCTTTGTCCTCCCTTGTTTGTGTAGATTGCCTTTGAGATGAAGATTGGAAATTAGAGGTAGGTTTAATATAACACATCCTCCTATGCCTTCGCTCAATTTTAGAAGCTTTGTTTACCATGTCATCAAGAGTTTCATGATGTTGTAGTACAAGATGTTGTAGCTCAACCACATCAACTATCTCTGGCCTCAATCTACTCAAGAATCTCACCATGGTTGATTCATTATTCTCCTCAATATCAGCACGAAGCATCGTGATCTCCATTTGTTTGTAATAATCTTCTACACTTCTACTTCCTTGGGTTATTGTTTGAAGCTTTTGGTACAAGTCTAGGTAGTAATGACTTGGAAAAGATCTGTTTCTTATTGCCCACTTTAATTCTCCACTAGTGTTATTTGGTGGTGCTCTACATCTTCTTCTGCTAGTGCACACCTGATCCCACCATACAAGCATAGTCAGTAAACTCATTTATTACTAATTTTACCTTTTATTCATCAATATAAGTTTGGTAGTCAAAAATCATTTCAATCTTCCACTCCCATTCTAGATACTCTTTTGGATCCGACTTGCCCTGAAATGCTAGAATTTTCAACTTTACTTCTTTGATAGCATCTCAACCTTGATCATTGTCACGTTGAGTAGTCTCAGTCTCCTAATCAATAGTTCCTGATTGGAGTCTTCGGATTCATTTACTGGAGCTTTGTCATGCCTATTGCTTGATTTTTCATGTGCATGTTCCATTTGATCTAAACATTCATTTAATGACTGAACACCAGCCACCAATGATTCAATCAGTTTCTAAAAATCAAATAGTCTAGATTCTTCTTTTGTTGACATCTTGTTGCTTCTGTAGACACCAAATTTTGACACACCATTTATTTTCAAATATTGGGCGACATGTTTGCATTTTTTGGGGTCAAATTTTAAATTTTCATTAATCTCGGGGGGGCAAAATAGTAATTTTTATCTGTAAATATTTTTCCATTAGTTTTGGGGGTTTTAAATTCACATGTTACTTTCATACATATTTTTTAATTTATGTGAATTTTCCAAATTGAATTGGTATTCTTTTTATAATTTTTGGCCCAAGGGCAAGTTGTCATTTTACAGTCTAAATTCATTTTTTGTCAAATTTTGAGCCGTAAATGCATTTTCTAGTGTTTTAAGCCTATTTTAATTTTTGGTAATTTTTTTTAGATCAATAGCTATTATTTGTATATTTTCATTATCCAAGGGCAAAATTGTCATTTCGCATTCTAAAATCATTTTTTACTAATTTTTGAGTCCCAAATTCGTTTTTTAAGTTTTTAAGCATGTTTTAAAGTTTTTTTTCTATCTTTTTTTAGAGTGAATTTCTATTAACAAATTTGTTATTTATATTTTTTTTATTTTTGTAAGAGAAAATATATTTTTAAAGATAAAGTTGTAATTTTGATAGTCAAGACGTTTTGGTCTTTTAGCCATTTCTTGGAGATTAAGACTTGTGCACTATAAATACCCCACTTGGAGATTTTAAAAAGGAGGAGGAGAAAATAAAAAAAAGTCTAGGGAGAGTTTTTAGTTTTTTTTTTAATTTTTAGTTTTTAGTTTTTTTTCATTTCACCAAGAGCACCAAGAACACACACTTCTTTTTTACACACATCTTTAAGTTTTCACACACCACACCAAGAACACACACTACTCACTCTCTCTCACACACTACACACACTTCTCACGCATACTTCACACACAACACACACACTCATAGTCGTTACACACACAATCACACACACAAACAACATACAATCACACACACACTCAAATTCACGCACAACACACCCAGTCACAACACACACACAGCATTTCCAAACACACAATCACACACAATCCATCCAGACATAAACACACATTCACACATGGTTCAAAAGCACACACTCACGCACTCAGCATCTCCATCACACACACTACACACACTCACACATTACTCGAGTACAAATTCACACACCTCACACACTAGCACGAACACACATCCAACAACACACTCAAGCCACACAGTCCTAAATTCATCAGGCACACACACACTACTCACGCACAAATTCACACACAAAACACACACCAACACTCACAGAGTTCTTCACACAATCACAAACACATACATTCACACATAGCACACATCTTACACACACTCTCTCATATAGTAGGTTCACCTTCTTCTACACACATTTCACAGGAAATTTCACAAATTTAACGTCTCCCTTATACATAAACACGCCAGCACACAATCACACACGGCTCACACATTATTCTTGCACACACAGTCTCACAAACAATTTCACACATTCTGCATACACATTCCAGTACACAGTCCACAAATTTACACGCACTGCACACAGAAAAACACACACACTGACACACGAACACCCACAACATATAGTTCACACACACTACACACACTGCATACAGAACTTATACAACACAGCCACAACACACACAGATAAAACATACACCAGCTTAGAGCAGAAACATAGAATCATCTCACTAAGGCACACATTTCACACAATCATGAACGCCCATTCATACGGTTCCACAATCAGACACACACCTTCACAGCTTCACATTCAAAATACATGCAATGGCAGAGGCACATGCACACACCCATGCACAGTCTCACACATATGCTCCCACGTAGACATTAAAATCTCAAACACACACTCATACATACATTAGATACCACCAGTCATACATACATTAGATACCACCAGTCAGCATCAATTGGAACCTAAGCCCATCCCACTTAACCACTGAAGCTCCACCTCCATTAGAACTAATCTAAAAAAATTACAAAATCAATCTCCTAAAATCACCCAATATCACCAGAATCACCAGCCTTCACTGTCTGCAAAAACAATGCCCAAACTAACACAATTCATGAACCCAAATTGTCAACCAAGCCACTGATTGAATCACCACAGGCTACCCCAAATCACCACCCACCACCATGCCGACTTACTCCACTGTCTTCACCAATCTAATTGACCCAAAGCCACCACACCCAAGCTGCAAAACACAATCACAGCCACGCACAATCAACCCAAATCACCTCCAATGACCTCTCTGAACCACCAAATATCCCCCCTCAAATCGTCATTTTTTAACTCCCCTGTTCCAGTCAACAAAAATCCACAGCAATCAACCATCAATTTCTGCTATCGCACCAATCAACAGGCCAGCAATCGGTGTTCCCAAACCATCAATCTTACTGGAAGCTGCAGCTAGAGCAGCCCAAAAATCTTCTCTCACCGCAAGCTATGCAACCTGCAATCAAAGAAACAACAAGCCATAGCAGGGTCTTCCACCGCTTGTAGCCATAACTCGCCGCCACGGTCTCCTTTCGTTCACTCTCTGAGTCAGGTAAAGAAGCTTTCAGCTCTTCTTTAATTTCGTTTTGGCATACCCTTTTAATTCATGGAATTTTTATAGAAATCTTGTTGGATTTGTGGAGGATAGTTTATAGGTTTGAAAGTTCTAGGAAGATTGATTTTACTCTTTTACGAGCACCGAGCAGTAGAGTCAAAGCATAGCAATCCACACTCAAGATACTATGGTAATCTCAAGTCTAAGGATCACTTACACCATTGCCATTAAGAGTATAATTCAATAGCACTATGAATAGTAACTCTTGGCGGATCAATCCAATGAACTTGTTCTCTAACAAGCATCCACATACCAGCTTAAGTGTCGCACACCATAGTTGACGAGATCAACTACTACTTACCCCAAGTAGAGGCAAAGTATGTGCTAGTCTTCCCATATTAATGATGTCCAATCTCATTAATACTACGACTAGGGATATTTAAGAATATAACTTAATGTGTAATAAGAGTCTCATCATTGTAACTCTTACAATCTCTTATACACAGTTAATATTCTATGGACGTTATCAAATAAACAAGTAATATTAATAACAAGTATTAAATGACAAAGAAAATGCCACATATATAAGTATAACACGAAATAAGCGTAATAAAAATCCCGAAAACTAACTTGGTTTTAGGGCATACACTAACAGAGAATTAGTCCTTTTCTTTATTCATCTTCAAAGATTGCACTACAAAAGTCTCTTACAATGTTCCTCACCACTCTATTGAAGGATTGAGAGAATTCTACTAATTCGCTACCAAGCTAAGTATAAAATTTAAGATTATAACTACTAAAAACTTCCTTTTTCCTCCTAATGGTTTACAAATGACTTCTATTTATAGACAAATGTTCCTCAAGTCAATTTCCAACTTGCATAAATCATTGATGCATGGAAATGATGAAGATTTGCTTGGGGATTCCAAATGGGCACAAAAGTCTTCATTTATGCTTCCAATGTATTCTCCCACTTGCAGAACCATATCTTCATCTGAAAATGCCTGCAAAAACCAGCTGGAAGCTGATGCAAGTTGATGCCCTAGAAAGTCCAATCGTATTGCAATACGCGGCTGGTGATACGCGGATGATCATCCGCATAGCACCATCCGCTAATCACATCCTGTGGCCCCCACTTGATTTTCTGATTTTTGCTAAACTGGACCTAATGTGTGCAGGCATTTTCCACGTTTTTCCAAGCATTTTGGTGAAGAATTGGATTTTTCCATTATTTTGCACAATTGTTCCTTCAAGTTTGTTCAATCAACTTTAACTCTTTGAATCACTATTGAATTTGATCTTCTTAACTCCAATTGATCCAAAATAAGTTTTAGTATGATGAACCTACAATTATATATGAGAATTGTGCATTAATTTGCTCACATAGAAATTCCGCCTCAAAAACCCTAATTCCGGTAAAACCCTAATTCTCATGAATTGTTGAAAAATGAGTCATTTGTAACCAAAAATACTATAATTATACTTAAAATATCATCTAAAAAATATAATAATATATATAATAATATTGGTAAGTTTATTACTTATCAAAAGTGATGAATGAAATACTGCATTCAAAACAAAACATGGATTATATGAGCAGTTAGTTATGCCATTTGGTTTGACTAATGGCCAAGTACATTCACGAGATTGATGAACCATGTCTTGCGTTCATTCATTGGAAAATTTGTGGTTGTATATTTTGATGATATTTTGATTTATAGCAAATGTCTTGAGCATCATGTATATCATTTGAAAAGTATGCTTGAAGTGCTTCAAAAAAACCTTAAGAAGTACACTTTTTGTACTAACCAACTTATGTTAGTAAGAATGGAATACAGGTTGATGAATCTAAAGTGAAGGCTATTCAAGATTGGCCTACACCAAAGTCCGTGAGTGAAGTAAGGAGCTTCCATGGACTTGCAAGTTTTTACAGGCAATTTGTTAAGGATTTTAGTATAACTGTTGCACCGATAATTGCCGTCATCAAATTTTATTAGGGGGAAGCCCAAGAAAAAGCTTTTCAATTGCTCAAAAGACAAACTCACACGTACACCTGTTTTGGCTTTGCCTAATTTTGATAAAAATTTTGAAATTGAATATGATGCTTCAAGTGTTGGCATTGAAACAGTTTTGATGCAAGAACAAAGGCCAATTTCATATTTTAGTGAGAAGCTTAATGGGGCGACATTGAACCATCCAACATATGACAAGGAATTGTATGCATTGGTTCGAGCATTACAAATTTGGTAGCATTATTTGAGACTAATGAAACGTGTTATCCACACCGACCATCAATCACTTAAGCATTTGAAATCTCAACTCAAGTTGAACAAAAGGCATGCAAGGTGGATAGCATTTATTGATATATTTCCCTATGTCATAAGGTATAAAGCCGATAAGACAAATGTAGTCGTAGATGCATTATCACGTAGGTATTTCTTATTTACTACACCTAAAGCTAAGTTACCTAGTTTTGAATTGCTTAAAGAAATGTACATCAATGATAAGGATTTTGGTGAGATATTTGAGAAGCATAAAAATTCACCTTATGGTAAGGTCTGCATTTCTAATGGTTTTTTGAGGCATGTTGATAAACTATATGTACCTAATGAATCAATTAGGGAATTATTTGTTAGGGAATCATATAGTGCTATTTTAATGGGTCATTTTGGCGTTGCTAAAACTCTTTCTATTTTGCAGTAACATTTTTATTGGTCACACATGAAAAGGGATGTTGAAAGAGTAGTAGAAAGATGTGCAACATGGCATACGGCTAAGCCTAAAGTTCAACCCCATGGTTTATATACTCCATTACCTATACCTAGTGAACCTTGGTTGGATATATCTATGGAATTTGTGCTAGGATTGCCTAGAATGAAAAGAGGTCGTGATCTATTTATGTGGTTATTGATAGGTTCTCTAAAATGGTGCATTTATTGCATGTCATAAGACTGATGATGCATCTCATGTTGTTGAATTGTCTTTCAAAGAAATTGTTAGGTTCCATGGCATACCTAAAATAATTATTTCCAATAGAGATGTGGAAGACATTGAGGGCAAAATTGGGTACTAAACTATTGTTTTCAACTACAAGTCCTCCACAAACTGATGGCTAAACCAAAGTGGTTAATAGAACATTGTCTACATTGTTGATGGAATGTGGCAGTAATCCTGGTACCTAAGAAGGATGGAATGTGGCGAATGTGCACCAATTGTCGAGCCATCAATGCTATGAGGGTAAAGTATAGACATCCAATCCCTAGAATTGATGATATGCTTGATGAATTACATGGACATAAATTCCTTACAAAAATTGATCCTCAAAGTGTGTATCATCAAATATGGATTAGGGAAGGTGATGAATGAAAGACCACATTCAAAACAAAACATGGATTATATGAGCCGTTAGTTATGCCTTTTGGTTTGACTAATGACCAAGTACATTCACGAGATTGATGAACCATGTCTTGCGTTCATTCATTGAAAAATTTGTGGTCATATATTTTGATAATATTTTGATTTTTAGCAAATGTCATGAGGATCATGTATATCATTTGAAAAGTATGCTTGAAGTGTAAGGTAATAAGGGGAGTAACGCAGCGGAAAATTTAAAATTTATTACCTTAGCCATGGATCTCTTTGATGTAATCTATATGATTAAAGGGTGTTTAGCACAAATACCTCAAGCATAGAAGGTTTCTATGCTTCAAAGGGCAAGATCCTATTCGATGAAGGTGTTGATCTACCATGAAAAGCCCTCCAAGTGTAGAGCCTCCAACAGTATCCACACGAACATGATCTTTAGGAACCTTTGGGCTTGCTTGCCTTGCCTTTCGAGTGCTAGCTCCCTTGAATGATTCATGAAGAACACAAGAACAAGAAGAGGAGGAAGACAAAACCCTAACCCTTAGGGAGAAGAGGGTGTGGCGTTTTTCTTGAGAGAAAACACGCCTCTCTCAATTTTTCTCTCTCTAAATTTTGTGTTATGTTTCATCAATCAATCAAGAGTCAAGGCATGGACTTATTTATAGATGTAGTATCCTAGTCTTTAAGGAAACAAGAGCAATTGGAAACCAAGAAGGTTTAGGAAGCTTACCTTAAGCTAATCCTATTCCTTTAGGAAACCTATTCCAAAAGGAAACCAAATAGCTTCTTAATTCCTTTTAGGAAACTAATTTCCATCAAGACTTAGAATATTTATAATTAAGTCCTTTAAGTTAATTTATCACATAAATTAACCCCATAAGTATCATATACTTATCTTAATAACAATTTAACCCAAAGACCATGTTCTTATTGTGTGTGACCCATTAGGTTCCATTCACGTTGGCAATAAGTACAAATTATAACTCATTAATTAATTAATTAAGAGCCAGATAAATTAACACTTTAATTTATCATTAATTCACTAATTAATTAATTTGCACTTATAGATCATGAGTGGCGTCTAGCAATGCATCATGACCACCCAAGTGAATAGGAAAGTCATATGGTAGACTACACCTATCAATGACAATGTTACCGTGTAATTAATATCCTTTCACCACACTATATCCCAATTAGTCTAAGAGTGTAGTGCGCACTCTTTAAATGACTAATTAATGATTTCTTGTTCCCGAAATATAACTTTCCATAAAAGTATAACCTTGAAACTCTTTCAAGTCATACTTTCACTTTTGCGCAAAAGATTCTTTAAGTCATATTTCAACAAGTGGCCAATCCGGGATATACTCTCCTATAATAAGGAGTGGTGAATCCTATATCGATTACTCACTATCCTTCCATGCTTCATACTATACCCAATCTCTACCGTATGGGCTACTCTTTTACGAGCACCGAGCAATAGAGTCAAAGCATAGCAATCCACACTCAAGATACCATAGGTAATCTCAAGTCTAAGGATCACTTACACCATTGCCATTAAGAGTATAATTCATTAGCACTATGAATAGTAACTCTTGGCGGATCAATCCAATGAACTTGTTCTCTAACAAGCATCCACATACCAGCTTAGGTGTCACACGCCATAGTTGACGAGATCAACTACTACTTACCATAAGTAGAGGCAAAGTATGTGCTAGTCTTCCCATATTAATGATGTCCAATCTCATTAATACTACGACTAGGGATGTTTAAGAATATAACTTAATGTGTAATAAGAGTCTCATCATTGTAACTCTTACAATCTCTTATACACAGTTAATATTCTATGGACTTTATCAAATAAACAAGTAATATTAATAACAAGTATTAAATGACAAAGAAAATGCCACATATATAAGTATAACACGAAATAAGCGTAATGAAAATCCCAAAAACCAACTTGGTTTTAGGGCATACACTAACACGAAGTGCTTCAAAAGAAAAGGCTATATGCTAACCTTAAGAAGTGCAATTGTTGTACTAACTACATGTGTTAGCAAGAATGGAACATAGGTTCTTTTTTTTTTTTTTTTTTTGGCCAAACCCCCTTCATGGGTGGGGATGCCAGCCCCAAATTTTATTAATATTAAAAAGAAGTACAAGAGTTGGATGGGGCCCAACGGCCCTCCATTACACAGAGATAATGAAGGAATTAAAAAAAAAGGAAATGAGAAATAGGTTGATGAATCTAAAGTCAAAAAATAAAAAGTCAAATGAGAAATAGTAGTTTATTTACAAAGCCAATGAAAAACCTATTTTCTTAAATCTGAAGGAAGGAAAACTGCTCTGATCAAGCGTAACCGCACCTCGGACCTCCCGGGGAGAGACCCAAAAGATGAGAAAATTGAAGTAGAGAGAGACTGGATGCCCACATTAGCCAATAAATTAGCAGGAATATTACCTTGTTTGAAACAATGTTGAATTGCCATCCTATGAGATCGAAGGCTGCATACTTTGTCAAGCAGAGATACGACAATCCAAGGGCAAGAAACAAGACATTTTAAAATATTCACTAAAAGTAGCGAATCTAACTCCAAGATAAAGTCATGAAAACCATTAGCATGACATAATTATTCTCAAAAAGCATAGCATTAAATTTAGCCTCCAAACTAGTACCATAACCAAAGTACGTAGCAAATGCTAGAACCACCTTATCCTGTTCATTTCTAAGAATACCACCTCCACCATAGTTACTTGGGTTACCTTTGGAACATCCATCAATATTAAGTTTTAGGTTTTGCACAAGGCAACTCCATTTAACCTAAGTCACCCGAACTCCTTTCTTCTTTTGAGAAACGCTCATAAAGAATTCAGGCCAAGAATAGATAGGAATATGACACTTGAATTTTAAGCCAAATGTCAACTTAATATCTGTAAAAACTTTGGGCACAAGACCATCCACTTTTAGAATATTACCTGAAAAGATCCATTCATTTCTTGCTTTCCACGTATGCCAAATAATGAATATAGGCGTGATGTGAAGCAAGAAGGATGCTATCTGATTTGAGCAAGGAGAAGACCACTATTTCATTATTTTCATTTGCACTTGGAGCTACTTTTATACTATCTCGATTGGCCTTTCAAAAATTTCCCAGACCTTGCTTGGAGTGTCACCCAAGCAAAAGATATGCTCAACTGCACAACAGAAACAACAAGATGGCCACTGAACACCTAACTACTGCACAACATTAGCCACTGGAAGTTTCCTAGCAAGTAATCTCAGTAGAAAAAAAGAAATATTGAGAGTGATATGCTTATTCCAACAATGTTTAGAAATAAAACTTATATTTTTTACCACACAAATCTCATCAAAAGCAATGGTCAATGAAAAATCACTAGATGAAGTTAGAGACCAAATCATGACATCATTAGAAGTTCCACTAGGTGTATCCCTACAAATAATCTCCTGAACCACAGAATAGGGAAGATAAAGCAATAATTTATTTTTATCCCACCTCCCATTAGAAATGAAATCACATACCTAAAGAGTATCATGGTTTTGATTATACGAGGATAAATTATTCAGTCCTAACCAATTATCATACCAAAAATCCACATTTCTAACATTTAATCTCCAGAGTATGTCTCTCAATCTCGTGCCTCATCCTTAACATTCTTTTCCATGTTAATGAATCACCCAGAGATGACTGTGCTTGTGGGATGCTTCAATTTACAATACTTGGCAACCATGAACTCAGTCCACAATGACTCCTTCTTTCTAAATTTCCACCACAACTTCATAGACATAGCTTTTACACCTCTTTTAGATCCCGTAACCCAGCTCCACTTCTTTCACTGGGAGGTGAAGATGCTTCCATCAAAACCAATGACGTCTTTTATCATCCTCATGTGAATTCCATAAGAATCTCGCCATTAATTTCTCAATATGCAACAACACCCCTTTTGGAGGAGATGCAACTGCCAAATTATGCAATGGAATGGACGACAACACATGTTTGATAAGTATCAGTCTACCACCAAGGGAAAGAAATTTATTATGCCAAATCAGAATTTTATTAGCAATAGCCTGAACCATCTCGGAAAAATAAGTTGATTTCCTTCTACCATAAAACAACAGACATCCCAAGTATTTCACAGGAAATAGTTTCCTTACAAAACCAGTTACCTGCTGAATGATGCCAACCGGGTTTGGTGAAAGCTTTGGATGACAAAAGAAACCACTCTTGGACGCATTAATCTTATGCCCTGAGCTACTTTCATATGATTTCAATGTCTCCATAATCAGTTGTAAAGTTGCTCTATCACCTCTAGAGAATAAGATAATGTCGTCAACATACCCTAAATGAGTAATAATGGGGCAACCATGAGGAACTCTATAGGGAACAAACCTTCTGTGACAAGGCACATGTTCAAAGATCATGATAATCCCTTAGCTGTTATAATGAAAAGAGCAAGCAAAATGGGGTCACCTTATCTTAGACCCCTGGTAGATCTGAAAAAGCCTTTATCTGCACCGTTTATAATCATAAAAAACCAAGCTAATCTCCAAATCATGTCAATCCAAATCTCACCAAACCCAAATTCCCTTAACACCTGTAAAAGATAAATCCATTAGACTCGGTCATACGCCTTTTCCATGTCCAGTTTAATTACTACATTGCCACTTCTATTTTTATTCCCAATCCCTGTCACCAATTCTTGAGCTAGCAAATAATTTTCCTCCAATTGTCTGCCTTTAACAAAACCACTCTATTGTGGGGAGATGAGTTAAGGTAGTAATTTTGTTAGTGTATCAACCAATAACCTCGAAATAATTTTGTTCATAAAATTGCATGATGAGTCCCAAGTTGGAGACCTTCAAGGGGGACATTCCAAGGATGATGGATCGAGTTTGAGGAGCTCCAATGATGTGTTTAATGGTTTGGATGGTCCTATGACTAGAGCAAGAACTAGAAGAATGAAGGATGCATTGCATGGACTCATATTGGACTCATATGAGGAGGCTTTGCAATTGGGCTCAAAGGATCAATCTAAACAACTCATTAATGTGATTTGGGCTGAACAAACATTGGATGAGAACTTCATGGGCAACACGAGTGGGGAGCTTGAAGAATTGAAGTCCAATTGATGGTTTTGTGGGCTTAATGGACCACCAGCCCATTAGGGTTTATTAGTTACGATTTTTATAGTTTTTGAGTTGTAATAGACTTAGTTATTTTAGTTAATTCATGCTTTGTTTTGGTAGTTTCATTAGTATAGGTTTTGTCTTAGAAGTTAAGTCTATTTTCACAACTCTAGAATGTTCTTTGTAAGCCTATTTATAGGCCATATTATTAGTTACGAATTTAACAAGAATTTTCAGAAAAATTGTGTGTTTTCTCTATTGTGAGAATTTTCTTGGTTCTTTGTCGATTAAGAACTACTCTTGGTCTTATCAAGCTTGCTTGTGGCGACCACCAACTTCGCTTAGAGTTTTTCTTGTGTTTTTTATCAAGTCTTAGGTAACTTAGGTTAAACGATTGAACTCGCTCAACTTGGTTTAATCTAGCTTGTCTTAGGCGTGTTCATCTTCTTCAAGGGAAGATTCAAGGCAAAACAACTCCACGTCAAGGGTTCCTTGGTTCACGAATCAAACGAGGTCTTGAGTTCAACGAGTTGCATACCTGAAATCCAAGACTTTCTTGGCAACGCAACCGTGCGCACATCAAGTGGTATCAGAGCCATCTTCTTGGATTTTTTTCTGGTTTTTTCAATCCAATTTTTCTCTTGAAAAATTCGGATATATCCTTTCTTATTGTGTCTTCGTGTTCTTGTGTGTTATTGTGGCAAAGAGCTTCGAGCCTAGTCATAATAATTTGTGTTTTGTGTCTAGCTTTCTTTAATTTTCGTCCAAAAAATAAAAAAAAATTCTGCTATTTTTTCATTGTTTTCTTTGATTAAAATTCATGCTTTAGGTGTTTAGAGTTGTTCTTGGTTGCTTCTCAATCAAGAATTCTAGGTCTTGTGTGGTATATTGTGATTCTTGACTGTTTTTGGTGTTTTCTTGAATTTCTTGTGTAAAAAATTTGCAAGAAAAAGGGTTTCTTGAACATAAAAAAATGTTCTTGGTGTTGTTAATGTGTGAAAAAAAAAAATTCGTTCGTGAAAAAAAAAATCGTTTGTGAAAAAAAAAAGGCAGAAAATTGTGTGCTAAAAAGAAAGAGCCAAAAGCACAAAGAAAAAGGAGGAAAAAGAGAATAAAAAAGGAGTGCACAACAAGGTAAAAACCGTGCACAAACATTTATTCAAAGTTTCTTGAAGTTTCTTGGTGTTTGGATACAAGTTCTTGAAGTTCTTGGACTTACTTGGTGTGATTCTTGAAATCTTTAAATCTGTCCAAGTGTGTTCTTGAGTTTCTTGAGGTTCTTGAACAAGTTCTTGAGCTTTCTTGAAGTCTTGATAGGTTTCTTGAAGTTCTTGACAAGTATCTTGGAAGTTCTTGATAAGTTTCTTGCACTTCTTGGTTTGTAAGTTGAGTTCTTGAAGTTTGTGAGTTGCTGGAATTTTCTTGACTGATTTCTTGAATTTCTTGGCTGATTTCTTGGACTTTCTTGATCAAATCTTGAAGTTCTTGAAGCCTTGAAGTGTTGGTCAAAGGGTTTTCATCATAAAATAGGGTTTTGTTAGGGTTTCTTGCATGTTGGGTTGCCTGAAATTCGTTCCTATTTTTGGACGAATTTCTGTTACGATTTTTGCAGAAATTTTGGTGTTAAAAGGAGTATAAAAGGTGTTAGTTGGGTTTATATAGAAGTTATTTGTCATAGGGAAACCAATTGGGTAAAGGAAAACTAGTTGGCAAAGGATAGGAAACCAAATCCTCAAGGTGCAAGGGTTTCTTCATTCTTTTTGGAAAGTGGTGATTCTTGTTTCCTTTTTCTTCATATTTTACGTGTATTTCAGTCTATTAAGGAGTGTTTGGGTGTGTTTTAAGGTTTCCAAATTAGTTGTGCTTGGTTTTAGTTGCCAATTGTTCAAGAATTCATTTTGGAAAGTGAATTGGATTGTTGGAGTTTTACTTTTTGCACAAGAATATTATTATTTTTTTTCAAGAGAACATTAAAAATCAAGAATTTTTACACATTTATACCACACATTAGGGTGTCTAATTTGTGTCAATTCTTGATTCTTATCCATTCTTTGATTTATTCTCTTGATCAAAAACACTCTAAGCTAATTTTTCATGGCCTCTACACTTACTCTTTACAAGTTGAGGTTGCTATAGGTCCTTGGTGGGATTGATTGAGCTGGTTCTTCATCAAAGAGCCTACAAGAAGATTCTTTGAGTGGAAAAAGGCTTAGTGGTGAGCTCATTCGAGGGTAAAAGCCAATCTACTTGAGGGAATCGAGTGCCAAATACTAAGGGAGTGTTTCACATATTCTTGTCTATTTTCTTTGTTTTTTCTAACGATTTTTCTTGCAGGTTTTTAGGACATAATGGCACCTTCTATGGACATTAATAATGAACTAAAATTGTTTAGGGAAGCCATTGTTGGTGATTTTGAAAGAAAGATGCACCTTATGAAAGATGAGATCTATGAAAAGATGGATAGGCATTCGCAGTCATCTAATGCCAAAGCTTTTGCATCCAAATCCTCTAAAAAGTTGTCCAAGAATTATTATACTTCAAAGAAGGAGGATGACATGAAGGGTCTTGATGATTGGGATGATTTTTGGAGCAGATATAAAGCACTTGTGGCTGCTCAAAAAGAAAGAGTGCTTGAGGAGGAATCTACTCTCTCAATTAAAGATCAAATTTCATCACCTCTCATTCAAAAGAAAAATCGTGATGCTTTTGAAGAGAAGGATAAACCATCGCGAGATAGTGAACAAGTGCAACAAGTTGAATTCTATACTAGATGCACTGTGAAAAACAAGGTATGTAGTACGCGCATTAATCATGTTAGTTGCACTAACTTGGTGAGTACTATGTGTGTTGGAAAGCTAGGAATTGCCTTTGTTGAAACATCCACATCCATACAAAAGGTTGACTGATAATGGAGAATTTGAAGTAACCAATCAAGTGGAGTTGGAGTTTTCACTCAACAAGTATCATGATAAGATTCTTTGTGACGTGGTACCAATGGAGACTTGTCATGTAATCTTAGGGCATCCATGGCAACTTAAGAATGAAGCCAAATATGATGAGGTGAACAATAACTACTCTTTCAAATGGAATGGGAGGAATATCAAGCTAATTCCTTTGCCCTCACTTGAGGTAAATAAGGATAAAGAGAAAATTTCAAGAGATTGCAAAGAGTGGGAAAGATCTTTGAGCACACAAGCAAAAGAAAAAAGTGATAAAAAAGAAGAGTGTGTGCAAGAGAAGAGTGAGGATAGTGTAGATCTTGAGGGAGAACAAATTGAGAGGAAAAATTCTGAGAAAGAATGAAGAAAATAAGAGAGTGGAAGTGGAAGCTAGCAAAAGTGAGAAAAAGAGTGCTTTGATTGAAAGGACCTAAACTTCTTGTGCCTATGTACAAAGAAGTAGATTATTTTGCTAACATTCCTAACACTTGTTTTCCTAGTGTTTTTGTTTCTCCTTTGCAGCAACTTGGAAATCAATTTCAAGACAAAGTGACGCCACCTACAAATTGCTTATTCAATGTCGTTAAGTTGCAAGTTTCTAGATTTTTATCACCAAGCAAGAAGATGCAAGTGTTCCCAAGACATGACTTGGTGAAGAGAAGATGTTTAGAGACAAAATTTTGGTCTCATGCCATCAACATCAATTGGTTGATCAAATACATGTTTGATTGGTGGCATGGTGTTAATTGGATTGATTCACAAAGTCCAAATGCCAAAACTAAAATGAAGAACTTGCTAGATATAAACGCTTTGTGGCCTAAGTTTTTTTGTTTTAGTGTTTTTAATTTACACTTTAATTTTGTTTTGCATGGTTTTTTGATTAGATTAAGTGATTATGTCTTGCATCTAGTTTGTTTAACTTCATCTAGGTCAATATGTCTTGAAGGATTTCTTGTGATTTATGATCATATTTCTAGCGATTTTTATGGTTTATTTTGCAAATTATTATTCCATGACAGAGTTTATATGTTTTTGTATGCATTCTATCCAATTCATTCTAGTGTTTTAGTTAGTAACCATGTTTCACATTTAGCATGTTTAGCTTTAACTAGTGATTTGCAGCATCTATCTTATAGTTTATCGTGTCATGTTATTTGTTCTAGGGCTTATATGTTTGTCCATGCATTCTATCCAAAGCATCTTAGTGTTGTAGCTAATAATGGTGTTTCTATTTTTAGGGTTATTTTTCATTACGAATTTAATCATATTTGGTGTTGCATACATGTTCAAGACCTTTCTATTAGTGCTTTTCACTCAGTTAGTGTTCAAGAGTCTTATTTAGATTATGATCATGATGGTCATCTTGTTAATGCTTGTTACTTTAAGTCTGTTCATAGGTATTTGTTTAATAGTTCATGTTTGTTCATTCTTTTGCATGTTTTTAAGGATAAAACTCATTTAAGCATGTATGTTATACTTAAACATCAATCTGTCTTTGCATCTTTTATATGTGTTTTTGAGTTCTTTAGTTTTTCATCTTTAAAGAATGTTGAGTTTTTCTTTACTTATGTTTATTCTTGTAATATACCATCCAATTTTTATGTAATAAGCATAAAAATTATATATTGAAACTATAAATATACCTTGAACATATGGAGTAGTTTCTTGAAGGTATATTGTAATATACCTTGAACATATGGAGTTCTTTGTTGCTTTCTACTTAGTTAATGCTTAGTGCTTAATATCAATTTGTTTTTGCTTATTAGTTATGCAAAGTGGCATAACTAAGGAGAAAGCAATAGCCATCCAAGATAGTGAGAAGAGAGAAAAGAGCAAGAGTATTATGCTTCTAACTCTTATATCCATGTACTCCAAAGAAGAAGTGTATTTTGCTAACTCTCTTAACCATTCTTTTCCTAGTGTTTTTGTGGTGTTATTGCAAGCTAATGCTTAAGGAAAAACGCCACATACTTGTTGTCTTAATGTTCAGATTCCTTCAATGAGCAAAAAGCATCAAATCGTGGAGAATGAATTACAACATTGTTCAAGCGTAAGTTCAAATAGTTTGATGAGTCCAACTGATTTGTGGCATAAGTTTTTATATTTTAATAGCTTTAAATTGCATCTTAATTCTATCTTATGTGTTTATTCTATTAGGGTAGGTAGTTATGTTTTGCATCTAAGTTGTTTTACTTCATCTAGTGCAATCTGTCTTAGAAGTTCTCTTATGTTCTTTGCATCAAGTGGTATGTGAGGATTGCAAGAGAATTCAAAGCAAGGGAGGAACAAAGCCAACTAGCAAGTGGCGTATGCACCAATGAAGAAGCAAAATCACAAACTAACCTTGAAGGGATGCAAATTGTTGAATCCAAAGAGAGAAAAGTGGCCATCCGTGATAGTGAGAAGAGAGAAAAGAGCAAGAGTGTTATGCTTCTAACTCTTATGTCCATGTACTCTAAAGAAGAAGTGTACTTTGCTAACTCATTTAACCTATCTTTTCCTAGTATTTTTGTAGTGTTATTGCAGGTTAATACTCAAGCAAAAATGCCACATACTTGCTGCTTTAGTGTTCAAATTCCTTCAATGAGTAAAGAGCATCCAATCGTGGAGAAGGAATTACAACCTTGTTCAAGCGCCACAACATATAGCGAGCATTTGATGAATCCAACCGATTTGTGGCCTAAGTTTTTATGTTTTAATAGCTTTAAGTTGCATCTTAATTCTGTCATATGTGTTTATTCTATTAGGGTAGATAGTTATGTTTTGCATCAAAGTTATTTTACTTCATCTAGTGCAATCTGTCTTAGAAGTTCTCCTATGTTTTTACATCAATGTTTGGATGAATTTCAACATGTTTTATGTGATTTTCCATGCCAAAATACTTGTATTAGGGATCTCTTATTTGTTTATACATGCTGCCCTATACGTTTTGGTGATTTAGTTTTTGATAATTTTCAGATTCTTGAGTCTATATTGCATCATGTAAGTCATTTTGTTGTTCTAGTTAGTGGTAATGTTTATGTTTTGTGTTGTCCTTATACACGAATTATAGGGAGTCATATAAATGATTTTCAATGTGATTTGGGCTGAACAAACATTGGATGAGAACTTCATGGGCCACACGAGTGGGGAGCTTGAAGAATTGAAGTCCAATTGATGGTTTTGTGGGCTTAATGGACCACCAGCCCATTAGGGTTTATTAGTTACGATTTTTATAGTCTTTGAGTTGTTTAACTAAGCAATTTCACAAATAACCCAAATGGGCCCATTAGGGTTTTTTGCATGTTATTGGCTATTGCTTTCTCCTTAGTTATGCCACTTTGCATAACTAATAAGCAAAAACAAATTGATATTAAGCACTAAGCATTAACTAAGGAGAAATATACTTGTCCACTTATGTTTATTTATGCTTATTAGTGTTGCATCAATCCTCACATACCACTTTGTTAACCACTTGTGTTTTTGAGCTTTCTTGAAGATCTTGATAGGTTTCTTGAAGTTCTTGACAAGTATCTTGGAGTTCTTGATAAGTTTCTTGCACTTCTTGGTTTGTAAGTTGAGTTCTTGAAGGTTGTGAGTTGTTGGAATTTTCTGGACTGATTTCTTGAAGTTCTTGGCTGATTTCTTGGACTTTCTTGATCCAATCTTGAAGTTTTTGAAGCCTTGAAGTATTGGTCAAAGGGTTTTCATCATAAAATAGGGTTTTGTTAGGGTTTCTTGCATGTGGGGTTGCTGAAATTCGTACCTATTTTTGGACGAATTTCTGTTACGATTTTTGCAGAAATTTTGGTGTTAAAAGGAGTCTAAAAGGTGTTAGTTGGGTTTATATAGAAGTTATTTGTCATAGGGAAACCAATTGGGTAAAGGAAAACTAGTTGGCAAAGGATAGGAAACCAAATCCTCAAGGTGCAAGGGTTTCTTCATTCTTTTTGGAAAGTGGTGATTCTTGTTTCCTTTTTCTTCATTTAGAACGTTTTTCCAGCTGGTTAAGGTCCCTTGGGGCGTGTTTTAAGGTTTCCAAATTAGTTGTGCTTGGTTTTAGTTGCCAATTGTTCAAGAATTCATTTTGGAAAGTGAAATTAGATGTTGGAGTTTTACTTTTTGCACAAGAATATTATTATTTTTCAAGAGAACATTAAAAATCAAGAATTTTTACACATTTATACAACACATTAGGGTGTATATTTTGTGTCTAATTCTTGATTCTTATCCATTCTTTGATTTATTCTCTTGATCAAAAACACTCTAAGCTAATTTTTCTTGGCCTGCTACATTTACTCTTTACAAGTTGAGGTTGCTATAGGTCCTTGGTGGGATTGATTGAGCTAGGTTCTTCATCAAAGAGCCTACAAGAAGATTCTTTGAGTGGAAAAAGGCTTAGTTGTGAGCTCATTTGAGGGTAAAAGCCAATCTACTTGAGGGAATCGAAGTGTCCAAACACTAAGGGAGTGTTTCACATATTCTTGTCTATTTTCTTTGTTATTTTTAACTATTTTTCTTGCAAGGTTTTTAAGGCATTAATGGTGACTCCACAAGAGGTGAATAATGATCTTAAATTGCTTAGGGAAGCCATTGTTAGGTGATTTTGAGAGAAAGATGCCTATTATGAGAGATGAGATCTATGAGGAGATGCCTCCATTGGAGGGAGGAAGTAATGATGAGGAAGCTTCCTTGGGGAGGTGACCATGGAGAGGTTCTATTGACTAGAAGAGCACTTAGTGTTGCACCTATGGAGGATGAGGAGAACATTCAAAGAGATCATATCTTCCACACTAGGTGTACCGTGCAAAACAAGGTATGTAGCATGATTATTGATAGTGGTTCATGTACTAATGTTGCTTCTACTTTGTTTGTAGATAAATTGGGGCTTGAAACAAAGAGACATCCCAAGCCATATACATTGCATTGGTTAGCTGAAACTGGAGACATGAAGGTGACCAAGCAAGTGTTGGTGCCATTCTCCATCAACAAGTACAAGGATGAAGTATGGTGTGATAGTGGTTCCTATGCAAGCATGCCATATTCTTCTTGGGCCGTCCATGGCAATTCGATAGGAGGGTGACCTATGATGGCTTTAAAAATAGGTACTCTTTCATGTGGAATGGACGAAAGGTGACTTTGGGATTCTATTGCACCATCTGAAGCACATGCTGACCAAGTGAGGATTGCAAAAGACTTCAAAGCAAGGGAGGAACAAAGCCAACTAGCAAGTGGTGTATGCACCAATGAAGAAGCAAAATCACAAACTAACCTTGAAGGGGTGCAAAGTGGCATAACTAAGGAGAAAGCAATAGCCATCCAAGATAGTGAGAAGAGAGAAAAGAGCAAGAGTGTTATGCTTCTAACTCTTATGTCCATGTACTCCAAAGAAGAAGTGTATTTTGCTAACTCTCTTAACCATTCTTTTCCTAGTGTTTTTGTGGTGTTATTGCAGGCTAATGCTCAAGGAAAAATGCCACATACTTGTTGTCTTAATGTTCAGATTCCTTCAATGAGCAAAAGCATCAAATCGTGGAGAAGGAATTACAACATTGTTCAAGCGCAAGTTCAAATAGTTTGATGAATCCAACTGATTTGTGGCATAAGTTTTTATATTTTAATAGCTTTAAATTGCATCTTAATTCTATCTTATGTGTTTATTCTATTAGGGTAGGTAGTTATGTTTTGCATCTAAGTTGTTTTACTTCATCTAGTGCAATCTAGTCTTAGAAGTTCTCCTATATTTTTTGCATCAATGTTTGGACGAATTTCAACATGTTTTATGTGATTTTCCATGCCATAATACTTGTATTAGGGATCTTGTATTTGTTTATACATGCTGCCCTATACGTTTTGGTGATTTAGTTTTTGATAATTTTCAGATTCTTGAGTCTATATTGCATCATGTCAGTCATTTTGTTGTTCTAGTTAGTGGTAATGTTTATGTTTTGTGTTGTCCTTATACACGAATTATAGGGAGTCATATAAATGATTTTCAATGTGTTTATCTTAAGTGTTTTACCTCTAAAATTCATTTTTGTCATAAGTTAGTTCATTTTAAATGTTCTAGTGTTGTAGTTTGTGACAATATACATGTGTTTTTGTTACATCATTTGAATTATTCTAGTGAGTTGAATGATAATATTTTCCATGTTCTAGGGCTTTATTTTGCATAGTTCATTCAGAATTATTGCATGTTATCTACATGATTCACGTTTTTTACACTTACTTGTAGTTAGTAGTTTCTACTTAGATTCTTCTCATATATCTTTATTTGACCATGATTTTTATCTTGTTAGTGAGTGTTATTTTGACTATATTCTTAGATATATAGGTGCTAAACCTCATGTTTTTCTTGTTAATAGCCTTCATGTATTCATTCTTTTGCATGTTTTTAAGGATAAAACTCATTTAAGCATGTATGTTATACTTAAACATCAATCTGTCTTTGCATCTTTTATATGTGTTTTTGAGTTCTTTAGTTTTTCATCTTTAAAGAATGTTGAGTTTTTCTTTACTTATGTTTATTCTTGTAATATACCATCCAATTTTTATTTGCTTAATATTCTTGGTGGTTATAATTGCTCATCTATCAATCCTTTAGTTACTAATAGTAGTTTATATGAACTCATAGATTCGAGGACGAATCCTTTCGAGGAAGGAGGGAATGATGAGTCCCAAGTTGGAGACCTTCAAGGGGGACATTCAACATGGTGAGCTTAGGAGAGGCATGTTCTTGATAGAAGATGATCCACATGGTTGCTGGTTGAAGATTATCCATGGATTTGGGCTTATTTGCAAGCTTGAAATTCACTTTGTTTATACTATCACATTGGGCCAAGGATTCAAGCATTGGTTATGGATCAAGTTCATCTATAAAGAAGCTCAAAAGAAGATATTAAACTGTCCAAAACAATCTTACAAGGGGCTGGTCATTTGGACTTGCTTGGAGGGCCGTTGAAGTTGCTAAATGGAGGCCCAATGGAGCTTAATGAAGGATGTCTAGCCCATGATGTGATTTTGGACGAATTTTATAGCTTTTATGTTTTTAGTTAGTTTAACTTATTAGAATTCTTCTATATTTGTGTTTTTAGCTAAGTATTATTATTAGTTTAGGTATAGACTTAGAAGTTGCTTAAATCTTCAAGTCTAGAATGTTCTATGTAAGCCTATTTATAGGTCTCTCATTAGTTACGAATTTTGAACAAGAATTATTCAAAAAAATCGTGTGTTTTCTCTATTGTGAGAATTTTCTTGGTTCTTTGTCGATTAAGAACTACTCTTGGTCTTATCAAGCTTTCTTGTGGCGACTACCAACTTCGCTTAGAGTTTTTCTTGTGTTTTTGATCAAGTCTTAGGTAACTTAGGTTAAACGATTGAACTCGCTCAACTTGGTTTAATCTAGCTTGTCTTAGGCATGGAGATTTTGGTAACAAGGAGAGCAGTTAGTGTTGCACCTATGGAGGATGAGGAGAACATTCAAAGAGAGCATATCTTCCACACTAGGTGTACCGTGCAAAACAAGGTATGTAGCATGATTATTGATAGTGGTTCATGTACTAATATTGCTTCTACTTTGTTTGTAGATAAATTAGGGCTTGAAACAAAGAGACATCCCAAGCCATATACATTGCATTGGTTAGCTGAAACTGGAGACATGAAGGTGACCAAGCAAGTGTTGGTGCCATTCTCCATCAACAAGTACAAGGATGAAGTATGGTGTGATGTGGTTCCTTATGCATTGACAATAGGATCCATTATGTATGCTATGCTATGTACGAGTGATGTGCGCACGGTTGCGTTGCCAAGAAAGTCTTGTATTTTAGGTATGCAACTCGTTGAACTCAAGACCTCGTTTGATTCGTGAACCAAGGAACCCTTGACGTGGAGTTGTTTTGCCTTGAATCTCCCTTGAGAAGATGAACACGCCTAAGAATAACTAGACTAGACCAAGTTGAGCGAGTTCAATCGTCTAACCTAATTAACTCTAAGACTTGATAAAAAACACAAGAAAAACTCTAAGCGAAGTTGGTGGTCGCCACAAGCAAGCTTGATAAGACCAAGAGTAGTTCTTAATCGACAAAGAACCAAGAAAATTCTCACAATAGAGAAAACACACAATTTTTCTGAATAATTCTTGTTCAAAATTCGTAACTAATGAGAGGCCTATAAATAGGCTTACATAGAACATTCTAGACTTTGAAGATTTAAGCAACTTCTAAGTCTATACCTAAACTAATAATAATACTTAGCTAAAAACACAAATATAGAAGAATTCTAATAAGTTAAACTAACTAAAAACATAAAAGCTATAACATTCGTCCAAAATCACATCATGGGCTAGACATGCCTTCATTAAGCTCCATTGGGCCTCCATTTAGCAACTTCAATGGCCCTCCAAGCAAGTCCAAGTGACCAGCCCCTTGTAAGATTGTTTTGGACAGTTTAATATCTTCTTTTGAGCCTTCTTTATAGATGAACTTGATCCATAATCAATGCTTGAATCCTTGGCCCAATGTGATAGTATAAACAAAGTGAATTTCAAGCTTGCAATTAAGCCCAAATCCATGGATAATCTTCAACCAGCAACCATGTGGATCATCTTCTATCAAGAACATGCCTCTCCTAAGCTCACCATGTTCAAGTCCAAGTCTAACAATTGTGAGTGCTCCTTGGATCACATCAATCCCTCCTTCCTTGAAAAGATTCATCCTCGAATCTACGAGTTCATATAAATTAACATAAGTAACTAAAGGATTAATAGAGAAACAATCACAAATTTTAAGCAAGCTCATAACTAACTCAAGTGATAAATGTAAAACAAGTAGCCTAATGCAACTATGAACACAAATAGCATAAAACACTAAATCACAAGTCATAGGTGAAATAACAAATTCTAACTTAAGAAGAATAAACATGCCTAGATGAGAAATATCTTTAAAAACATGCAAAAGAACTAACACATACGAATGGTGAACAAGAAAAACATGAGGTTTAGCACCTATATATCTAAGAATATAGTCAAAATAACACTCACTAACAAGATAAAAATCATGATCAAATGAACTATGCAAAACAAACCCTAAAACATGGAAAATATCATCATTCAACTCACTTGAATAATTCAAACGATGTAACAAAAACACATGAACATTGTCACAAACTATAACACTAGAACACTTTAAATGAACTAACCTATGACAAAAACGAATTTTAGACGTAAAACACTTAAGATAAACACATTGAAAATCATTTATATGACTCCCTATAATTCGTGTATAAGGACAACACAAAACATAAACATTACCACTAACTAGAACAACAAAATGACTGACATGATGCAATATAGACTCAAGAATCTGAAAATTATCAAAAACTAAATCACCAAAACGTATAGGGCAACATGTATAAACAAATACAAGATCCCTAATACAAGTATTATGGCATGGAAAATCACATAAAACATGTTGAAATTCGTCCAAACATTGATGCAAAAACATAGGAGAACTTCTAAGACAGATTGCACTTGATGAAGTAAAACAACTTAGATGCAAAACATAACTACCTACCCTAATAATATAAACACATAAGATAGAATTAAGATGCAATTTAAAGCTATTAAAATATAAAAACTTATGCCACAAATCTGTTGGATTCATCAAACTATTTGAACTTGCGCTTGAACAATGCTGTAATTCCTTCTCCATGATTTGATGCTTTTCACTCATTGAAGGAATTTGAACACTAAAGCAGCAAGTATGTGGCATTTTTTCTTGAGTATTAACCTGCAATAACACTACAAAAATACGAGGAAAAGATAGGTTAAGTGAGTTAGCAAAGTACACTTCTTCTTTGGAGTACATGGACATAAGACTTAGAAGCATAACACTCTTGCTCTTTTCTCTCTTCTCACTATCTTGGATGGCTATTGCTTTCTCCTTAGTTATGCCACTTTGCACCCCTTCAAGATTAGTTTGTGATTTTGCTTCTTCATTGGTGCATACACCACTTGCTAGTTGGCTTTGTTCCTCCCTTACTTTGAAGTCTTTTGCAATCCTCACTTGGTCAGCATGTGCTTCAGATGGTGCAATAGAACTCAAAGTCACCTTTTGTCCATTCCACATGAAAGAGTACCTATTTTTAAAGCCATCATAGGTCACCCTCCTATCGAATTGCCATGGACGCCCAAGAAGAATATGGCATGCTTGCATAGGAACCACATCACACCATACTTCATCCTTGTACTTGGTGATGGAGAATGGCACCAACACTTGCTTGGTCACCTTCATGTCTCCAGTTTCAGCTAACCAATGCAATGTATATGGCTTGGGATGTCTCTTTGTTTCAAGCCCTAATTTATCTACAAACAAAGTAGAAGCAACATTAGTACATGAACAACTATCAATAATCATGCTACATACCTTGTTTTGCACAGTACACCTAGTGTGGAAGATATGCT
Source organism: Mitragyna speciosa (assembly GCA_024721245.1). Taxonomy (NCBI): domain Eukaryota; kingdom Viridiplantae; phylum Streptophyta; class Magnoliopsida; order Gentianales; family Rubiaceae; genus Mitragyna; species Mitragyna speciosa. The sequence goes on from CM045562.1 coordinate 13,373,113, forward strand.
CTCTTTGAATGTTCTCCTCATCCTCCATAGGTGCAACACTAAGTGCTCTCCTTGTTACCAAAATCCCTCCATGATCGCCCCCCCAAGGAGCATCTTCTTCATCACTTCCTCCCTCCAATGGAGGCATCTCCTCATCATCATCACTAGAGGCAACACTTGCTACCTCTCCATCATCAAATATCACCATTGTCCTTTTGTTTGGACAATTTGCAGCAATATGTCCAAAGCCTTGGCATTTAAAGCATTTAATCTCTCTTTGCCTTGGCTTAGAAGCAATCTCTTTCCCCTTAGAAAGTGCTTTAGAAGAAGTAGAAGATGAAGTAGAATTTCCCCCTCCAATGTTACCTCGATTTGGTTGAGTTGAGGAACGACTTTGATCACCACTTCTTACCTCTCTTCTTGGTCGTTCTTAGTGCTTCCTCAATTGCTAGAGGTGTTTCCTTGTGATTGTCAAGTTGTGTGTTGCTGGAATTTTTTTATTGTTGCTGTACGAATTTCTTGTTGTTGTTCCAGCATCTAGCTCGTGTAAAAGCAAGGAAAAAGGAATGGCCTATAAATAGGCTTACAAAGAATATTCTAGGATTCTGAAAATAGACTTAACTTCTAAGACAAAACCTATACTAATGAAACTACCAAAACAAAGCATGAATTAACTAAAATAACTAAGTCTATTACAACTCAAAGACTATAAAAATCGTAACTAATAAACCCTAATAGGCTAGTGGTCCATTAAGCCCACAAAACCATCAATTGGACTTCAATTCTTCAAGCTCCCCACTCGTGTGGCCCATGAAGTTCTCATCCAATGTTTGTTCAGCCCAAATCACATTAATGAGTTATTTAGATTGATCCTTTGAGCCCAATTGCAAAGCCTCCTCATATGAGTCCAATATGAGTCCATGCAATGCATCATTCATTCTTCTAGTTCTTGCTCTAGTCATAGGACCATCCAAACCATTAAACACATCATTGGAGCTCCTCAAACTCGATCCATCATCCTTGGAACGTCCCTCTTGGGCTGAACAAACATTGGATGAGAACTTCATGGGCCACACGAGTGGGGAGCTTGAAGAATTGAAATCCAATTGATGGTTTTGTGGGCTTAATGGACCGCCAGCCCATTAGGGTTTATTAGCTACGAATTTTTAAAGTTTTTACAGTTGTAATAGACTTAGTTATTTTAGTTAAATCATGCTTTGTTTTGGTAGTTTCATTAGTATAGGTTTTGTCTTAGAAGTTAAGTCTATTTTCACAACTCTAGAATGTTCTTTGTAAGCCTATTTATAGGCCATATTATTAGTTACGAATTTAACAAGAATTTTCAAAAAAATTGTGTGTTTTCTCTATTGTGAGAATTTTCTTGGTTCTTTGTCGATTAAGAACTACTCTTGGTCTTATCAAGCTTGCTTCTGGCGACCACCAATTTCGCTTAGAGTTTTTCTTGTGTTTTTTTATCAAGTCTTAGGTAACTTAGGTTCAACGATTGAACTCGCTCAACTTGGTTTAATCTAGCTTGTCTTAGGCGTGTTCATCTTCTTCAAGGGAAGATTCAAGGCAAAACAACTCCACGTCAAGGGTTCCTTGGTTCACGAATCAAACGAGGTCTTGAGTTCAACGAGTTGCATACCTGAAATCCAAGACTTTCTTGGCAACGCAACCGTGCGCACATCATTACATAGGCTGATTGGTCAGAAATGTGAAAACTCCTACGGGGCTGAAATCTTAGAAATCAATACCAGTAAGGTCGATGTCATGCTTCTAGGGATTTCCTCTCCACAAAAAAAGCTAAAATTGCTTTGTATATATCAAGAGCCATAATTTCCCAAGCTATTGTGAAGAATTTGCTCGTCAAACCATCCGATCCAGGTGAGCCATCCCCATTAGGGGTGGCAATTTTTAACACAACCTGAAAACATGACATGAACCTAAAATGAAAATAATGGGTTTGGGTTAAGCATTGATGGGTTTGGGTCAGAATCAAGTCGAACCCGATTGACTCGCCAAAAAATAGGTCAGGTTCAAGTCGAGATCGAGTCAACCCGTCTAACCTGAAAAAAAAAAGATAGATGCCAAAGTGGTCATTTTACTTTTATGTTTTCTTCTTCTACTATTCAGTTTTACACTACCTTTACCTTACTCTCTTAACCCTAAATCTCTTTCATGATTGCCACCCACCGCCCCTCAGCCACTTTATCTCCCTCGATCTTCTGATTCTCCTCCCAAAAAAAGCCCCCTACCTCTCTTCTCCTCCTCTGGCATTGGTTCTCAGCAATGATTACCATCCTAGGCATTGCTTCCTTTGTGGCCTGTTGCATCCTAAAAATCATGAAGGATAGTGGGGTCATTGACTGTCGCATCCCAAAAAGACTGTTCAATCGGTGACCCCGTTTAAAAAACTAAAGATTTTTAGAAAAACCGTGCGTGTGTGATAAAAATCTGATTTTTAGTGAAAAGGTGTTATTTTTTAAAAAATGGTATTTTAACACAAAATAGGGCTGGGACTAAAAGTGTGACAGTTTTGGCCAACTTATTTTAAAAAAGGGTTTTATTAAAAAAATTATTTTTAAAATGGAGTCACCACTTGGTACTGAGTTAGGGTGTACCAAGTCACCCAAAAAAATCGTTTAACAAAACAAATGTAAAATTTTAGAAAAATCATTTAAAACCCTTTTCCGACTCTGATCTACAAAAAATGAGAGAAAAAGGTCCAGGAGTCACATTTGAAGAAAGGGAAGGCAAAGGCTCGTGCCTAAGGCACCCTTTCCACTTAGCTGAGGCTAGTTATTAGGTTTAATCAAATTTTCCTAAATTAACCCTAAATTCTATCACGTTTTGGATGTGTCTAAATGAATGCAAATCCTGAATCTAAATGTGAGTACCAAGAGGGTCGAAATGTTTTGTCGAGACTTGGTCTAGATTATCACATTAATTGTGAAACTCAAGTCGAGATTTCGAGGGAGTCACGAGTGTGAATGTAAAAAATGGAATATAAAAAGAAAAGAAATAAAGTAATATAGCTAATAAGTATCAAAGAAAGTGGGTATGCAACATAACGAGTATGGGGGACTAAACAACTCATGACTGAATATTTCTACTCACGGAAGGGGGAACGGCCTATCAATCCACCGCTTCCCACGTAAGTAGACGACTGTTTCTAGTCGGATCACACGAATGCCTTAAATTCTATGTGTAATGCAATCTAGATTTCACGCGCTGAGTATTTGTCAAAATAGATAGATAGATAATAAAATATACAAAAATCATGCAAAAAATGAAAAATTTCTATAAAATTAGTGTGTGAAATGATATGAAATGCATACGAGTGAAACTATCACTAAAATGACCTAAGGGTCTAGCTTTGGACTAGCCCTTTCTAGGAATTTTCCACTAGCATTGGACTAGCGGAGAGACGAGAAAGCCACAACTAGCATTGGACTAGTGTGGTGACAGAATAACATAAAACATGAATTAAATAGTAAAACAAAAATTAAAAGCAAAATTAAACATATAAAGACATATAAAGTTAAGTAGGAGCACGTAACATGTAATCAAAATATCTAGATGCAAAAAATTCTAATGAAAGTAGTAAAATATATAAGCACACAAGCACGAAAAAACATATAAGCCCTAACTATTACACCGAGGGAATTAGTTACAATTTTAGGGGAAAAAAAAAGAAGCAAAAATGACCTATCTATTACACTTGCTATCTAAATACACCATTTTTGCTAAGAATATGAGAAATGTTATCTAACTATTACATTGATTAGCTAAATACAAAAATATTATATTTTTGCCAAAATAATAAAATTCAAAATTAAATAACAAAAAATAAATAAATATGCCAAAAGCATATAAAATAAGAAATATATGAAGAAAATGCACAAAAATCACATTGGGGCACATAAAGAAAAATTAATGGGTAGTAGTAATACCTCCCATGAGAAAACTGGTACCAATACTAATCAACATGAACAAACGAGTCAAGGTACCACTATTTAAAGTAATAAATCATAAAAACATAAAATTCTAACGAGCTGGGGGGGAAAATGGAAATTCTATTGAATTAAGGATGTGAAAGCAAAAAAAAAGTAAACCTAAGGGGCTTAAGGGCAAAATTCTATAAAGCCTAAAGGGGTAAAATTAAAAATTCAAGTAAGTTGGGGGGCAAAATATAAATTTCAGTAAGTATGGAGGAACAAAATGTAAATAGGAAACTTATTTGAAAAGGATGAAAAATCTGAGTCGATCAATATGAAATTACTAAGGATTTAATCGCAAATATAAAAAAATGATCAGGGAATTAGTGATGTGAACCAAAAATGAAGACTTAAACATAAATAAATATTCATACAAAATATAAACTGGAACAACAGATGGGTATGCAAAGACCAAATTAAAACAAAAATAGTCGGTTAATTAGCTAGATTAATTAAGTTAGTTAAACAAATCAAATGCATTAAACTTAGATTAAAACAAATCAGAAATTAGATTGAAGCATCAAATAAAGCGAGAAACAAAATACTAATCCCCCCATATTTTCTAATCATTTTCTTCTTCCCCTACACCCAACCTATCTCTCTTTCTCTCTATCTGTCTTCCTCTTCTGCCTGATCTGCTTTCTCCTTTACTTTTCTCGCTTCTGTTTTTCTTTTCCACTCCTGTTGCTCTCTGTTTCTCTTTCTTTTTCTTTCTACCCCTCTCTCAGATTTTTTTTTGTCTCGCTCTCTCACCGAGTCACTGTCCCTTTCTTTTCTTTCTCTCTGATTCACTCTCCTCCTTTTTCTTTACTCCATCCCTCGCTCCCGTCTATTCTCTCTCACTCTCTATTTCTTCTTTTCTGATTCTCTCTCTGCTTCTCTAATTCCTTCCCTCCGTTTCTTCCTCTCAAATTCTTTCTAGTTCTCCCTTTACTCTCTATTTCTTCTTTGATAGTGGACTGTAGTGAGAAGAGATGAGTAATGGTGGCGTAGGAGAAGGGAACTCGAAGGTGAGATGGCTTGTGATGGATGTGAAGATGGGTGGATTGCAATGAAACTGTGATTGATTAGGTAGTTGGTTGGAGGTTGAGATTTTTATGGCTGTAATTGTGATTTGTGCAGGTTGTGATTGATTCGAATATTCTAGGTGATTCGGTTGTTAACCAGTGGTGAAGGTGAAGTTAGGGGAGGTGGTATGGAGCTGTGATGGGTGGAGATTTCAAACAGTGGGGTGAAAGTTCCAATTTATGGGTGATTTTGACTTATGAAGTAGTGGTGAAGCTATGCCTGCACATGACTAATTTGTGTTTTGGTGTGTGTGAGTAAAGGCATGATATTGGTCAATTGGGTGGTGGGTGGTCACTGGACAGTAACAAGGAGGTGAGTGGTGATTGCTATTGGGTCACGGTGATAGCAGGTATAGACTTTGGTGGGCAGAGGAGGGCAATTGTTGATGGTGGGTATTTTGGAATTGAAGGCTATGATGGAGGAAGGCTAGCTAGATTACTTTGTTGTTAGTTTGTTTGCAGGTACTAGGTTGTAGTGATTTGGCTAGTTCTCTTTGCTAGTGATGTTGCTGCTGGGGTAAATTGAGAGCTGATGGCGTTGACAGAGGGAAGGAAGACGGAGGTGGAACTGTGGGTAATTAAAGACTGATGGAGCTTGGGTTTTGTGGTAGTGACTATGATGGTTTCGTGTGATTTAACTGGAAACAATAGCTGAAGGTGGTGGTGATAATGGCTGAAGTGACTAGGTTTTTAGGTGTGTTTAGACTAGGGTTTACGTGTTGTTCGTTACTAGTTTTGCTTAATAATTGTGGTTTTTCTTTCTTTTGGATTCTTGAGTGAATTTGACAAGAGAGCTTCTTCTGCCAAATACCAAAGGATGGTTGAGTGTACGTGAAATGGGGAAGAGAGATTATAAGTACAAAACAATGGTTGAAGGGAATCAAGGATTTTGTTCCCATCCGCGCCTTGATCCACGTCGCGGATGAGGTCACGTGTAACACCCTAGAAATTTATACAAAACCATTTAATTCACGTTATGTCCATTAGTAGAAAAAAAAAAGGGGGAACCGAAAATATTTAGAAGAATAAACCCTAGTATGATTTCTTTTATGATATAGCATGTTGTACGTTTTGCTTTAAGAATTGTACCCTAAAGCTCTTGCAAATTACTAGGAAGATAAGTGATTAAAATCTCCACTAATCATATTTAACCAAGTAGTAGCTATTGTGCCAAAAAGTCTAAACCCTAGGTTGATTTTTGTCTTGCTATGATTGGTTGTTCCTTTTCCCACTTTTCTCTTTATTTCTTTACTATTTTTCTTGGCCTATTTCTTTCTCTTTTCTTCCCTCTTGGCCGACTTTCATTTCTCTCTTTCTTCTCTCTTTTGCTTTCATTTTCTTGAAGCTTTTCTCTCCATTTTGATCATCTCCTTCCATTGAAAGTGAGCTAATCTTCTTCCTAACCAAAGATCTAAGCTTGTTTGAGGTATCTACCAAGAACTTTTGTTATTCTTTCCAAGTTATAAGTTGTAGTTATGTAAGTTAATACTCATGTTCTTGATGTTAAGCATGACTAATTAAGCCATGAATATGAAGTTTTGCTTGTTAATAAAGTAATTTCTTGGTTAGATGGACTAGTAGATAGCATTCAAACCTTGAAATGATATGTATTATATGTTGAGTTGTTGAAGAATCTTGGAGTTGAAATTTTGAATTTGATTGAAATTTTGAGTGAAATTGGGTTTGATTGAGACATGGAAGTTATAGAACTTGTTGGAAATTGGATTGGTTGGTTGATTTCTTGTAGGTAAAAATTTTGGGTTAGTCCGATTTTAGGGGAAATGCTGCCGAATATTTCGGTAAAACCTAAGAAGTAAAAAGTGAATAGGCTATGATTTAAATCTATATAGGTTGTAATTTAGTGATTTGAACTTGCAAAAATTTTGAAGATGAACTATTAGTGAATCGAATTTTCCAAGCAAAAACCCTAAAATTTTGAAAAACCCTAAACCTAACCTAGGGTAAAACCCTAAACTCTAAAACCCTAGAAATTAAACCCTAGAAAGACTTGGGGTATTTCTCGAATTTTCTTATTGAATTACTTAGATTTTAATCAGGTTTTATAAGCCTATTTCTTTTGAATATTCAAGTTCCGAAAGTGAATTCTGACCTTTTTACGAAATATTTTCTTAAACATTTCAGGTGAGTGTTTCTATGTGTGCATGATGCATGAAATGCTATGTTATACTTGTAATTATTATTTAATGAAATGTGTTAAGTGAGGAAGGATGTGTACTTTATCGCATCTATTCCACAATGTGCTACATGCTTTTGTTATCCAATGTATTATTTGTGCTTGAGACTTCCGTGACTAACTTTACCGTTACTTCACGGTTAGTCAACCCGGTCGTGATTGGGAGGACATAAGGTGCTGGGTGTTTTAGGGGTGTATTGTTCTTTCCTATCTGAGTTGAGAATCCTCAAAGGGACCAACTTTGGATTGAACTTTCTTGCTTGTTGGCCCTCCAAGGTTGAGATTACTCCCTGGGTATGGTAGCCTGTACGGAGGTTACAAGGTGAATGGTGGTTAAGGTACTTGCTTGTTAATACTGGTATGATCCTTGGTGAGGACTTGAGCTATAATCTCGGTCCCAACGTCATGGTTACATGTTCAATACTTGCTTCTTTTGCGGTTGAGCTTGCTCCTGTAGTTGAGCCCTGTGTCTGCCATTGACTACTTGTTAATTAAATTGTTCATACATTGTTTATTTGACTTGTTAATTATTTTTATTAAATAAAATAATGGGTTACTGGTATGGTTGCATGACTTGAGCACTCACTGGGCTATTATAGCTCATCCCTTTTATTTGTTTTTTTTAACCTGGCTTCCCGTACTACTAAAGCTAGAGAAGTAGATTTTGATGTGTTAGATGTTTTTATTTATATTTTGATAGCCAAATTGTTTAGGCTATTGTTGTAAAAATATATTTTGGGATGTAATAGCTCTTAGTGGTACTTGTACTGTTAAATTGAATTATATTAAAGTATTTATAGGTTATATATATGTTTGGACGAATTGAGTGAGTGCGTGATTTGAGTCCTGGCGAGAGCCAAGCAGACAGTCCGCTAAGCCCTTTGGTGTGCCTCTTGGTAAGGTGGGGCTGTCACATCACGGGTGGGGACAATGACTTGGCCGGTGCAAATTGATCATTCTATCGGCATCTGCAGTGTCACCCGCGCTGCGGATGAGGGCGCGAGTGACACCAGACCCGGACTACTTTTCATCCGCGGCCTCGGCCGTTTCAAAAACTTGATATCCTCTTTGCGACACTGTGGATACGCTAGGCAAGTGTACCTATCGTTCTGTAGTATAGCATATAAGGAGTACCGAGTGTCGTACCCACAGGGACTTAGCAAGTACTAGTAATTATCTGCACTTTATTATCTAGTCTAATTGATGCGATAAATTGGAACAATAACAAACTAGTCTAAGTAGATAAATGAATGAGAATGCTAACAAATCAAACGCAGATAGTTGAAAAAGAAGGGAATGCAGTAGTTTTAATGCAAGATTTAGAAGTGGAATCCCCCTAACCCCGTTTATTAGCTTTAATACGTGCCCAATGGATTACTCAACTCACTTGACCCTAAAATCCCGTTATTAAGTTGTAATCTTTCTCAAGCTTACCACTTCTATCCCTAGGTTGATTGATTGGAATCTCTTCCCAACTCAAAACCCCTAGAAGATGCAATACAATCAATGGATTTTATTATACGAATGGATTCACACCCAAATAGGAGAACTTATGGAATTCTATTGCTAGCAATTCATGCAAGTTCTTTTATTTCAGAGTTGTTCTACATCAATTGAGTGATTTCTCAATTACTCTACCAATACAACTATTAAGATTGAATTCGTGCACAAAAACCCAATCCAATTCATCAATAAATTCATAAGTAAACCAATTAAAAATGAGATTTTTTCATTAAAACAGCAAATCAAAACATCATAAACAATGGTTAGGGTTCAACCCTTCTAAGTCTTTAAACAAATCAACTCCATAATAAAGGGAGAAAGTTCAACAAGCATCAAAGAAAGTAATGAAAAACTCATTCTCATGTAGTGTTTCTTCACTCATCTTTGTTGCAGAAATTCTCCTCATGCTGCTGCACTTCTTCCTCTTTCTTCAATTCTTGAGTTTTCTTCCCTTGCGTTCCTCGTCTGTTCTCCCCCTTTTTTCCCTAGAAGAGCCCTTTTTATTCTCTAGTTTGTTCCCCTCTAAACTAGGGTTCTTTTCCCCAAACTTTGCCTTGAAAACATACTGAAATCACAGGGTTACATAACTCATCCGTGGCCTCATCCATGGTGCGACCGAGGCCGCGGATGAAAAGTAGTTCGGGTCTGGTGTCACCCGCGCCCTCATCCACAGTGTGGGTGACACTGCGGATGCCGACAGAATGATCAATTTGCATCGGCCAAGTCACTGTCCCCACCCACGACCTCATCCACGGCGCGGATGGGAACAGAATCCTTGATTCCCTTCAACCATTGTTTTGTACTTATAATCTCTTTTCCCCATTTCACGTACACTTAACCATCCTTTGGTATTCGGCAGAAGATGGTGGAAAAACTTATAAAAACATGGAAAATAAGCCAAATAAGTAGCTCTCTTGTCAAAGTCACTCAAGAATCCAAAAGAAAGAAAAACAACAATTATTAAGCAAAACTTGTAACGAACAACACGTAAACCCTAACCTAAACACACCTAAAAACCTAGTCACTTCGGCCATTATCAACTCCCCCACACTTAAGCCATTGCTTGTCCTCAAGCAATAAAACTCTAATGATCAGATAATGGTTCAAAACAAGAAAAACCATACATACAAACTTTACAACCAGGAGAAATATTCTGCATACAATTACTCTTACTTCGATTACTCATCATAATAGGCAAAATAAAGGTTAAGTATACGTCAACCTTGTCAATATGTATCCATTCCCTTCATACTCGACCCACTTAAGTAGTCAACTTCCACAATTTATGGAAAAATCCATATACCCATGATTATTTCAACGTTAATCAACAAGGGGCTCTTCTCTTTCTTTCTTTTTTTTTTATATACAAGTATATAATTATAGCGTAGCCTTTCCTTGAGACACGAAATTATCTTTTGACGCGAAAAACAACATTGGTGATGAAGATCTCCGGTTACTCAATACTTCGTACGCTCAAGTAGCTATGCTTACTCATAATTTTAGTAACCTACTGACACGAAAGTCGATATTGGTAAATGAAGACCTCCGGCTACTCAGTACCAAAACTAGTGGAGTAGATCCTGTGCTATATTGCTAATTGCCCCCTCTTCTTTTTTTATGTTAGTCATAAGGTATACTTCACTCCACTTACCATATCCGTTAACTACTCAACTGAATCAAATAATCTAAAGAAACTTCTTCAATTCTAAAAATTTCAGCATAATTAACTCTATTTTGCCTATTATACTTTTACTAAAGTATGAGTTCTTATACACGCACTACTTTCTCCTTAAGTAAAGCATGCATTGGTTCCATTCGTGTAGGAAAATTGACCCTAATTGCTAAGATAACATAACTTCCTAAAAAAAAATTTTGAAAGAAAAGAGATATGAAACAGCACCAGTTGGATGATTATCCAAAAATTCCAAAACTACCAGCACAAAATTCCAAAACGTCACAAAAGTAAACAACTAATCTATCTACGACACTCCCCCCCCCCCCAACACTTAAATCACATATTGTCCTCAATGTGTGAAAAATAAGAAAATGAGAAATAAGGTAAAGATAGACAGTTACTCCCCTTGGTGGACGGGACCACTTGGTACGCGATTGAAAGAAGAGTGAAAGCCACGAGGTCTACAAACTACTGCAATCACATAAACAAAAAGAAACAAAAGAGCTACATTATCCCATTAATTAGTACAGGCCAAAAGTGAATAAACGAAGAAAATAAAAGAAACATAGAAATAAGAGAAAACGTCTTATACAAGCCAAAAGCAAAAATAAACGAAAGAAAAGGAAAGGAAAGAGGAGGATCATGAAGGCGGTGCACCTGGTGTATCATGACTGCCTCTCGACCCGCCAGGATGAAAAGAGCGTAGATAATCTTCAAGACTGCCCACTCGACTGCCAAGGTCATCCAATTGCCCTTGGATATGACCTAGTGTGCCCATAAAGTCGGTTCTTAAGTCGCCCATAGCACCCATGAAGTCAGTCCAGAGTGTCCCTATGGCTGCCAAGATGTCTTCATTCCTAGTCGAGTGTGAAGGACCTAGAGAATGTGCCTGTGGGGATGAGGGTTTAGCAACAGGCTCTATGGGAGGTGCATCTTCATCTTCCTCATCCTGTTGACCTCGTCCCTCCAACATGTCAATCGCCCACTGTCTGGCACCAAGGCTCTTTAGTACATAGAGATTCACTATGTCTTTAGTCACCGTGTCCACTCTATGTTGACCATCAAGTTGGACTCCATATCGCTCCATAATGATGGAAATGAGTCTCGAGAACCCAAATTCGGTGGTAGCACTTTTCGCCATAGCTGTCTTCATCATATAAGCAATTATTGCACTAGGTAATGGGTTAGGTGCATTCATACCATCGTTCACCATCTCATCTAGAAAGTAGATATTGCTGGCCCTACACTCGTTGAGACTACTTTGCTTTAGAAAGACATTGTGGACGAAGATATAAATGATGATGTGATAGGGAGCATCGAAATCCTTGGCGGAGTATACGTCATGATTATCAAATCTAGCCTCTTTACTATGCACTCCAAACTTGGCAACTCCTTGTTCCACTGTCCATGTACCCCTCCACTGAAATTGTCTAACATACCATACTAGAGGTCCGTCGTTCCTACACCCAGGGATGGTAGCCAAAGATGCTCGGTTGAGCTCAATCTGTGTGCTGTGAACAGTAGTGGTCAAGCTTGAAGCACTATACTCAGATTTATCTACATTCACGTAAAATTCACAGACCAGCTGAGGGTAATAGAAATTGGGAAGCCTCAAAATGGGGATCCCAACCTAATCGGGCAAAATTCTCAGTAATGTGGAGGACGGCATCCACGGCTTCATCCATGATTTTTTCAATGATTAATTCGCCGCGCTCATGCTTAGTATACCACTGGGCATTCTCAAGCGAGGTGAAGCATGTGGTATCCCATTGGGTAGGGTGACTGGATGACCCTTCACCGCGAGCTCTTTTATGTGCCACGTATTTTTTTGGCATTTTGAGTACCTGAATGGATGAAGGAGGAAAAATAAATGAAACAGGATAATAGTTGCTCAATAGAACCAAATGGACACCGAAACCAAATTAACAACCACAATATGAAGGAGACATTCAAGATTAAATATGCCCTTGTATGCCCAAAATAAGAATGACAATGCCCTTTTATGATAATGCATAGCACCATAGCATCACGTCACCATTCAAAGTATACTCATGATAATTTGGGTTGGGTGATGCACATTATATCAAGAACAAAGCAATGAGACAACCAACGTGATAAGCAAAGGCGCATACTAGATGTAGACATTCATTGGTTAGCCCATGCTGAATTCATCAAAATTACCCAAGAATAAACTAACCCACACTTGAACTATCCACAAACGAACAACTAATGCATAGAAACATGCATTCATATCACCCAACAATTGAATAAAGTCATGAAAATCCCAATATTTCTATGAGAGCACCAATCCAAATATAATTAGACATTGGGAATTTCTAACCTAATTCAACAAAATTATGCGCAAACCAAATGGCCTACAGTGTAATCTTTGCCAAAACATCAATAAAAATCATAAAGATAACCATTCAATTACCCACAACATAGATACACATGGACAAGAGTTAGGCCATCAAATAACCAATAACATAAATAGTAGGAAAGAATACGAAAGCCCATACCTCAATAGTAGACTAGAAAGGCAAAGAATGCAAGAAGAACACCTTAAATCAGCAAGCAAAATAGCCTAAATAAAACCCACGAAAATTGGTCCTAGAAAGTCAAGAAAAATTGCCCAAGTAGTAGGAAAAAAAATGTGAAGTGCAGGTGAGTTTTGTGGGGAGAGGCGCGGGGGATGTGAATTACAGGAGGAATTGGGTGCTAATGGAGGGGATGGAGAGTTTGGGTGGAAGGATTAGGGGTTTTGGGAGAAAGGGGGAAGAAAGGAAGTACAGAAAAATGTTGGGAAAGAAGGGTCTTATTCTGTCCGCGACTTCATCCGCGGGGTCATTCGCGGCGCGGATGAGGGCAGACGATTCTAGGAATGATTCGCAGTCCCACCTGTGGCACGGGTGGGATGCGGATGACCTTTTTTTTTTTAGGGTTTTAAACACTCATCCACGACATGATCTACGACGTGGATCATGTTGCGGACGGGGACAAAAACAAAGTCAAAATTTCTGCTCCCATCCGCAGCCTCAGCTGCGGCGTGAGTGAAGGCGCGAATGAGGACAGACGCTATGGCTCACCCGCGGCCTCATCCGCGGCGCGGATGAAGGCACGAGTGGCACCAGAGAGTTTATGTTGCTGCATAACCAAACTCCCTAGCCATTTATCCATACCGTGTCAAATAAAAACGCATATCCTACCAAATAAATGAGAGAAATCAACTCTAAAAACAAAATTAAAGTTCAAACACATAATGAAAATTGAGTGAAAACTCCCTTTTCAACCCGAACATCTCGCTTTCTATCCTCAAATCTTATCATTCAGGTATAAGCTCTTTCCTATAGCTAAAGACCTGCACCATAGACATAAGAAAAGATAATGAAACTACTTAACAAAATCACTAAATACCTAACTAAAATAATAATACCAAAACAAAGGTTGGGTTGCCTCCCAACTAGCGCTTTGTTTAACGTCGTTAGCTCGACGCCTGTAACATGCTTTATACTTGTGGGTCATCGAGGTAATAAACCTCCTTTCCTTGTGCTTTAAAATCACCACTTTGGTAAAGCTTTAGACGATGGCCATTGACCTTGAATGTACCCTTCTCCTCATGTGAAATCTCTACTGCACTAGAAGGAAAGACCTTGTTAACTACAAATGGACCAGACCACCTAGACTTAAGCTTACCTAGGAACAATCGAAGCCTCGAATTAAATAGTAGAACTTGATCGCCCTGCTGGAATTCCTTGGTGCTTCTAATCCCTTTATCATGCCAAGCCTTTGTCCTCTCTTTGTAAATCTTTGAATTTTCATATGCCTCTTGCCGCCATTCATCCAGCTCATTCAATTGAAAAGTTCGCCTTGAGTCTGCGCATTGCGAATCAAGATTAGTAAGTTTAATTGCCCAATACACTTTATGTTCAAGCTCAACTAGGCAAGTGACAAGATTTACCATAGACTAGCCTATATGGTGTAGTGCCAATGGGGGTCTTATAGGCAGTCCTATAGGCCCATAGAGCATCATCTAACTTCACTGGACCAGTATTTACGTGAATGCTCTACTGTTTTCTCAAGAATTCCTTTTTAACTCTCTATTAGTAACCTCTACCTGGCCACTAGTTTGAGGATGGTAAGGGGTAGCCACCTTATGTGTGACATCATATCTTTTAAGGACCTTATCAAATTGCTGGTTGCAGAAATGTGTACCCCTATCACTTATTCATAGCTCTGGGTGTGCCAAATCGGGAAAATAACTTTATAAGAAATTTGACCACTACCCTAGCATCGTTAGTTGGTAGAGCCTGAGCTTCTACCCACTTAGATACATAATCTACAGCTACTAGGATATACTTATTCCCAAATGACATAGGAAATGGGCCCATAAAATCAATACCCCACAAGTCAAAAATCTCACACTCAAGTATATTAGGACCGGGCCATTTCATCCTTAGATGAGAGGTTACCTGATCGTTGACAATTATCACATTGTTCAACATACCTCTTGCATCGTTGAAATGTGTAGGCCAATAAAAACCTGATTCGAGGACTTTGTGTGCTGTCACGTTAGCATGATAGTGTCCTCAGCTGGTCCTCTATAGCAATGCCCCAAAATGGACTCCGTTTCTGGGTGAGCCACACATCTCCGAATCATGTGATCTGCACAAATACGAAATAGATACGGGTCTTCCCACAAGTAATGACTGTAAATCAAAAAAGAATTTCTTCTTTTGCTGATTTGTCATACCTTTAGGAATGATCCCGTGCAGCTAAGTAATTGGCAAAATCAGCAAACCAAGGGGAATACACACAAGAGGGATTAATTAGATAAAGTTTCTCATCTAGAAACTCGTCGTTTATTTCTTCCTCGAAAAGTATGCCCTCTGTAATCATTTTCCAAGCGAGAGAGGTGGTCTGCTGCTAGGTTCTCAGCTCCCTTCTTGTCCTTTATTTCGATATCGAATTCCTACAACAACAGAACCCAACGAATCAGTGTCGGTTTTGCATCATTTTTATTGAGAAGGTACTTTAGTGCGGAGTGGTCAGTGTAAACAATAACTTTAGATAGGATTAAGATAGAGGTCTAAATTTATCAAAGGCAAACACTGTGGCAAGCAGCTCTTTCTCGGTGGTGGTGTAATTCTCCTGAGCATCAGTTAGAGTCTTGCTTGCGTAATAGATGGGTTGAAAATACTTATCTTTTCGCTGCCCGAGTACTGCTCCCACTGCACAATCACTAGCATCACACATTAGTTCAAAAGGTAGGGACCAATCTGGTGCTACCATAATGGGGGAATTAGTCAGTTTTTCTTTCAAAATAGAGAAGGCATGCATACAATTCTTATCAAAATCAAAAACTGCATCGTTTTTCAAGCAATTTAGTTAATGGCTTAGCTATTTTAGAGAAGTCCTTAATGAACCTCCTGTAGAAACCAGCATGGCCTAAAAAGCTTCGAATTGCCCTAACAGATGTTGGGGGAGGCAATTTTTCTATTGTTTCAATTTTTGCTCTATCAACCTCTATGCCTCTCTTAGATATCTTATGCCCCAATACAATGCCTTCCTTTATCATGAAGTGACATTTTTCCCAGTTCAATACTAGATTAGTCTCTTCACATCGCCTAAGCACTTCTACTCAAATTCATCAAACATAAATCAAAGGAATCATCAAAGACAGAAAAGTCATCCATAAATACCTCCATAATGTCCTCAACTAGTTCATCAAAAATAGCGAGCATGCACCTTTGGAAAGTTGCTGGGGCGTTGCACAATCCGAATGGCATCCTACGGTAGGCAAATGTACTGTATGGGCAAGTAAACCTCATCTTCTCTTGGTCCTCCGGGGCTATTGGGATCTGAAAGTAGCCCGATAACCCATCTATGAAATAGTAATATTCATGCTCAGACAGCCTTTCTAGCATCTGATCGATGAAAGGGAGCAGGAAGTGGTCTTTACAGGTTGCATTATTCAACTTCCGATAATTGATGCAGACCCTCCATCCAGTGACAATCTTCATGGGTATTAGCTCATTCTTATAATTCGGGATGACTGTCATGCCTTCTTTCTTCGGCACCACCTGCACTGGGCTTACCCAAGAACTATCAGAGATAGGGTAAATAACTCCAGCATCCAACAATTTAATTACCTCTAATTTAACCACATCTTTCATGTTAGGGTTGAGCCGTCGCTGTGATTGTTCTACTGGCTTGAAATCTTCTTCCAGTAAGATCTTGTGGGTGCAATACGAGGGGCTAATTCCCTCAATATTCGCTATCTTCCATGCTAATACCTTTTTGTGCTCTCTTAGTACCTTCAACAATCTTTCCTTCTTAGCACCACCTAAGTCTGCTGCGATGATCACTGGCAATTTGGAGTCCTCAGCTAAGAATGCATACTCAAGGCACTTGGGTAATTGCTTCAACTCCAACTCGGGTGGCTCTTTGATTGAAGGCTTGAGGTTACCACCCTTTGAAGCTCCAAGTTCCTCATAAGCCTTTCTCCTTCTCACTGTCTGTCTAGCATCCAAATGCATTATCTGATGGACAACTTTGGGGTTGGTTGCACTGCTCCTTTCTCCTTGAATGATGCAAGCCTCCAATGGGTCATCCAGTGAAATTTCCTACGCAAAAAAGGAAAACTCATCATCAATTATGTCCATAAAATAACAGCTATTATCCCTATCTAGAGGGTGCTTCATAGTGTCAGGGATCCTAAACACCACTTCTTCATCCTCAACCTTTAGAGTTAATTTCCCATCAATCAAAACCTTCAACAATATAACTTTGGTTTTTGTTCATTATCATTAAATCAGATTTTTATAGTACTAATTGAAGAAAATAAAATGAATCAAGAGCCAAAGAAAAGAGAAGGTTTTTACCTTTGAAATTTGCTTGAAGATGAACAATAATTGGTCTTTGAAAAAGACGATGAACAGTGAATAGCAAGACAATGAACAACAGTAAAAAAAAAAAATGACGGCTTTAAGTGTGTGTTTGTTGTGTGTGAATATGTGTGTTTTAATCTAACAAAGGGGAGCATGTATGTGTTTTTAGGGTTTCCTTTTTTTCTCCTTCTATTTTTTTGCTGATTAAAGGGGTTTTTATAGGCCATTTGTCTTGTTGACCAAGAATGCTATAAAATAACAAAAATGCCACTGGTATTGAAAATACTAATTTTATTAAAAAATATTTTTTTATTTTATTAAAAAAATATTTTTTTAACCTCAAAATAAAAAATTAATACAAAGAAATGATAACAATCTCTAAAATTTTCAAAAACAATTCAAAGCAGATATCAAAAATAAAAGCTAGAGCTTAAAGCTAATAAAAACGCGCTCGGGGTGTGAAATGAGGATTTTGCCCCTGGACAACAAAAATACACAAAAAATGGATATTAGCATTAAAAAATTATCAAAAATTAAAAGTAAGCTTAAAACATTAGAAAATGCCTTTTTAACTCAAAATTTGACAAAAAAAGAATTTAAGCTGTAAAATGACGATTTTACCCTTGGACAATGAAAATTTGCAGAAAAATAGCTATTTACCTCAAAAAATTATCAAAAATTAAAAATAAGCTTAAAACACTGGAAAATGTATTTATGACTCAAAAATTGATGAAAAATGAATTTAATTTGTAAAATGATGATTTTGCCCTTGGACAATAAAAATTTACAAAAAAAATAGCTATTGACCTCAAAAAATTACTAAAAATTAAAATAAGCTTAAAACACAGGAAAATGCATTTATGATTAAAAAATTGGCAAAAAATAAATTTAATTTGTAAAATGACGATTTTGCCCTTGGACAATAAAAATTTACAGAAAAATAGCTATTGTTTCTGAAAAAATAAAGAAAATTTAGAAACATGCTTAAAGAATTAGAAAAATGAATTTGGAACTAAAAATGAACTAAAATGGTGTTCGCGAGGAGAAATTACCATTTTGCCCTTGTGTTGGTAAAATATATAAAAAATACCAATTAAATCTAGAAAAAAAAATCATAAGAAATAAAAAATATTTTTGAAAGTAAAAATGTGAATTTAAACCCCCCAAAACTAATGAAAAAATATTTACAAATAAAAATTACTATTCTGCCCCCAAGATTATTGAAAAATTTTAAATTTGTCCCCAAAAATATAAACGCCTCCCCAATGTTTGACAAGTAAATGGTGTGTCAAAATTTGGTGTCTGCACGTGGAACGTAGTTCTGGATTTTATCGAGGTAAAGGGAGTAATCATGTTTGGACAACTATCGAAGATGAAAAATTAGTAGAAACCATGGTTGAGTTGAAAATTAATGGAAATTTTGATGGTGAAAATGGCAGTGGATTAAGAAAAGGATATAAAAAAGAATTAGAAAAAATATTAAAACAAAAGTCACCAAGTCATGGTCTCAGAGAAAAGCCACATATTGAATCTCGTTGCAAATTATTGAAAAACAATATCATGCTACTTATGAAGCGTGACATGGCGAAGAGTCAAGCAGTTTTGGTTGGGATGATAAAAAAAATGTGTTATAGCCACTGCTGATGTATGGGATGCATATATGAAGGTAAGTATTGATTTGTCATTTTTAATTTATATCTACAATTTTTATTAATATTTTGTTGAACTTCAATACTAATAATGTATGTTATTATTTTATAGTTATTAATATTTTCATAAACTTATATACTAATAATTTATGTAATAATTGCAGAGTCATCCGGATAATTCATTTATGAGAAACAAGTCATTTCCCTATTATGATCAATTAGCTATTATTTGGGGACAAGATAGACCTACTGGAAGGAATGCTACAGCACCTGTAGATATATTTGAGGAAATAAATAGAGAAAATGATAGGAATGAGGAGGTTGAAGATTCTGATGAAGAAGATGCTGAGACTCCAAATACTCAACTACCAATTGGTAATCCTCAAGGTGAAGGAAGTTGTAGAAAAACACAACATAAGATGAGAAGAAGTGTTGATAGTTTAGTTTCAAGTTTGGCGTGTTTGATTGATGTACTAAGTGCTCGTATGAATAAAAATAATGAGCAAATGGCTAAACGTGTTGAAATGATTGCTGGTCCAGACCAGCTGAAAGTTCACAACTGGCACAAGCTTAATGAAGAACTTCGAAAATTAGATGGATTGTCAGATCTTGAGTGTCACACATTTGGAACGAAACTTGTGCGCGATCCAGATTTATTAGACTATTTTTTCACTATCATGGACTCTGAAAAAGAACAATTTTTTAGGGCAACTTTAAATTAGCATTAGTTGTGAAAGAGTTGTGACGTGGTGTAGATTAGGTATAACAATTATGAACAAAAACACACAAATCAAGTAATAAAAACCTAATCTCCTAACATATTCTGCAAGTGCACGGGTCGATTGTAGTATTTGGAGTATTAGGTGTCGAATCCCGTAGGGAATCAAAATATTTGCAATTACTAAAGCTTTTGCACTAACTTTTATTATCCAAACACAAATGAAAATAAGAGTGATATGGGATCCTTTCAATAGAGTAGATATATGATTGAGAACTTTTGTAGAATTCAAGCAAAGAAGCCTAGAATATAGATTCTACTAATGAACCAAGCATGAATGACTCACTGAGTGTTATCTTGCTTTGTTTAGAATCCAATTCCATATGTGTCAAGACTAGATGTCTCTATGAAATGACAAGATTCCAACTATTCTCATAATGAAATTTTATGAAAATATGAATTGTAGTAGTTCACTTAAGCATCCATTATTCTCATATGAACTACTTAAGCATTACTTGTTCATTTTCCATTGATACATGAATTTCTCAATGTCAAGTAGCAACTAGATGACTTGTTTAAGTTGGCCATGCAAAAACAAGTGTTAAAACTTGAACAAGAAAATAAACAAATGCAAGCTTAGTAAGTACAACAAATTAAATCATGTTTGTTTATTCATTAGCTTCATCTATGATCTAGATGAAGCCTTTAGTCCAACATGGTTGATGAAACAACTAAAAGTTTAACTTCAAAGATTGAATTCATAGCAACTATTGAAAGTAAAAGAGGAAGAGTTTGAGAGTTGATCAGCCAATATGAGAATTAGTCATCTTCTTTATTCACCTTCAAAAGATTGCACTACAAAAGTCTCTTACAATGTTCCTCACCACTCTATTGAAGGATTTAGAGAATTCTACTAATTTTTTATCAAGCTAAGCACAATGTTTTGGAGTATAACTCCTATCTCCTAATTAGACTTCTTTTTAAATGCCTTACAAATGACTTCTATTTATGGACAAATGTTCCTCAAGTCATTTTCCAACTTGCATAAATCATTAATAATTGCAAAATGATGAAGATTTGCTTGGGGATTCCAAATGGGCACAAAAGTCTTCATTTATGCTTTGAATGCTTTCTCCCACTTGCAGAACCCTATCTTCATTTGAAAATGTCTACAAAAACTGGCTGGAAGAGGATGTAAGTTGATGCCCTAGAAAGTCCAGCCGAAATGTGATACGCGTCTGGCGATACGCGTATCTGCTTCCGCGTATCACAGCCTTGTGGCCCCCACTTGATTTCTGATTTTTGCTGAGTTGGACCTGATGTGTACAAGTATTTTCCATGTATTTCCAAGCATTTTGGTGAAGAATTGGATTTTTCCATTATTTTGCACAATTGTTCCTTCAAGTTTGTTCAATCAACCTTAACTTTTTGAATCACCATTGAATTTGATCTTCCTTAACTACAATTGATCCAAAATAAGTTTTAGTATGATGAACCTACAATTATACATAAGAATTGTGCATTAATTTGCTCCAATAAAAATTCTGCCTCAAAAACCCTAATTTCAGTAAAAACCCTAATTCTCATGACTTGTTGGAAAATGAGTCATTTGCAACCAAAAATACTATAATTATAATTAAAATATTATAAAAAATATATAATAATATATATAATAATATTGGTAAGTTTATCACTTAACAAACTCCCCCACACTTGAATCATTGCTTGTCCTCAAGCAATTTGAAAATCAAGAGATCAAATAGTGATTCATGGTTTTGAAATAATAAATGCCACACTGTTGAATGCAATTCCACAAGATAAAGCAAATATGCATTATGCAATTCCTGGTAAAATTTCTAATACTAATAATATCAAGTAAAAGGGAAATAATTATGTCAAGATTAAAGCATATTCAATCAAATTCCTTTACCTTACAAAATTTTACATATTAAGTATTCAATATGGACAATCATATACAATTTAGTTTAAAAGGGACATATTGAACTTTATAATGTTTAAGTGTCTTTTGATGTGAAGGTTGACATTTTTAGATGAAAATGCCCGGTTACTGAACACTTTGATCCTTTTAACCACAATTCATTCTTTAGTTTGAGAAGTGAAATTGTCTTTTGATGAAAGGATCGACATTTTGTGATGACGACCCTTTATCACTCAACAATTCATTTTCATTCAAACTTGCTATGCATACTCTTAATTCAATTACCGTTTGACACGAAAATCGACATTTTGTGAT
Organism: Mitragyna speciosa; assembly: GCA_024721245.1. Taxonomy (NCBI): domain Eukaryota; kingdom Viridiplantae; phylum Streptophyta; class Magnoliopsida; order Gentianales; family Rubiaceae; genus Mitragyna; species Mitragyna speciosa. The sequence continues at coordinate 13,395,040 of CM045562.1, forward strand.
GAAGATTCCCGGTTACTAAGCAACTTGAATCATTGGAGTAGTAATAAACATTTATCAATTTGGCACCTTATATATTTGTTCCTTTATTCAAATAATGCATAAGTGTACTTGTTGTCCATACCTACCACTTAGAAATGTAAAATTAAGTAAAGAAAAGAGATTTAGGGTTAAACATGCCAAATCAAAACATAATTACATCTATTTTACAAGGTATACTTTCGTAGAAACAAAACTCCTAATCACATAATGACTTTTTCTCATATTCTTGTAGAAAAAATTCAAGCAAAGTTGAATTACTTCAAAAAGTAAAGGAATTTAACAAGTGTATGGCATGAAAACATGTTAAAGAAGCAAATTTTCAAAAATTTTGGCCATATTTTACCAAAACAATATCTTATCACTCTTTACTCCAAATCCCAACCAAAAATATTCTTATACCTTCCCCCCATATTTAGAATGAAACATTGTCCTCAATGTGTAAAGGAAAAGTAAGATGAAAGATGAAACAATAGAACTCCCCTTGCTTGGTTTGAGAATCCTTAAGTTGATATTGTTGATATCTTTGACGTCCATGGGTTTTTGGCAAGTCTCTCTTTGCAATGCTTCATCATGTTTGTTTGTCCATTCTTGCTCATTCCTCTCGACTCAAGCTTAAAAATACTCAAATGCTGTGTTAAATGATAAATTCATAGCTAGTGAAAGATATAATGAACATAGCATACTTGAAAGCTTTGAATTCCCCCACACTTAGTTTATTCAATGTGGTTCCTAGGGGGTGAAAATTTCAAAAACAAGTCATATAAGCAAATGTATAAGGTATTGATGAAGTAAAATGCTAAAGAAACTTGGTCAAAATTGCTCCATATAAAAAATCACCCATTCATACCATGTATTCATAATTACAAATTAAACTTAAACTATGAACATGAAAGATTGGAACATGTTAGAGTGCTTATTTTAGTGTCCAAATCATATAGGCTAATCACGAGACACATGTTGTAAGTGTTGCGCCCTAAAAATCGTGGGGAAAAAGGTGCTAGTGGGGTCGTTGACTGTCGTGTCCTGAAAAGATGATCCGGTCTCGGTGACCCTTTTTAAAATAAAAGTTTTTTTGGAAAAACCGTGCGTGTGTGAGAAAAATCAAATTTTAGTAGAAAAAGTGTATATTTAAAAAAAATGGTATTTGAAAAGAAAACAAGGCCGGGACTAAAAATGCGATAGGTTTGGCCAAATAATTTTTGAAAAAGGGTTTTATTTTAGAAAATGGAGTCGCCACTTGGTGTGACAGCCCCACCTTACCCAGAGGCGCACCAAAGGGCTTAGCGGACTGCCTGCCTAGCTCTCGCCAGGACTCACTCAAACACGCACTCAGCACATACACGTATAGTTAACCCAAAATGGATTACATTCACATAGTTCAACTTAAGATACAAAAGTCACTAAAAGGTACATACCATGTACTACAAGTTTCCGTGTCTAAAATATACATATTATTTACAATGGTAACCAATCAACTAGGTTGACCAAAATACAAAACAAAAGTCTACTATAACTAAATTCGCCATTCCCAGCTTTAAGAGTGAGAAATACCTGAGTAAAGAAAACAAATGAAGGAATGAGCTATAATAGCCCAGTGAGTGTCCCAAATCATGCAGGCAGTCAAAAATCTACTATTTCAGAAAAATAAAATAATCTAACAAGATATTTATTCAGCACATGAACAAATAATTAAACAGTTAGTCAATGGCGGATACAGGGTTCCACCCCGGGAGCAAGCTCAACCGCAGGAGAAACAAGTACCGAATATATAAACAAGGCATTGGGACCGAGATAATAGCTCAGGTCCGTGCCAAAGTCATACCGGTATTATCAAGCAAGACCCTAACCACCACACCTTATAACCTCCTAACATGCTACCACATCCAGGGAGTAACCTCGACCTTGGAGGGCCAACACACAAGAAAGTTCAACCCGGAGTTGGCCTCTTAGAGGATTAACAACTCATGAGGGAATGAACATCACGCCCTAAAACACCCAGCACCTTATATCCTCCCACGCCCGTTCAAGTTGACTATCCGTGAACTAACGGTGAAATTAGTCACGGAAGTCTCAAACACAAGTAACACATTTAATCATGAAAGCAAGTAGCACGTTGTGGAATAGATGCGATAAAGTACACATCTTTCCTCAAGTAGCACATTTTTATCTCATAATATTTGCAATCAAAGCATAATATTTACAAATGAAATATCACGTTACATGCATCATGCACACATAAAGACACTCACCTGAAATGCCTACGAAAATATTTCGTAAAAAGGTCGGGTCTCACTTTCAGGTCCTGAAATAAAAAAAAATAATCTAATGAAAACTAGATTTAAACTCTAATTAGCTTAGTAAGAAAAATCAAGAAATATTTCCCCCTTTTTTTTTCTAAGGTTTTTGTTTTAGGGTTTAGGGTTTAGGGTTTAGGGTTTACATTCTAGGGTTTTCATTTTAGGGTTTTTATTTTAGGGTTTTCTAACAAAATTTTGGCATTATTTCCCCTTAAATTCGGCCCTTCCAACTTGGTTTTTCACCAAGATTTCAATCATCAAATCCACAATTCAATAAGTTCTACAATTTCCAAGTTCAATCCAAGCTCAAATTCAATCAAATTTCCACCAAAATTCAAGGATTTAGCTTCAAGAACCTTCAACCACTCAACATGTAGCTCATGAAATTTCAAGGTTTATATGCTATCTACTACCCAATCTACCCAAGAAACATTATTTCTAACAAGTCATACTTCACTTTAGGCATGAATCTTCAAGTTAAAAGTCATAAGAACTCAAGATTAAACTAGTGCAAAATACTAATTAAACTTGAAATTAATGGTTAAAGCTTGTAGTACATACCTTAAACAAGCCTAAAACTTTGCTTAGAAGGTAGGGAAACCCACTTCCTATGGTGAAATTTGCCCAAAGTTTGAAGGAAATGCTCCAAGAAGTTGAGAGAAATATGAGAGAAAAGGAGAGAGAGCAAGGCCGGCCAAGTAAAATGAAAGAGAAGGAAATAGTCTAGGAAAATAGAGAAGAAATAATGGAAAAGTTGGGAGAAAGATTAACCAATAAAAATATTACAAGAAGCAAGTTAGACTTTAGGCTTTGTAGGCATTAGTGGTAAACTTGTTTTAATTTAATTGGTGACACAAGAAAGATCTCTTCCACCTAGTAATTAATAATATTATGACATAAATATTAAAGCAAAAAGAGAAGAAATAAAGAGAAGGGACATCCGGCCATGAGGGAAAGAAAGGAGAGAAAAATTCGGCCAAAGGAAAAAAAAAGAAAAGAAAGAAGAATTTTCGGCCAAGGAAGAAGAAAAGAGAGAAATAAAAATTCTGCCAAGAAGAGAAAATAAAACAAGTGAATAAGTGAAATTTTTGAGAAAAATGAGCTAAAGTTTAAGTAGTAAAAAAAAACTAGAAATAGTAATATAAACTAGTTAAAATGAAACACTATGAAAACCTAATGATCTAATGAATTTAATCCAAATTTAATTCTTAGGTTTTCTACTCCATGAGGAAAGAAACTTAGTTAATTAACCTAATTAACTTAAGAAATCCTCCAACTAATAAATCAAGAGTTAATGCTAGATTTCAAATGAAAGAATTTTTCTTTTAAGTACGTTTTAGGGTTTTTTTTTCTACCATTACCATTATTATTTTGAGCTACATATAAACATACATGAATAAAATAGTTTCATATGAATTTCTAGGGTGTCACATCCTCCCCCCTTAAAAGAATTTCGTCCTCGAAATTCTACCTGGATTGTCAAAGAGCCGGGGATAATTTTCCCGCATTTCCTTCTCTGTCTCCCAAGTGGCTTCTTCCAAGTCATGGTGTTTCCACAGGACCTTGACAAGTGGAATTTGTTTATTTCTCAGTTCTTTCACTTTTCGGTCCAAGATTTGAACGGGTTGCTCTTCATAGACCAACGTTTCATCAAGCTCAATCTCCTCAGGTTGAAGCACATGCCGTGGGTCCGGGTGGTACTTTTTCAAAACGGATACATGGAAAACATTATGCATCTTAGACAATTTTGAAGGCAATTCTAGTTGGTATGCCACTTTGCCGATACGTTTAATAATTTTGAATGGTCCCACGTATCTTGGTTGAAGCTTCTTTCTCTTACCAAACTGGATGCCTCCCTTGAACGGCGAGATTTTGAGAAACACAGTGTCTCCGACCTCAAATTCCAACTCTTTCCTTCGAGTGTCGGCATAGCTCTTTTGTCGACTCTGAGCAGTTTGGAGTCGTTGTTGGATTAGCTTAACTTTTTCGTAAGCTTCTTCTATCCACGGCACCTTTTCTGGACCCAGCATTTTCCGTTCGCCAACTTCATCCCAATAACCTGGCGTTCTGCATCTTCTTCCGTATAGTGCCTCGAACGGGGCCATCTGAATAGAGGATTGGTAGCTATTGTTGTACGCAAACTCAATCAAGGTCACGTGTTGATCCCAACTTGCTACCAAAATCCATCACACTTGCTCGTAGCATGTCCTCCAAGATTTGGATTACGCGTTCGGACTGTCCGTCGGTCTGGGGATGGTAAGCCGTGCTAAAGTTTAACTTTGTTCCCAAGGCTTCGTGCATTTGTCTCCACAGTCGAGAAGTAAATCGAGGATCTCGGTCCGAGACGATACTTACCTGGAATTCCATGCAGTCTCACCACTTCATCAATGAACATTCGAGCAAGTTTTTCCAAAGAATAAGTCATGTTCATGGACAGAAAATGGGCAGATTTAGTCAAGCGATCAACAATTACCCAAATAGCGTCGTGCCCTCTTTGGGTTCTCGGCAAACCAGATACAAAATCCATGGTGATGTGCTCCCATTTCCATTCTGGGATTTCCAAAGGTTGCAACAGTCCTGATGGTCTCTGATGTTCAGCTTTGACTTGTTGACACGTCGGACAAGTTTGAACATACTCTGCTATTTCCCTCTTCATATTATCCCAGCAATACAATTTCTTTAGATCTTGGTACATCTTTGTACTCCCCGGGTGCACAGTGTACCTGGAACGATGAGCCTCATCCAAGATTATTCTTTTCAATTCTTCGTCTTTTGGAATGAAGATACGGTTTCGGAACCTCAACAAACCCTCCGGTCCTACGCTATACTCAGGTAAGTTCCCCGCTCTAGCTTTCTCTATCCGTCTTTGTAGTGTAGGATCCTTGTCTTGAGCTCCTCCAATTTGTTTCAATAATTCAGATTGTACATTTACATTCCCACAAATCACTTTAGACCCAACTATCCGTGGATTGCTCTCGCTAAATTGCTCTAATAGCCTCCACTCACTGATAACCAAGTTAGCCACTTGAGCTTTTCTACTCAGAGCATCCGCGACAACATTAGCTTTACCTGGATGATAATTAATAGTACAGTCATAATCTTCTAATAACTCCACCCACCTTCGTTGCCGCAAATTTAACTCTTTTTGAGAAAATAAATACTTTAGGCTCTTGTGATCCGTATACACCTCAAAGGTGACCCCATATAAATAATGTCTCCACTTCTTGAGCGCGAATACCACAGCAGCTAATTCCAGGTCATGAGTAGGGTAATTCCTTTCATGAGGTTTTAACTTACGGGAAGCATAGGCAACAACTTGTTTCCCTTGCATTAGTACACATCCTAGGCCCTCTCGTGAAGCATCGGTATACACACTAAAAACTTCTTTCCCATTAGGCAATGCCAGCACCGGGGCCGATGTTAATCGTTTCTTGAGTTCATTAAAACTCTGTTCACACCTTTCATCCCAATTAAACTTAACATTCTTCTGGGTCAACATAGTGAGCGGTGTGGCTATCCTTGAAAAATCCTTGATAAACCGCCGATAATAGCCCGCTAGACCCAAGAAGCTACGAACTTCCGTGGGATTTTCAGGTCGCTTCCAATTGACCACAGCTTCCACTTTAGAGGGTCCACCGCTATTCCTTCACCCGAAATTACATGACCTAGAAATGATACTTGATTCTTCCAAAATTCACACTTGCTAAATTTAGCATACAATCTATTATCCCTCAAAGTCTGTAACACAATCTTTAAATGTTTCTCATGCTCCCCATGGGACTTAGAAAATATTAAAATATCATCAATAAAGACCACCACAAATTGGTCCAGGTATGGTCTAAAAACCCTATGCATTAAATCCATGAAAGCCGCCGGAGCATTCGTTAACCCAAATGGCATCACCACAAACTCATAATGACCATAGCGAGAGTTAAATGCAGTCTTAGGCACATCTTCCTCCTTAATTTTCAGCTGATAGTACCCTTGCCTCAGATCTATCTTGGAAAATACGATCGCACCTTCCAACTGATCAAACAGTTCATCAATGTGAGGTAAGGGATACTTATTCTTTATAGTGACATTATTTAAACCTCGATAGTCAATGCAAAGCCTAAGGGTACCATCTTTCTTTTTCACAAACAATACTGGGGCTCCCCAAGGTGATACACTCGGCCTGACAAAGCCTCTTTCCAATAAGTCCTGGAGTTGAATCTTAAGTTCTCCCAGTTCTGCAGGGGACATGCGGTATGGAGTCCTGGATATTGGCGCCGCTCCTGGAATCAATTCTATTCCAAATTCTACTTCTCTCCCCGGTGGTAACGCACTTAATTCTTCCGGAAAAACATCAGGAAATTCTTTTACCACTGGCACATCCTCGAGTCTCACTTTATCTTCAGGTGTATTAATCAAATAAGCAAGATACCCTACGGCCCCCCGAGATATCAGTTTCCTAGCTTGCATGGCAGAGAGGAGGTTTGAGGAAGCTAAAGTTTTCTTTACATCAAACCTTAAAATAGGTTCTCCCGGTATTTTAAAATTCACCACTCTCGTCCCACAATCTAATTGAGCATTATACCGGGTTAAACAGTCCATGCCTAATATTACATCATATCCCCGAATAGGTAAAGCTATAAGGTCCACCAAGAATTTTCTTTCTCCTACCCGAAGTTCACAATCTTTATAAATAAGATTGGTTGTCAGGCAATGGTCCCCAGTGGGAGTTCTCACCTCCAATTCATAAAATAATTTAACAGGTTGGACTTCTAGGGCAGTCATAAATTGTGGGTTCACAAATGAGTGGGTAGAGCCAGGGTCTACTAGTAGTGTAGCTAGATGATGAAAAACAAGGATCGTACCTTCAATGACTGCGGATGACTCCTGGGCATCACGCTTGTCGAGGGCGTAAACGCGTGCTGGTACTTTCCGTTTATTGCCGCCCTCCTTAGCTTGATTAGTCTCCTTGGGCCCGGGTTGAACGCTGCTCGATCCGCCAGCCGTTTGCCTTGGGCATTGATTTATCCTGTGGTCGCCGCTACCGCAGAGCAAACATTTGCGGTTCTTCCTCCAACAGTCGGTTTCTATATGACCACCTTTACCGCAAAATCCACAGGCCACAGATGCAGCTGGTAGTCGTGTCTCCTTCTGCGTGTCCTCCTTCCGTTCACCTCTTGGCGGAGCTCTTGTCATTGAAGCCCCTCTTGCCCTTCCGAACGGGGCACCCTGCCCAATTCTTGTTCCTCCAGTTCCCCTCCCAGTCTTAGGGGCTGGAGCGTTTCTGGTCGGGGGTCGAGCGTCACTGGCACCTTCTCGTCTCCTTGCTCTCACCGTGCGGACCAAGGACTTTGTTTCTTCCACTTTCTGCGCTTTTTCCACCGCAGCTTCATAGGTATCTATAGTGGCGGCAGCAAGGGCATCTTGAATTTCCAGGTTTAGGCCTTGAATAAACCTTCTCTTTCTTCGTCGTTCCGTGGCCACCAGTTCCGGGGCATAACGAGACAATTTAGTAAACTGAGCTTCATACTCAGCTACACTCTGTGTACCTTGTCTCAACTTCAAAAATTCGTCTTCCCGTTTTTCTTGTACTCGCACGGGAATGTATTTTTCTTTGAACTCCCTGGTGAAGTTTGCCCATGTCTTCAGAGTTTGAGATCTTTCCCACTTGGCGTTCACTAAGGTTCCACCAAGGGGTGGCAGCACCCTCCAATTGAAATACAGCAAAGGTCACTTGCCGTTCATCCGGGTATTTCAAGGCGGCAAATATTTTCTCAATGTCCTCTAACCATTTTTCAGCAATTTCAGGATTTGGGCTGCCGTTAAACTTGGGAGGGTTAAATTTCTGAAACCGTTCCAGGGCCACGTCTTCCCCTATAACTGGGTTTCTATGAGAACTGCCAGCTTCCACTGACCGGATTCTGTCGGGTCCCAAGTTGTGTTAGAACATCGGTCATTCGATTTAAGACCGCGATCATTGGATCGACCCCTATAGGTGGATTCACGCTAGAGGTAGCTTCTTCGCCCCGGTCTTGGCGACGGGGACGTCCTCTACCACGACCACGTCCGCTCATGACTTATTATTCTATAGTAACATAAATAAATTATTTCAAATTTCACGGAAATAAATAACATGATATAACTTTAAAATGCATAAATGCAAGAGTAACCAAAAGATCAAGTTTTATGCCAAGCAAGTTCACATATACACATATTTTTACAAGTAGTTCAAGTTATACATTTTCCAAAGTCCACGTACAAAACATGTCACACATACAAACATAACAAAACTAACAAAAGTTCATATACATATCTATATAGAAATCTAGTCCAACTGAACCGATCCCACGGAACTCACATCCCTGTCTGACTCCTCCTCCGGAGCCTCCTCGACCCCAGGAGGTACAGGTCCAGCCTGTGCTGGCCCTGCCGGCTGAGCCATGTCCCGAACCTCATCTAATACATGAGCCACTAACAACCCACTCTCATCTACCAGTCGTCCCGTGCGATCTCTAACATGCTGCACAACCCGTGTAAGACGACCGTGTAAATCCTGGTACTGCTCGCGGTAAGCATCAGTCCTCTGCTGTTCTTCCTGAACAGCAGTCTCTAGCTCGCGAATCCTCCGAGCCTGGCCTCTAATGATCCCTCTCAAGTCATGAATACGGGCCTGGGAGATGCTACCCTCCCCCTCGACCCGCCTACTATCCTCTATCAAAGAGAGCACGACGTAATCAGGGTAAGAATAAGTCCTCCAACACCCACAAGCAGGGCGGACTCGACGGGCAGGAGAAAAAGTGCGGTAGGGATGCCCGGGTCCCTCACGGAAACGGACCATGGGTCTCCGACGATGCTCACTCTGCAACGGCGCTGCAACCGATGGCGGTGGTGCCTCAATTCTATCACTCTCTGACATACCTACAGGTTTAAATAATAAATTAATTAGGTCTATCCCACAAATACTTAATAATAAATAATACTTAAATATCACACTCAAATATCAAGCTTAAAAGTAACCTAAACACAATCTCAAGCATATACACAATAGTGCCCAGGTGCGGAAATTCGGATCTTATCTCTCACACTCAGGTTGATCAGGCCCAAGCGTCATCGACTCAACCCAAATTTTCCTACCCGACACCCCAAACAAGACTAGCACTAAAGACAGGATTCAAGCCTAAGCTCTGATACCAACTGTGACAGCCCCACCTTACCCAGAGGCGCACCAAAGGGCTTAGCGGACTGCCTGCCTAGCTCTCGCCAGGACTCACTCAAACACGCACTCAGCACATACACGTATAGTTAACCCAAAATGGATTACATTCACATAGTTCAACTTAAGATACAAAAGTCACTAAAAGGTACATACCATGTACTACAAGTTTCCGTGTCCAAAATATACATATTATTTACAATGGTAACCAATCAACTAGGTTGACCAAAATACAAAACAAAAGTCTACTATAACTAAATTCGCCATTCCCAGCTTTAAGAGTGAGAAATACCTGAGTAAAGAAAACAAATGAAGGAATGAGCTATAATAGCCCAGTGAGTGTCCCAAATCATGCAGGCAGTCAAAAATCTACTATTTCAGAAAAATAAAATAATCTAACAAGATATTTATTCAGCACATGAACAAATAATTAAACAATTAGTCAATGGCGGATACAGGGTTCCACCCCGGGAGCAAGCTCAACCGCAGGAGAAACAAGTACCGAATTATATAAACAAGGCATTGGGACCGAGATAATAGCTCAGGTCCGTGCCAAAGTCATACCGGTATTATCAAGCAAGACCCTAACCACCACACCTTATAACCTCCTAACATGCTACCACATCCAGGGAGTAACCTCGACCTTGGAGGGCCAACACACAAGAAAGTTCAACCCGGAGTTGGCCTCTTAGAGGATTAACAACTCATGAGGGAATGAACATCACGCCCTAAAACACCCAGCACCTTATATCCTCCCACGCCCGTTCAAGTTGACTATCCGTGAACTAACGGTGAAATTAGTCACGGAAGTCTCAAACACAAGTAACACATTTAATCATGAAAAGCAAGTAGCACGTTGTGGAATAGATGCGATAAAGTACACATCTTTCCTCAAAGTAGCACATTTTTATCTCATAATATTTGCAATCAAAGCATAATATTTACAAATGAAATATCACGTTACATGCATCATGCACACATAAAGACACTCACCTGAAATGCCTACGAAAATATTTCGTAAAAAGGTCGGGTCTCACTTTCAGGTCCTGAAATAAAAAAAATAATCTAATGAAAACTAGATTTAAACTCTAATTAGCTTAGTAAGAAAAATCAAGAAATATTCCCCCTTTTTTTTTTCTAAGGTTTTTGTTTTAGGGTTTAGGGTTTAGGGTTTAGGGTTTAGGGTTTACATTCTAGGGTTTTCATTTTAGGGTTTTTATTTTAGGGTTTTCTAACAAAATTTTGGCATTATTTCCCCTTAAATTCGGCCCTTCCAACTTGGTTTTTCACCAAGATTTCAATCATCAAATCCACAATTCAATAAGTTCTACAATTTCCAAGTTCAATCCAAGCTCAAATTCAATCAAATTTCCACCAAAATTCAAGGATTTAGCTTCAAGAACCTTCAACCACTCAACATGTAGCTCATGAAATTTCAAGGTTTATATGCTATCTACTACCCAATCTACCCAAGAAACATTATTTCTAACAAGTCATACTTCACTTTAGGCATGAATCTTCAAGTTAAAAGTCATAAGAACTCAAGATTAAACTAGTGCAAAATACTAATTAAACTTGAAATTAATGGTTAAAGCTTGTAGTACATACCTTAAACAAGCCTAAAACTTTGCTTAGAAGGTAGGGAAACCCACTTCCTATGGTGAAATTTGCCCAAAGTTTGAAGGAAATGCTCCAAGAAGTTGAGAGAAATATGAGAGAAAAGGAGAGAGAGCAAGGCCGGCCAAGTAAAATGAAAGAGAAGGAAATAGTCTAGGAAAATAGAGAAGAAATAATGGAAAAGTTGGGAGAAAGATTAACCAATAAAAATATTACAAGAAGCAAGTTAGACTTTAGGCTTTGTAGGCATTAGTGGTAAACTTGTTTTAATTTAATTGGTGACACAAGAAAGATCTCTTCCACCTAGTAATTAATAATATTATGACATAAATATTAAAGCAAAAAGAGAAGAAATAAAGAGAAGGGACATCCGGCCATGAGGGAAAGAAAGGAGAGAAAAATTCGGCCAAAGGAAAAAAAAAAGAAAAGAAAGAAGAATTTTCGGCCAAGGAAGAAGAAAAGAGAGAAATAAAAATTCTGCCAAGAAGAGAAAATAAAACAAGTGAATAAGTGAAATTTTTGAGAAAAATGAGCTAAAGTTTAAGTAGTAAAAAAAAACTAGAAATAGTAATATAAACTAGTTAAAATGAAACACTATGAAAACCTAATGATCTAATGAATTTAATCCAAATTTAATTCTTAGGTTTTCTACTCCATGAGGAAAGAAACTTAGTTAATTAACCTAATTAACTTAAGAAATCCTCCAAATAATAAATCAAGAGTTAATGCTAGATTTCAAATGAGAGAATTTTTCTTTTAAGTACGTTTTAGGGTTTTTTTTTTCTACCATTACCATTATTATTTTGAGCTACATATAAACATACATGAATAAAATAGTTTCATATGAATTTCTAGGGTGTCACACTTGGTACTGAGTTAGGGTGTACCAAGTCACCCGAAAATCGTTTAAACAAGACAAAAAGTAAAATTTTAGAAAAATTATTTAAAACCCTTTTCCGACTCCGATCTACGAAAAACGAGAGAAAAAGGTCCGGGAGTCACATTTGAAGAAAGGGAAGGCAAAGGCTTGCGCCTAAGGCACCCTTTCAACCTAGCCGAGGCTAGTTGCGAGGTTTAATCAAAATTTTCGAAATTAACCCTAAGTTCTATCGCATTCGGATGTTTCTAAATGAATGCAAATCCTAAGTCTAAATGTGGGTATCGGGAGGGTAGGAATGTCCCGTCCAAGCTTGGTCGGAATTATCGCATTAATTGCGAAACCCGAGTCGAGACTTCGAGGGAGTTACGAGTTTTTATGTAAAATGTGATGCAAAAAGAAAAGAAAATAATAATACATAGTAAGTGAAGAAAGAAAGTGGGTATGCAACATGACGGGTACGGGAACTGATAACTTGTGACTTTGACTTTTTCTACTCACGGAGAGGAGAACGGCCTGTATGCCACCGCTTCCCACGTGAGTAGACTACTATTTCTAGTCGAATCACACAAATGTGCTAAAGTCTAAGTGAAATGCAACCTAGATGTCATGTATTTTAAAAATGTGCCAAAATAATAATAATAATAACAATAATAGTAATAATAAAATAATGCTAAATAGAAAGAAAACTAAAAGTGTGTGAAATGAGATGAAATGCACACAAATGTACCTAATACTAAAATGTCTTAAGAGTCTAGCGTTGGACTAGCTCATTCTAAAAAGTCTCACTAGCGTTGGACTAGCGAGGAAAAGAAATGAAGCCACAACTAGCGTTGGACTAGTGTGGTGACGGAATATCATGAAACATGAATTTAAATAATAAAACGTGAATTAAAAGAAAATTAAACATATAAAGACATATAAAATCAAATAGGAGCACATAACACATAAGCATGATATCTAGATGCAAAATATTAATGAAAGCGGTAAAACAAATAAGCACATAAGCACACAAAAAGCAAATAAACCTTAGCTATTACACCGGGGGGGGCTTGATTTACAATTTAAGGGGGGAAATTAAAATACCTTATCTATTACATTTTCTATCTAATTACACAAATTTTGCTAAAATATGAGAAAAATAATTTAACTATTACATTGACTAGCTAAATACAAAAATATTACATTTTTCGTAAAAAATAATAAAATAAATAAATACGCAAAAAGTGCATAAAATAAGAAACACATAAAAAATTGCATAAAGTATCACATTAGAGCACGTTGGAGCACATAAAGGAAAAATAATGAGAGATCGGGATATCTCTTTGAAGACCCGGTACTAATACTAATCAAAATGAACAAACAAGTCAAGGCACCTCGATATAAACCAACAAAACCGAGACACTAATAAATTGAGAGTAAAATTCAAAGTTTAGCAACCAAGGGGACTAAAATAAAGCTCCATAAAACTTAAGGGGGTAAAATTGAAAGTTAAAGCAAATCTAAGGGGCTAAGGTTCAAATTAAGTAAAATGGAGGGACAAAACAATAAACTTCAATAAAAATGGACCAAATTGCAATTGAGGGACCTAATTGTAAGAATATAAAAATTTAGGGGGTCAATCTAAAATCATAGAATGTAAATATATTTGTTTGGGATGAAATTTCTTAAAATAAATTAACTAGATTAACTAATCATATTATCTTAATTAACTAGCTTAAGCATCAAACCAAACTAAAATAAATCAAGAACTAGCAATTAATAGAACTTGATTAAACTAGAGAAAACTAAAAGAAACAAACAACACAACAAGAAAACAACATCGAAAAGGAAAAGAAAGAAAAAAATATGTGAATTGATTTACGACAACACAATTAATCCTCAAAACACAAATTTCTAAAATCCTAAAAAAACATCATTTTTCTTCCAAAATTTCCTTTCTCTCTATTGCCCTTTTCACTAGATTTTCCTTTTATTTTTCTTTCTATTTTCTCTCGCCCAAATCCCTTTTTCTTCCTCTTCACTCTCGCAGACTCCCTCTTTCCTTCTTTCCTTTTTCATTTATCTGATTTTCTCTCATTCTTCTCTGCTCCTCCTCCTCCTCCTCTTCTCGTCTAATTTCTTCTCCAGATTTTCTATCTATTTCCTCTCGCCTCTCAATCTCTTGTCTCCCTTTCTTTCTGGTCTTCTTCGCGTTCCTCCTTCTCTCTCTCTCTTGCTGTTTCTCTGTTTCTCTTTCAGTTTCTCTCTATTTCTTGCTGAAAATCCAAGCCTCTCTCTCGCGTCCCTCTGTTCTCTTCTGTCCGCATCACCCTCTCTCCTTTTCCTTTCTCTCCTTCTCTGTTTTGTTATCCCCCTCTGATCTGCTCTCCCTTTCTCTCTTTCTCTCCGTGTTCTCTCCTTGTTTCTCCTTCTCTACTTTCAGTTACTCCGCCTCTCTCTCCGTCTGACCAGCTCTCTACTTTTCTCTTTCTCTCATTTGTTCTCTCTGCAGGGGCGTCGAAGAAAGGGGGAATAGAATAGGGAGATGATTAATGGTTGGTTTTGCTTGCAGGTGAGGTTGCGAATGGGTGGTGGTGTTGGTCAATTGGAAGGGATGAGTGGCGAGAGGAGAGGCACGTGATTGATGGTTGAACTCAGGAGTGGTAGAGGCTGGGGTTTTTTGGGCAGCTTGTGATGTCGATTTGGTGGTTGACTATGAAGGTTGTAATGGCTTTGCTGACTGCGAGTTGAAGTGATTGCTTTTTTTTTTTTTTTTTTGGTTTCTGTATGCCTGGCTGATTTTATTTGTGCGTATGTTGCTGATTATGTTCTTGTAGTGGTTCTGGGTTTATTTTCTTGCAGGTACCAAATGGTGGTGTGGTGATGGGAGGATGAATTTGGGCTGTTTTTATGTGTTTCTGCAGGTTGTGGTATTTGGAGGTGAACGGGAGCAGTGGATGCTGGTTTGATTGGGATTTTGGTGGTTCATGGTGGAGGTTTAGGGTGGTATTTTGATAGTTGTGGTAATGGGTTAATCTGGTTGCTGGAAACTTGGAGAATTTGAGTCAATTTTGGGCTGTCTTTGGGTTACGATTTGAGACTGCTGGTGCAGTGACTGTGGGTTTGGCAATGGACAATTTGAATGGAAGTTTAGAGGTGGTTTCAGGGATGTTTTTGCAGGTTATGGGTGATTCTTATAGCTGTTTTTGTGATTTTTCTTTGCGGTGCGGGAATTGGTTTGTGTTGTATCTTTGGGTACAGGGGTGACGATTTGGTGAGGGAGATGATGACTGTGAACCTGGTTGTTTGTTTGCAGGTTCATTTTTTTTGCTAATTGTGGGAGGAAATGGCAGGTAGTATGGTTGATGTTGGTGGTGGAGGTTTGGTGGTTGTAAGGTGGAGGGAGAGAGAAAAAGAGAGGCGATGGAGAAGAAGAATTGAAAATCCAAACCCAGAAAAAAAAAGAATTAAAACTCAAGAAAAATCTCAACAAAAAATTTTCATCTTCAAATAGAAAATATAAATTTGCTAATAGATTTGCACATAAATGGAATCAGTTAACAAAATCATAAATTAATCAAACTAAAAATCATAAAAGAAAACCAATAAAGGAAGAGAAAAAGCCATGAACTTACCTGCTGAATACAGATTGAAAATGAGATGAACAGTATTCACAGATTGAAACTGGCGGCCAAAGTGTGTGTTCTTAGGTGTTTTGTGTGTATTTTTATCTTTTAGGGTAAAATCAAAGTATGTTTTTAGGGCATTCCATCTTTTTTTTTTTTTGCTGATTAAAGAGGGTATTTATAGCCCACTTGTCTTGTTGGCCAAGAATGCTGTAAATAACGGAAATGCCACCAGTATTAAAAAATGTTAATTTTATTAAAAAATTATTTTTTGACCCTAAAATTAAAAAGAATCTGACAACAATTTAAAAATTTTTTAAATAATTCACAGTAGATTTCAA
The DNA here is from genome assembly GCA_024721245.1 of Mitragyna speciosa. Lineage (NCBI taxonomy): Eukaryota > Viridiplantae > Streptophyta > Magnoliopsida > Gentianales > Rubiaceae > Mitragyna > Mitragyna speciosa. The sequence continues at coordinate 13,411,023 of CM045562.1, forward strand.
AAATAAAAAACTAGAGCTCAAAACTAATAAAAACGCGCTTGGGGTGTAAAATAACGATTTTGCCCCTGGACAACGAAAATACACAAAAAATAGATATTAGCCTCAAATAATTATCAGAAAATAAAAGTAAGCTTAAAACATTAGAAAATACCTTTTTGAATCAAAATTTGACAAAAAATGAATTTAAGCTGTAAAATGTCGATTTTGCCCTTGGGTAATGAAAATTCACAGAAAAATAATTATTGTTCTCAGAAAATTATCAAAAATTACAAATAAGCTTAAAACACTAGAAAATGCATTTTGACTCAAAATTGGTGAAAAATGAATTTAATTTGTAAAATGACGATTTTGCCTTTGGGCAATGAAAATTCACAGAAAAAATAGTAATCGTCTTTGAAAAGGAAAAAAGAAAGAAAAAAAATCAAGAAAATTTAGAAACATGCTTAAAGAATTAGAACAATGAATTTGGAACTAAAGATGAGCTAAAATGGTATTCGCAGGGCGAAATTACCATTTTGCCCTTGCGCTGGCGAAAATATATAAAAATACCAACTGAATCCGAAAAAATCACAAAATTTAAAAATGCATATAAAAGTACAAAAAATGAATTTAAACCCTCCAAAATTAACGAAAAAAATATTTACAATTAAAAAATTACTATTCTGCCCTCCAAAATTGCTGACTTCTTCATTTTTACCCAAAAATCATGATTTGACTCCAAATAGTAGGAAAAAGGTCCCCCAATATTTGAAAATAAATAGTGTGTCAAAATTTGGTATCTACAGTTTGCCCCTCTTTGTCGGGAATCTCGTAGAGATTTCAGACAAAGAAGTAGACAACACAAAATTTTGACTCACCCAAATGTGAAAATAAATGTAAGTGCAATACTGAGGCAAATGTCTGAATAAAAGACAAACAAGGAAATATGTAGAAAGATGTGACCGAGCTCTCTACGAGCTGCCTACATATCCCGGTAAAAGGAATCAAGTCAAACGTAGTTCCAACAATAAAAGTAAAAAATTTAGGCTGCCTGATTTGAAAAATAAAGTTAAAACAAAATATAAAATGTCCAGTTTGATGGAGAGATGTGTGATCCTAGTTTGCTAGGATTGATGAAATGCAGAGAAAATATGAAAACATCCAGTTTGCTGGACAAATGCGATCCCAGTTTGCTGGGGTGAATGCAAGAAATTAAATATGAAAGTCCAGTTTGCTGGATATGCACCCAGTTTGCTGGGGTGAGTACACGAAAATTAAATGTGAAGGTCCAGTTTGCTGGACATGCACCCAATTTGCTGGGGTGAGTACAAGAAAAATAAACGTGAAGGTCCAATTTGTTGGACATGCACCTAGTTTGCTGGGGTGAGATGCAATGCAAAGTTTGGTTTGCCAAACTTGAAAAGTAAACGTGAAGGTCCAGTTTGCTGGACATGCACCCAGTTTGCTGGGGTGAGATACAATGCAAAGTTTGGTTTGCCAAACTTGAAAAAATAAAGGTGAAGGTCCAGATTGCTGAACATGCACCCAGTTTGCTAGGGTGAATACAAGAAATTAAACGTGAAGGTCCAGTTTGTTGGACATGATAAATGCAATGATCATGGGCTGCCAGGATAAAATAAGATGCAGAGTCTGGGCTGCCAGACTAAAATGAACAGAAAGCGAGTCCAGGCTGCTGGACAAAATAAATACATAAAGTAAATGCAGAAAGCGGTGCCTAGGCTGCTGGACAAAATAAATTCATAAACTAAATGCAGAAAGCGGTGCCCAGGCTGCTGGACAAAATAAATTTATAAAGTAAAAATGCAGAAAGCGGTGCCCAGGCTGCTGGACAAAATAAATTCATAAACTAAATGCAGAAAGCGGTGCCTAGGCTGTTGGACAAAATAAATTCATAAAGTAAATGTAGAAAGCAGTGCCCAGGCTGCTAGACAAAATAAATTCATAAACTAAATGCAGAAAGCGGTGCCCAGGCTGCTGGACAAAATAAATTCATAAAGTAAAAATGCAGAAAGCGGTGCCCAGGCTGCTGGACAAAATAAATTCATAAACTAAATGCAGAAAGCGGTGCCCAGACTGCTGGACAAAATAAACACATAAAGTAAAATGCAGATAGCTGTGCCCAGGCTGCTGGACAAAATAAATTCATAATGTAAATGTAAGACATAGAAAAAATGTTGAACAAAGCATTCAATCTAACTTAAAAAATTGATTTTTCTTTTCTTTTTCTTTTTTTTCTATTCATTTTTTTTTTTGCCCCAGTATCGACACTTGCATCAAGTATGAATCCCTATTTTCTCTCAGTGTTCAATCATTGTCAAAAATCAATCTTCTCAAAGTTTATCTCGATAGTCAAACCAAGTTGAGATCATTTCATATCAAAATTCGACATAGTATAAGGCATCAAAAGTCTCTTTTGCAACCAATCCTTCCAAACCATTTCCCCAATATAAATCCCTCTTTCTAAAATCTGTCTAAGGCATAAAGCATCAAAATCACTTTTGAAATCCAAATTTTTCTGAAAAAATTCGCCCCAGTATATGACACTCAAATCAATTTGAAATCATTCCTTCAAAACTTTGGCCTTGTTCAAAGCATCCAAACCTATTTGAAATCAATCCTTCTAAAGATATGCCCAATATAAATCAAATGAATTCTATTTGAAGTCAATCCTCTTTTTTTTTTAAAAAAAAAAAGAAATTTGGTGTAAATTTAAAGTCAGTCCTCTCCAAAATGTTTTCAAGCATAAGGTATCAAAATTAATTTTTGAAATCAAATTTTCTCAAAAAATTTGCCCAGTATATGACACTCCAATCAACTTGAAATCATTCCTTTCAAACTTTGGCCTTGTTCAAAGCAACCAAACCTATTTGAAATCAATCCTTCTAAAGATATGCCCATTATGAATCAAATGAATTCTATTTGAAGTCAATCCTCTTTTTTTTTTAAAAAAAAAAAAAGAAATTTGCCCCAGTGTAAATTTAAGGTCAGTCCTCTCCAAAATGTTTTCAAGCATAAGGCATCAAAATCAATTTTTGAAATCAAATTTTCTCAAAAAATTTGCCCCAGTATATGACACTCCAATCAATTTGAAATCATTCCTTTCAAACTTTGGCTCCATATAAATTTAAAAATTCATTTGAAATCAATCCTCCTAAAGATATGCACAATATAAATCAGGTGAATTCCATTTGGAAATCAATCCCTTAAAATTTGCCCCAGTGTGAATTTGAAATCAGTCTTTTCCAAAATGTTTTCAAGCATAAAGCATCAAAATTGATTTTTAAATCAAATTTTCACAAAAAAATTGCCCCAGCTTTCGTTTCTGATGAAGGCTCCAAATGATGATGATGTTATCGCACGTGCAAAAAAGAGAAAAACACCGGCAATAGTATTACCACCACTTGGCAGTCACTTGACTCCACTAACACATATAAACATGAGGTTGCCACATTGAATCTCTGAAACGATCCCTTACTTGACTTTCTACAAGTTTTCTAAATTCAATGGCCTTCGGTTAACAATTCAGATCAAATCCCTCAAACAGTCTCACAATTTATACACGACTCTAACTTCTGATAAATTTGAGATTGCCTTTACTTTTATTTCAAATTTAAACAAAGCAAATGTCAAGTTCTTCAAAACATGAATTGGCCAAAAAATATTTCACATGCAATAAAGAAATTTTGTACAGTAAACAATATGAAACACAAAGATTAAATTAAATACAATTAAATGAAAATTTTTTCAAAAACTTGACTTTGAAGAGAGGGCTTAAAAGATGCCGTTTGATCTTTGGATGTCATTCCCATTTGAATTCTGACATTGCCGCAACTGATCAATGCAGACGAGAAACCTCAATCAACTGTTGTCATCAACTTCCCAAGGAATCTCATGTTGGCATACTGGTTTTCTCATTCGTGAGCTTTCAACTGTCACATTCTTCTGACCATAGGATTCTTCCGGATTACTGACTTCAGGGGAAGAAATGAAATGGATGGCAATGTCCAAAATTGAGATGATCTTCCTTTTTTCATTAAAACAGACCAGTGTTCGAAGAATATTTGGCATCAATAAGGCAATCTTCTCTTGATGATTTGGGATAGATATATTAACATTATTTGCCAATATACTAGCACGCATTATTTTGACACTTTTCAACTCCCCCACACTTGAATCATTGTTTGTTCTCAATCATTCAAAAAATGCGAGCTCAACTAGTGATTCAAGCATTGAAATTACACATGTACGTTCTAAAATGTATTTCCTCAAGACCAAGTAAATGAACATTATGCAATTTATTATCTTGCCTTTAATACTCATAATATCAAGCAAAGGGGAAGGAATTATATCACAATTAAGCAATTTCAACTTAATTTCTTAACCTTACTGAATTTCACAAGTAAACGAATCATATGATCAATCAAAACACTTCACATGTCTATGATCAATTTCATTTTTCACATGAGAAAATTTTATTCTAATGAACTAATCACTCAAAATACAAGAGTGTCTTTTGACGCGAAAACTGACATTGGTTATGAAGGTTCCCGGTTACTCAACATCTCAATCTTAAACCAATAGCAGAAACTGTATTTGAGAAGTAAAATTGTTTTTTTACGCAAGAATCGACATTGGTTGGATGAAAATCCCTGGAACTCAACAATTTACTTGCACAAATTTGCAAATGCATTACTCATAGTTCAAGTACCATTTGACGCGAAAGTTGACATTTTTTATGAAGACTCCCGATTATTAAGCATAAGAACTATTGGAGTAGAAAAAAAATTGCATTATTCTTTTCTTTTCTTTTTTTTCTTTCTCTTCCACTTTTTCTTTTTTTTTTTCCTTTTTTTCTCTTTTTTTTTTTAATCCCTCATAAGAGATGTTACATCACATATTACATGAGTGCACTAATTGACCATAATCAGCATTTAACATATGAAATTAAGTAAAGAAGAGAAATTTTCATCAAACCACCAAATTTAGACATAATTACAACCACTTTACAAGATATACTTTCTATAAGAACAAAACTCCAAACCACATAATAATTATTTCTTGGTACTAGAAAAAAGCATTTGTCAAATCACATAAAGTAATGTCAATCTGTAGGGGAATTAGAGAAACATCAAGTGTGTGACATCTCCTATCTTAACCTCACAATAACTGATACGTGTATGGTAGCCCCACACGCATCATTCAATTCTCCATGGAATTGATCATTCGTCTCTGATATTTTGAGGAGTTCAACGGCACAAGGCATGGCAATGAAGCATGGAAGATAGCCTATCTAGCATCCACTCAAATGGGAAGACACAAAAGAAGGATCATAGTTTTTAGTGTTATTTATTTTTTTACAAGTTGTAATCTTTATGTTAGTTATCTAATTGTGATAGGTTACAACTAGTGATAGATTTTAGTAGGTTTTCTAGAATATTCTTAATGAGCCTATAAAAAGGCATTCTTGAAACCAATTGATACGAGATCCACGGAAGTGACGGTCCAAGACTCTTGAAACCAAGGATGAAACCCAATTCATCTTCATAAGTAGGGTTGCGGGTCACCCTTGTGTGAGAGGAAGTACCATGGGCTCCCAAATTTCCAGCAACTCCTCATGACCCCTTGTCACATTCTCAAAGTTGTCTATCCTTAAAGACACTTGTTGAAGTTGTGCCATGATGGTCTGAAAATTTTCATTGTTTTTTCTTTGTGTGTCTTGCATAGCCTTTATGAACAGCTTAAGCTCATTATCCTCCATAGCTTTTCTTTCACCCATGGTATTCTCAACAACCTGCAAAAATCCTTAGTAACACAAGAAAAGAACAATGGATCAAGATAAAACCTCACTCACTCCCTTACGTGTATACCTCGTCACTCGTGTATCACACCAATTAATCTTGACTTTTACTCGATGATGAGCTCACACCTTAGCCTTTTATCACTCCTTGAGCGTAGCTTGTATGCCCTTGAATGAGAACCTGCTCAATTGATCCTTGGTACAAACCCAAGTAAGTATTCAAGATGAGTAGTAATGAAAATGGAAGCTTAGGGTAAGGTTTAAAACACTAGAATTCAAGAAACCAAGACTCAAGGAATTTCAGATTTAAGAAGCACGTTTGACACCCCTAGTGTGTGGTTTTCTTGATGAAAATCTTGATTTTTAAATGTCCTTTAATAACTTTAATGCACTTATATTCAAACAGAAATAACAAGAAACTCCACCAAAACATCAAGAAATAAGACGAGTAGAATCTGGTCAATTAAACTTTCATACGTGGCGTTGTTCTCTGTCCAACGATCTGTATGTTTCAACAGGTCTATTCGGTTGCACAAGGACAGTATTCCAGCCAAATATACTTCAGTTTAATTGGTTTAGTTCGTATGCTTGGCTTTTATCACCTGGCACGCCTCTTTTGCTTTCCTTTGTATTGCACGACTTTTCTTTGTGCAAGAATTTTTTTTTTCACCTCTAACAACCTCTCTCTCTTTTTTTTTAACCAAAAATCAAGAGTAACCTTCAGGAAAATTGTTTCAAGGTTCTTATGTAGGCCAAGATTCAATTTTCTCAAAAGTTTTAACACAAGAAATATTAAAACAACAAAGAACACCCGAAAACAGTCAAGATTCTAAGCAAACCACACACAAAACCCTAGAATTCTTGATGTATAGATATCAAGAACGACTCTAAAGGTTATGACAAACCCTAAGACACGAAACAAAAGGCACCAACACAATTTTTGAAGACAAGAAACACGAAAAACATATTGGACAAAAACGGACAGAATAGAAAAATGCAAGAAACAGCAACAAGAACAAGAACAAAACTCGACAAACTCCAAGAAACAAAATAAAGAGATATAGCAGAATCTTCCAAAGGAAAATTTGGCTTGGAAGACCTGAATTTCAAGATGAACCAATGCTCTGATACCACTTGATACGATTGGGGTGTCGCTCTCTCGTATATCACAGGAATATCATTCCCAAAGGACCGTCTCGAAAAGAAATCCACACAAAAAAACAACCCAATCTTATTGACCCCTTCGTAACTTGTCGAAGACACCAAGAACAACTCGAATGGGTTGCTTCGAATATTCAACCAAGATCGTTGAAATCCTCCTTTTGGCTAGGGGTCTAACTTGCAACACAAAAAGAGGATTTCAACGATCTTGGTTGAATATTCGAAGCAACCCATTCGAGTGGTTAAGAAGGGGTCAAGAAGATCGAGTGGTTACCACAACTCAAGTTGTTCTTGGGGTCTTCGACAAGTTACAAAGGGGTCAAGAAGATTGGGTTGTTTTTTTGTGTGGATTTCTTTTCGAGACGGTCCTTTGGGGATGATGTTCCTGTGATATACGAGAGGGCGACACCCCGATCGTATCAAGCTTGATACTATCGGGGTGTCGCCTTCTCGTATATCACAGGAATATCATTCCCAAAGGACCGTCTCGAAAAGAAATCCATACAAAAAAACAAACCAATCTTATGTAAGGTAATAGCATAGGTAACGCAGCGGAAAAATAAAAAATTATTACCTTAACCATGGATCTCTTTTACATATTTCTATGATTAACAAGGGGGTTTGCATGAAGATTACCTTAAGCACAGAAAATTTCTATGCTACTAGGCAAAGATCCTTCGAAGAAGATATTTGATCTACCACGAAAAGCCCTCCAAGCGTAGAGCCTCTAATGATATCCACACGAACAACTTCTTTGGGAACCTTGTAGGCTTGCTTGCTTTGACTTTTGAGTGCTAGCTCCCTTGAATTATTTAGAACACAATAAGAAGAAAAACCTAACCCTTAGGAGAGAGAGAGAGACGCTTAGAGAGAGAGAAAGAGGCGTGCCTTTTCTTTCTTCTATTTTCTCTCACTAGTTTTCTTTTATGTTGCAATAATAAATCAAGAGTCAAAGCATGAACCTATTTATAGAAGAAGTATTCTAGTCTTTTAGGAAATAAAGCTAATTGGAAACCAAGAAGGTTTAGGTAACTTACTTTAAGCTAATCCTTCTCCTTTAGGAAATCAATTAATTACTTTATTTCTTTTAGGAAACCAATTTCCTGCAAGATTTAGAATATTTACAAATAAGTCCTTTAAGTTAATTTATCTCATAAATTAACCCCATAAGTATCTCATACTTATCTTAATTATATTTTAACCCAAAGATTTTGTTCTTTATGTGTGTGACCCATTAGGTTCCATTCACGTTGGCAATAAGTATAAATTATAACTCATTAATTGAGCTAGATAAATTAAACACCTTTAATTTATCATTAATTCACTAATTAATCAATTCATACTTATAGATCATGAGTAGCATCTAGCAATGCATCATAACCACCCAAGTGAATAGAAAAGTCATATGGTAGACCATACCCTTCAATGACAATGTTATCGTGTAATTAATATCCTTTCACCACACTATATCCCAATTAGTCTAAAAGTATAGTGCATATTATTAAATGACTAACTTATATTTTCTTGTTCCAGAAATACAACTCTCCATGATGTATAACCTTGAAACTACTTCCAAGTTATACTATCACTTCTGCAGAAGATTTATGAGATAATATTTCCAACAAGTGGCCATAAAGGGATATACTCTCCTATTAAGGAGTGGTGAATCCTATATTGATTACTCACTATCTTTCCATGCTTCAAACTATACCCAATCTTTAACCTATGAGCTACCCTTTTATGGGCACCAAGGAATAGAGTCAAAGTATAGCAATCCACACTCCAAGATACTATGGTAATCTCAAGTCAAAGGATCACTTACACCATAGCCATTAAGAGTTCAACCATTGGCACTATAGTTGAAAACTCTTGGCGGATCAATCCAATGAACTTGTTCACAAACAAGCATCCATATACCAGCTTAAGTGTCACGCACACCATAGTCAATGAGATCAACTACTACTTACCATAAGTAGAGGCAAAGTATGTGCTAGTCTATCCGTATTAATGATGTCCAATCTCATTAATACTATGACTAGGGATATTTAAGAATATGACTTTATGTATTAGAGTCTCATAATTGTAACCCTTACAATCTCTAATACACAGTCAATATTCTAAGGACTTTATCAATCAAACAAGTAACATGGAAATACAAGTATAGATGATGAAGAAAAATACCACATGGATAAATATAACATAAATAAGTGTAACACAAAACACCTTAGACCATCTTGGTTTTAGAGCATACACTAACAAACTCCCACTTGCACTAAAACCAATCACTCATTTGTTTTAGGCCAAAAGCATTTACATGAGCATCATGCTTTTTCTGGGACAAGACCTTAGTGAGATGATCAGCTATATTGTCATCAGTGGGAACCTTTTCTATTTTTACATCATTCCTACCAACTATTTCTCTAATAAGATGGTAGCGCCTAAGTACGTGTTTGGATCGTTGATGAGACCTAGGTTCCTTTGCTTGTGCAATGGCACCATTGTTGTCACAAAACAAAGGTATAGGATCAACAATGGAAGGAACCACTCCTAGCTCGGTGACAAATTTCTTGATCCAAACAGCCTCTTTTGCAGCTTCAGAAGCAGCAATGTACTCGGCTTCAGTTGTAGAATCAACGGTAGTTTCTTGCTTCGAACTTTTGCAGCTCACAGCACCACCATTTAACGTGGATATAAATCCAGACTGCGACTTACTATCATCCTTGTCTGACTGAAAACTCGCATCAGTGAAACCACACACTTCTAAAGTGTGTCCTCCGTAAATCAAGAATAATTCTTTAGTTCTTCTCAAGTACTTAAGAATACTCTTGACAGCTACCTAGTGACCCTCTCCAGGGTTAGCTTGGAATATGCTCGTAACACTTAGAGCATAGGAGACGTCGAGTCTCGTACATAGCATAGCATACATAATGGATCTTATAGCCGAGGCATAAGGAACTTTTTGCATGCTATCAATCTCGACAGGTGTCTTAGGACACATGTCTTTCGAAAGAGTAATCCCATGTCTCATAGGTAAGTACCCTTTCTTCGATTGCTCCATGCTAAACCTCTTTAGCATCTTGTCTATGTATGTCGATTGACTAAGACCAAGCAACCTCTTGGATCTATCTCTATAGATCCTAATTCCTAAAATATAGGTTGCCTCTCCTAAATCTTTCATGGAGAAACTTTTGGACAACCATACCTTTATTGTTTGTAGTAAAGGTATGTCGTTTCCCATCAACAATATGCCATCCACATAAAGTATTAAGAAAATGACAGCGCTCCCACTCACCTTCTTGTATACAAAAGGCTCGTCTTCGTTCTTAAGAAAACCAAACTCTTTGATTGTCTCATCAAAACGAATGTTCCAACTCCTTGAAACTTGCTTGAGTCCATAAACGGACTTTTGTAGCTTGCATACCTTATGACTATCAATGGAGTCAAAACCCTCAGATTGTGTCATGTACACATCCTCTTGCAAATTCCCGTTAAGGAATGCAGTCTTGACATCCATTTGCCAAATTTCATAGTCATAATAAGCAGCTATGGCAAGCAAAATCCTAATGGATTTAAGCATAGCTACTGGCAAAAAAGTTTTTTCAAAGTCAATTCCTTGCCTTTGTTTATAACCTTTTGCCACTAACCTTACTTTATAGGTAATAATGTTACCATCCATGTCAATCTTTCTTTTAAAGACCCACTTGCACCCTATGGGTTTTATCTCTTCAGGTGGCTCAACCAAGGTCCATACCTTGTTCTCGTACATGGAATCCATTTCAGATTTCATAGCTTCACGCCACTTCAAAGAGTCTACATTAGACATAGTTTCTTCGTAACTAGTAGGATCTTCATCGTCTATGACTAACACATCATTGCTCTCACTTATGAGAAAACCATATCTTTCAGGAGCATAACGTGTTCTACTAGATCTACGAAGTTCTTGTGTAACTTGAGCTTCCGACTGTGCCTCATCATGTGGCGTAAGCTCTTGTTCCAACTGTTGACTACTTTGTGGTTCTTGAATTTCTTCAAGTTCTACTTTACTCCCACTACTTCTTTCAAGAATAAACTCTTTCTCTAGAAAGATAGCATGTCTTGAGACAAACACCTTTTGCTCAAGGGGATTGTAGAAATAGTATCCTCGACCCTCTCTAGGATACCCTACAAACAAACATTTGTCAGACTTAGCTTCAAGCTTGTCCGACATATTTCGCTTTACATAAGCGAATGTTCCCCATATCTTTAGATAACTAAGATTTGGTCTTTTACCATACCATATCTCATAAGGTGTGGTATCAACAGATTTTGTAGGAACACGGTTGTGTAAAAGAGGTGGAATCTAAGGCATATCCCCAAAACGAACTAGGAAGTGTTGCATGGCCCATCATGGAACGTACCATATCTAATAAAGTACGATTTCTCCTTTCAGACACACCATTTAGTTGTGGCGTGTATGGAGGAGTCCATTGAGGAATAATCCCATTTTCCTCTAGATATTGTTGGAACTCATGACTTAAGTATTCTCCACCTCGATCAGATCTAAGTGTTTTGATACTCTTGCCAAGTTGTTTCTCAACTTCAGCTTTAAAGATTTTGAACTTTTCAAAGGCCTCGGATTTGTGCTTCATTAGAAACACATAACCATATCTAGAATGATCATCTGTGAAAGTGATGAAGTAGGAGAAACCACCTCTAGCATGGATTGACATTGGGCCACAAACATCAGAATGTATAAGCCCAAGAAGATCACTAGCACGTTCACCCTTTCTAGTGAAAGGTGTCTTGGTCATCTTACCAAGTAAACAAGATTCGCATGTCCCAAATGATTCATAATCAAATGAGTCCAAATATCCATTTTTATGTAACTTGGATATGCGTTTCTCATTTACATGACTAAGTCTACAATGCCAAAGGTATGTTTGGTTAACAATATCTAATTTTTGTTTCTTGGTGTTTATGTTGAGAATGGACTTTTGTTCATCTAGAATATATAAACCATTAATTAATGTACCAGTACCATAAGTAATACCATCACGTGAAAAAGAACAACTTTTATTCCTTTGAATGATGGTAAAACCATCCAAATCTAACAATGAGATAGAAATGATGTTCTTTGTAAGCACGGGAACAAAATAACAGTTTCTCAATTCTAAAATAAGCCCAGTGGGCAAAGAGAGTACATAGGTTCCTACGACTAATGCAGCAACTCTTGCTCCATTCCCACGCGTAGCTCGACCTCTCCCTTTGCCAGGAATCTACTATCTTTAAGACCCTGCATATTATTACAAATATGAGATCCAGATCCGGTATCTAATACCCATGAGTCTTGGTTAGTAGATAAATTAATCTCAATCATAAACATACCAGAGGTTGAAGCTTCACCAAGCTTCTTCGACTTTAGAGAGTCAAGGTAGGCCTTGCAATTCCTCTTCCAATGCCCATCTTGTCCGTAATGGAAGCATGTGCCCTTGGGTTTGTCCTTCTTAACCCCACCCTTAGACTTGGTTCTCTTCTTCTTGGACTTCTTAAGCCTAGAATTGGGCTTTTTTTTTCTTGGAGCCCGAAACAAGCATAACGGTGCGCTTCTCCTTCTTAAGATTAGGCTCAGTAGTCTTGAGCATGTTCATCAATTCAGTCAACGTGCACTCAACTTTTCGCATGTTGAAGTACAGGATGAATTGTGAATAGTTCTCAGGGAGGAACTGAAGAATTAAGTCAATACTTAACTCATTGTCAGAAACGTGTCCCAGATCAGCTAATTTTTCAATTAGTCCAATTATCTTCAGTACATGGGCAGTCACTGAAGATCCCTCTGCCATCTTGCATTGATAAAGCTCCCTCGAGGTCTCATACCTCTCAATCCTAGCTTGTGCGTCGAACATTTCTTTTAAATGCACAATCATGGGTGGAGCATCCATCTTAAGATGTTGCTTTTGCAATGTTGGGGTCGTAGCAGCTAACATGATACATGTTGCAGCATCATTGTCGGCTTTGTGCATCTCATATGCATCTATGTCCTCAGGTGATGCAGTAACAGGAGAAGGAGGGGGCAATGGTCTATCGAGGACATACTCAATTTTTTCATGTTTGAGAACAATTCTCAAATTGATATTCCAATCCTCAAAGTTGGTTTCATTGAGTTTGTTGTCAAGAATCGGTCGCAAATTCACGTTAGACATTTTACAAAAAGTAAAGATAAAAAATAAGTATTTGTTTTATGTTATATGTGCAAACCAAAAATGTGGATTCGTAAATTTATTTGGTTTGCTCGTACTATTTTACTTCAAATCAATAACCCTCAATATTGATTCGGGAATCCGTTGGAAATTCCTAGTGGGTCAGGATCCCATCTAATTATCTTCAAGCTTGACGGTGGGCCAACAACCCAAAGATAATTTTGATTAGGTAGGTAACTTTTACCAATCACAACCCTTGTGATTCCTATTTTGACATCAACCCTTGAAGTCAAAGTTTGCCTCAAAAATACCATAACCTTGACGGTGGGCCAACAAGTTATGTAATTTTGTTAAGTCATACCCATTATTCAGAGATCAAATCTCATAACAAAAACATATTCCAAGTAAGGTGACCTTGACGGTAGGCCAACAAGTCAACACTTAATAGGAACTCTTCGTTTTTGTTATAATAATGGGAGGCAACTAAATAGATGACTTAATATTTAAATTTGAGGGATTTTAGTTTAAAATAATGTCTCATCATATTATGCAATTAAAATATATTAATCATATAAAATAAAAGCATAATAAATGTGGATGATTATGGACTTTAACTAGTAATATTTCCTTCGAGCCTTGAAGAAAATATTTGATTAAAATTCCTAGGGGACGTTTCAACTCCTTGATGCGCCTCCTTGGCTGCTCCTTGGTACCACCTCCATCTTCTTGTACATTACATATGTAATTCTAGTCTAAACAATTTAAAATAAACCTATTCCTAACCTATACTTTGTACATTACAAGAATTGATCAAGAAACCTCGAGTTACATTCGAGGGGAGTTTAGATGAGAAGAGAATTACATCAGAAAATAGAGAGGGAAGGACACGCAAGCCCTATTTATAAAACCAATACAAGCCAACCAGAAAAGAAGTAATAACCATTCAATCACATTGGTCTAGTCCATAATCATCCACCATGCCATCATACTATTTAACAATTAAATAAATTAATTTATTTATTTAATTCTAGTCATAAATCATATGGTCTAAATAGTATAGATTAATGCTCTTGAAATTTATTTGTCTCAAAAATATAGTTATAGAAGGTATAGGTTTCCAAATTTTAACTTTCCAAATCTTAACAATTAAAATTGGAAAGTGTTTTATTTGAGAAATTATCAAAATTCACGTTCTTTCAAAAATGTAGAAAAAATCCCGCTAGGTTTCTGCCTACAAACCGCGCGACAAAACGTGCGTGGGTTCATCGCGGTTTGTAACCCGTGCGACAAATCGCGCGCGGTTTCATCCGCGGTTTGTGGACAGAAGTTACGAGATTTTGACCGTGGGTCAAAACGCGGGCAAATTTTCGCGCGGTTTGTGTCCAGAAAATACGATCTTTGAAATTCTTTGGCGTTTTTCAAAACTCTTTTGAATCAAAACATGTTAAAACCCTTTTAGCACGTCATAAACAATTTAGAAACCATAAAAACAACCTTAAGAACTCATCTTAATTATTTAAAACACTTTTAAACAATCAAGAACTTTTCTTAAAAATCAAACTCTTGATTTTTCTAAAACAATTTTAAGACAAATTTCATCAAGAACAAACTATCCATATTTATGACAATTAAATAAACACGAATCATATAGATATAATCAAAGAAGGCTCTGATACCACTGTAAGGTAATAGCATAGGTAACGCAACGAAAAAATAAAAATTTATTATCTTAACCATGGATCTTTTTGACATATTTATATGATTAACAAGGGGGTTTGCATGAAGATTACCTTAAGCACAGAAGATTTCTATGCTACTAGGCAAAGATCCTTCGAAGAAGATGTTTGATCTACCACGAAAAGCCCTCCAAGCGTAGAGCCTCTAATGTGACAGCCTCACCTTACCCAGAGGCTCACCAAAGGGCTCAGCGGACTGCCTGCCTAACTCTCGCCAGGTCTCGATACGCACTCACGCAAACGTCCGAGTGTACTTAACTTAAAATAAAATAAACTAAAATAAAATGAAATAAATAAAATACACTCATATTAAATACATTCATAGGATTCGCTTGAAAGTATAAATATCACAAGAGTTTTACATCACAAAATATAAATAATATTTACAATAAAAGCCTACACATTTAGGCTATCAAAATACATGAAGCAAAACATTTACTATATCCAAAAGCAGCTTTCCAGCTTTAGTATTTTGGAAAAACCTGGTTAAAGAAAACAAATGAACGGGATGAGCTATAATAGCCCAGTGAGTGTCCAAGACAAGCAGCATGCCAATAACCAGGTAACATTTAGTGACAACAATTAACAAGTTCATGACACAAGAAACACACAAAATGAAGTATCATATAGTCAATGGCGGATACGGGCTCACTGCAGAAGCAAGCTCAGGTCCAGCATACTCGTAAAATTCAATCCAGAGTTACCCTCTTTGAGGAATGAAACTCTTATCGGAAAGAATATCAAGCACCTATATTCTCCAGCACCTTATATCACCCCATTCTCACCCAAGGATTCAAGTTCAATTATGAGTTAGCCTCTTCAAGGACTCTACTCAGATATGAACATTAACAAGCACCGAATATTGCCCAACACCTTATATCTCACCCAATCTCACCCAATTTGACTAACCGTGGAAAACAATGAAGTTAACCACGGAAGTCGCAAGCACAAGTAACACATTGATAGTGAATGCATTTAACACATTGCGGAATAGATGCGATAAAGTACACATCTTTCCTCAAGTAACATAGGTCATAAAATAACAAGTACCAATTTAACGTAACATTTCATGATTTAACATTTCTCAAGTATGACATAACATTTCATGTATCGTACACACATAAGGACACTCACATACTACATTGAGATATGTCACGAGTATCAAGTACAAATAAAATCACATTTGGACATGCAACATGTATATATGAAAGAACACTCATAAGCACAAGTAAGGGAACACTCACCTGAAACCTAAGAAAAGATTTCGTAATATGATTGCGTTTCACTTCCGGATCCTGAAATTCATGAGGAAATAATCGTATAAAAATCCTGACTAAAATCTAAGAAATTTCATAAGGAAATTCAAGAAATACCCCAAGTCTTTCTAGGGTTTTGCTCGGAAAGGTTTATTTCACTAATAGCTAATCTACAAAAATTTCTGCAAGCTTAAATCACTAAATTACAGCTTATAAAGCCTTAAATCATAGCCTAATTACTTTTATTTCCTAGGTTTTACCGAAATTTTGGCAGCACTTCCCCTATAACTGGACTAACCCAAAAATTTAAAACCTGCAAGAAAAATCAACCATCCAATCCATTCAACATGTACTACAACTTATATATTCAAATTAAACCCAAATTCAATCAAGATTCCACTCAAATTCAAAATCCCTACTCCAAGAATCATCACCCAAATCTGCACAGGGTTGATTTTTAGCCAACTTCGTGCCCTTACTGGGGTCAATCCACTAAGAACTAGGGAATTGTGATTACATGGTTTAAAATTACGTTTATAGGGCTACAACTTTCATGAAGATCATCGCTTAAAATTCCAAATAGAACAGGTTCAAAATCAGCCCCCAAATTGGCTCTTCATCAAAACTGTTTACGTAGAACAGAATTTTCAGCCAACTTTGCAAGCTTTCTGCGATTAATACACAATGAACCACCATGCAAGCTTTATACCGTTTTAAATCCCTATGAATCTAGTTTCTAAAACAACAAGAATCATTCGAATCCAAGTTATCTACACCAAGTTATGAAAGTTTTACTAAAACTGGTCCAGCAGGACTGTTTTAAGTGTTCTTAAGTTCCAACTTAAATCTTCAACTAAACCACATATAAAACATAAATTTTCAAGGTTTAAAGGCCATATACTAGTCTATCTAACCACAAGAACATTTTATATAGCAAGTAATTCTCAAATTCTAACTAATTTCTCTAAGTAGTATTAACAAGAAACTTAGTCTTAAACTTGCATAAAAACTACTTAAAACATGAAATTAATAAGATAAGTTCATGGTAAATACCTTAGATATGCTTAGAACTTTGCTTAGAAAAAAATAGAAGCCCACTTCCTATGGTGGATTTGTTCCAACTTGAGAGATGAAAGTCCAAGAAGTTGGAAGCAAAAATGAGTAAATGAAAGTAAAAGCTTCAAGAAAATTGAAAGAAAATGGAGAGAAAAGGGGAAGAGAACAGCCGGCCACAATGAAGAAAAAGAAAGAAAACTAAGCTAAGTAAAAATGAAAAGAATTGGAGATAAATTGGAAAAAGTAGTGGCCAATCAAAACAAGACAAAACCAAAGTAAGTCTTGACTTTCTTAACCATGGAAGACTCCACTTGGCACTAGGTAATTAGAAGTGATTTTCATTAGTTATCCCATAATTAATCTTGCAAGATTTCCTAGGTACAACTCTTAAGGCACTAAGTACAACATGCTCATCATTTTTTTTTCCTAATGAACATAATACAAAATGAATGGTTTTGGCATGAATTTCTAGGGTGTTACATCTAATGATATCCACACGAACAACTTCTTTGGGAACCTTGTAGGCTTGCTTGCTTTGACTTTTGAGTGCTAGCTCCCTTGAATTATTTACAACACAATAAGAAGAAAAACCTAACCCTTAGGAGAGAGAGAGAAAGAGGCGTACCTTTTCTTTTTTCTATTTTCTCTCACTAGTTTTCTTTTTGTGTTGCAATAATAAATCAAGAGTCAAAGCATGAACCTATTTATAGAGGAAGTATTCTAGTCTTTTAGGAAATAAAGCTAATTGGAAACCAAGAAGGTTTAGGTAACTTACTTTAAGCTAATCCTTCTCCTTTAGGAAATCAATTAGTTACTTTATTTCTTTTAGGAAACCAATTTCCTGCAAGACTTAGAATATTTACAAATAAGTCCTTTAAGTTAATTTATCTCATAAATTAACCCCATAAGTATCTCATACTTATCTTAATTACATTTTAACCAAAAATTTTGTTCTTTATGTGTGTGACCCATTAGGTTCCATTCACGTTGGCAATAAGTATAAATTATAACTCATTAATTGAGCTAGATAAATTAAACACCTTTAATTTATCATTAATTCACTAATTAATCAATTCATACTTATAGATCATGAGTGGCATCTAGCAATGCATCATGACCACCCAAGTGAATAGAAAAGTCATATGGTAGACCATAACCTTCAATGACAATGTTACCGTGTAATTAATATCCTTTCACCACACTATATCCCAATTAGTCTAAAAGTATAGTGCATACTATTAAATGACTAACTTATATTTTCTTGTTCCAGAAATACAAATCTCCATGATGTATAACCTTGAAACTACTTCCAAGTTATACTATCACTTCTGCAGAAGATTTATGAGTTAATATTTCCAACAAGTGGCCATAAAGGGATATATTCTCCTATTAAGGAGTGGTGAATCCTATATTGATTACTCAATATCTTTCCATGCTTCAAACTATACCCAATCTCTAACCTATGAGCTACCCTTTTACGGGCACTGAGGAATAGAGTCAAAGTATAGCAATCCACACTCCAAGATACTATGGTAATCTCAAGTCAAAGGATCACTTACACCATAGCCATTAAAAGTTCAACCATTGGCACTATAGTTGAAAACTCTTGGCGGATCAATCCAATGAACTTGTTCTCAAACAAGCATCCACATACCAGTTTAAGTGTCACGCACACCATAGTCAATGAGATCAACTACTACTTACCATAAGTAGAGGCAAAGTATGTGCTAGTCTATCTGTATTAATGATGTCCAATCTCATTAATACTATGACTAGGGATATTTAAGAATATGACTTTATGTGTTAGAGTCTCATAATTGTAACCCTTACAATCTCTAATACACAGTCAATATTCTAAGAACTTTATCAATCAAACAAGTAACATGGAAATACAAGTATAGATGATAAAGAAAAATACCACATGGATAAATATAACATAAATAAGTGTAACACAAAACACCTTAAACCATCTTGGTTTTAGGGCATACGCTAACATCTTATTGACCCCTTCGTAACTTGTCGAAGACACCAAGAACAACTTGAGTTGTGATAACCACTCGATCTTCTTGACCCCTTCGTAACTTGTCGAAGACCCCAAGAACAACTCGAATGGGTTGCTTCAAATATTCAACCAAGATCGTTGAAATCCTCCTTTTGTTCTGCAAGTTAGACCCCTAGCCAACCCGTAGAATAGACACCTAACCAACCTGTGGAATAGAGCCCTAACCAACTCGTGGAATAGACCCCTAATTGACAAACCCAAAAGAATGAATCAAATCAAGTGGAAGAAACTCTAGGCGTTGGTTTTGGTCGCCATGGAATCACTCCAATAAGACCAGAAATTAGTTCTATTCCAAGAACTAAGAAAACTCTCGTAGAGAAAAAACTCACAATTTTTATTGATTCATCATAACATCCTTAAAATAATACAAGAATGCCAGGGCTCTTTATTCTATGGTTGTGAATGCAATCAAAATAGGAAAGAAATTGTGTTAGTTTATTGAACAAATAACACATAACACATTGGCAAAAATAACTAATACACATAGATAACAGTAAATGGCATAACAAGACAAATAAATGAGGTTGGTTCCCTCCTCTCGTGCCTTAGTGTACCTGATAGGGTAAGGCTGACTCTATCCTAGGTTATTCTACATGGATGCATGAGGTTAGGCTTACTAATGCATCTAGACTCAATTAAGGTTTCGGTTCCCGAACCTTCAGACTGAGGGATCCGAAAAGTAAACAGTCCGTCAATTCCAAAGATCCCAGATCGGTGGTTCAAGTGATTCCCTGGACACTGCTACGTGCACGTCGGGCCACGGCCATATGTCCAAGCAAATCGATTTTTTAAAGCCCAAATCTCTAGACTTGTGGACTTAAGTCGAGAGTTTGGGCGAACTCCTAAACAATGTTACGTGCACGTCGTGCCACGGTCACACGTCTAAGTAGATCGATCCTAATTCCTAAAGGGATGGGTGGGTGACAACCACCAAAAAGATTAAAAAAGGGTAAAAGACATCGAATGCACGTATGGAGAGCTCCTTATGAGAGGAGGGAATATAATATTTACACACATGGGCTCTAAGGGTGACTGACCCCCTCCCAAATGCAAACGCGGTTAGATAAAGCAAAAGTAAATAAAACATACATCACATAAACAATGGAAAGACGAGGAGTGTGTGAAAAAGAAAAACCTAAAAACCTAAAAAAAGTAAAAATGTAATCCTAACATCTAAACGCGACGGAATAGAAGGGTTAAATAAGGAAAAGGTGATTAAGCCTAGTGCTCAGACTCACTAGTGTTCCCCAGTGGAGTCACCAAAATCCTATCGCGCCCTAAAAATCGTGAGGAAAAGGGTGCTAGTGGGGTCGTTGACTGTCGCGTCCTGAAAAGACGATCCAGTCTCAGTGACCCTTTCAAAAATAAAAGTTTATTTGGAAAAACCGTACGTGTGTGAGAAAAATCAAATTTTAGTAGAAAAAGTGTGTATTTAAAAAAAATGGTATTTTAAAAGAAAACAAGGCCAAGACTAAAAATGCGACAGGTTTGGCCAAATAATTTTTGAAAAAGGGTTTTATTTTAGAAAATAGAGTCGCCACTTGGTACTGAGTTAGGGTGTACTATGACAGCCCCACCTTCCCCAGAGGTGCACCAAAGGGCTTAGCGGACTGCCTACCTAGCTCTCGCCAGGACTCAAACACGCACTCGCTTAAACATCCAAGCGTACTTAACTCAAAATAAAATGCACTCATAAATAAATACATTCATAATATTTACTTAAAAGTATAAATATCACAAGAGTTTTTACAACCCAAAATATAATAATATTTACAATAAAAGCCTACACATTTAGGCTGTCCAGATACATTAAACAAAACATGTACTAGGTCCAAAATCAGCTTTTCCAGCTTTAGTATTTTGGAAAACCTAGTTAAAGAAAACAAATGAACGGGATGAGCTATAATAGCCCAGTGAGTGCTCAAGTCATGCAGTATACCAATAACAAATAAACCTTTAAGGATAATAATTAACAAATTTAATAAATGATGAACAAGAAATGTGAAGTGTAGTAAAATCAATAGCGGATACAGGCTCACTATAGGAGCAAGCTCAACTGCAGGAGTATCGATCATGATCAAGATAACAAGGATATCGGGACCGAGGTAAAAGCTCAGGTCCGAGATACTTGAAAAATTCAATCCAAAGTTACCCTCTTAGAAGAATGAAACTCATATA
This sequence comes from Mitragyna speciosa, assembly GCA_024721245.1. Lineage (NCBI taxonomy): Eukaryota > Viridiplantae > Streptophyta > Magnoliopsida > Gentianales > Rubiaceae > Mitragyna > Mitragyna speciosa. The sequence continues at coordinate 13,432,445 of CM045562.1, forward strand.
GGAAAGAATATCATGCACCTATAACCCACAACACCTTACATCACCCCAAACTCAACAAGTTGACTAACTGTGGAGTAACGGTGAAGTTAGCCACGGAAGTCCAAGGTCATGCATAAAGTTCAAGCATGAGCTAGCCCTTTTTAGGACTTTACTCAAATATGAAAATTAACACGCACCGAATAACGCCCATCACCTTATATCTCTCCCATACTCAACCATGGAAATCACATGCACAAATAACACGTTGGATAGTGAAAGCATGTAACACATTGCGGAATAGATGCGATAAAGTACACATCTTTCCTCAAGTAACACATTTCATTAGATAATCATGTCAAGTATTACATGGCATTTCATGCATCATGCACATATAAGAACACTCACCTGAAGCCTAAGAAAATATCTCGCGATAAGGTTGGGTCTCACTTGCGGATCCTGATATTCACGAGAAAATAATCGTATAAAAACCTGACTAAAATTTAAGAAATTTCATAAGGAAATTCAAGAAATACCTCAAGTCTTTCTAAGGTTAAATTTCTAGGGTTTTGGAATTTAGGGTTTTACCCTAGGGTTTAGGGTTTTCAAAATTAGGGTTTTCTAACTTTCTAGGATTTTGCTCGGAATGGTTTAATTCACTAATAGCTAATCTACAAAAATTTTTGCACGCTTAAATCACTAAATTAAAGCTTATAAAGTCTTAAATCATAGCCTAATCACTTTTATTTCTTAGGTTTTACCGAAATTTCGGCAGCACTTCCCCTATAATCGGACTAACCCAAAAATTTTTAACCTGCAAGAAAACATCCAACAACCCAATCTCAAGTAGTTCTACTAATCTCACATCAAACTCAATTCAATTCCATTCAAATTCATCACAAAAATACATAAACTACTCCAAGTTCTTCAAGCAAATCAAACCTAGATCATGACTTTTCAAGTTTAATACACTATCTACAATGCATACAAGTTCACAAGCTTCACATTCATGGAATAAAACTTCATTTTTCATGGCCAAAAATCAATCATACTTAACCATAAAAACATAACTTAAGAGCTAAAAACTATGATCTTTCACTTGAAATTAGAAGAGAAATTCATGGGAAATACCTCTAGGTAGACAAGATTGTTGCTTAGGAGAAAGTTCCACTCAATTTCTATGGTTGAAAAATGAGTAAATGGAAGTAAAAGCTTCAAGAAAAATGAAAGAAAACGGAGAGAAAAGAGAGAAAGAACAGCCGGCCAAGAAGAAGAAAGAAAAGAGAGAAAATTGGTAAGTAAAGAAGAAAAGAAATGGAAAAGAATTGGAAAATTTTTTACCAATCAAAACAAGACAACGGTAAAGTGATCTTGACTTTCTCTCCATGGAAGACTACACTTGGCAAGGGTTAATTAGAAAAAGTTTTTGTGATTTATCTTCTAATCCTATCTTGCAAGAGATGCTAGGTACAATTTCAAAAGGTAAAGGTACAACATGGTAGTAAAATGGAAAATCATTTCTTATTAATTTTCCCACTAATTTCGGCCCTTCTTTTTTTTTTTTTCCTAATGAACATAATACAAAATAAATGGTTTTGGCGTGAATTTCTAGGGTGTTACATGTACCAAGTCACCCGAAAAATCGTTTAAACAAGACAAAAAGTAAAATTTTAGAAAAATTATTTAAAACCCTTTTCCAACTCCGGTCTACGAAAAACGAGAGAAAAAGGTCCGGGAGTCACATTTGAAGAAAGGGAAGGCAAAGGCTTGCGCCTAAGGCACCCTTTCAACCTAGCCGAGGCTAGTTGCGAGGTTTAATCAAAATTTCCTAAATTAACCCTAAGTTCTTTCGCGTTCGGATGTTTCTAAATGAATGCAAATCCTAAGTCTAAATGTGGGTATCGGGAGGGTCGGAATTTCCCGTCGAAGCTTGGTTAGAATTATCGCATTAATTGCAAAACCCAAGTCGAGACTTCGAGGGAGTCACGAGTTTTTATGTAAAATGTGATGCAAAAAGAAAAGAAAATAATAATACATAGTAAGTGAAGAAAGAAGGTGGGTATGCAACATGACGGGTATGGGGAATTAATAACTCGTGACTTTGACTTTCTTTACTCACGGAGAGGAGAACGGCCTATACGCCACCGCTTCCCACATGAGCAGACGACTATTTCTAGTCGAATCACACAAATGTGCTAAAGTCTAAGTGAAATGCAACCTAAATGTCATGTATTTTAAAAATGTGCCAAAATAATAATAATAATAGTAATAATAAAATAATGCTAAATGGAAAGAAAACTAAAAGTGTGTGAAATGAGATGAAATGCACACAAATGTACCTAATACTAAAATGTCCTAAGGGTCTAGTGTTGGACAAGCTCATTCTAAAAAGTCTCACTAGCGTTGGACTAGCGAGAAAAAGAAATGAAGCCACAACTAGCGTTGGACTAGTGTGGTGACGGAATATCATGAAACATGAATTTAAATAATAAAACGTAAATTAAAATCAAATTTAACATATAAAGACATATAAAATCAAATAGGAGCACATAACACATAAGCATGATATCTAGATGCAAAATCCTAATGAAAGCAGTAAAACAAATCAGCACGTAAGCACACAAAAAGAAAATAAACCCTAACTATTACACTGGGGGGGCTTGATTTACAATTTAAGGGGGGAAATTAAAATACCCTATCTATTACATTTTCTATCTAATTACACAAATTTTGCTAAAATATGAGAAAAATAATCTAACTATTACATTGACTAGCTAAATACAAAAATATTACATTTTTCGTCCAAAATAATAAAATTTAAAATTAAATAACAAAAAATAAATAAATACGCAAAAACTACATAAAATAAGAAACGCATAAAAAATTGCATAAAGTATCACATTAGAGCACGTTGGAGCACATAAAGGAAAAATAATGAGAGATCGGGATACCTCTTTGAAGACCCGATACTAATACTAAACAAAATGAACAAACAAGTCAAGGCACCTCGATATAAACCAACAAAACCGAGACACTAATAAATTGAGAGTAAAATGCAAAGTTTAGCAACCAAGGGGACTAAAATAAAGCTCCATAAAACTTAAGGGGGTAAAATTGAAAGTTAAAGCAAATCTAAGGGGCTAAGGTACAAATTAAGTAAAATGGAGGGACAAAACAATAAACTTCAATAAAAATGGACCAAATTGCAATTGAGGGACCTAATTGTAAGAATATAAAAATTTAGGGGGTCAATCTAAAATCATAGAATGTAAATATATTTGTTTGGGATGAAATTTCTTAAAATAAATTAACTAGATTAACTAATCATATTATCTTAATTAACTAGCTTAAGCATCAAACCAAACTAAAATAAATCAAGAACTAGCAATTAATAGAACTTGATTAAACTAGAGAAAACTAAAAGAAACAAACAACACAACTAGAAAACAACATCGAAAAAGAAAAGAAAGAAAAAAAAAATGTGAATTGATTTACGACAACACAATTAATCCTCAAAACCCAAGTTTCTAAAATCCTAAAAAAACATCATTTTTCTTCCAGAATTTCCTTTCTCTCTATTGCCCTTTTCACTAGATTTTCCTTTTATTTTTCTTTCTATTTTCTCTCGCCCAAATCCCTTTTTCTTCCTCTTCTCTCTCGCAGACTCCCTCTTTCCTTCTTTCCTTTTTCATTTATCTGATTTTCTCTCATTCTTCTCTGCTCCTCCTCCTCCTCTTCTCGTCTAATTTCTTCTCCAGATTTTCTATCTATTTCCTCTCGCCTCTCAATTTCTTGTCTCCCTTTCTTTCTGGTCTTCTTTCTCGTTCCTCCTTCTCTCTCTCTTGCTGTTTCTCTATTTCTCTTTCGGTTTCTCTCTATTTCTTGCAGAAAATCTAAGCCTCTCTCTCACGTCCCTCTGTTCTCTTCTGTCCGCATCACCCTCTCTCCTTTTTCTTTCTCTCCTTCTCTGTTTTGTTATCCCCCTCTGATCTGCTCTCCCTTTCTCTCTTTCTCTCCATGTTCTCTCCTTGTTTCTCCTTCTCTACTTTCAGTTGCTCCGCCTCTCTCTTTGTCTTACTCTCCGTCTGACCAGCTCTCTACTTTTCTCTTTCTCTCATTTGTTCTCTCTGCAGGGGCGTCGAAGAAAGGGGGAACAGAATAGGAAGATGATTAATGGTTGGTTTTGCTTGCAGGTGAGGTTGCGAATGGGTGGTGGTATTGGTCAATTGGAAGGGATGAGTGGCGAGAGGAGAGGCGCGTGACTGATGGTTGAACTCAGGAGTGGTAGAGGCTGGCGATTTTTGGGCAGCTTGTGATGTCGATTTGGTGGTTGACTATGAAGGTTGTAATGGCTTTGCTGACTGCGAGTTGAAGTGATTGCCTTTTTTTTTTTTTTGGTTTTTGTATGCCTGGCTAATTTTATTTGTGCGTATGTTGCTGATTATGTACTTGTAGTGGTTCTGGGTTTATTTTCTTGCAGGTATCGGATGGTGGTGTGGTGATGGGAGGATGAATTTGGGCTGTTTTGATGTGTTTCTGCAGGTTGTGGTATTTGGAGGTGAACGGGAGCAGTGGATGCTGGTTTGATTGGGATTTTGGTGGTTCATGGTGGAGGTTTAGGGTGGTATTTTGATAGTTGTGGTAATGGGTTAATCTGGTTGCTGGAAACTTGGAGAATTTGAGTCAATTTTGGGCTGTCTTTGGGTGACGATTTGAGACTACTGGTGCGGTGACGGTGGGTTTGGCAATGGACAATTTGAATGGCAATTTAGAGGTGGTTTCAGGGATGTTTTTGCAGGTTATGGGTGATTCTTATAGCTGTTTTTGTGATTTTTCTTTGCTGTGCGGGAATTGGTTTGTGTTGTATCTTTGGGTACAGGGGTGACGACTTGGTGAGGGAGATGATGACTGTGAACCTGGTTGTTTGTCTGCAGGTTCATTTTTTTTGCTGATTGTGGGAGGAAATGGCAGGTAGTATGGTTGATGTTGGTGGTGGAGGTTCGGTAGTTGTAAGGTGGAGGGAGAGAGAAAAAGAGAGGCGATGGAGAAGAAGAATTGAAAATCCAAACCCAGAAAAAAAAAAAAGAATTAAAACTCAGGAAAAATATTAACAAAAAATTTTCATCTTCAAACAGGAAATATAAATTTGCTAACAGATTTGCACATAAATGGAATCAGTTAACAAAATCATAAATTAATCAAACTAAAAAACATAAAAAGAAAACCAATAAAGAAAGAGAAAAAGTCATGAACTTACCTGCTGAATACTAAAACTAAATGAGCAGTAGAATCAGTTGGCAAAATGAACAGTAGCTGTGCCTTTGAAGTTGAAAATGAGATAAACAGTATTCACATATTGAAACTGGCGGCCAAAGTGTGTGTTCTTAGGTGTTTTGTGTGTATTTTTATCTTTTAGGGTAAAATCAAAGTATGTTTTTAGGGTTTTCCATCTTTTTTTTTTTTTGCTGATTAAAGAGAGTATTTATAGCCCACTTGTCTTGTTGGCCAAGAATGCTGTAAATAACGGAAATGCCACCAGTATTAAAAAATGTTAATTTTATTAAAAAAATATTTTTTTACCGTAAAATTAAAAAGAATCTGACAACAATTTAAAAATTTTTAAAATAATTCACAGTAGATTTCAAAAATAAAAAACTAGAGCTCAAAACTGATAAAAAAGCGCTTGGGGTGTAAAATGACGATTTTGCCCCTAAACAACGAAAATACACAAAAAATAGATATTAGCCTAAAAAAATTATCAAAAATTAAAAGTAAGCTTAAAACATTAGAAAATGCCTTTTTGACTCAAAATTTGACAAAAAATGAATTTAAGCTGTAAAATGTCGATTTTGCCCTTGGGCAATGAAAATTCACAGAAAAAATAGTATTCGTCTCTGAAAAGGAAAAAAGAAAGAAAAAAATCAAGAAAATTTAGAAACATGCTTAAAGAATTAGAAAAATGAATTTGGAACTAAAGATGAGCTAAAATGGCATTCGCAGGGCGAAATTACCATTTTGCCCTTGTGTTGGCGAAAATATATAAAAATACCAACTGAATCCGAAAAAATCACAAAATTTAAAAATGCATATAAAAGTACAAAAAATGAATTTAAACCCTCCAAAATTAATGAAAAAATATTTACAGTTAAAAAATTACTAACTTCTTCATTTTTACCCAAAAATCTGGATTTGACTCCAAATAGTAGGAAAAAGGTCCCCCAATATTTGAAAATAAATGGTGTGTCAAAATTTGGTGTCTACAGTAAGTGAACCTGTAACACCCTAGAAATTCATGCAAAACCATTTATTTTGTATTATGTTCACTAGAAAAAAAAAAAAAAAGAGAGAAGGGCCGAAATTAGTGGAAAAAAAAATAAGGAATGATTTTCTATTTTACTAGCATGTTGTACCATTTCCCTTAAGATTTGTACCTAGAAGTCTTGCAATATTAATTATAGGATAAATGACAAAAATCCCTTCTAATTACCATTAGCCAAGTGTGGTCTACCATGGTAAGAAAGTCAAGATCTACATTTGCTTTTGTCTTGCTTTGATTGGTCAAAGTATTGCTCAAATTTTTCTCTATTTCTTTTCTTCTTTACTTAGTTAATTTCTCTCTTTTTCTTTCATTCTTGGCCGGCTCTCTCTTCTCTCTTTTCTCTTCATTTGCTTCATTTTCTTAGAGCTTTTTACTTCCATTTGATCACTTTTCATCCATAGAAAGTGAGTTAATCTTCCTCCTAAGCAAAGATCTTGCCTTATTAAAGGTATTCACCAAGAACTTCACTTCTTATTTCAAGTATAAATTTGTAGTTTTGTAGCTTTTCAACAATGACTCTATTGTTAAGTATGATTTATTTAAGCCATGAAAAATGAAGTTTTATTCCATGAATATAAGGTTTATGGACTTGTATGCTTGTAGATAATGATTTAAACTTGAAATGGCATGAATTAAAGATGATTTGGTTGAAGAACCTTGGAGTAGTTTATGTGTTTTTGTGATGAATTTGGGTGAAATTGAAGTGAGTTTGATGTGAAATTGGTAGAACTACTTGAGATTGGGTTGTTTGGAAGTTTTTCTTGCAGGTTTAAAATTTTTGCTTAGTCTGATTATAGGGGAAGTGCTGCCGAAATTTCGGTAAAACCTAAGAAATAAAAGTGATTAGGATATGATTTAAAGCTTTATAAGATGTAATTTAGTGATTTGAACGAGCAGAAATTTTCGTAGACGAACCATTAGTGAATTAAACCTTTCCGAGCGAAACCCTAAAAAGTTAGAAAACCCTAATTTTGAAAACCCTAAACCTTAGGGTAAAACCCTAAACTCCAAAACCCTAGAAATTTAACCCTAGAAAGACTTGCGTTGGGTTGCCTACCAACAAGCGCTTCATTTAGAGTCTAGAGCTAGACTTTGTAGATGTAAGCTTCGATTTTTAGGACCATAACCCAAAGAATTCTCCACTCCTTTGGTTGTAGATATGTCAATGAAGTGTAATTGGTCCTTCCTTTTCATTGTACTCCTTCTTACGTTTCCAAGTCCTAGAAATGAATCTTTAGGCAAATTATCATCCAAATCATCAATTAAACACATGTTAAAAGTAGAAGAGGGAAGTTTCATCATTTCATTCAATTCAAAAGATTTTTCTTCATTCCCTACTTTTAACTTTAATGTGCCATTTTTCACATCAATGATTGCACCGGCGGTAGCAAGAAAAGGTCTACCAAGTATGATAGGCATATTTATATCATCCTCCATATCTAGAACAACAAAGTCAACTGGATGATAAACTTATCCACTTTTATTAAAACATTTTCAAGAACACCAAGTGGATGCTTAATGGACCTATTGGCTAGTTGTAATGTAATGTTTGTTCTTTGTACTTCCTTAAAGGCTAGCCTCCTCACTATTGACAAGGGGATTAATGATACACTAGCACCCGAATCACATAAAGCATTGAAAAAATTAACATCACCAATAGTGCATGAGATAGAAAAACTCCCTAGATCTTTAAGTTTTGGTGGCAATTTGTTTTGGATTTTTGCACTACATTCCTCCGTGAGTGCTACAGTTGCGAAGTCTTCAAGACTTTTCCTCCTGGTCAAAAGGTCCTTCAAAAACTTGTTGTACTTAGGAACCTGTAAAAATGCATCTACAAAAGGAATATTAACATGTAATTGCTTGAGCATTTGTGCAATCTTCCCAAACTCCTTTGCTTGTTTTTCATTTTTAATCCTTTGTGAGAATGGAATTTGTGTTGGAAGAGGAATAGTTTGTGATTGAGAATTCATATTTTCAACAATAACTTCATTATCACTTACTAATTCCTTCCCTTTTTCTTCTTTTTCATCTTTTTCACTCCCACATTCTTCAATGATTGGTTCTTTTAGCACTCTACCACTTCTCAATGCAATAGCTTGGACTTGTTCCTTGGGATTAATTTCGGTTCTACTTGATAACTCCCCTCGTTTCCTAAGGTCTATTTGTTTGGCAATTTGTGTAATTTGATTCTCTAAAGATCTTGCCATTCCTAACATTCTACCTTCAAATTGCTCAACCCATTCCATTACCTTCTCGTTTGCTACCTCCCACACTGGTTTATTTTGTGAAAATCCGGGTTGAGTTATCATCTTTGGCTCCCTCCACCCAATATTTGGATGGTTTCTCCACCCGGGGTTATATGTGTTTGAAAAAATATTATTAGAAGAAGAAGGCTTATAATTATTGACATATTAAACTTGTGCACATGAAGATGGATCATGAGAATCACCACACAAATGACAATATGCAACATTTAATGAATTTTGAGTACTAGAGACATGGTTATTGAAAACATTCATCATATTTTGCATTTGAGCTCTAAGCATATCTAAAGTATCAATTTCATACATACCTTGAGTTCTTCTAGGATTACCTCTTTCATTTGCTCATTGATAATGATTTGCTACCATCTCTTCAATCAACTCTTGGGCTTCTTCTGTTGACTTTACCATGAGAACTCCCCCTACGGTTGCATCTATATTGATTTTGGTTTGATAATTAAGTCCATTATAGAAGGTTTGAATTATTAACCAATCGGGAAGTCCATGGTGTGGACATTTTCTTATTAAGTCCTTGTATCGGCCCAAGCCTCATAAAGAGACTCTCCTTTGCATTGGTTGAAATTGGTAATGTCCATCCTTAGTCTTGTGGTCTTTCCCGATGGGAAATATTTGTTCAAGAATGCTTTGGAAAGGTCCATCCAAGTTGCAAAGGTATTTGGTGGGTATGCTTGAAGCCATTGCTTGGCTTTGTCTCTTAGAGAGAATGGAAATAATCTTAGCCTTATGGCATCTTCGGAAACACTATTTAGTTTTTTTTTATCACATATTTCCATAAAATTAGCCAAGTGTGAATGTGGATTTTCATTAGCATTACCACAAACTGATTTTGTTGAACCATTTGAATTAAACCTGGCTTAAGTTCAAAGTTATTTGCATTTACCGGTGGTCTTATAATGCTTGTGTGAGAACCGGTTGGATCTGGCATAGCAAAATCTCTTAAAGAACGAGTTTGAGGGTTAGGATTTTGGTTTACCTATTCCATGGTTACCTCTTCTTGATGTTCTTGAGATTGAGATGTACTTGAGGTGACACCAATCTCCTTCACCTTAGCTTGTTCTTCTTGTCGTTGCCTCCTTGTCTTTCTTGCAGTTCTTTCTGTTTCTGGATCAAATGGAAGCACAATTCTTAAGCTCCTATGCATACACTTGCAAAAGAGAAGAAAAATTATCATTTACAAGCAAATATATACAAAGTTTAGAGTAATAAAGTTAGCTTTTGCCTTAATATTGCCTTGATTCCCCGGCAACGGTGCCAAAAACTTGACGTGGTGTAGATTAGGTATAACAATTATGAACAAAAACACACAAATCAAGTAATAAAAACCTAATCTCCCAACTTATTCCACAAGTGTACGGGTCGGTTGTAGTATTTGGAGAATTAGGGGTCGAATTCCACAGGGAATCAAAATAAAGCTTTTTCACTAACTTTTATTATCCAAACACAAATGAAAATAAGAGTTCTATGGGACCCTTCAATAGAGTAGATATATGAATGAGAACTTTTGTAGAATTCAAGCAAAGAAGCCTAGAACATAGATTCCACTAATGAACCAAGGATGAATGACTCACTAAGTGTTATCTTGCTTTGTTTAGAATCCAATTCCATATGTGTCAAGACTAGATGTCTCTATGAAATGACAAGATTCCAACTATTCTCATGATGAAATCTTATGAAAATATGAATTGTAGTTGTGATAGTCCCACCTTACCCAGAGGCGCACCAAAGGGCCTAGCGGACTGCCTGCCTAGCTCTCGCCAGGACTCAAGTCGAGCACTCACTCAGAACATGCATGCGTGCTTAACTCCAAATAAAATGAAATAAAATAGAATAAAATAAAATATATTCACATTACTTAATTTAAAGGTACAAGTAACATCAAGAAGTTTACACGTCACAATATATATGATTTTCACCAAGATAGCCCAAAATAGTTTGGCTATCAAAATACACGAAATAAAACATGTACACGTCCAAAATCAGCTTTTCCCCCTTTAGTATTTTTGGAAACCTGGTTAAAGAAAACAAATGAACAGGATGAGCTATAATAGCCCATTGAGTGTCCAAGTCATGCAGTCAAACCCAGAATCGATTATTTTATTGAACAAAATAATTGACAAGATTAAATAAGTAGGGCATGAACACTTTAATTAACAAGTAGTCAATGGCGGATACAGGGCTCAACTACGGAAGCAAGCTTAACCGCAGAAAGAGCAAGTACTGACCATGTAACCATGATGTTAGAACTGAGATAATAGCTCGGGTCTTTATCAAAGGTCATGCCAGTATTATCAAGCAAGAACCCTAACCACCATTCACCTTATAACCTCCTTACAGGTTACCACATCCAGGGAGAAATCTCAACCCTGGAGGGCCAACACGCAAGAAAGTTCAATCCGGAGTTGGCCTCTTTGAGGATTCACAACTCATAAGGGAAAGAACATCACGCCCTAAAACACCCAGCACCTTATATCCTCCCAAGCCTGTCCGAGTTGACTATCCGTGAAGTAACGGTGAAGTTAGTCACGGAAGTCTCATGCACAAGTAACACATTGGATAATGAAAGCGTGTAACACATTTTGGAATAGAAGTGATAAAGTACACCTCTTTCCTCAAGTAACACGTGTCATAAAATAACAATTTAAAGTATAACATAATATTTCATAATTTAACATTCTCAAGTAGGACAAGCATTTCATGCATCATGCACACATAGAGATACTCACCTGAAATGCCTATGAAAATATTTTGTCAAATGGTCGTGATGCGTTTTCGGACCCTGAAATTTAAAAGAAATAATATAATGAAAACCCAAGTAAAACCCTAGTAAATTTAGTAAGAAATATTCAAGAAACACCCCACTTATTTCTAGGGTTTTGGTTTTAGGGTTCCTAGGGTTTTAGGGTTTACTTATTCTAAGAAAATTTAATCTATCACTAGATCATTTCTAAAAATTCCTACAGTTCAATTTCCTTCAATTGAACATATTCTAGGCTTAAAATCTCACTTATCAATTTTCTTCTTTTAATTTTACAAAAATTTCGGCAGCATTTCCCCTTAAAATCGGACTAACCCAAATTTTTTTACTGCCAGAAAAATCAACAATCCAACCCAATTCAACAAGTTCTACAACTTTTATGTTCAACTCAAGTTCAAATTCAATCAAAATTCCACTAAATTCCAAGAATTCTACTCCAAGAATCTTCAACCCAACAACATATAACACATGAAATTTCATGGTTTAAAGGCCATTTCTAGTCTATCTAACCACAAGAACACTTTATCTAGCAAGTAAATCTCAAATTCTAACTAATTTCTCGAAGTAGTACCAACAAGAATCTTGGTTTAGACTTGCATAAAAACTAATTAAAACATGAAATTAATAGGAAAAGTTCATAGTAAATACCTTAGATATGCTTTGAACTTTGCTTAGAAAGGAAAGAAGCTCACTTCCTATGGTGGATTTGCCCAAACTTTAGAGAGAAAACTTCAAGAAGTTGAGAGCAAAATGAGAGAAGAAGAGAAAAGGAGATGGCCGGCCAAGAGGGAGAAGAAAGAGAAAGAAATAGGCTAGGAAAAATAGAAAAGAAATAAAGAAAAGGTGGGAAAAGATTAACCAATTAAAACCTTACAAGAATAAAGTAAAAAGGTGGTCTTTTAATGCAAGAGTAGCTAACTTGGATTAACTTGATTGGTGGAGCTCATTAACCTCTTATCACTTAATACTAGCAATAATAAAACACAAATTATTAAAGCAAAAATAGAGTAAAATTGGAAGAGAAAATCCGGCCATAAAGAAGAAAGAAAAGAAAAGAATTTCGGCCAAAAAAGAAAAGAGAAGAGAGAAGAATTTTCAGCCAAGAGGAAAAGAAAAGAAAGAGAAAAATTTCAGCCAAGGGAAAAGAAAATAAAGCAAGAAAATAAGTGAAATTTTTGAGTAAAATTGAGCTAAAATTCAAGTACTCAAAAGACTAGAAAATAGTAAAATGAGCTAATAAAATTTAAACACTAATATAAATTAAATGGTCAAGTAAAATTATTCTAACTTTAGTACTTAGGTGTTCTTGCTTAATAATGAAAATCTTGGCTACTTAACCTAATTAACTCAAGAAATCTTCCAACTAATAAATCAAGGATTAACACTTAACCCTAAATAAGAAAAAAATGTCTCTTGTAAGTGCATTTCTAGGGTGTTACAGTAGTGATTCACTTAAGCATCCATTATTCTCATATGAACTAGTTAAGCATTACTTGTTCATTTTCCATTGTTACATGCATTTCTCAATGTCAAGTAGCAACTAGATGACTTGTTTAAGTTGGCCATGCAAAAACAAGTGTTAAAACTTGAACAAGAAAAAAAAAACAAATGCAAGCTTAGTAAGTACAATAAATTAAATCATGTTTGTTGATTCATTAGCTTCATCTATGATCTAGATGAAGCCTTAAGTCCAACATGGTTGATGAAACAACTAAAAGTTCAACTTCAAAGATAGAATTCTAGCAACTATTGAAAGTAAAAGAGGAAGAGTTTGAGAGTTGATCAACCAATATGAGAATTAGTCCTCTTCTTTATTCACCTTCAAAAGATTGCACTACAAAAGTCTCTTACAATGTTTCTCACCACTCTATTGAAGGATTTAGAGAATTCTACTAATTTTCTATCAAGCTAAGCACAATGTTTTGGAGTATAACTCCTATCTCCTAATAAAAATAACATTTGACATTTTGTTTTAATGATTTTGTTTCAATAAATATTTATTGTCATTTAAATGCACGGTTGGAGTACTCTATTGGTTGCCAGTTAGATCATAAATGTTAGATAAAGTATAAATTCTTGGTTCGCTTATAATGCGTTAGTTTAGTTCAATAACAATACTTTTTTTTTTTTTTTTACTTAGACTGTTTAGCTCCAAGAAAAATGTAATTGTGATTGAATTAAATAGAACAGGTAATTTTTTTTTGTACTAATAATAACTCAATTACAAATAAAATAAATTCGCATTTATAATTGAGATTTTCTTTCCATGATAATAAAAATGATTTTGATTGTTTATATAATATATTGATAAGATTAATTTATTAATTAAAATCTTAAGAAGATAAAAGAAACAATAAAGGAAGAAATAACATTGATTAATATTAATTTATTAATGATTTTCATTCAGAAGTAACATTTTTCAATCAAAATATTTCACATATTATAATTGCAAGGGCATTTTTGACAACACAGTACAAATATACATTACATTACTTGTTATATTATTACAAACTAAACATTGTAATAAGAATCTAACCAATTTTCCTGCCAACATTCCTAGAAGTATCCAAACACTGTTAAGTAATCAGATTACTTTTCCACACAGATTACTTTCCTATATAGATTACTTTCCCTTACTTTCCCGTCAACCAAATGAGGCCTTAAGGAATTGGATTCTAAACAAAGCAAAGTAACACTTAGTAAGTCATTCATGCATGATTCATTAGTGGATTCTATGCTTTAGCCTTCATTGCATTGAATTCTACACAAGTCCTCAATCATTTACCTATTCTATTGAAGGAACCCCATATCATTCTCACTTTGTTTGTGTTTAGATAACAAAAGTTAGTGATAAAGCCTTAGTAGTTGCACATATTTGATTCCTCATAGGGTTTGACACCTAATTCTCCAAAAAGGAATGATCCTATTCGATGAAGGTGTTGATCTACCATGAAAAGCCCTCTAAGTGTCGAGCCTCTAATAGTATCCACACGAACACAATCTTTAGGCACCATTGGGCTTGCTTTCCTAGCCTTTAGAGTGCTAGCTCCCTTGAATATCGTGAAGAACACAAGAAGAACAAACCCTAACTATTAGGAAGAAGAGAGAGAAAGAGGAGAGATAGAGGGAAAAACATTCCAAGGGAGGAACATTTCCCTAGGGGTGGCTCTCTCCTTTAAAATTTTCTCTCTCTAGGTTTTTTGTCTTGTGTTTCATCAATATTTCAAGAGTGAAGGCATGGACTTATTTATAGATATAATATCATAGTCTTTTAGGAAATAAGAGATATTGGAAACCAAGAAGGTTTAGGAAGCTTACTTTAAGCTAATCCTATTTCTTTAGGAAACCTATTCCAAAAGAAAACCAAATAGCTCTTAATTCCTTTTAGGAAACTAATTTCCAGCAAGACTTAGAATATATATAAATAAGTCCTTTAAGTTAATTTATCACATAAATTAACCCCATAAGCATCTTATACTTATCTTAATAATAATTTAACCCATAGACCATGTTCTTATTGTGTGTGACCCATTAGGTTCCATTCACATTGGCAATAAGTACTAATTATAACTCATTAATTAATTAATTAAGAGCTAGATAAATTAAGCACTTTAACTTATCACTAATTCACTAATTAATTAATTTACACTTATAGATCATGAGTGGCGTCTCATGACCACCCAAGTGAATACTGCACCTATCAATGACATTGTCACCGTGTAATTAATATCCTTTTACCACACTATATCCTAATTAGTCCAAGAGTGTAGAGTGCACTCTTTAAATGACTAATTGATAATTTCTTGTTCCTGAAATATAACTTTTCCATAAAAGTATAACCCTGAAACGCTTTCAAGTCATACTTTTACTTTTGCGCAAAAGATTCTGTAAGTTATATTTCAATAAGTGGCCAATCCGAGATATACTCTCCTATAATAAGGAGTGGTGATTCCTATATTGATTACTCACTATCCTTCCATACTTCATACTATACCCAATCTCTACCGTATGGGATACTATTTTATGAGCACCAAGAAATAAAGTGAAAGCATACCAATCCACACTCAAGATACCATGGTAATCTCAAGCCTAAAGATCACTTACACAATTGCCATTAAGAGTACAATTCATTAGCCCAAAGGTTCCTAATGATCATGTTCGTGTAGATACTTGATATTCCTTTAGCTACACTAGGGATATTTAAGCAAGTGCACCTATCGTTTCCAGTAGCATAGTGTATAGGAGTACCGAGTGTCGATCCCACAGGGGCTATGTGAGTACTAGTACTAACCTTCTTTTTATTATCTAACCTCACAAAGTGAATGAGGAATTTATTGGAAATACAAATTAACTAAACTAATTACCTAATTAAAGCACAATCTAGAATTCAGTAGAGAGAATGGACAAAAGTAGAGGCGAATCTAGATGAAGAATACCCTAAACCAAGTATGCTAAGACTATACCTTGATTAATGAATAGCCCAATCACTTAGACCCTAGAATCCCTTAATTAGGTTTGATCTGTCGCGCCCCATTTTTTGAAAAATAATAATAAAGTGATAAGTGTGGGGTCGGGAAAAAGGAAAATGAAGAATTAAATGTGATTTTGTTTATTAAAAAAAAGAAGTGTGTAAATTTCTTGTAAAAATAATTTTTTAGAAAATACTTTATAAAAGATAATTCGACAAAATGTGACAAACAAATGCTTTATTTTGAAAACAAAAAAAAAGGGCCTAAAATGGGATTTTGAAAATGCGACGGTTTTTTGGGCCCGAAAATAGAGTCTAAAAAGGGTTTTTTAGTGAAAAAGGAGTCGCCACTTGGTATTGAGTTTTGGTGTACCAAGTCACCCGAAAATATTTTATAAAAGGTAAGAAAATTAAGAATGATTTATTTAAAGAAATGATTTTTTTGGAAAAATATAGGAAAAACAAGAAAAAAACCCTTTTAGACGACTCCAGGTCTTTGAAAACAAGAGAAAAAGGTTCGGGAGTCACAGTTGAAGAAAGGGAAGGCAAAGGCTCGCGCCTAAGGCACCCTTTCAACCTAGCCGAAACTAGTTGCGAGGTTTAGTCTAAATTTTCCTAATATAACCCTAAGATTTTATCGCATCTGGATGCAACTATATGAATGCAAATCTAGTCCTAAAATGAATATCGTTAAGGGACAAAATGTTCCATTGAGGTTTAGTCGGAATTACCGCATTAATTGCGAAACCCGAGTCTAGACCTTGATGGAGTCACGAGTGTAGATGCAAAATGGAATGCAAAAGAAAAGGAAAATAGTAATATAGATAGTAAGTGAACAAAGAAAGTAGGGATGCAACATAACAGATACGGGAGACGAATGGACTCGTGACTAACTGTTCCTACTCACGGAGGGGGGAACGACATGTACGCCATCGCTTCCCACGTAAGTAGATGACTATTTCTTAGTCAAAAATCACACAAATGACCTAAAATTCTATGTGTAGTGGAATCTAAATGTTTTGCACCAAATATATGTTTAAAATAGATAATAAGTGATAAAGTATATAAAAATCATACAAAATGGAAAAGGCCTAAAAAAGATAAAAATGTATGTGAAATGTCATGAAATGCACACGAGAGATGATTTTAATACTAGAATGACCTAAAGGTCTAGCATTGAACTAGCCTATTTTTCTATAAATTCTCCGCTAGCGTTGGACTAGCGAAGAAACCGGAATTAGCCACAACTAGCGTTGGACTAGTGTGGCGACGATACACATATATAATAACAAAGCAAGTTAATAAAGCATAGATTAAAGCAATAATCACATAAATGCACATAATAGCATAGGAGCATATAACACATAAGCATGATATTCTAAATACAAAGTCCTAAAGAAAGCAAATAAAACACATAAGCACATAGCACACATAGCACACAAAAACCCTAACTATTACACCGGGGGAGCCTAATTACAATCTAGAAATAAAAAATAACCTATCTATTACATTTTCTATCTAAAATACATAGATTTTTATTAAATAGATAACACATAAACTATCTATTACATTAACTATCTAAATACAAAAACTTTACTAAATATAATATTGCCTATCTATTACATCTCCTTGAATAATAAAAATTAAATTCAAATAAACAACATGGCATAAATAAATAAACACTCACACATGGATAAAATTATAAGCACAAAGACACATGAAAACATATAGAAAAACACCTTAGAGCACATAGGAGCACACAAAAGAAATTAAAAGGGTAATCGAGGTACCTCCCATTCGTAAACTCGGTACAAATTGCTACTAACATGAACAAACATGTCAAAAATATCACTATTTAATAAATAAACTATTAATTAAATAATCTCATACCAATCACTATGAACATGCTATGATAATTCAAACAATTATAGCAATAATAAACGAAATAAGAGAAAGAAAAATAATGATAATAATAATTAATCATTTAGGAGGAAAATGAAAATTGTTTAAGTAAAAATAAATAAGTGAATAAATAAATAAAGCAAAAAAACAAAGATAAAAATAAAAATAAAATAAAATAAAAAAAAAAATAATAATAATAATAATAATAGAAGATAAAATACAATAATACATACTTGAACTTTTAACACCTCAAATAAGAATTATTAAAATAACTAAAAGGAAAATAGAGAAACTAATTTGAACATTAATTAGACTAACAAGACCCAATTTTAGAACATTAATTATAAATTTGACAAAAATAAATAAAGAAAATGTGAAAAGAAATAATTTAAAGCTTTGAGGACTTAACTAATTTTAATTAATATTTTTTTTGGCAAAAAATAAAATATTATAAGATTTGGATTAAAAGTGGAAATTTGAGCAATATTCTAAAGTGAAAAATGTAATTTGCAACAAGCAAAAAGGTAAAATTATAATTTTAAACCCTACTTAAGGTAATGACATAGTTTACAACGAATTTAAAGGCTAAAACATAATTTTCAGCAACTATAATGCCCAAAAATAAAAATTCCAGCAATACTTAAGGCCAAGAATATAATTTCAGCAAGGTCAATAAATAATACATAATGTACAGCAATGTATAGGGTCAAATTGCAATTTTTAGCTATATAAAAGAGTTAAAATAAAAATTCCAGCAACTATAAGTATTAAAATACAAATTCCAGCAACAAATAAAAGACTAAAATACAATTTCTAACAATTAATGGAGGTATTAAAACAAATTCCAGCAACATAAAGGACCAAAATATAAATTCCAACAACAATAGGAGGCCAAAAATAAAATTCCAGCAAGTATAATGACTCAAATAAAATTCCAGCAAGGTTGGGAGGGATAAAAATGAAATTTCAGCAAGTATTCTAAGGCAAAAATAGAATTTCCAGCAATGTTGGGGGTACGAAATAAAATTCCAGCAAGTTAAAATGTGCAAATACAACTTCCAACAAATTTTAAAACCAAATTGCAATTTTAAGCAACATTCAAGGTTCAATTTGTAAATTATAGCCACATTAAATACCAATTTGCAATATCCAACAATAAAAGGGGGTCAAACGAAATTTTCAGAAATATTTAGGGGTAAAAGTGTAATTTCAGAAAAGTATAGGGGTCACAATACAATTTTATAAAAATATAGGGGTCAAAAATGGAAAATCAAAAATGTAGGGGCAAAAATTATAATTATCTAAAAGTTGAGGGACCTAAATGGAATTAATCGGGACCTAATTGCAAAGAAAATTAAATTATAGGGGTCAATCTACAATAAATAAAAACTTAAATGCACAAATTATAAATGCCCAGGGCCATAGTGACATTAATGAAAGTATTAGGACTATAAAATAAATATCTATTACTAATAAAAAATAAATTTAAAAAACTAACTAATCAAAACGACGTAGTTTTGAGTGAAACTACGTCGAAACGACGTAGTTTCACTAAAACAAATTTTTTTTTTCACTAGTTTTCTCTTCTTCTTTTTTTTTTTTTCAGATTTACTCTTTTATTTTTCTTTTTCCCTTTTCTTTCTCTCTTTTCTTTCTTTTTTCTTTCCTACTTTCTAGATTTCTTTTTTTCTCTCTTTTCTTTCTTTTTCTCTCTTCTTCCCCGATTCTGTTCTCCCCGATTCTGTTCTCCTCCCCCTCTTTCTCTCTCTCGCCGTCCAGTCTCACTCCTCGTCGGATTCTCTCTCTATCCCTCTCGCTGGACCTCTTTCTCTCCTCTCATTTTCTCGCTTTCCAGCCCTCTCTTTCTCTCTTTCTCTATCACCGAAAAAAAAAAACTCAAAGCCATATCCCCCGACTCCAAACCCAATTTCTCCAATGGACATAGCATTACAAATTGAGAAATATTTCATTTTTAGAAACTAATTTAATCGAAATTGAAGAAAAAGAAAAGACAAATAGCATACCTGTAATCTTAGAGGAAGAGAATCCGGCGATGGCGGTGGCGTGGCTGGTCAGCGGCGGTCGTTGGTGGTCGTGACTGATGTTGATTGGTGTTGTGGTTGTTGTTGTTGTTCCTGTTTTTTTTTTTTTTTTATGTAGGTGTGTGCGTGTGTGTGCAGGTGTGTTGTGCGGGAGTGTTGTGTGTGTGTTCCATGCGTAATGTGTGTGAGTGTGTGCTGGAATGTATGCGATTGTGGGTGGTTGTGTGTGTGTTCCGTGCGTAATGTGTGTGTTCTATGTGTATAATTGGCTCTGTGAGTGTGTGAATTTGTGATGCAGGTGTATGCAATGTGTTTTTGTGTATTGTGCGTGTGTGTGTTCTGGTTTTGTGAATGTGAGTAAAGTGCCAAATGTGAGTGTGTGTGCTTCTGCGTGTGTGATGTGTGTAAGAATGACGGTGCAGGTGTGTGTAATGTGTGATTGAGTGTGGGGTGGAAAGTGCAGGAAGGCAGAGGGGATTGAGAATGGTGAGTGTGTCTGTGGTGTATGATGAAGATGCAAGGGGAGGGGCCGAAAGAGAGAGGAATGGGAAGGAGAGGGAGACTGCAATTTTTTTTTTCTTGCCTGTCTGTGAGTTGTGTTTTGCAGGTGTATTTGGCCGAGAGGGAGAGTGAGTGAAGAGAGTGTCTGATGTCTGTGTATGCAGTTGAGTGAAGTAAGGGAGAGAAGTAAGTTGTGTGCAATGGTGTCTGTGTTGTGTATGATGTGCGTGTCGTGAGAGAGGGCAGAGAGGGGTGAGGGAATTGCAGGTTTCTGAGTTGAGTGTTTTTGGATGGAAGTGAGGCGTCTGTGAGTGCAAAATGTGAGGGAGGGCAGAGAGGGGTGAGGGAATTGCAGGTGAAGTGAGTGTGGTATGTGCTGTCTGATTTGATGAAACAAGAAAAATCCCCTAAAATCTGATAGGTTGAGTGCAAATTGGGAGGTGATGATGAGAAGAGGCATGGCTGGGATGGTGTTTGCAGAAGCCATTATTTTTGCAGAACAGCAGCAGCAACACTACTGCTGTTCTATTCAGTTACCTTTTTTTTTTTTTTTTTAGAAAAATGAAGAAAACAAAGAGAAATGAGAAAAAGAAAAAAATAAAAATAAAAATAAAATAAAATAAAATAAAAACTACTTGAACTCTTTTTTTTTTTAACATATTAAAATTGAAATACAAGATTAGAAGAAAGAAAAAGAAAAATTCAGTGTAACAAAAATTGAAAGTTAATTCTACGTTAGAAAAAATATAATTTAAAATAAATAATAAATGGTATTTAAAATAAATAAATAAATTAATTAATTATGAAAATTTTCTTTACATAAGATTTATAAAATGCACACACAAATAATTCTCATAAAGAAAAATTTTAAATAAAAAAGTGCATTGGAAAACGTGACCTAAATATGGCAAAATTATAAAATTTATGAAAATTAATAAATAACATCGCAAAAATCTTACACAACGTATATTATCACATAAAGCACATATAGTATAATTTTCACTCAAAAATTTTAAGATTAACGCATTTTTGGGAAACGTGCCCTTAATAAACAAAAGGACAAAAAATAAATAAATACTAAATGACCTCTAAAAATCATGTAACTTTTACAGAAAATTTATAAATATACAAAATATATATATAAAATTTTTCATTTGAAAATTCTAGTAAAAAAGAGTGCATTGAAAAACGTGCCATTAAGTTTAAAATACTAAAATTTTAAATAAATAATAAATGACTCCTAAAAAATTATTAAAATTACAAATAATGATAAAAATAATAAAATTTTATATTTAGGAAATAAAATACAAGAAAATAATATTTACATGGTGAAATTACCATTTTGCCCATGATGTGACAAATTAGTCATAATATGCACGAAAATTGTAATCGACCTCCAAAAATAAAAAAAAAAATACCCCCTAAATGAAGTAACGCACACATATATTTACAAGAGGTGTGTCAAAATTTAGTGTCTACATAATCTTTCTCAAGTATTAACCTCTATCCCCTTGGTTGATTGATTGGAATCTCTTCTCCATCAAAACCCCGAAGAGAAGCATTAAAGCTCTATGGATTCTATGGTTTTGGTTAGGTTTGAATCTAACCGGGGAGACTCATGTTATTCTATCTCTAGCAACACATGCAAGCCTCTTTATTCAAGAGATGATCTAATCAAATAGGTGATTTCTCAATCTACCTATATGAAATCAATATTGAATCTAAGGATGCATGCAAATCCCAATTCAATAACCAATAAACTCAAGAATAAATCTAAGACAAAAATTGAGAATTCATTAACTAAAGATTCAAATCATAGTCATAGAAAGGTAGGGTTCATCCCATCCAAATTATTCACAACTCAATCATATGTACAAGAATAAATCCAACAAAATACAAGAAAAGAATGGAAAAACTCATTCTCATGTAATCCTCTTGATTCCTCCCTTGCATCTTGATGAATCCTTCTTGCTTTGTACCATGGAAGCCCTTGAGTTGCCCCTCCACTCTTGCTTTCTTCTCTCTACATCCCTCTAGATGTGTGTAAAAGTGTGTTTCGTGTACCTTAGAACCCCAAAGAAACCACCTATTTCCTTCCCCAAGGAGGTAGGGTTCTTCCTTCAAAAGATTCGCCCAAAAGTGCTTAAAAATGCGACATTCCGTAACTAGGCCGTGGCTAAGGCCTTACCCGCGGCCTTGTGTCCTCCCTTTCTGACTAAGGCCGCACCCAAGGCCGCGGCAAGGCTGATAAGCGTATAGTTTGCATATTTCTTAGTGTGTCTACATTAGTATTTTATGCTAGTTTTTAGGGTTTAAATAATGAACAATAGTCACTTTCATGTCTATTTCTTCCAATCTTAATTTTGTGGCTAAAATGTGCAAATGTGTGGTTTAATATGCAATTCTTTGTATTTTGTAGGTTTTAGCTATAACGATCATCACTTTGGATCAAATGAAGCATATTGGGATGATATTAAATGTGATTTGAAGTTGATGAGAAGTGGCAAGAGAAGAGGACCAAAGATGTGGCATGATGAAGCAACGATAGAAGAAGAATTGGTGATGAAAGGATTTCACTGCACCGACATGTTTTGGTAGTTTGGTCACAACTGGAGCTAGAGAGAGTGAATTGAGATGATTCTTGAAGTAATTTAAAGCTAAGAGAATTATCTACAATTCTTATGAAGACCTCAAAGTCTGATTCTCACGTTTGCAATGTCAAATTGCCATATTACTGAAGCATTCTTGTGCAGCGATGCTCTTCCGACCATGTCTCGATATTTTAGCCATATCTTTGTGTACACAACTCCAAATGACCTGATTTTTGTGCTCTTGGAAATCTAACTCAAAGGGCTATAACTTTCATGTTCAGACTAAAAGCTATGGAGTTGTTAGTTTAGTTGTTTATTTTAAACTAGGTTCTACACATTGTTAATTGGTTGTTTAGATAATAAAGTGAGCAATAAAACCTTAGTACTTCAATAACCTTTTCCCTGTGGGATCGACCCTGTTGCCCTATACTCAATACGATCTGTGCACTTGCAGTATATAGGGTAATTAGGTTTTATAACTTGATTATTTGTGCGTGATATAATTGGATTATTTGCTATATTTTTAGACCTAATTACACGCCTACCAAAGGCCTTGCCCGCGGCCTTGGTCAGAGTGTTTCGCTTCTCTTCCATGCAAAATTTGACCTTGAAAACAGCCGAACTAGCTTTTCCTCAAAACATAAAAGTTTTAGCCCTTTGATAAGCTTTTCAAATCAACAAGAATCACATCATTTGGAGCTCTGTACGCTAAGATATAGCTGAAATACTAAGAACTGCTCGGAACATTACTGCAGTACAAATATCCTTCAATAACTTGGAATTTTGACCTTCAAAACTTAAGAACTGGACTTTGATGTCTGTGTTAGTGTATGCCCTAAAACCAAGTTGGTTTTTGGAATTTTTATTACGCTTGTTTCGTGTTATACTTATATATGTGGCATTTTCTTTGTCATTTAATACTTGTTATTAATATTACTTGTTTATTTGATAAAGTCCATAGAATATTAACTGTGTATAAGAGATTGTAAGAGTTACAATCATGAGACTCTTATTACACATTAAGTTATATTCTTAAATATCCCTAGTCGTAGTATTAATGAGATTGGACATCATTAATATGGGAAGACTAGCACATACTTTGCCTCTACTTATGGTACGTAGTAGTTGATCTCGTCAACTATGGCGTGTGACACCTAAGCTGGTATGTGGATGCTTGGTAGAGAACAAGTTCATTGGACTGATCCGCCAAGAGTTACTATTCATAGTGCTTATGAATTATACTCTTAATGGCAATGGTGTAAGTGATCCTTAGACTTGAGATTATCATAGTATCTTGAGTGTGGATTGCTATGCTTTGACTCTATTGCTCGGTGCTCGTAAAA
Organism: Mitragyna speciosa; assembly: GCA_024721245.1. Classification (NCBI taxonomy): domain Eukaryota; kingdom Viridiplantae; phylum Streptophyta; class Magnoliopsida; order Gentianales; family Rubiaceae; genus Mitragyna; species Mitragyna speciosa. The sequence goes on from CM045562.1 coordinate 13,456,624, forward strand.
GAGTAGCCCATACGGTAGAGATTGGGTATAGTATGAAGCATGGAAGGATAGTGAATAATCGATATAGGATTCACCACTCCTTATTAAAGGAGAGTATATCCCGGATTGGCCACTTGTTGAAATATGACTTAAAGAATCTTTTGCGCAAAAGTAAAAGTATGACTTGAAAGAGTTTCAAGGTTATACTTTTATGGAAAGTTATATTTCGGAAACAAGAAATCATTAATTAGTCATTTAAAGAGTGAGCACTACACTCTTAGACTAATTGGGATATAGTGTGGTGAAAGGATATTAATTACACGGTAACATTGTCATTGATAGGTGTAGTCTACCATATGACTTTCCTATTCACTTGGGTGGTCATGATGCATTGCTAGATGCCACTCATGATCTATAAGTGCAAATTAATTAATTAGTGAATTAATGATAAATTAAAGTGTTAATTTATCTGGCTCTTAATTAATTAATTAATGAGTTATAATTTGTACTTATTGCCAACGTGAATGGAACTGTAAGGTAATAGCATAGGTAACGCAGCGGAAAAATAAAAATTTATTACCTTAACCATGGATCTCTTTGACATATCTATATGATTAACAAGGGGGTTTGCATGAAGATTACCTTAAGCACAAAAGATTTCTATGCTTCTAGGCAAAGATCCTTCGAAGAAGATGTTAGATCTACCACGAAAAGCCCTCCAAGCGTAGAGCCTCTAACGATATCCACACGAACAACTTCTTTGGGAACCTTGTAGGCTTGCTTGCTTTGACTTTTGAGTGCTAGCTCCCTTGAATTATTAAGAACACAAGAAGAAGAAAACCCTAACCCTTAGGAGAGAGAGAGAGACGCCTAGAGAGAGAGAGAGAGGCGTGCAGATTCTTTTTTTTATTTTCTCTCACTAGTTTTCTTTTTGTGTAGTAATTATAATTACAAGAGTCAAAGCATAAACCTATTTATAGAGGTAGTATTCTAGTCTTTTAGGAAATAAGGCTAATTAGAAACCAAGAAGGTTTAGGTAACTTACTTTAAGCTAATCCTTCTCCTTTAGGAAATCTATTCCATAAGGAAACTAATTAGTTACTTTATTTCTTTTAGGAAACAAATTTCCTGCAAGACTTAGAATATTTATAAATAAGTCCTTTAAGTTAATTTATCTCATAAATTAACCCCATAAGTATCTCATACTTATCTTTATTACATTTTAACCCAAAGATTTTGTTCTTTATGTGTGTGACCCATTAGGTTCCATTCACGTTGGCAATAAGTATAAATTATAACTCATTAATTGAGCTAGATAAATTAAACACTTTTAATTTATCATTAATTCACTAATTAATCAATTCATACTTATAGATCATGAGTGGCGTCTAGCAATGCATCATGACCACCCTAAGTGAATAGGAAAGTCATATGGTAGACCATACCCTTCAATGACAATGTTATCGTGTAATTAATATCCTTTCACCTACACTATATCCCAATTAGTCTAAAAGTATAGTGCATACTTTTAAATGACTAATTTATATTTTCTTGTTCCAGAAATATAACTCTCCATGATGTATAACCTTGAAACTACTTCCAAGTTATACTATCACTTCTGCAGAAGATTTATGAGTTAATATTTCCAACAAGTGGCCATTAAGGGATATACTCTCCTATTAAGGAGTGGTGAATCCTATATTGATTACTCACTATCTTTCCATGCTTCAAACTATACCCAATCTCTAACCTATGAGCTACCCTTTTACGGGCACCGAGGAATAGAGTCAAAGTATAGCAATCCACACTCAAGATACTATGGTAATCTCAAGTCAAAGGATCACTTACACCATTGCCATTAAGAGTTTAACCATTGGCACTATAGTTAAAACTCTTGGCGGATCAACCCAATGAACTTGTTCTCAAACAAGCATCCACATACCAGCTTAAGTGTCACGCACACCATAGTCAATGAGATCAACTACTACTTACCATAAGTAGAGGCAAAGTATGTGCTAGTCTATCCGTATTAATGATGTCCAATCTCATTAATACTATGACTAGGGATATTTAAGAATATGACTTTATGTATTAGAGTCTCATAATTGTAACCCCTTACAATCTCTAATACACAATCAATATTCTAAGGACTTTATCAATTAAACAAGTAACATGGAAATACAAGTATAGATGATAAAGAAAAATACCACATGAATAAATATAACATAAATAAGTGTAAATATAAAAACACCTTAAACCATCTTGGTTTTAGGGCATACACTAACAGGAACCTAATGGGTCACACACAATAAGAACATGGTCTTTGGGTTAAATTGTTATTAAGATAAGTATAAGATACTTATGGGGTTAATTTATGTGATAAATTAACTTAAAGGATTTATTTATAAATATTCTAAGTCTTGATGGAAATTAGTTTCCTAAAAGGAATTAAGAAGCTATTTGGTTTCCTTTTGGAATAGGTTTCCTAAAGGAATAGGATTAGCTTAAGGTAAGCTTCCTAAACCTTCTTGGTTTCCAATTGCTCTTGTTTCCTTAAAGACTAAGATACTACATCTATAAATAAGTCCATGCCTTGACTCTTGATTGATTGATGAAACACAAGATAAAATCTAGAGAGAGAAAAATTGAGAGAGATGTGTTTTCTCCCAAGAAAAACGCCACACCCTCTTCTCCCTAAGGGTTAGGGTTTTGTCTTCTTCTTCTTCTTGTTCTTGTGTTCTTCATGAAATTCAAGGGAGCTAGCACTCAAAAGACAAGGCAAGCAAGCCCAAAGGTTCCTAAAGATCATGTTCGTGTGGAAACCGTTGGAGGCTCTACACTTGGAGGGCTTTTCATGGTAGATCAACACCTTCATCGAATAGGATCTTGCCCTTTGAAGCATAGAAACCTTCTATGCTTGAGGTATTTGTGCTAAACACCCTTTAATCGTATAGATTACATCAAAGAGATCCATGGCTAAGGTAATAAATTTTTAAATTTTCCGCTGTGTTACTTCCCTTATTACCTTACAGTCTGCGTATGAATTGTAGATCATTGACTTAGCTTCAAAATGCTTCATGAATCACCTTAATTCAATATCTCTAGCTCAAGTTATTACTAAATCATTGACATATGTCCAGGCTGCCAAACCGTTTCCTTTCCAATTCTTCTTCCTCTATTGCTTCTTTGCACCACTTTGAGGATTTCTTAACTTTAACTCATCACGAACTTCAAATCACCTCAAAATATCATCCAATTGCCATCCAAATTGGTGATGCAATGTGCAAATCCTACGAAAATGACACAAATCACATGTAAATCACACCTTTACACAATTTGGCATTCAAATCACAAACGAGAAGAAATAGCTAACAAATAGAGGAAAACTCATAGAAACACCCTAAAAACCTACCTAAAGACCTACTAAAAACTAATGCACTTTAGCACTTATCAATACTATTAGAGGCTCGACACTTGGAGGGCTTTTCATGTTAGATCAACACCTTTATCGAATAGGATCGTGCTTTTTGAAGCATAGAAATCTTCTATGCTTGAGGTATTTGTTCTAAACACCCTTTAATCGTATAGATTATATCAAAGAGATCCACGGCTAAGGTAATAAATTTTTAAATTTTCCGCTGCGTTACTCTCTTTATTACCTTAGAGTGGTATCAGAGCCTACTTTGATTATAACAATATGATTTATGTTTACTTAAATGTCATAAATATTGATGGTTTATTCTTGATATCAATTTGTCTCAAAACGTTTTAGAAAAATCAAAGAGTTTGATTTCTAAGAAAAGATCTTAATTGTTTAAAATTGTTTTTGATGATTAAGATGAGTTCTTATTGTTTACTTTGAGGTTTCTAAACTATTTTTAAGCGCTAAAAGGGTTTTAACACATTTTTGTTCAAAAGAGTTTTGAAAAACATCAAGAAAAATCATATTTCGCAATTTCCAGAAGATTAGTTGCAGGCTGAGCCGTGGGTGTTTTCTCGCGGTTGAACCCACGGCTAAGAGCTCGTATTTTTCAAAATTTGAGTCATCTGCCATGGGTTCTGATAAGTAATAAATTTACTAATATTATTATATATCATATTATATGTTTTAGATGTTATTTTAGTATAATTATAGTATTTTTGGTTGCAAATGACTCATTTTTCAACAATTTATAAGAATTAGGGTTTTTACCGAAATTAGGGTTTTTGAGGCGAAATTTTATTTGAGCAAATTAATTCACAATTTTTGTGTATAATCATGGGTTCATCATACTTAAACTTATTTTGGATTAAGTGGAGTCAAGAAGAATCAAATTCAAAGATGATTCAAAAAGCTAGGGTAGGATGAACAACTTAGAGGAATAATTGTGCAAAAATAATGAAAAAAATCCAATTCTTCATCAAAATGCGTGAAAATACGTGAAAAATTCCTGCACATGCGGATGCCGACTAAGCAAAAATTAGAAAATCAAGTGGGGACCACAGGGAGTGATCCGCGAGTTCAGATCCGCGGGTACCAATAGATCGTCATGTCGGCCTAAAAATTCTAGGGTTGTAACATGCAACCATTTCCAGTTGGTTTCTGTAGACTTTTCATATAGGGCTAGGGTTTTGCAAGTTGGAGAATACATTTGAATCATAAATGAAGACTTTTGTGCTCAATTAGAATCTCCAAGCAAATCTTCATCATTTCCATGCATTAATGGCTCATGCAAGTTGGAAAATGACTTGAGGAATATTTGTCTATAAATAGAAGTCATTTGTAACTCATTTAGAAGAAGTTTTAGTAGTAGAAAATAGTGTTAGCTCAATTTCGTACTAGTTTTGATAGAGAATTAATAGAACTCTGTAAGAGAACTCTCTTCATCCTTCAATAGAATAGTGAGGATCATTGTAAGAGAACTCTGTAGTACAACATTTGAAGGTGAATAAAGAAGAGAAACTTACTCCAAATTGGTTGAGCAATTCTAAAACTCTCTCTTTTACTTTCATTTGTTGCCATGAATTCTTGCCTTGAAGTTATACTTTTAGTTGTTTCATTAGTCATGACTAATAAAAGGCTTCATTTAAACCATTGATGAAGCTAATGAATCCAAAAGCCATGACTTAAATTGTCAAATCTTGCTAAGCTTGCACTTGGTTTGTCTACTTGTTCAAATTTTAACACTTGCTTTTGGTTGGCCAATTTAAACAAGTCATTTAGTTGTTGCTTGACATTGAGAAATGCATGTAATAATGAAAATTGAACGAGTAATGCTTAAGTAGTTCATATGAGAATAATGGATGCTTAAGCGAATTAATAAAATTCATGTTTTTCATAAGGTTTCATCATGAGAATTTACAAGTGCAAAATTTGCATATATTTACATATATATTAGATGGTATTTTTAGTATATTTTTTGTTAAGATATTATATTTTTTGACTATGAATGACATGTTTTCATTTAGTAAGGTTTATTTTCTAGAAATTAGGATTTTTTCATTAAAACTGTTATTTTGATGTATTTAATATCTATTTTTGCAGAAACATCAAGTAAGGCCAAGAACAAGGTGATAAAGTGAACAAAAAAAAAGGGCAAAAGAATGATCTTGATAGAAGAAAATAACAAAGGGAGGAAAAATAGAAAAGTCAACAAAAATTCTAAAAGAAGTCATGAAAAAAGTACCAGGACACTTAGAGGGACAACTCAGCAAAAATTCACACAAGTGGAACCAGAATATGCGATTTGCGTCTGACGATACGCGGCTAACCTGCCACGTATCGCGCTCAACTTGCCAAATTTTGGCTATTGCAACTTGCTTCATTCTCCAGCTGTTCTTGTACATTTTTGAACTGTACCCAGGTTTTGCAAGTTGAAGATTGCATTGGAAAAGCAAGTGGAGACTTTTAAGCCTTCAACTAGGGTTTTCATCATTCCAACTCATTAAATGTAATTTGCAAGTTGGAAAATGATTTGTAGTATCCATGTCTATAAATAGAAGTCATTTGTGAAGAGTTAGAGGTGTGCTAGGTTAGAGATTTGTAGAGAATTGCTAGAACTCACTTAAATCATAATAGAGATATTGTGAGTTAAGAGTGTTTCTATATTCAAAGACCCTTGTAGCAATTCATGTGAAGGAAATACAAGTTATTGAAGCCATTCCTATATTGAACAAGCTTTCTTTAACTTTGTATCATTCATTTATCTTGATTGCTATGGTGGATGTTGTCAATTCATATGTTTTGATATGGAAACAACTATGTTGAGCTAAATCCATATTTCTAGGGTTTTGATGAAACTAATGCATCTATATTAAGGCTTGTACTTGGTTAACTTGCCATTTCTTGCTTGTGTCTTTTCAATTATTCAAGTTTTCATCTTTGTATATGAAAGGCCATCACATGCAAAGCATCATAGTTATCAGGATACAATTAAGTTTGATCTTAATAATGGAAAGTGAATAAATTGAACTTAAGTATTAACACATGAGAATAGTGTTATGCTTATGAGGACTTAATTTAGCAATTCATGCATACAACCTCAATTCTATCACGGTAGTAGATAGATTGAATCAATTCATTGTGAAAATAAGTTTTGATACAAATGAAAGTGCACTCCTAAGACAAAGCAAGCTCACTTTGGAAAGAGTTAATCTCTACACCTTAATTTCGATCATTAGTAACATCATTACCTTAGAACTTCTTCATTCATATTCTCTACACAAAATTCTTGCATTCATACAAATTTTCTCCTAGTCTAGTAGATACTAGTAAAACTCACTTGTTCAAATTTATAATTGCTTAGATAATAAAGAAGGTGACAAAACTCTAGTAATTGCACATTAAAGTGGTTCTTTGTGGGATTCTACCCTAATTTCTATACTACAACAACCCGTATACTTGCGGACATAGTTGGAGATTAGGTTTTATTGCTTGACCTTTGTGTTTATTTGACTACTTTTATATACCTAATCTAATCCACGTCAAGAATAGTTGAAATCTTGTCATTTCATAGAGAGATCAAGTTATGACACTTACGGAATAGGATTCTAAACAAGGCAAGGTAAAACTTAGCAACTCATCATTCATGCATGATTCATTAGTGGATTCTATGTTCTAGGCTTCTTTGCTTGGATTCGACAAAAGTTCTCAATCATATACCTATTCTATTGAAGGGACCCCATATCCATCTTGTTTTAATTGTGCTTAGATAATAAAAGTTAGTGAAAAAGCATTAGTAGTTGTGCATATTTGATTCCTCATGGAATTCAACACCTAATACTCCAAGTACTATAATAGACCCGTGCACTTGCGGATTAAGTTGGGAGATTAGGTTTTTATTACTTGATTTGTGTGTATTTGTTCATACTTGCTATACCTAATCTACACCATGTCAAGTTTTTGGCTCTGTTATCGTGGTATCAAGGCAGTATTAGAGCCAAAGCTAACTTATTAATCTAAACTTTGTATTTATTCATTTATAAATAACAATTTTCTTTTGTTTTGTACGTGTATGCATAGGAGCTGAAGAGTTGTGCTAAGGTGGAGAAGATTGAAAGAACTGCAAGGAAGGCAAGAAGAACAAGCTAAGGTAGAGGAGATTGGTGACACCTAAAGTACATCTCAATTTTAAAAACAACAAGTGGTAGCTATGGAGGAGGTAACCCTAAATCCTAATCCTAACACTCATTCTTTAAGAGATTTTGCTATGCCGGATCCAACCGGTCTTCATACTAGTATAATTAGACCACCGGTTAATTCAAATAATTTTGAACTTAAGCTAAGACTAATTCAAATGGTTCAACAAAATCAATTTGGTGGTAATGTAAATGAAGACCTACACTGACACTTGGCTAATTTTATGAAAATATGTGATACAATAAAACTAAATGGTGTTTTCAAAGGTGTCACAAGGCAGAGTCTCTATATGAGGCTTGGGACCGATTCAAGGACTTAATAAGAAAATGTCCACACCATAGACTCCTTGATTGGTTAATTGTACAAACCTTCTATAATGGACTTAATTATCAAACAAAAATCAATATAGATGCAGCTACAGGAGGAGCTCTCATGGCAAAGTCGGCGGAGGAGGCCCACGAGTTGATAGAGGAAATGGCGGCAAATCACTACCAATGGGCCAATGAAAAAGGTATTCCTAGAAGAATGCAAGGTATGTGTGAACTTGATACTCTAGATATGCTTAGAGCTCAATTGCAAAACATGATGAATGTTTTTAATAGACTTGTCTCAAGCACTCAAAATTCATCAAGTAGTGTTGCATATTGTTATTTGTGGGGTGATTCTCATGATCCATGATACACGTGGAAGTATGTAGACGGTCAGGAACCTTGAATCTCCAAGATGCAACTCGTCAACTCAAGACCACGATGGATTTCTTGAATCCAACAACCTTGACGTGGAATTGTTTTGCCTTCAATTAACCCTTCTTCAATGATACGAATCTAAAGGGGACGAAGCAAACCTATAGAACCCTAAACAAAACAAGTTGGACTAACTCTAAGCTAGGTTTAGGTCGCCACAAGCAAGCTTGATAAGACCAAGAGTAGTTCTAATCCAAGAACCAAGAAAATCCTCAATTAAGAGAAAACACTCAAATTATTATTCATCAAAACTTGTAAAATTCGTATGTAAAAATAGACCTATAAATACGCTTACCAAGAACTTTCTAGAATTGAAGAATTAAGCAACTACTTAGTCTATACCTAGGCTAACAATAATACTTAGCTAAAAACACAATTGTAGAGTAATTTTAACAACTAGAAACTAACTAAAAACATAAAAATTCATCCAAGACTTGATCATGGGCTGGACATCCTTCATTAAGCTTCATTGGGCCTCCATTTAGCAATTTTAAGAGCCCTCCAAGTAAGTCCAAGTAACCAGTCCCTTGAATGCTTGTTATGGACAGCTTATTTTCTTCTTTTGGGCCTTCTTTGTAGACAAACTTGATCCACAACCAATGCTTCACTCCATGGCCTCATGTGATAGCTTGAACATTGCAAACTTCAAGCTTGTGACTAGACTCAAAATCATGTAACTCGACAATCCAGCCGCCATGTTCAAACGTTCCATGCATGATTATCACTCCTTCAAGCTCTCTTTGATCCATATAAACGGCCTCTTCAAGTCCACTAAGTGTAAGTCCAAGTCCAATAAATGTATGCGCCTCTTGGTTCATATCAATCCCTCCTTCCTCGAAAAGATTCATCCTCAAATCTTCTACATGAAATAAAGCAACATAAGTAACTTGAGGAGAGGAAGATAAACAATCATAACTATCAAAAACAGTATACACATGAAATATGGAATGTAACTCAAATGACTCCATGCATGTTTCAACACAAGACGACAAAAACTCAATGTTCTTTAAATATGAAACAAGATAAAACTCAAAATCACACACAAACTATGCAAATATAGATTGAAGTTTAAGAATAACAAGCATGCCTAGATGAGCATTATCCATAAATACATGAATAAGAATGAACACATATGCATTGCCGACAAAGTAAAAAGCATAATCAAGAGAATGAATAAACCTAGGAACATAAATAAAAGTACTGCATTGATTAAAGCAATATGAACATTATGGCAGCAAGTATGTGGTGTTTTTCTTTGAGCATCAACCTGCAATAACACCACAAAAACACCAGGAAAAGAATGGTTAAGAGAGTTAGCAAAGTATTCTTCTTCTTTGGAGTACATGGATACAAGAGTTAAAGGTTTAACTAGCATAACACTCTTGCTCTTTTCTCTCTTTTCTTTTTCGTCAGCCATGATTTTCTCACTTTTACTACTCTCACTTGTGTTTTGTACGACTTTTCCCTCATTTTTCCACTCAAGTGCTTTCTTGTCTTTAGCTCTCAACTTGAAATCTTCAGCAATTCGCACTTGATCCTTATGCACCTCACTTGACTTCAAAGCATGTAAAGTGACATTTCTCTTCCCCCAAGTGAAAGTGTATTTGTTGTCAAAGCCATCATAAAGCACTCTTCTATCATATAGCCATGGTCTCCCCAAAAGTAGGTGACAAGCTTGCATGGGAGCAATATCACACCATACCTCATCTTTGAACTTCCCAATGGCAAAAGACACTAGAGCTCTTCTTGTGATCCTCAAATTTCCAAAATCACCAAGCTGTTGCAACTTGTATGGCTTTGGATGCCCTCATGGTCTCCAAGTTCAACTTATCAACAAACAAGGTAGAAGCAACATTAGTACAACTTCCTCCATCAATAATTAAACTACATACCTTTTTGTTTACAGTGCAACGAGTGTGAAAGATGTTCTCCCTTTGGACACTTTCGTCCTCCTCTTTAGGTTTGATATGTAGAGATCTCATTGCTATCAACGCATTCCCATGATCGCCATAGGTCACAACTTTCTTTTCACTATTAGAATCTCCTTCCAAATGTGGCATTCCTTCATTGTCTTCTTCACTTGAATCTACACTTGCAACTTCACCATCATCATACATCACCATTGCCCTTTTGTTAGGACAATTAGAAGCTATATGTCCAAAACCTTGACACTTATAGCATCTAATGTCTCTTTGCCTTGGCTTCACTTCATCTTTCTCCCTAGAAGATGGTTTAAGCTCTGATACCAATTGATACGCATGGAAGAACATAGACGATAGGAAAGCTTGAAAATCCAATTGTGAACTTCGAATCCTTTCCCCTTGGATGAACACGACTGTAGAATCAGCACTAAAGAATTGATCAAACAAGAAAAACAAACTCTAAGCTCAAGGTTTTTGATCTTGGAATCACTCAACAGGATCAAGGGTAGTTATTAATCAGCAAAGAACCAAAGAAAGCACTCAATTTGAGAACTCACAATATTGTTAATCATCAAAACATGTAAAATTCGTATGTAAAAATAGACCTATAAATAGGCTTATCAAGAACTTTCTAGAATTGAAGAATAAGCCACTACTTAGTCTATACCTAGGCTAACAATAATACTTAGCTAAAAACACAATTGTAGACTAACTAAATGTTAGTGTATGCCCTAAAACCAAGTTAGTTTTTGGGATTTTTATTACGCTTATTTCGTGTTATACTTATATATGTGGCATTTTCTTTGTCATTTAATACTTGTTATTAATATTACTTGTTTATTTGATAAAGTCCATAGAATATTAACAGTGTATAAGAGATTGTAAGAGTTACAATGATGAGACTCTTATTACACATTAAGTTATATTCTTAAACATCCCTAGTCGTAGTATTAATGAGATTGGACATCATTAATATGGGAAGACTAGCACATACTTTGCCTCTACTTATGGTAAGTAGTAGTTGATCTCGTCAACTATGGTGTGTGACACCTAAGCTGGTATGTGGATGCTTGTTAGAGAACAAGTTCATTGGATTGATCCGCCGAGAGTTACTATTCATAGTGCTAATGAATTATACTCTTAATGGCGATGGTATAAGTGATCCTTAGACTTGAGATTACCATGGTATCTTGAGTGTGGATTGCTATGCTTTGACTCTATTGCTCGGTGCTCGTAAAAGAGTAGCCCATACGGTAGAGATTGGGTATAGTATGAAGCATGGAAGGATAGTGAGTAATCGATATAGGATTCACCACTCCTTATTATGGGAGAGTATATCCCGGATTGGCCACTTGTTGAAATATGACTTAAAGAATCTTTTGCGCAAAAGTGAAAGTATGACTTGAAAGAGTTTCAAGGTTATACTTTTATGGAAAGTTATATTTCGGGAACAAGAAATTGTTAATTAGTCATTTAAAGAGTGCGCACTACACTCTTAGACTAATTGGGATATAGTGTGGTGAAAGGATATTAATTACACGGTAACATTGTCATTGATAGGTGTAGTCTACCATATGACTTTCCTATTCACTTGGGTGGTCATGATGCATTGCTAGACGCCACTCATGATCTATAAGTGCAAATTAATTAATTAGTGAATTAATGATAAATTAAAGTGTTAATTTATCTGGCTCTTAATTAATTAATTAATGAGTTATAATTTGTACTTATTGCCAACGTGAATGGAACCTAATGGGTCACACACAATAAGAACATGGTCTTTGGGTTAAATTGTTATTAAGATAAGTATAAGATACTTATGGGGTTAATTTATGTGATAAATTAACTTAAAGGACTTAATTATAAATATTCTAAGTCTTGATGGAAATTAGTTTCCTAAAAGGAATTAAGAAGCTATTTGGTTTCCTTTTGGAATTGGTTTCCTAAAGGAATAGGATTAGCTTAAGGTAAGCTTCCTAAACCTTCTTGGTTTCCAATTGCTCTTGTTTCCTTAAAGACTAGGATACTACATCTATAAATAAGTCCATGCCTTGACTCTTGATTGATTGATGAAACACAAGATAAAATTTAGAGAGAGAAAAATTGAGAGAGGCGTGTTTTCTTCCAAGAAAAACGCCACACCTCCTTCCCTAATTGTTAGGGTTTCAACTTCTTTCTTCTTCTTGTGTTCTTCGTGAATCATTCAAGGGAGCTAGCACTCGAAAGGCAAGGCAAGCAAGCCCAAAGGTTCCTAAAGATCGTGTTCGTGTGGATACCGTTGGAGGCTCGACACTTGGAGGGCTTTTCATGGTAGATCAACACCTTCATCGAATAGGATCTTGCCCTTTGAAGCATAGAAACCTTCTATGCTTGAGGTATTTGTGCTAAACACCCTTTAATCGTATAGATTACATCAAAGAGATCCATGGCTAAGGTAATAAATTTTAAATTTTCCGCTGCGTTACTCCCCTTATTACCTTACAGTGGTATCAGAGCCTACTTTGATTATATCTATATGATTTGTGTTTATTTAATTGTCATAAATATGGATGGTTTGTTCTTGATGAAATTTGTCTCAAAATTGTTTTAGAAAAATCAAGAGTTTGATGTTTAAGATAAGTTCTTAATTGTTTAAAAGTGTTTTAAATAATTAAGATGAGTTCTTATGGTTGTATTCAAGGTTTCTAAATTATTTTTATGTGCTAAAAGGGTTTTAACATGTTTTGATTCAAAAGAGTTTTGAAAAAGATCAAAGAATTTCAAAGATCGTATTTTCTGGACACAAACCGCGCTGAAAACTCGCGCGCGTTTTTACCCACGGTTAAAAACTCAGTATGTTCTGTCAACAAACCGCGGATGAAACCGTGCACGGTTTGTCCCACGGTTTGTAAACCGCGGATGAACCCGCGCACGGTTTGTCCCACGGTTTGCTGGCAGAGTTCTAGCGGGATTTTTACTATTTTTTTGGAAAACGCGAATTTTTGGAATTTTCTCTACAAAAACACTTTCCAATTTTAATTGTTAATATTTGGAAAGTTAAATTTTGGAAACCTACACCTTCTATAACTTTATTTTTGAGACAAATAAATTCAAGAATATTAATCTAATTAAATTAGACCATGTGATTTATGACTAGAATTAAATAAAGTAATTTATTTAATTGTTAAATATTATGATGGCATGGTGGATGATTATGGACTATGACCAATGTGATTGAATGGTTGAATTTTTTATCAATTTTGATGGTTGGGTTATATTGGTTTTTAAAATAGGGCCTGCGCGTCCTGCCTTCTCTATTATTCTCATGTAATTCTCTTCTCACCTAACTCCCCTCGAATGTAACTCGAGGATTTCTTAGTCAATACATGTAATGTACATTGTGTAGATTAGAGTTAGGTTTTAATTTTCTAAATTGTTTAGAATAGAATTACATGTGTAATGTACAAAGAAGATGGAGATGGAACCAAGGAGCAACCATGGAGGCTTATCAAGAGTTGAAGACCTCCCAAGGAATGCATCAAGGAGTTGATCACATCCCTTAGGAATTTGACCATATATTTTCCTTAAGGCTCGAGGAAAATATCTTAGTAAAGTCCATAATCATCCACGGTTTATTGTGCATGTTTTTATTTTATATGTCGATATATTTTAATTACATGCTATGATGAGACTGTATATTATATAATTAAAATAAAATCCCTCAAATAAAATATTAAGTCACTAGCCTTCCATTATTGTAGTAAAAATCATTGTTTTTGTTAAGTGTTGACTTGTTGGTCCACCGTCAAGGTCATCTTACCTAGAGCATGTTTTTTACTATGAGATATGATCTCCAAATAATGGGCCTGACTTAACAAAAATGCTTAACTTGTTGGTCTCCATCAAGGCTATAGGTGTTTTTGAGGCGATATTAAGTCAATATATATAAGTTGCCTTCCATTATTATAGCAAAAACGAAGAGTTCCTATTAAGTGTTGACACGTTGGCCTCCGTCAAGGTCACCTTACTCGGAATATGTTCTTGCTATGAGATGTGATCTTTGAATAATGGGTATGACTTAACAAAAATACATAACGAGTTTGGCCTCCGTCAATGTTATGATATTTTTGAGGCAATGTTGGGAAACAAATAAGATGTGAATATCAAGAGTTGATACCCAACTATCTAGGAGTCACAAGAGTTGTGATTGATAAAAGTTATCTACCTAATCGAAGTTACCTTTGGGGCATTGGCCTCCGTCAAACCCAAAGTTAATTAGATGGGATCCTAGCCCACTAGGAATCTCCAACGGATTCCCGAATCAATAGATTGAGGGTTATTGATTTGAAGTAAAATAGTGGGAGCAAACCAAATAAATTCGAAGCCCACATTTTTGGTTTGCAATTATAACATGAAACAAATACTTGTACTATCTTTTCACTTGTTGTAGAATACATGTACACATGAACACACTTATCACCCTATATCTCCATACATATACGATTTTCTTGGACTAGTGTAAGACTTGAGAATAGTTCTTAAGCACAATTGGCTATGTCCTTGATACCCACTTCCACTTGTCCTATAGTGATAATTATAGTTAGGAAACAATGTGCATACAAGATGCATAAAAGATGATAATGATATTGCTACTTGTATCGTAATGTCATCTATAATTCCTAAGCTATAAAAGTAGCACAAATTGATAGATCTTTTTGTCTGTGATTGTGCATCTCAAAGAGTTGTTGATACACAATCTAGGACCATTAGATATGAGATATCTAAAGAGTAGTCTATCAAGGAAGAAAGGGGCACTTTATTGTTTGTCAAGGGTAAAACCTAGCGTGGTCTTGAGAAGACCCATGTAGCTATGACAAAGCTTAAAGGTGTGATCAAAATGGACAAGTCTAAGGGCACATGTTTCCAATTCTATTGGAAAGGGAATTGTAAGGCTCGTTTCAATACTAAGAAGTTAAAGAGGCTTAGTGAAGCTTCTACTTCTAAGTATGTTTATATTTGAGATAAATTCATCTACTAATTAAGACCATTGGGTATAAGATACTGGATTTAGATCCCATATTTGCAAAAATATGCAAGGTCATAAGCATAGTAGATAATAAGAAAGAGAAAGTCAAACTACGTGTGATGAATGGAGCAAGAGTTGCTACACTAGCTGTAGAGACTTATACACTCTTTACCAACTGGGCTTGTTCTAGAATTTAAAACATTGTTATTATGTTGTGATACTTACAAAAGAGCACGAAATCAATTCACATTAAATGTGAAAAGATTTACCATTACAAAAGAGAATATATACTGTTCTTTTACGTAGTGGTGTTCTTTGTGCTATTAGATCACTAAAACAACGTTTTATAAATCCTAGACCTTGATAAGTCCATTCTCAAACATAGACAAAAACTCCTATATTTTGAAACAACTATCCTTCTGGCATTATATACTTGGTCATGTGAATGAGAAACGCACTTCTAAATTACATAATAGTTGTGTTACTTGGACTCTTTCAATTGTGAATCGTTTGAGACATGCGATTCTCATTTACTTAGAGAGATGACCATAACACCTTTTATTATAAAAAGGTGAATATGCTAGTGATCTTCATAGACCTTCAAC
Source organism: Mitragyna speciosa (assembly GCA_024721245.1). Classification (NCBI taxonomy): domain Eukaryota; kingdom Viridiplantae; phylum Streptophyta; class Magnoliopsida; order Gentianales; family Rubiaceae; genus Mitragyna; species Mitragyna speciosa. Next base: position 13,472,496 of record CM045562.1, read on the forward strand.
ATATAGATGTTTTTGGCCCAATGTCGATCCATGCTAGAGGTTGTTTATCATACTTCATCACTTTCATGGATGATCATATGGGATATGATTATGTGTACCATATGATACATGCATCCGTTTCCTTTGAAATGTTCAAAGTCAATAAAGTTGAAGTAAGAAAAACAAGTTGACAAGAGTATTAAAACACTAAAGATTTGATCTATTTGGCTAATACTAAATGTCAAGTGTTTCAAAGTAATTAAAGAAGAATGTGATTCTTTCTCAATGGTCTCCACTTAACACACCATTGTTGATGATGTATAAAAGAGGAGAAGTTGTACCCTATGAGATATGGTGCAAATCATAATGAGCCATACTACAATTCCTAACCTCATTTTAGGGGTTCTTGTCTTAGACGCCACTCCCATACACTCAATCATGTTCTAACAAATGTCTATTTGTGGGGTATCCTTGTGAAAACAATGGGCACCACTTCTATAATCTCCTGAGCAAAATGTTTGTCTCAAGAAATGTCTTTTTCTAGAAAAATAGTTATTCTTAAAAGAGACAGTGGGAGCAAGATAGAACTTGAAAAGGTTCAAGGACCATGAATTGACAAAAATCAATAGTTGGAACTAGAGCTTATGCCACATGTTGATGAGGCGCAACGGAAGTTCAAAGTGCACAAAATCTTCAAAAGATTGGTAGAGTGTGTTATACTCTTGAGAAATACAGATTTCTCACGTATGAGATATATAGATTTCTCATTAGCAAGAGCAATAATGTACTAGTCATATATGATGACAAACCTACCAGTCACGAAGAGGCTTTGTCTAATGTAGACTCCTTGACGTGGCAAGATGCCATAAAATCCAAAATGGATTCCATGTACAAGAACAAGGTGTAGACCTTGCTCAAGTCACCTAATCGGATAAAACCCATAGGGTGCAAGTAGGTCTTTATGAGAAAGACTGACATGGATGGTAACGTAGTTGCCTATAAAGCAAGATTAATGGGAAAAAGGATTCAATTCAAAGGCTTGGCTTTGAAAGAAACTATTTCACCATTGACTATGCTTAAATCCATTTAAGATTTTACTTGCAATAGCTGCTTTTTGGCTATGACAAATGGATATGAAGACTTCATCCCATAACGGGAATTAAAAGGTATGTATATGACACATCCCTTGGGCCTTTACTTCCATTGATAGTCATTGGGTACGCAAGCTCCAAGGGTCCATTTGTGGACTCTTGCAAGTGTCAAGGTGTTGGAGTATTTGTTTTGATAAGATAATCAAAGAGTTTGATTTTCTCAAAACAAAGACAAGTTTTGTGTAAATGTAAAGTTGAGTGGGAGCGTTGTCATTTTCTGGATACTATATGTGGACGACATATCGTTGATGGAAATAACATACTTTAAAGGTAAAGATATGGTTGTCCAATAATTTCTTAATAAAGGAGAGGCAATCTCTAATCTGGGAATTAAGATCTATATAGTTAGATCCAAGAGGTTGCTTGGTCTCACTAGATCCACGTACATAGGCTAGATGCTAAAGGGTTTAGCATAGTGCAATCGAAGAAGGGGTTTTACCTATGAGATAGGAGATTACTCTTTCAAGAGACATGTGTCTTTGATACTTGTTGAGATTGATAGCATTAATAGATCCCGTATGCTTTTGCAATGGATTCTATTTTGTATGCTATACTATGTACGAGACCCGATGTCTTCTGGCTTTAAGTGTTACAAGCAATTCTAGTGAGTGTCACTAGATGGTTATCAAAGAATATTCTTAAGTACTCGAGAAACACTAAAAGACTATTCTTGACTATGGAGATTACACTTAAGAAGTGTGGGATTTTAAAGATACAAGCTTTTAATCCAATAGGAATGATAAGTAAATCATGAGATGAATTGGTGTTCACGTTGAACTGTAGTGGATAAAAACGTTTTATGATAGATACTACAACATATTCTACAATAAAGGCGAGTACATGGTAGCTTTAGAAGTTACTATGGATCAAGAGATTCATTGTTGGACAAAGAATAGTTCCTTCCATTGTTTTATGAAACAATTGTGCCATCGCTTAATCAAGGAACTAAAAGTCTCATCCATGATCCTAAAGTGTAGGTTCGTGCCACCATCTATTTGTGGAAATAGTTTGGTACAAATGATGAAAAGATAGAGGAAGTTCCCACAATGTAAATGTCACTAATCCTTTCACCATGGCCTTGTCCTAGAATATGTTAGTGTATGCCCTAAAACCAAGATGGTTTAAGGTGTTTTATATTTACACTTATTTATGTTATATTTATTCATGTGGTATTTTTCTTTATCATCTATACTTGTATTTCCATGTTACTTGTTTAATTGATAAAGTCCTTAGAATATTGATTGTGTATTAGAGATTGTAAGGGGTTACAATTATGAGACTCTAATACATAAAGTCATATTCTTAAATATCCCTAGTCATAGTATTAATGAGATTGGACATCATTAATACGGATAGACTAGCACATACTTTGCCTCTACTTATGGTAAGTAGTAGTTGATCTCATTGACTATGGTGTGCGTGACACTTAAGCTGGTATGTGGATGCTTGTTTGAGAACAAGTTCATTGGATTGATCCGCCAAGAGTTTTAACTATAGTGCCAATGGTTAAACTCTTAATGGCAATGGTGTAAGTGATCCTTTGACTTGAGATTACCATAGTATCTTGAGTGTGGATTGCTATACTTTGACTCTATTCCTCGGTGCCTGTAAAAGGGTAGCTCATAGGTTAGAGATTGGGTATAGTTTGAAGCATGGAAAGATAGTGAGTAATCAATATAGGATTCACCACTCCTTAATAGGAGAGTATATCCCTATATGGCCACTTGTTGGAAATAGTTAACTCATAAATCTTCTGCAGAAGTGATAGTATAACTTGGAAGTAGTTTCAAGGTTTATACATCATGGAGAGTTATATTTCTGGAACAAGAAAATATAATTAGTCATTATTAAAGTATGCACTATACTTTTAGACTAATTGGGATATAGTGTGGTGAAAGGATATTAATTACACGATAACATTGTCATTGAAGGGTATGGTCTACCATATGACTTTCCTATTCACTTGGGTGGTCATGATGCATTGCTAGACGCCACTCATGATCTATAAGTATGAATTGATTAATTAGTGAATTAATGATAAATTAAAAGTGTTTAATTTATCTAGCTCAATTAATGAGTTATAATTTATACTTATTGCCAACGTGAATGGAACCTAATGGGTCACACACATAAAGAACAAAATCTTTGGGTTAAAATGTAATAAAGATAAGTATGAGATACTTATGGGGTTAATTTATGAGATAAATTAACTTAAAGGACTTATTTATAAATATTCTAAGTCTTGCAGGAAATTTGTTTCCTAAAAGAAATAAAGTAACTAATTAGTTTCCTTATGGAATAGATTTCCTAAAGGAGAAGGATTAGCTTAAAGTAAGTTACCTAAACCTTCTTGGTTTCTAATTAGCCTTATTTCCTAAAAGACTAGAATACTACCTCTATAAATAGGTTTATGCTTTGACTCTTGAATTGATTGTTGCTACACAAAAAGAAAACTAGTGAGAGAAAATTATGAAAAGATAAGCACGCCTCTTCTCTCTCTCTTAGGCGTCTCTCTCTCTCTCTCCTAAGGGTTAGGGTTTTTCTTCTTCTTGTGTTCTTAATAATTCAAGGGAGCTAGCACTCAAAAGTCAAAGCAAGCAAGCCTACAAGGTTCCCAAAGAAGTTGTTCGTGTGGATATCGTTAGAGGCTCTACGCTTGGAGGGCTTTTCGTGGTAGATCAAACATCTTCTTCGAAGGATCTTTGCCTAGAAGCATAGAAATCTTCTGTGCTTAAGGTAATCTTCATGCAAACCCCCTTGTTAATCATATAGATATGTCAAAGAGATCCATGGTTAAGGTAATAAATTTTTATTTTTCCGCTGCGTTACCTATGCTATTACCTTACAGTGGTATCAGAGCCTTCTTTGATTATATCTATATGTTTTGTGTTTATTTAATTGTCATAAATATGGATGGTTTGTTCTTGACGATATTTGTCTCAAAATTGTTTTAGAAAAATCAAGAGTTTGATTTTTAAGAAAAGTTCTTGATTGTTTAAAAGTGTTTTAAATAATTAAGATAAGTTCTTAAGGTTGTTTTTATGGTTTCTAAATTGTTTTTGATGTGCTAAAAGGGTTTTAACATGTTATGATTCAAAAGAGTTTTGAAAAACGCTAAAGAATTTCAAAGATCGTATTTTCTGGACACAAACCGCGCGAAAACTCGCGCGCGTTTTGACTCGCGGTCAAAATCCCGTAACTTCTGTCCACAAACCGCGGATGAAACCGCGCACGGTTTGTCGCGCGGGTTACAAACCGCGGATGAACCCGCGCACGTTTTGTCGCGCGGGTTGTAGGCAGAATCCTAGCGGGATTTTTCCTAAATTTTTGGAAAAACGCGAATTTTGATAATTTCTCTGTTAAAACACTTTACAATTTTAATTGTTAAGATTTGGAGAGTTAAAATTTGGAAACCTATACCTTCTATAACTATATTTTTGAGACAAATAAATTTCAAGAGCATTAATCTAATTTATTTAGACCATATGATTTATGACTAGAATTAAATAAATCAATTTATTTAATTGTTAAATAGTATGATGGCATGGTGGATGATTATGGACTAGACCAATGTGATTGAATGGTTATTACTTCTTTTATGGTTGGCTTGTATTGGTTTTATAAATAGGGCCTGCGAGTCCTTCCCTCTCTATTTTCTGATGTAATTCTCTTCTCACCTAAACTCCCCTCGAATGTAACTCGAGGTTTCTTGATCAATACTTGTAATGTACAAAGTATAGGTTAGGAATAGGTTTATTTTAAATTGTTTAGACTAGAATTACATATGTAATGTACAAGAAGATGGAGGTGGCACCAAGGAGCAACCAAGGAGGCGCATCAAGGAGTTGAGACGTCCCCTAGGAATTTTTAACCAAATATTTTCTTCAAGGCTCGAAGAAAATATTATTAGTTAAAGTCCATAATCATCCACGTTTATTATGCTTTTATTTTATATGATTGATATATTTTAATTGCATAATATGTTGAGACATTAATATTTAAACTAAAATCCCTCAATATCAAATATTAAGTCATCTATTTAAGTTGCCTTCCATTATTATAACAAAAACGATGAGTTCCTATTAAGGTTGACACGTTGGCCTCCGTCAAGGTCACCTTACTCGGAATATGTTTTTGTTATGAGATATGATCTCTGAATAATGGGTTTGACTTAACAAAAATTACATAACGAGTTTGGCCTCCGTCAATGTTATGATATTTTTGAGGCAAAGTTGGGTAATACATAAGATGTAATTTTCAAAGAGTTGATACCCAACTATCTAGGAGTCACAAGAGTTGTGATTGATAAAAAGTTATCTACCTAATCGAATTTATCTTTGGGGCATTGGCCTCCGTCAAACCCAAAGCTAATTAGATGGGATCCTAGCCCACTAGAAATCTCCAACGGATTTCCGAATCAATATCGAGGGTTATTGATTTGAAGTAAAATAGTGGGAGCAAACCAAATAAATTTACGAATCCACATTTTTGGTTTGCATATATAACATAAAACAAATACTTATTTTCTGTCTTTACTTTTTGTAGAATGTCTAACGTGAATTTGCGACCGATTCTTGACAACAAACTCAATGAAACCAACTTTGAGGATTGGAATATTAATTTGAGAATTGTTCTCAAACATGAAAAAATTGAGTATGTCCTCGATAAACCCATGCCACCTCCTCCACCCGCTACTGCATCACCTGAGGACATAGATGCATATGAGATGCACAAAGCCGACAATGATGCTGCAACATGTATCATGTTAGCTTCTATGACCCCGGCATTGCAAAAGCAACATCTTAAGATGGATGCTCCGTCCATGATTGTGCACTTAAAAGAAATGTTCGATGCACAAGCTAGGACTCGAGAGGTATGAGACCTCAAGGGAGCTTTATCAATGCAAGATGGCAGAGGGAACTTCAGTGACTACCCATGTACTGAAGATGATCGGGCTGATTGAAAAGTTAGCTGATCTGGGACACGTCTCTGACAATGAGTTAAGTATTGACTTAATTCTTCAGTCCCTCCCTGAGAGCTATTCACAATTCATTCTGCACTTCAACATGCGAAAAGTTGAGTGCACGTTGACTGAATTGATGAACATGCTCAAGACTGCTGAGCCTAATCTTAAGAAGGAGAAGGGCACCGTTATGCTTGTCTCGGGCTCCAAGAAAAAGAAGCCCAATTCTGGGCTTAAGAAGTCCAAGAAGAAGAGAACTAAGCCTAAGGGTGGGGTCAAGAAGGACAAACCCAAGGGCACATGCTTCCATTGCGGACAAGATGGGCATTGGAAGAGGAATTGCAAGGCCTACCTTGACTCTCTGAAGTCAAAGAAGCTTGGTGAAGCTTCAACCTCTGGTATGTTTATGATTGAGATTAATTTATCTACTAACCAAGACTCATGGGTATTAGATACCGGATCTGGATCTCATATTTGTAATAATATGCAGGGTCTTAAAGATAGTAGAACTCTAGCAAAGGGAGAGGTCAAGCTGCGCGTGGGGAATGGAGCAAGAGTTGCTGCATTAGCCGTAGGAACCTATGTACTCTCTTTGCCTACTGGGCTTATTTTAGAATTAAGAAACTGTTATTTTGTTCCCGTACTTACAAAGAACATCATTTCTATCTCATTGTTAGATTTGGATGGATTTACCATCATTCAAAGGAATAAAAGTTGTTCTTTTTCACGTGATGGTATTACTTATGGTACTGGTACATTATTAATGGTTTATATATTCTAGATGAAGAAAAGTCCATTCTCAACATAAACACCAAGAAACAAAAATTAGATATTGTTAACCAAACATACCTTTGGCATTGTAGACTTGGTCATGTAAATGAGAAACGCATATCCAAGTTACATAAAAATGGATACTTGGACTCATTTGATTATGAATCATTTGGGACATGTGAATCTTGTTTACTTGGCAAGATGACCAAGACACCTTTTACTGGAAAGGGTGAACGTGCCTAGTGATCTTCTTGGGCTTATACATACTGATGTTTGTGGCCCAATGTCGATCCATGCTAGAGGTGGTTTCTCCTACTTCATCACTTTCACGGATGACCATTCTAGATATGGTTATGTGTTTCTAATGAAGCACAAATCCGAGGCTTTGAAAAGTTCAAAGTCTTTAAAGCTGAAGTTGAGAAACAACTTGGCAAGAGTATCAAAACACTTAGATCTGATCGAGGTGGAGAATACTTAAGTCAAGAGTTCCAACAATATCTAGAGGAAAATGGGATTATTCCTCAATGGACTCCTCCATACACGCCACAACTAAATGGTGTGTCTGAAAGGAGAAATCGTACTCTATTAGATATGGTACGTTCTATGATGAGCCATGCATCACTTCCTAGTTCGTTTTGGGGATATGCCTTAGATTCCGCCTCCTATATACTCAACCGTGTTCCATCAAAATCTGTTGATACCACACCTTATGAGATTTGGTATGGTAAGAAACCAAATCTTAATCATTTAAAGATTTGGGGTTGTTCTGCTTATGTGAAGCGGAACATGTCAGACAAGCTAGAGGCTAAGTCTGACAAATGCTTGTTTGTGGGATATCCTAGAGAGAGTCGTGGATATTACTTCTACAATCCCCTTGAACAAAAGGTGTTTGTTTCAAGACATGCTACTTTTCTAGAAAAATTGTTTATTCTTGAAAGAAGTAGTGGGGGTAAAGTAGAACTTGAAGAAATTCAAGAACCACAAAGTAGTCAACAGTTGGAACAAGAGCTTACGCCACATGTTGATGAGGCGCAGTCGGAAGCTCAAGTTACACAAGAACTTCGTAGATCTAGTAGAACACGTTATGCTCCTGAGAGATATGGATTTCTCATAAGTGAGAGCAATGATGTGTTAGTCATAGATGATGACGATCCTACTAGTTACGAAGAAGCTATGTCTAATGTAGACTCTTTGAAGTGGCGCGAAGCCATGAAATCCGAAATGGATTCCATGTACGAGAACAAGGTATGGACCTTGGTCGAGCCACCTGAAGGGATAAAACCTATAGGGTGCAAGTGGGTCTTTAAAAGAAAGACTGACATGGATGGTAACATTGTTACCTATAAAGCAAGGTTAGTGGCAAAAGGTTATAAACAAAGGCAAGGAATTGACTTTGAAGAAACTTTTTCGCCGGTAGCTATGCTTAAATCCATAAGGATTTTGCTTGCGATAGCTGCTTATTATGACTATGAGATTTGGCAAATGGATGTCAAGACTGCATTCCTTAACGGAAATTTGCAAGAGGATGTGTACATGACACAACCTGAGGGTTTTGACTCCATTGATAGTCATAAGGTATGTAAGCTACAAAAGTCCATTTATGGACTCAAGCAAGCTTCGAGGAGTTGGAACATTCGTTTTGATGAGACAATCAAAGAGTTTGGTTTTCTTAAGAACGAAGACGAGCCTTGTGTATACAAGAAGGTGAGTGGGAGCGCTGTCGTTTTCTTAATACTTTATGTGGATGACATACTATTGATGGGAAACGACATACCTTTATTACAAACTATAAAGGTATGGCTGTCCAAAAGTTTCTCCATGAAAGATCTAGGAGAGGCAACCTATATTCTGGGAATAAGGATCTATAGAGATAGATCCAAGAGGTTGCTTGGTCTCAGTCAATCGACATACATAGACAAGATGCTAAAGAGGTTTAGCATGGAGCAATCGAAGAAGGGGTACTTACCTATGAGACATGGGATTACTCTTTCAAGAGACATGTGTCCTAAAACACCTGTCGAGATTGATAGCATGCAAAAGATTCCTTATGCCTCGGCAATAGGATCCATTATGTATGCTATGCTATGTACGAGACCCGACGTCTCCTATGCTCTAAGTGTTACGAGTAGATTCCAAGCTAACCCTGGTGAGGGTCACTGGGTAGCTGTCAAGAGTATTCTTAAGTACTTGAGAAGAACTAAAGAATTATTCTTGGTTTATGGAGGACACACTTTGGAAGTGTGTGGTTTCACTGATGCGAGTTTTCAGTCTGACAAGGATGATAGTAAGTCGCAGTCTGGATTTATATTCACGTTAAATGGTGGTGCTGTGAGCTGGAAGAGTTCGAAGCAAGAAACTACCGCTGATTCTACAACTGAAGCCGAGTACATTGCTGCTTCTGAAGCTGCAAAAGAGGCTGTTTGGATCAAAAAGTTCGTCACCGAGCTAGGAGTGGTTCCTTCCATTGTTGATCCTATACCTTTGTATTGTGACAACAATGGTGCCATCGCCCAAGCAAAGGAACCTAGGTCTCATCAACGATCCAAACATGTACTTAGGCGCTACCATCTTATTAGAGAAATAGTTGGTAGGAATGATGTAAAGATAGAAAAGGTTCCCACTGATGACAATATAGCTGATCATCTCACTAAGGCCTTGTCCCAGAAAAAGCATGATACTCATGTAAATGCTTTTGGCCTAAAACAAATGAGTGATTGGTTTTAGTGCAAGTGGGAGTTTGTTAGTGTATGCCCTAAAACCAAGATGGTTTAAGGTGTTTTATATTTACACTTATTTATGTTATATTTATTCATGTGGTATTTTTCTTTATCATCTATACTTGTATTTCCATGTTACTTGTTTAATTGATAAAGTCCTTAGAATATTGATTGTGTATTAGAGATTGTAAGGGGTTACAATTATGAGACTCTAATACATAAAGTCATATTCTTAAATATCCCTAGTCATAGTATTAATGAGATTGGACATCATTAATACGGATAGACTAGCACATACTTTGCCTCTACTTATGGTAAGTAGTAGTTGATCTCATTGACTATGGTGTGCGTGACACTTAAGCTGGTATGTGGATGCTTGTTTGAGAACAAGTTCATTGGATTGATCCGCCAAGAGTTTTAACTATAGTGCCAATGGTTAAACTCTTAATGGCAATGGTGTAAGTGATCCTTTGACTTGAGATTACCATAGTATCTTGAGTGTGGATTGCTATACTTTGACTCTATTCCTCGGTGCCTGTAAAAGGGTAGCTCATAGGTTAGAGATTGGGTATAGTTTGAAGCATGGAAAGATAGTGAGTAATCAATATAGGATTCACCACTCCTTAATAGGAGAGTATATCCCTATATGGCCACTTGTTGGAAATATTAACTCATAAATCTTCTGCAGAAGTGATAGTATAACTTGGAAGTAGTTTCAAGGTTATACATCATGGAGAGTTATATTTCTGGAACAAGAGAAATATAAATTAGTCATTATTAAAGTATGCACTATACTTTTAGACTAATTGGGATATAGTGTGGTGAAAGGATATTAATTACACGATAACATTGTCATTGAAGGGTATGGTCTACCATATGACTTTCCTATTCACTTGGGTGGTCATGATGCATTGCTAGACGCCACTCATGATCTATAAGTATGAATTGATTAATTAGTGAATTAATGATAAATTAAAAGTGTTTAATTTATCTAGCTCAATTAATGAGTTATAATTTATACTTATTGCCAACGTGAATGGAACCTAATGGGTCACACACATAAAGAACAAAATCTTTGGGTTAAAATGTAATAAAGATAAGTATGAGATACTTATGGGGTTAATTTATGAGATAAATTAACTTAAAGGACTTATTTATAAATATTCTAAGTCTTGCAGGAAATTTGTTTCCTAAAAGAAATAAAGTAACTAATTAGTTTCCTTATGGAATAGATTTCCTAAAGGAGAAGGATTAGCTTAAAGTAAGTTACCTAAACCTTCTTGGTTTCTAATTAGCCTTATTTCCTAAAAGACTAGAATACTACCTCTATAAATAGGTTTATGCTTTGACTCTTGAATTGTTGTTGCAACACAAAAAGAAAAATTAGTGAGAGAAAATTATTGAAAGATAAGCACGCCTCTTTCTCTCTCTCTTGGCGTCTCTCTCTCTCTCTCCTAAGGGTTAGGGTTTTTCTTCTTCTTGTGTTCTTAAATAATTCAAGGGAGCTAGCACTCAAAAGTCAAAGCAAGCAAGCCTACAAGGTTCCCAAAGAAGTTGTTCGTGTGGATATCGTTAGAGGCTCTACGCTTGGAGGGCTTTTCGTGGTAGATCAAACATCTTCTTCCAAGGATCTTTGCCTAGAAGCATAGAAATCTTCTGTGCTTAAGGTAATCTTCATGCAAACCCCCTTGTAAATCATATAGATATGTCAAAGAGATCCATGGTTAAGGTAATAAATTTTTATTTTTCCGCTGCGTTGCCTATGCTATTACCTTACAGAATAGGCATGATAGTCATGCTCATGGCCTAAAACCTATAGGTGATTGGTTTTAGTGCAAGTGGGAGTTTGTTAGTGTATGCCTTAAAACCAAGTTAGTTTTTGAGATTTTTATTACGCTTATTTCGTGTTATACTTATATATGTGGCATTTTCTTTGTCATTTAATACTTGTTATTAATATTACTTGTTTATTTGATAAAGTCCATAGAATATTAACTGTGTATAAGAGATTGTAAGAGTTACAATGATGAGACTCTTATTACACATTAAGTTATATTCTTAAACATCCCTAGTCGTAGTATTAATGAGATTGGACATCATTAATATGGGAAGACTAGCACATACTTTGCCTCTACTTATGGTAAGTAGTAGTTGATCTCGTCAACTATGGCATGTGACACCTAAGCTGGTATGTGGATGCTTGTTAGAGAACAAGTTCATTGGATTGATCTGCCGAAGAGTTACTATTCATAGTGCTAATGAATTATACTCTTAATGGCAATGGTGTAAGTGATCCTTAGACTTGAGATTACCATGGTATCTTGAGTGTGGATTGCTATGCTTTGACTCTATTGCTCGGTGCTCGTAAAAGAGTAGCCCATACGGTAGAGATTGGGTATAGTATGAAGCATGGAAGGATAGTGAGTAATCGATATAGGATTCACCACTCCTTATTATAGGAGAGTATATCCCGGATTGGCCACTTGTTGAAATATGACTTAAAGAATCTTTTGCGCAAAAGTGAAAGTATGACTTGAAAGAGTTTCAAGGTTATACTTTTATGGAAAGTTATATTTCGGGAACAAGAAATCATTAATTAGTCATTTAAAGAGTGCGCACTACACTCTTAGACTAATTGGGATATAGTGTGGTGAAAGGATATTAATTACACGGTAACATTGTCATTGATAGGTGTAGTCTACCATATGACTTTCCTATTCACTTGGGTGGTCATGATGCATTGCTAGACGCCACTCATGATCTATAAGTGCAAATTAATTAATTAGTGAATTAATGATAAATTAAAGTGTTAATTTATCTGGCTCTTAATTAATTAATTAATGAGTTATAATTTGTACTTATTGCCAACGTGAATGGAACCTAATGGGTCACACACAATAAGAACATGGTCTTTGGGTTAAATTGTTATTAAGATAAGTATAAGATACTTATGGGGTTAATTTATGTGATAAATTAACTTAAAGGACTTAATTATAAATATTCTAAGTCTTGATGGAAATTAGTTTCCTAAAAGGAATTAAGAAGCTATTTGGTTTCCTTTTGGAATTGGTTTCCTAAAGGAATAGGATTAGCTTAAGGTAAGCTTCCTAAACCTTCTTGGTTTCCAATTGCTCTTGTTTCCTTAAAGACTAGGATACTACATCTATAAATAAGTCCATGCCTTGACTCTTGATTGATTGATGAAACACAAGATAAAATTTAGAGAGAGAAAAATTGAGAGAGGCGTGTTTTCTCTCCAAGAAAAACGCCACACCTCCTTCCCTAATTGTTAGGGTTTTCAACTTCTTTCTTCTTCTTGTGTTCTTCATGAATCATTCAAGGGAGCTAGCACTCAAAAGGCAAGGCAAGCAAGCCCAAAGGTTCCTAAAGATCGTGTTCGTGTGGATACCGTTGGAGGCTCGACACTTGGAGGGCTTTTCATGGTAGATCAACACCTTCATCGAATAGGATCTTGCCCTTTGAAGCATAGAAACCTTCTATGCTTGAGGTATTTGTGCTAAACACCCTTTAATCGTATAGATTACATCAAAGAGATCCATGGCTAAGGTAATAAATTTTAAATTTTCCGCTGCGTTACTCCCCTTATTACCTTACACTAAAAGCATAAAAATTCATCCAAGACTTGATCATGGGCTGGACATCCTTCATTAAGCTCCATTGGGCCTCCATTTAGCAATTTTAAGAGCCCTCCAAATAAGTCCAAGTAACCAGCCCCTTGAATGCTTGCTATAGACAGCTTATTTGCTTCTTTTACGCCTTCTTTGTAGATGAACTTGATCCGCAACCAATGCTTCACTCCATGGCCTAATGTGATAGCTTGAACATTGCAAACTTCAAGCTTGTGACTAAACTCAAAATCATGTAACTTGAAAATCCAGCCACCATGTTCAAACATTCCATGCATGATTATCACTCCTTTAAGCTCTCCTTGATCCATATAAATGGCCTCTTCAAGTCCACCAAGTATAAGTCCAAGATTCTGCAAGAAACACCTTGCTCATTGTAACACCAAGAAACAACCAAAAATAGTTGAATAAAGTTATTTGCATAGCTTTTAAACCTTGTGCAGCCTCTTTTTTTTCTCCTTTTTCTTTGATTTTCCTTTGCCCTTGGCTTTTTCTTTTTGAGCACGCCTTTTTTTTTTTTTTTTTTTTGCATCAAGAACAACACAAATGACCCAAAACCTTCAAGAAACTTCAATCCAAGGCTTGTTTGTCCAAAAATTAATTTTTCTTGAAAGAGTTTTAACACAAGAAATTCAAGAAACACGAAAAACAGTCAAGATTGACAAAATATCACACGACACCTAGAATTCTTGATTGAAGGCAATCAAGAATGACACTAAGACCCTAAAAAGAATCAAGAAAGCACAAGAACAAGACAGAAAACACACAAGAAACACATGGATTAATTTGGACAGAATAAGAACATACACGAAAATAACTTCTTGTCCAATCTCGAGGCACTTTGACAACGACTCCAAGAAAGAAAAATAAATAAACAAAACACAAGTTGTTTAACCAAGCTCAAATCTCTTTGATAAACAACAAAAAAAAGAAAAAAGAAAAAAGGATATATCCGAATTTTTTCAAAGGAAAAATTGGATTGGAAAAAACTTGGAATTTCAAGAACTTGCTCTAATACCACTTGATACGTGCAGAAGTACATAGATAGTCAGGAACCTTGAATGTCTTAGATACAACTCGTTAACTCAAGAACACGATGGATTTCTTGAATCCAATGACCTTGACGTGGAGTTGCTTTGCCTTGAATTAACCCTTCTTCGATGAATACGAAAGGGGACGAAGCAAACCTATAGAACCCTAAACAAAACAATTTGGACTAACTCTAAGCTAGGTTTAGGTTGCCACAAGCAAGCTTGATAAGACCAAGAGTAGTTCTAATCCAAGAACCAAGAAAATCCTCAATTAAGAGAAAACACTCAAATTATTATTCATCAAAACTTGTAAAATTCCAAGTTCACGGGTTGGACGCCTCCTTTAAAGCAGCATATGCTACTTCTTTTGACAATCCAGCCACCATGTTCAAACGTTCCATGCACGATTATCACTCCTTTAAGCTCTCCTTGATCCATATAAACGGCCTCTTCAAGCCCACCAAATATAAGTCCAAGTCCAATAAATGTATGATACGAACGGAAGTGTGGAACCATACCAAGACCCTTGAAGATTCCAAGCAAAGTGCCTTGAGCCATCTTCAATGAAGAACACAAACTCCTAAGGGTTCGTTTGGTTCACGGACAAGATGAAACAGGATGACTCATCCCAGGATCTATAATCCTGGAATGAGTTATCCTCGGATTGACAATCCTTTCAATCCAGTATTTGGTTGGTATTAGATTTGATGGGATTTCTTAGGCAATAGTCTCATACTGTGTTTAGTTGGAAATTAAATTATTATTTTATCCAACACATGTTCAAATAATATTATAAGAATTATAATATGGTAAAATATAAAAATAGAAATAAGATCAATTACTATTTTTATTTGATAATTCAAAAAATAATGTTCAAATGGTATTATATGAATCATCATATCAATAAAACAAACATAATAATTAAATACATTACTACATTGACCAAGAATTTGAAATGAGTAATGAAATTACAATTTGAAACTTTTGCATGTACTCTTTTTAAAATAAAAAATTAGAAATCAAAATTTTTCATAATACAAGTAAAAAATACTTATGCTATTTTTCATATTCTATATCTAAGTTATATCAATGTAATTTTTTAGTTATTCTCAAGAAAAATATATGATAAATAAAGTATAAAAATAATGAATAATACACAAATTAAAATTTCATAGAAAGAAAGATCAAATACGATATTTAAATAAGGTTCGATTAACCTCGCCGCTTTCAAATTTTAGTTCGATTACTCTTATTTTTCAGTTCGAAATAGAGTGATTATTGCTTTTTTATTTTTTTAATTATTTTTGCCGACCCCAACTATCACGTCATGGCATGAGGTTAATTATTAACACATAGATACTTGAAATACTTCAAAAAAAATAAATATTCATAGTTTTATATGTGAAAATAAAATCATGATGAATTCAAGCTGGAATTGAAAATAAATAAAAACCCACAAAAAATCATTGAAAACATAAAATAATAATATGAACAAAATTAAAAACATGATACAATTTACAAAACAATTGTTGAACAAAAAATATTATATTGTATCTTTTATAGAAGAAAGTTGTAACACCCTAGAAATTCATGCAAAACCATTTATTTTGTATTATGTTCATTAGGAAAAAAAAAACAAAAAAACAAAAAAAAAGGTGGCCGAATTTGTGGAAAAAAAAATAGAGAATGAGCATGTTGTACTTTCTTCCTTAGGAGTTGTACTTAGGATATCTTGCAAGACTAATTATAGGATAAATAATAAAATTCCCTCCTAATTAACCATTGCCAAGTGTAGTCTTCCATGGAGAGAAAGTCAAGACTACTTTGCCTTTGTCTTGTTTTGATTGGTCAAATTTTTTTCCCAATTCTTTTCCATTTCTTTTCTTCTTTACTTAGCCAATTTTCTCTCTTTTCTTTTTCTTCTTGGCCGGCTGCTCTCTTCTCTTTTTCTCTCCATTTTCTTTCATTTTTCTTGGAGCTTTTACTTCCATTTACTCATTTTTCAACCATAGAAATTGAGTGGAACTTCCTCCTAAGCAACAATCTTGTCTACCTAGAGGTATTTCCCATGAATTTCTCTTCTAATTTCAAGTGAAAGATCATAGTTTTTAGCTCTTAAGTTATGTTTTTATGGTTAAGTATGATTGATTTTGGCCATGAAAAATGAAGTTTTATTCCATGAATGTGAAGCTTGTGAACTTGTATGCCTTGTAGATAGTAAATTAAACTTGAAATGGCATGATCTAGGTTTGATTTGCTTGAAGAACTTGGAGTAGTTTATGTATTTTTGTGATGAATTTGAATGGAATTGAATTGAGTTTGATGTGAGATTAGTAGAACTACTTGAGATTGGGTTGTTGGATGTTTTCTTGCAGGTTAAAAATTTTTGGGTTAGTCCGATTGTAGGGGAAGTGCTGCCGAAATTTCGGTAAAACCTAGGAAATAAAAGTGATTAGGCTATGATTTAAGACTTTATAAGCTTTAATTTAGTGATTTAAGCGTGCAGAAATTTTCGTAGATTAGCTATTAGTGAATTAAACCTTTCCGAGCAAAACCCTAGAAAGTTAGAAAACCCTAATTTTGAAAACCCTAAACCCTAGGGTAAAACCCTAAACTCCAAAACCCTAGAAATTTAACCTTAGAAAGACTTGGGGTATTTCTTGAATTTCCTTATGAAATTTCTTAGATTTTAGTCAGGTTTTTATACGATTATTTTTCTCGTGAATTTTCAGGATCCGGAAGTGAGACCCAACATTATCGCGAGATATTTTCTTAGGCTTCAGGTGAGGGTTCTTATGTGTGCATGTTGCATGAAATTCCATGTAATACTTGATATTATTATTTCGATGTATAAAATGATATGTTATGTTTGACATGATTATTTAATAAAATGTGTTACTTGAGGAAAGATGTGTACTTTATCGCATCTATTCCGCAATGTGTTACATGCTTTCACTATTGAATGTGTTATTTGTGCTTGCGACTTCCGTGGTTAACTTTACTGTTTTCCACGGTTAATCAGATTGGGTGAGTATGGGAGAGATATAAGGTGCTGGGCAGTTATTCGGTGCGTGTTAATTTTTATATCTGAGTAAAGTCCTGGAAAAGGCTAACTCATGATTAAATTTTATGCTTGATCTTGGACTTCCGGGGCTAACTTCAGCCGTTACTCCTCGGTTAGTCAACCTGGCGTGTTGGGGGTGATATAAGGTGCTGGGGTTATAGGTGCGTGATATTCTTTCCTATATGAGTTTCATTCCTCTAAGAGGGTAACTCTGGATTGAATTTTCAAGTATCTCGGACCTGAGATTTTACCTCGGTCCTGATATCCTTGTTATCTTGATCATGATTGATACTCCTGTGGTTGAGCTTGCTCCCGTAGTGAGCCGTATCCGCCATTGATTATATGATACCTCACTTTGCTTGTTCATTAGTTATTGAAATTGTTAATTATTATTTTAAAGGTTTATTTGTTATTGGTATGCCGCATGTCTTGAGCACTCACTGGGCTATTATAGCTCATCCCGTTCATTTGTTTTCTTTAACCAGGTTTTCCAAATTATTAAAGCTGGGTAAAAGCTGATTTTGGACCTTGTACATGTTTTGTTTATGTATTTTGATAGCCTAAATGTGTAGGCTTTTATTGTAAATATTATTTACATTTTGGGATGTAAAAACTCTTGTAATATTTATATTTTCAAGTAGATTTTATGAATGTATTTCTTTATGAGTGCATTTTATTTTGGGTTAAGTACGCTTGGATGTTTGAAGCGAGTGCGGGTTTGAGTCCTGGCGAGAGCTAGGCAGGCAGTCCGTTAAGCCCTTTGGTGCGCCTCTGGGTAAGGTGGGGCTGTCACAGGTGGTATCAGAGCTTAGGATTGAATCCTGTCTCTAGTGCTAGTCTTGTTTGGGTGTCGGGTAGGAAATTTGGGTTGAGTCAATTACTCTTGGGCCTGATCAACCTGAGTGTGAGAGATAAGATCCGAATTTCTGCACCTGGACGCTATTGTGTATAGTGCTTGAGCATGGGTTTAGGTTACTTTTAAGCTTGATATTTGAGTGTAATATTTAAGCTATTATTTATTATTGAAGTACTTTTGGGATAAGACCTAATGAATTTATTATTTAAATATGTAGGTATGTCTGATAGCAGGTCGTAGGTGAGGCAGTCATGGGCATCACAGCAGCCGATGTGGCCTTGACCCAGCATGAGCATCGTAGACGACCGATAGTTCGTTACTGTGAGGGACCGAGACATCCCTACCATACCTTCTCACCGACTCGCCGAGTGTGACCAGCTTGTGGTTGTTGGAGGACATATTCTTATCCAGATTATGTTGTGCTTTCATTGATTAACGATAGTAGACGGGTGGATCCCGTGGGCAACACCTCTCGAGCACGTGTTCACAAGTTGCGAGAGATAGTCAGAGTTCAGGCATAGAGGATTAGAGAGTTAGAGCCTGCTGTTCAGGAGGAGCAGCAGAGGACCGATGCCTTCAGAGTACAGTTCCAGGATACGCGTGGCCGACTTACTCGTATTGTACAGCATGTTCAGGATCATACCGGACGTCTGGTAGATGAGAGTGGCATGATAATAGACCACATATTAGGTGAGGCACGAGATGAGGTACAGCAGGTAGGACAGGGGCAGGCTATGCCGCCACCTCTGGAGGTCGAGGAGGCTCCGGGAGGTGAGCCAGAGAGGGAGCTAGGTGGGGACGTGAGCTCAGTGGGATCGGCCCATTTAGACTAGACCGCTATATAGGAATGTGTATAGAACTTATGCTTATTTTGTTATGCTTGTAGTTATGATATATTTTGGTATGTAAAACTTTTGGATCTATGTATGTCATGCTATGTTTTATACGTGAGACTTTTGACATGTATAAATTAAATGACATGTATATATATGTGACTTTCTGTGGCATGATATCTGCTTTCCTTGTCATATTCATGAATTAATGCATTTTATAGCCTCGTTAGTTACCACGTGGATCTCGAAATAACTTGTTAATATTATTTTAGAATATTAAGTGATGGCAAGTCGAGGAAGAGGACGACCTCGTCGACAAGATCGCGAGGAGGGCAATACGTCGGGCGGAAACCCAAACCCTGGGGCTGACCCAATGATCGCCGTGTTAAACCGTATGACCGATGTTTTGACCCAGCTGGGGAATCGGCAAAACCCTGGAACGGAAGTTGGTAACCCTCATAGGAATCCAATAGTAGGAGATGATGTCGCCTTAGAGAGATTCCAAAAATTTAACCCTCCCAAGTTTAATGGCAGTCCAAACCCAGAGATCGCTGAGAAATGGTTGGAAGACATCGAGAAAATTTTCACTGCCTTAAGATACCCTGATGAAAGGCAGGTGACCTTTGCCATATTCCAATTGGAAGGTGCTGCCACACCCTGGTGGAATTTGGTAAACACCAAGTGGGAACGCTACCAGACCCCGAGAACTTGGGTCAATTTCACTCGGGAGTTCAAAGAAAAATATATTCCTGCACGAGTACAAGAGAAGCGGGAGGATGAATTTTTGAGGTTGAGACAAGGACTGATGAGTGTGGCGGAATATGAAGCCCAATTTACCAAATTGTCACGATACGCACCTGAGCTAGTAGCCACAGACAGACGGAGGAGAAGACGTTTCATCCAAGGGTTAAATTTGGAGATTCAAGAGGCCCTTGCCGCCGCTACCATGGAGACTTATGAAGCTGCGGTAGAGAAAGCACAGCAAGTGGAGGAGACTAAATCTTTGGTTCGGACTTTTCAAGCAAGGAAACGTGGACATGCTTAGTGATTCTCGCCTATCAACCGAAAGTGACTCCAGCCCCTAAGATGGGAAGGGGAGCTGGAGGAGTGAGAATTGGGCAAGATGCCCAATTTAGAAGGACAAGAGGAGGCTTCGATGGACAGAGCCTTGCTAGGAGATGAACACAAGGAGGACACTTTGAAAGAAACTCAATCTCCGGCGATTCAAGTTACTTGTGGATATTGTGGTAAAAGTAATCATACCGAAGAAAATTGCTGGAGGAAAAGCCGTAAGTGTTTCTTTGCGGTAGTGCCGATCATCAAATGAGATATTGCTCAAGACAGGCGGCTAGTGGACAGGTATAGCTCAGTCGGGAAACAAGGATCTTGATAAGGCCAAAGAAAGTGGAAACAAGCGAAGGGTACCAGCTCGAGTTTATGCTCTAGATAAGCGTGATGCCCAGGAATCGTCAGAAGGCCTTGAAGGTACGATTCTTGCTTTTCTACGGTCTAGCCAAGCTATTCGATAATTCAGGATAGAATTTCGAGGACGAAATTCTTTTAAGGGGGGGAGGATGTAACACCCTAGAAATTCATGCCAAAACCATTTATTTTGTATTATGTTCATTAGGAAAAAAAAAAAAAAAAGGGTGGCCGAATTTGTGGAAAAAAAAATAGAGAATGAGCATGTTGTACTTAGTTCCTTAGGAGTTGTACTTAGGATATCTTGCAAGACTTAATTATAGGATAAATAATAAAAATCCTTCTAATTAACCATTGCCAAGTGTAGTCTTCCATGGAGAGAAAGTCAAGAATTACTTTGTCTTTGTCTTGTTTTGATTGGTCAAATTTTTTCCCAATTCTTTTCCATTTCTTTTCTTCTTTACTTAGCCAATTTTCTCTCTTTTCTTTCTTCTTCTTGGCCGGCTGCTTCTTTCTCTCTTTTCTCTCCATTTTCTTTCATTTTTCTTGAAGCTTTTACTTCCATTTACTCATTTTTCAACCATAGAAATTGAGTGGAACTTCCTCCTAAGCAACAATCTTGTCTACCTAGAGGTATTTCCCATGAATTTCTCTTCTAATTTCAAGTGAAAGATCATAGTTTTTAGCTCTTAAGTTATGTTTTTATGGTTAAGTATGATTGATTTTGGCCATGAAAAATGAAGTTTTATTCCATGAATGTGAAGCTTGTGAACTTGTATGCCTTGTAGATAGTAAATTAAACTTGAAATGGCATGATCTAGGTTTGATTTGCTTGAAGAACTTGGAGTAGTTTATGTATTTTTGTGATGAATTTGAATGGAATTGAATTGAGTTTGATGTGAGATTAGTAGAACTACTTGAGATTGGGTTGTTGGATGTTTTCTTGCAGGTTAAAAATTTTTGGGTTAGTCCGATTGTAGGGGAAGTGCTGCCGAAATTTCGGTAAAACCTAGGAAATAAAAGTGATTAGGCTATGATTTAAGACTTTATAAGCTTTAATTTAGTGATTTAAGCGTGCAGAAATTTTCGTAGATTAGCTATTAGTGAATTAAACCTTTCCGAGCAAAACCCTAGAAAGTTAGAAAACCCTAATTTTGAAAACCCTAAACCCTAGGGTAAAACCCTAAACTCCAAAACCCTAGAAATTTAACCTTAGAAAGACTTGGGGTATTTCTTGAATTTCCTTATGAAATTTCTTAGATTTTAGTCAGGTTTTTATACGATTATTTTTCTCGTGAATTTTCAGGATCCGGAAGTGAGACCCAACATTATCGCGAGATATTTTCTTAGGCTTAAGGTGAGTGTTCTTATGTGTGCATGATGCATGAAATGCCATGTAATACTTGACATTATTATTTCGATGCATGAAATGATATGTTATACTTGACATGATTATCTAATGAAATGTGTTACTTGAGGAAAGATGTGTACTTTATCGCATCTATTCCGCAATGTGTTACATGCTTTCACTATCCAACGTGTTATTTGTGCATGTGATTTCCATGGTTGAGTATGGGAGAGATATAAGGTGATGGGCGTTATTCGGTGCGTGTTAATTTTCATATCTGAGTAAAGTCCTAAAAAGGGCTAGCTCATGCTTGAACTTTATGCATGACCTTGGACTTCCGTGGCTAACTTCACCGTTACTCCACGGTTAGTCAACTTGTTGAGTTTGGGGTGATATAAGGTGTTGTGGGTTATAGGTGCATGATATTCTTTCCTATATGAGTTTCATTCCTCGAAGAGGGTAACTCTGGATTGAATTTTTCAAGTATCTCGGACCTGAGCTTTTACCTCGGTCCCGATATCCTTGTTATCTTGATCATGATCGATACTCCTGCAGTTGAGCTTGCTCCTGTAGTGAGCCTGTATCCGCCATTGATTTTACTACACTTCACATTTCTTGTTCATCATTTATTAAATTTGTTAATTATTATTTTAAAGGTTTATTTGTTATTAGTGTGCCGCATGTCTTGAGCACTCACTGGGCTATTATAGCTCATCCAGTTCATTTGTTTTCTTTAACCAGGTTTTCCAAATTATTAAAGCTGGGTAAAAGCTGATTTTGGACCTTGTACATGTTTTGTTTATGTATTTTGATAGCCTAAATGTGTAGGCTTTTATTGTAAATATTATTTACATTTTGGGATGTAAAAACTCTTGTAGTATTTATATTTTCAAGTAGATTTTATGAAGGTATTTCTTTATGAATTCATTTTATTTTGGGTTACATACGCTTGGAGGTTTGAACGAGTGCGGGTTTGAGTCCTGGCGAGAGCTAGGCAGGCAGTCCGCTAAGCCCTTTGGTGCACCTCTAGGTAAGGTGGGGCTGTCACAAAAGTCCTAGAGAGGATTTAGGAAGATAGTATATTAATCTTGATTATTATAAGATATGTCTATAATTAAATTAGTCTAAATTATTGTTATCCCACACACACCATCATCCCAAGATAACTAATACCAACCCCCCCCCCCATGGGATTATTTTATCCTATGAATGTGGGATTAAGTTAGTTAAGTGGGATAAGTAATACCATGTAAAAAAACCAACCAAACATGGGATGACATAAGATTAGTTATCCAATCCCATGTCATCCCATGAACCAAACGTACCCTAAGGACCTAAACTAGACCAATGTGAGCTAATCAGTATGCTAGTCTAGGCTTTAAGAATTTTGATCAAACATGAAAGAAATCACTCTAAGCAAATATTCAAGTCGCCACAAGCTTAGGCTTGATAAGACTAAGAGTAGTTCTAATCCAAGAACCAAGAAAACACTCTTAAAAAGAGCACACACTATTCATACGAATTTTTGAGGAATAATCTGATTTTTTTATTGAATTATGAAGGCCTATAAATACGCTTATAAGAGAATTCTAGAACTTGAAGTTTAAGACAACTACTAAAAACTAAATACTCAACTATTTGGAAAAATTAACTAGAACATCTTGTAAACAATTTGGAAACTTAAATTAAACTCTAGAAAATATTAAAAATTCGTCCAAAAAGGTCTCCTTGGGCTGGACACCCCCCTTGTGCACTATTGGGCCTCCATCTTGCAAGTTTAAGAGCCCTCCAAATGAGCCCAAGTAACCAGCCCTTTATAAATTTGTTTTAAATAGCACAGCAATGTCAATTGGACTGTCTTTGTAATTAGATTTGATCCAAAGCCAGTGCTCCAATCCTTCGCCCAATGTGCTAGCTTGATTAATGTGAGCTTCAAGCTTGTAAACAAGCCCAAAATCGTATGAATCCAAAAACTAGCAGCCATGTAGAAACGATCCTTGTATGATTATTACTCCTTTAAGCTCTTCTTGACCCATATGGACGACCTCTCCAAACTCACCAAAGTAGGCCCATGTCCATTAAGTGTAGGTGCTCCTTGGTTCATATCAATGTATGCACCTTTTGGTTCATAACAATCCATCTACTTATGCACAAGTTCAATATGTTAACAACTATAAACTTTCTTCTTCTACTAATAATCCTTTTTCCAACACATATAATCCGAGTGGAGAAACCATCCAAATCTTGGGTGGAGGGAACGAAAAATGATAACTCAACCTGGATTTTCACAAAATAAACCAACTTGGGAGGTGGCAAATGAGAAGTTTATGGAAGAGGTCGAGCAATTTGAATCTAGAATGCTAGGTATGGTTAGATCTTTAGAAAATCAAATTGTTCAAATAGCTGAACAAATGAAATTTAGGAAACAAGGAGAGTTACCTAGCAAAACAAAAATTAATCCTAAGGAACAAGTTCAAGCAATTGCATTAAGGAGTGGTAAAATGCTAAAAGAACCAATCATTGAAGAATGTGGAAATGAAAAGGATGAAAAAGAAGAAAAAGGAAAGAAAATAATAGGTGATAATGAATTTAATGCGGAAAATATGAACTCTCAATCACAAACTATTCCTCTTCAACCACAAATTCCATTTCCACAAAGGCTTAAAAATGAAAAGCAAGAGAAGGAATTGGGAAAGATTGCTTGAATGCTCAAGCAATTACATGTAAACATTCTTTTTGTAGATGCATTTTTGCAAGTTCTCAAGTACAATAAATTTTTGAAGGACCTTTTGACAAGTAGGAAAAGTCTTGATGAATTTGCAAACATAGTACTCACGGAGGAATGTAGTGCAAGGATACAAAATAAACTTTTACCAAAACTCAAGGATCCAGGGAGTTTTTCTATCCCATGCCCTATTGGTCATGTGAATTTTTCCAATACTTTATATGATTTGGGTGCTAGTGTGTCATTACTTCCTATGTCAATAGCTAGGATGTTAGGTTTTAAAGAAGTTCAAAGCACAAACATCACATTGCAACTAGCCAATAGGTCCATCAGGCATCCACTAGGTGTTCTTGAAAATGTTTTAATGAAAGTGGACAAATTCATTATCCCGATAGAGTTTGTTATTTTAGATATGGAGGATGATGTTAATATGCCTATTTTACTTGGAAGACCTTTTCTGGCTACCGCCAGTGCAATTATAAATGTGAAAAATGGCACATTAAAGTTAAAAGTAGGAGATGAGCAAATCACATTTGAGTTGAATGATATGATGAAACATCCCTCTTCTACCTTCAACATGTATTTAATTGATGAATTGGATGATAATGTGCCAAATGTTTCATTTCTAGGACTTAGAACCACATGAAGAAGGACAATGAAAAGAAAGGACCAACTACACTTCATTGATATATCTACACCCAAAGGAGTGGAGGATTCTTTGGGTTATTGTGACAGCCTCACCTCCCCCTAAGGCGAACCAAAGGGTTTAGCGGACTGCCTGCCTAGCTCTCGCCAGGACTCAAGTCACTTAAAGTAATATACGCATAAACTAAAGTGCAAAGTATAAGTAAACTCGCAATATTTTCAAACTAGTTGCCATACAAATATATAGAATCCCAAACTATTACAACTTCAACTTAGATAAGATAAAATCCTAGTACAACATCAAAATATGCATCAAGAGAAATGACTTAGATGACTAGTACTCACACTCGTACTAACCTTCGCGTCAATCGGAGCCTGCTAAGGAAAACAAGAATAAAAGGAGGTGAGCTAGAAGCTCAATGAGGTTCCAAGGCATGCAAACATACAAGCAACTTGTCAAAGTGATAAAGTATGTAAAAGACAAGTAAAGATAAAGTAGGATACAGATCAACCGTGAGAGTCACTCGACCTACGGGAAGGACAATTCAATATCATTTCAAGTATAAGGATAAGCATCTTCTCAACCATTGGCAAACAACTGTTAACTTTCGCCAAAGGGAGAAATATTCAATTAAGATTCAAGTCAAGTAATTCAAGTCAAGTAAGATTCGCATCATTGTTTTTGGATCAAATGGCAATAGCGCTTGGACGTTTCATTTTGTCCTTACCAATGATTCAAGGTAATTCTCCATCCCCCACCAATTCACCTTTCCTCCTCAAGACCACCACTCCATGTGAGATCGTCCTCAATGATGGAGGGCTAAAGATAGGGTAGCTCAAACCTAGGAAATGCCTTGTCCTAGGACTTACATTCGTAAGGAGAGAGTTTAAAGTCCCTTAACCCCAACACCTTATAACCTCCAACCACTTATATGGTCCAATATCAATGAGTCAAGTATAGTTCAAGATCAATGAGTCAAATATAGTTCATAATCGAAAGCTAGGGTCGAATACGATAAAGTACATATTCGCCCTTGTAACCACATTCTCATGCTTTCAAGTAAGGCAAATAGCACATGGAATCTAATAGGAAAAGCAAATAAACACTCGCAGGCGCAAGTAAAGGAACACTCACCTCAAGAGATTTTCACGATAATTCGGGATAAGAGAAGTATTTGATTGGAACCCTGGAAGTTCAAAAGAACTAGGTTTAGTTACTATTCTAAGGTTAAATTCATAAATTTGTGGAAATTTAACTAAGGTTTCCTAACATGTTAGTAAAAGGAATCATACTAGAAGGTTATATGTTAACTTAGTGTATACGTCAAAAGTTTATGTTCAATTATGGCTAAAATGAGTTTAGCACTTTTTCTAGGGAAATTAGATTCTAAAACCCCAAATTAAGTCATGCCATCTCTTAATAATATAAGTAAAGTTTGAAACTAAACCTTATATAAACATAGTTTTAGTTTAAAAGTATTAAAGTGAACATTTTAAGGTTTCGGATCAAAAACTAGTTTCTAAAAGAAAGGAAACTTAATTAGGTATAAAGTTGGAAAATCACTGTTAGGGTTTACTATTAGGGTTTAGGGTTTAGGGTTTAGGATTTAGGGTTTTGAAACACTATTAGGGTTTAGGGTTTTCTAGTCATTAGGGTTTAGGTTTAGATATTTTTAGGACTTATATGGAATAAGTAAAACTAATCAAAGCATAAACAAATATAGCTAATAAGTTAAGGGTCTAACTTGCAATAAACAATAACTATATTAACATTCAAGCTCTTGGAAGATCAAATGGCACAAAATTGATGCAAAACATGAAGAACAAGAAGGCTAGATGGTTCGGCCAGCATGGAGTAACTGAGAACAGAAAATTTTCAGCTTTGGAACTCAAGTTAGGTAGCCAATTATCTAGCCAAATCATCTACCAAATCCTCCAACTTTTCTATGGCAATTAAGGCATCATATAAAGCATCTAAGTAGCTAATAATTGCAGGAAATAAATGGTGCAAGATGGAGTAAAACAGTCCATAAAATCAGGTTGCAAAACTGAAGTGCGTAAGCTGGAATTTTTCTTTCATGCTGCCCGGTTCTGTTTAGGCTCCAAATCAGAATTTTAAGAGCTCAAATTTGCAAGTTTGATGGAGAGATGTTTACCACAAGTTTCTAGGTGGTTGTAGGAGCAATTGATGGTGCAAAAGCCTCCTCCAAAAGCTGCTGAAAATTGGACTGGACTGAAGAGATGAAAGCTGAAATTTGGTTTGAAGTTCTTGGTTGCTAGAGTTCTTGTTTTGGCTTGAGTTTTTGTGAGTTGTTTGAATGATGCAAATGAGATATTTTGGCTTCCAATTGCAACTATGAGGCACGAAATTTCAAGGGTAAAAATGGAAGAAATTGCTGCCAAAATTGAAAGAAAATGGAAAAGATTTTTACTTGGCTTGAAATCATCCAACAAGCGTGATTAGGTGGCAATCAACCCTTGATTCATGGAGTAATATTAGGGTTATGTGTTCTTCATCACATGGTTTGTTTAGGTGTGTTTAAAGGTGGTTTAAAGTCTACTAATAAAGTTGTTAATTGAAATCTAAGGCTAAATGTCGAACGGGCAATTTTTACGCAAAAGTGTTTTTAGCATAAAACCTATTTTTTTTCCAAAATGGAGAACCTTTCTCAAATAGCATTAATTCAAAATAATATGCATGAAATGACATGTAATAATAAAATTTGAATAGTAAAGCCCTAAGGCATTATTCCCGAGTTAGGGTTTTCACAGTTATGGTCCTCAAAAGTGAAGCTCACACCTACAAAGTCTAGCTCTAAACTCTAAATAAAGCACTTGTTGGGAGGCAACCCAACGTTCCTAATCTTTTTGTGAAATTTTGGTTTAATTTACTATGTATTAGGTAGTTTTAAGTGTGCTTATTGTAGACACCAAATTTTGGCACACCGTTTACTTTCAAACATTAGAGGCATTTTTATATTTTGGGGTTAAAATTCTAATTTTTCAATAATCTCGGGGGCAAAATAGTAATTTTTATCTGTAAATATTTTTCCATTAGCTTTGAGGGTTTTAAATTCATATTTTTACTTTCATACAAATTTGTTAATTTTTTGTTATTTTTTTCAGATTTAATTGGTATTCTTGTTATATTTTACCAGCGTAAGGGCAAAATGGTAATTTTGCCTCGCGAACACCATTTTAGCTCATTTTAGGTCTTAAATTTATTTTTTTAATTCTTTAAGCATGTTTCTAAATTTTCTTGATTTTTTCGAGGATGATTGCTATTTTTCTGTAAATACTGCAATCAAGGGCAAAATCATCATTTTACAGTTTAAATTTATTTTTCATCAATTTTTGAGTCATAAATGCATTTCCTAGGGTTTTAAGCTTATTTTTAATTTTTGGTAATTTTTTGAGGCCAATAGCTATTTTTTGTATATTTTCGTTGTCTAGGGGCAAAATCATCATTTCACATTCTTAATGCATTTTTCACCAATTTTTTAGTCATAAATGCATTTTCTAGGTTTGTAAGCTTATTTTTAATTTTTGACAATTTTTTCGAGGCCAATAGCTATTTTCTGTATATTTTTGTTGTCTGAGGGCAAAATCGTCATTTCACACCCTGAACGCATTTTTGATTAATTTTAAGCTCTAACCTTTATTTTCCAATCTACTCTGAACTTTTTGAAAACTTTTGGAGTTTATTTTCATTTCTTTGTATTAATTTTGATTTTTTTGGGTTAAAAAATATTCTTTTTAAAATAAAATTAGAATTTTTATTACTAGTGACATTTTTGTTATTTTATAGTATTTTTGGTGACCAAGACAACTTGCTCTATAAATACCCCTATTAAAATCAAAAAAGGGAAGAAAAATGAAAAACCCTAAAACTCATCCTAATCTGAAGAAATAAAGATCAAAAACACACAAAAATTACACACACTACACACATTGCTGCCGCCATCTTCAATTGAGTTACTATTCATCGTCAATTCAGCTAGGATCTACTGTTTATCGTCAATGTAACAAGGTTAAAGGGGTACCATTCTAAGCTGTAATTTTCTTTTTGCAATTCGTTCATGTGAGCTAATCTAGAATGATTCCCTATTTTTTTTGTTATATTGATTTCTTTGGGGAACATTCTTCATTTTTTATTTTCTAGGATGTTTCTGGGTGTGAAACCACTGTCACATACTTCATCCTCCACAATTTCACAATCCCCTCCATTTCACTCCATTACCTCTGCAACCATACCACCCCCTTTCTCAACCTTCTTTCCACTTTCCATCGCCTGGAACATCTCACCAAAAACAGCAACTCCAGCCATCCCTCACCACCATCTGCCCAAATTCCTCCTTCATCACCTGCAAAAACGACAAAAAAAAAAAAAAAAAAAAACACCAAGCCAGACACTCAATCCATCATATTCACTACCACTTCTCCATCTCAGCTCCTCTTTCCATTGCCATTCATTCCTTAAACAACCTGCAGAATCATTCCAAGCTCCACCAGGTAGCCCCAAGACTACAGGCCTCCAAACCCACCACTCAGCCAAAATCAGTCACAATTTCCCAACTCCCTTAGCCATTCACGGCCAACATCAGCCATAAAACCACAAACAAACACCAGATTACAAAACCCATCATCGCTGAAAATCATCCAAAATTAGCCTTCAAAATATCTAAATTCCCTACCAGCAGACATAACAACAACCAAGTCACAAGCAAGCCAATTTCTACCGTCTACCTCCATCAATCATGCACCACCAATTCACCATCAATTGCCACCACTGAACCCCTCAAAACCCATCACAGAGCCCCCTATAACCGCCTGCAATCACCCTCAACATCAACAGCCTCTCACCAGCGAACCAATCATCATCGTCCCAGTTAAACATTAGCCCCCACAACCATCACCCACATTACCTCCCCTGACTAAACTCTCACGCTCACCGATTCCAGTCACTGCCAAATGAATCACCAGCACACACATAGCCAAAAACACCACCGTCGAAGCCAATAGCTCAACCGTCCACCCAAATTGACAGCCCCACGCCTCCACCACTCCCAAACTCAACCCACAACTGCCTTAAGCTCCATCCCAATTGTCAAGACCTGCACAAAACAAACAAATAGCAAAAGCAAAAACCCAAAGTCATTCACAAACAGTCAAACAACACACATAGCAATCCACCAATCACACAACACCAATCAGCCCCAATTTCAATCAATTGCACAGCCGGCACCCCTGTTAACAGCTATAAACCACCAAACCAACTCACAATCGAAGTCACAAAGCAGCTTCTCCATCATCACAACTCCCCCGTAAACCAACCAATCACCCACAAAACATCACTCCTCCACTTCCACAATCACATTAGAGAGACAGAGAGATAGGAACTAAAGAGTGAGAGACGAGGGAGATCGAGAAAGACAGGAGAGAGAAACAGAGAAAGAGGGACTAAAGAGACAGAGAGATAGGAACTAAAGAGAGATTGCGAGAGAGGAAGAGAGTGACGAGGAAACAGAGAGGGAATCAGAGAGAAACAGTAAGAGGGTCGGAGAAGAAGAAGAAGGAGATGAGTTGCGAGAGAAAAGAGCGGCGAGAGAGAATAGAGAGAACGAAGAAAAGATAAAATATGATGGGAAGAAACAAAGAGCAAGATAGAGAGAGAACTGTGTCGCGTCCTAAAGATCGTGAAGGAAAAGGTGCTAATAGGGTCGTTGATTGTCACGTTCGAAAATACAGTTCGGTCTCGGTGACCCTTTTAAAAATAAAAATTTTTAAAAAAATCATACGTATGTGAGAAAAAATCAAATTTTAGTAAAAAACTACATTTTAAAAAAAATGATATTTTTAAAAGAAAACAAGGCCGGGACTAAAAGTACGACATATTTGGCCAAATAATTTCTAAAAAAGGGTTTTTATTTTAGAAAATGGAGTCGCCACTTGGTACTGAGTTAGGGTGTACCAAGTCATCCGAAAAATTGTTTAACAAAATACAAAATTTTATAAAAATATTTTAATACACTTTTTTTACTCCGGTCTACGAAAAAACGAGAGAAAAAGGTCCGGGAGTCACATTTGAAGAAAGGGAAGGATAAGGCTTGCGCCTAAGGCACTCTTTCAACCTAGCCGATGCTAGTTGCGAGGTTTAATCAAATTTTCCTAAATTAACCATATATTCTATCGCGTTTCGGATGTATCTAAATGAATGCAAATCCTAAATCTAAATGTGAAAATCGAGAGGGTCGTCATGTTCCGTCGAGGCTTGGTCGGAATTATTGCATTAATTGCAAAACCCGAGTCGAGACCTCGAGGGAGTCACGAGTTTTTATGCAAAATGTGATGCAAAAAGAAAAGAAAATAATAATATATAGTAAGTGAATAAAGGTGGGTATGCAACATGATGGGTACGGGGAACTAATAACTCGTGACTGAATATTTTTACTCACGGAGGGTGGAACGGCCTGTACGTCACCGCTTCCCACGTGAATAGACGACTATTTCTAGTCGAATCACACAAATGTCCTAATTTCTAAGTGAGATGCACCTATATGTTATGCATTTCAAAAATGTGTTAAAATAATAATAATAATAATAATAATAATAATAATAATGATAGTAATAATAAAATCATGACAAATAGAAAGAAAACTAGAAGTGTATGAAATGAAATGCGAAACTCACACAAATGCACCTAATACTAAATGTCCTAAGGGTCTAGCGTTGGGCTAGCCCGTTCTAAAAATCCCACTAACGTTGGACTAGTGGAAAAGTGATAAAGCCACAACTAGCGTTGGACTAGTGTGGTGACAGAATAACATAAATCATGGATTAAATATTTAAAGCATGAATTAAAAGTAAATTAAACATATAAAAACATATAAAATCACATAGGAGCACATAACACATAAGCATAATATTCTAGATGCAAAAATCTTAAGGAAAGCGGTAAAAGAAATAGACACGTAACCACGCAAAAGCAAATAAACCCTAACTATTACACCGGGGGCTTAATTTACCATTTAAAGGGGGAAAATTAAAAATGTCCTATCTATTACACTTTCTATCTAATTACATAATTTTTGCTAAAATATGAGAAAAATAATCTAACTATTACATTGACTAGCTAAATACAAAATATTACATTTTTGTCAAAATAATAAAATTTAAAATTAAATAACACAAAATAAATAAATACGCAAAAAGTGTATAAGATAAGAAACGTATATATTAAAAAAATGTATAAAATATCACATTAGAGCACGTTGGAGCACATAAAGAAATAATTTAAAAGGTAACGAAAATACCTTTTTGAAGACCCGGTACAAAAACTTAAACATGAACACACAAGTTAAAGGGACAACTATTTGATAAAATAAAGAATAAAATGTGAAATACTAACACAGTTAGAAGAATGTAAATTACAGCAAGTTAGAGGGGGAAAATAAAAGTAGAGTAAATTGGGGCCAAAATGATAAATTTAAACTAATTGGGACAAAATTAAAAATCTACACAAGTCTAGGGAGCAAAAATATAAAGTAATGCTAATTTGGGGGCAAATAGTAAATTCCAACGACTAAGGGGACTAAGAATAAAATTCTATAAGAATTTAGAGGTCAAAAATTGCAAATGCTAATTAATCAAGGAGCAAAATTAAAAATTTAAACCTTAATAAGGGGTTACAATAACATCTTCAGAAAATATAGGGACAAATTTGCAAATTATAAGGTTCAATTGAAAGAATATAAACAATCAAGGAGGTCAATCTATAATAAACAGGGACTGAAATTACATAAAACTAAAAAGCTTTTGGGGCATAGGTATAATAACCAAACTTAGAGGCTGAAGAGAAATAACCAAGGAAAAGAAGAAAAACAATCTTAATTTATGAACTAAATTAATTAATTACTCTAATTACATTAACTAACTTAATCATCTGAATTAAACGTAAAACTAAACCAAAACAAAAACTAACCTAAATATTAATCCAGTTAAAACTAAACCTAACGAAATAAGAACATCAGATTTCTCCAAATCCCCCAAATTAATCTTCTTCAACCTTCAGATTCCATTTCCTCTCTCCCTCTCTGTCTCTCGCCCATTCTCTTCTTCTCTACCCTATCTTTCTTCTTCCTATTCTTTCTCTCCTGCTCTCCCTTTCTTTCTCTCATTCTGTCTCTCTTTTCCCTTCTGTCTTCTCTTTCTTCCGGTTCCTCTCACCTCTCCTGTTCTTCTTTCACTCCTTCTTCTGATCTCTTGCTCTTCAGTTCTCTATCTTGGTTGGTTTCTATCTCCTTTATCTTCTCTCTTCTTTCTTTCTCCCTCACTCGAAATCCCCTTTTCTTCTTCTTTTTTTTTCTTTTCTGATTCACTCACTCGGTTTCTCTCTTATCTCTCTCTGATTTCCTCTCTAGCCCCAATTTTTTCTCTCGCTCTCACCCTCTCGTTCGCACCTCCTTCCTGCTTCTCTCCTTTCACCTTTTTCTTCTTTTTTTTGTTTGTCTTAAACTGAAATGCCATCTCTTCAGGAACATCAAAACCATTTTCCCCAGAATTAGTTTCCCCCTTCGAGGCAGAGGAGCTGGAGATTATATGCAGCCATGGTGGTACGATTTTGGCAGTAATTGAGAGTGGTTTTGTGATGTTGTTGAGTGATTTTTGCAGGTGATTGGGTCTGATTGCTGGGCATGTATGTGGATGTGTGTATAGATGTGTGTATTCTATGTGTCTATTTGTGTGTATATTGCTGGTGTGTGATTGTTTGTGTGGGATTGATTGTTGGTTTTCGTGACTTGGTTGGAGAATAGGGGCTGATTTTGCGGTGTTTGATGTGTGTGTGTGTCCTGACTTGTGGTTCAGGGGAGGAGCGTGACTGAGGTTTGGTTGTTTGTATAGGGGCGATGGGCAAGGCTCTAGGAAATTGGTGAATGCTGTTGGTTACTGGGCAGTGGGTGGGGAGGAGACGCAGGGGATTTTGTTGTTGCTGATAGTGGAGTGACTGATTGGTATAGCAGGGGTGTTGCTTGAGAAAGTCTTTGGGTAGGAATTCGATTGTTTGTGAATTGATTTTTGCAAGATTTTGATCAGGGGTTGGGAACATTGCATTGGGTAGTGGTCTTGTGGGAAGAGGACCTAGTGTTTTACTGGTTTAGGATGGAGGAGATAAGGTGATTTGTGGTGGCTATTGTTTTTTGGGTATGAATCTAGACTGCAGTGATGATCTTTTGGTGGTGGTGGCATGATGTTGGCATTTGCAGACGAGGTTCTTGGGCTGATGGCGATGGTGGTGAGGATGGTTTTGGCTTGATTTTCATAGGAAGTAATTGGTGTTCTGGCGGTTGAAAATTGGGTGGTTGCAATAGTTTTGTGGCCTATTGGTGATTTTGGTTGCAAGTAGGCAGCAAGTAGTTCGGGAAAATGGGGACTGATGGAATATTGGTTAGAGGTGAGTTTAGGAAATTGGAATTGGCTATGGGCAGTGCTTGGGACTGGTCTGAGTATTGTTCTGCAAGCATAGTGGTTCCAAGGTAGAGGGGAAGATGAGAAAGAGGTGGAAGAACAGCAGAGTTCAAAACCCAGAAAAAAAATGAAACTGAACGCAGTAAAGAAACCGAACCAGAAAAATGAAATTCCAAGAAGCAACAAACAATAAACAACCTAAAAGCTGTAAAAGAGCTATAAAGTTAAATTAAG